>JAYRBT010000181.1:30369259-30392929 GCA_036023395.1 Myiotriccus ornatus | reverse complement strand
TAGCAAGCGTGGGTAGAGCCCAAGCGTGGGTAGAGCCCTCCTAGAATCTTCGTTCGCGAAGCCTAGCCATATATATAGACATACCAGCATTAAAAACAACATATGACTCAACAATTCACAAGTTATCTACAAACAAAATTATAATAATACAGAGTTTCAAAACATCTCCTATTCCCCTTCAATTTCTAATTTCCCAACAAAAATGAACCACCAGCTGGGTAAATACACACAATGCTTTAGTAAATAGTTTTGGTCAACTAGTTACATTTTGGTTTCAGAAGTCCTTTGGAGCTATAACATTAAAACAATTAAAAAAACCCAACAACTTCATAAGAAGAAAAAATAAAGGAGAATCTGCAATTACTGAATAAGAACCTGAAGGAACAGCTTGTTGTTTTCCAAGCTTGCACAAGAACACTAAAAGCTGCCATGGACTTTTACTCCAAGTTGAAGGGACACTCAACCACTTCCAAATGCTAGAGAGATGAGGGGGTTTGGGGTGCAGGGATTACATTGCACTCATTTCCTGGACTACTCCTTTGGTACAAGGACTCAGATGAGACCCGCACGAAGCTCAATTTGCAAAGGTATTCATGACTGCAAAAACTAGAGTTTGCCTTTGGATTTTCCGTCTTGATCTAGAAAAGGAAGTTTACATACTGTGTAATGACAAATGGAGTTACCCAACTATTGAGATTTCTGACTGTTTATAGGATCTGGATGTCAACAATGAGATGGCACAATCAGTCATGGAAAACAGTTATAAATCTTATAGTTTGGCATAAACAGGACTTTGTAGGTAACCAGGGCACTGGTCTTCCATTTTTGCAAAACAGTAAAACTGAACTCTAACCATGAAGGTAAGTGTTGTGACAACAAACTAAATCAGAATGCTAAATCACGGTAAATCAATGTAGAAATTATAATATAAAGACAAACAACTCCCCAGCTTACTGAATATTTAAAGTGAACATCCTCAAGTATTGACATATTTCTTAAAAATGGCTAACTTGTCACAGCATTTTCTCGGGAACATATGGAAAATTGTAGTCCTTTCTTTATTGCTAAAATTAAAATGCCTGCTCCAGGAGGAGAGCACAAGCATCGCTGTACAACCCACACCAAAAAAGCAACCGAAAAGTCAAGATACTCTATGAAAAGATACAAAGTAAATTAAGTACTCCCTAGAGCAAGCCTTGCTGGGAGATGCAGTCATGGGCACACGAGGAAGATAGATAAAGATACAAATTAGTTCAAATATATTTCGACTATTCCTTACTGACAGAAAAGTATTGACAAGTCTTGAGATTGGCCAGGACATCGGGAGAATATCAGCTCCTTCTGAGTGTGTGCTTGAGATACCACTTACTAGTGTCAAGTACCAGTAAGCCCATCCATATGAAAATGGCAAGTCTTGCGTACAGAATCTCCCTTTCAGGGTTTCTCTGATTCCATTTAATTCTCATTATCTAATAAAAAAAATAAAATGCACTGGGGGGATGGGAGTAAGTCTGTAACCTAATGTGTTCAGCCAACAGGTTCTTCCCTTGCAGAGACACAAATGTGTTTCTCCTAAACAAGGAATGAAGCTCATCCTTAGATAGAAATAATATTGGCAGGGAAAACTAAGCCAAAGCCACTTACTACACCAATTGATGTCCATTATGCTCAATGCTGTTTAAGAATATAAATTAATAATTGCTACAAATTAAAAGGCTGAATATTGTTAACCTCAATAACCATGGAGTTCTTAGTTTACATTCTGGCATATGCATGTGTAAATATTTATAAATAAAAAAACACATACCAAAGAAAAAAACGTGGCAGGGGATTGGGTGAAGTGCATATTTCCATTAGGATACATATCCATGTGGACAAATATTCTAACTGAGGCTTCAGTTATGCTAGATTTAGGAAAAGCGGATGCCAATAAAGCAGAATTTCCGTTTTCATTCCATTTCCAATACTTTATAATCAAACCTAAGTCAGAGGTACCTTCCCAAATCTACCCTAATTTACCTAAGTGTAGTCAGATATGATCTCAAAGGACACCTGAAACTGAGAAAAAACTCAAAGTGTATTCTGCAGTAGAAAACTGTGTATGCCATCAGAACACCAGGTTAAAATAACAACATCACTACCAAACAAGATTATTAGAAGTAAAGCTAACACTGAGACTAAAGTTATCTACCTTAGCAAATGAAAATGTCTTCTACTTTCTGCTTGCAATTTTTGTCTCTTTTTTTCTCTCTTTAAATACCCATAAAATCAAAAAAAAAATGCAGGTGTGGATAATCCATTAGCATTGGAGAGCAGCCACAGCTTTAACACACAAACTCCCTTCAGTTCTCTGTGTTTTATTGAGCTTTTTCATTTGTTTTTGGGGGTTTGCTTGGTTTTTGGGGGGTTTTTCTTGTTTTTTTTTCGTTTGTTTGTTTTGTTGTTCTGTTTTTTTTTTTTCATCTTTTCCAAGGGTTTCACACCCGCATAGAAAATACTTTCCACACCACTTGTCTTATTAACATACTACAAATAACTTAGCATAGTCAGACCTCCCTCTGCACAGTTATCGGACCTTGTAAATCTTTCAAGTTCAGTTACCCTTCCTCACAGACCTTCTAAAATCTGAAGACTGACAGAATAATATTTTAAAATATTTTAAAATAATTCTAAAATTCTAGAATTTACTTCTACCTCTCAGCTTGTATCCCCTGATTCCAACAGCACTGTAAACTAAATAACCTGTAAAGGGAGCCATGAATTGCACCTGCTGAAGTTTCTAAATGTGAATAACAGTGTTCATTTATGTGATATTATTCATCAGAAGCAGAGCACATAATTTTTTCCCTATGGTTAGAAATACAGATTTGCAAACACTCATAATGGAGAAAAAAAGATATCAGAGAAAAGTCGATCAGTGCACAGATTTTACCTGTGAGATTACGTCTCTTTGTTGTGAATACAAAAGGAAACCACTGATAAGTAGTAAGGAAATTAAAACACCCCACCAGAAGACAAATTATGGAAAATTGGGTGTTTTTTTCAACAGGAAAGAGGAGGGTCTTCATTGTCTGACCATGTGGCCAACACAGTTGTCTAAGCCACGTTATTATTAGTCAGACACTTTTCCAAACCTGATTCAAACCACAGAACTTACAGCACACTTATTTTCTCCTCACAATTTAGGCTGACCGCTAAAATGTTGTTTATACATAGAATAAATTGGTTGTACTTTGAATTAAACTGCAGTTTCTCCCTCCCTTTACTGACTGCATGGAGGACCTAGAGAAACTATGACTCCCTGCTACTCCATTTTGTTCTTGACCACAGCACAGGTAAAATGTTTCTCTACTGAAGAAAAGTCTTTGCAGTGACTCATTTTTCCTTTGCTCTAATAGGAACATATACACAAAAATAATAATAAAAAGGGCAACAGAAAAAAAAAACCACTACAAAGATGATACAATTATCACCTTGGGAATAGAAGAAAGAATGAGCCAGACACAATAGATGTGAGCTGCATCAGTTAGTGTCTAGCTGCCAGGCTCCTGGACACTGAAGTGGTGTAAGAAGCCTGACAGAATATGATTGGAAAGGTAGTGGAAAGCAGACATGAACCTTTGATTGATGGTTAGTTAAAACACTAAATTATGACTTCAGAAAGGATGAAGAATATTTAATTCTTCATTAAAACGGTGCTGAAAGAATAGAGTCAAACCCAATTCACAGTTAGCATTTTAGCTAATTACAGTCACACATTTAAAATTACTACAACTGTGGGGGAAAAACTGAAATTAAATTTGTGTAGGGGAGCATAGCAGTTAAGCAGTGATTATCAAGGAAAATTATGTGGCTTCTGGGAAGTACTGAAAGCAATGATCCCAAATAACTTGCCATTCATGGGTAAAAGTATGTGCACATTTTATAGTTCCATAGAGTATTACTTTGTCTTCAGTGACAGAAGAGGTACAGCCCTCAGCAAACCACAGAGAGGCCCCCAGATCCTGCTGTAAACAGAAGATTACCAAGAGGGAACACAACAGAAGCTTGGGCCCTTTCTGCATCAGACTACTTGTTTATGCAAAACTACTGAGAGTGACTTTTATAACCTCTATTGAGATAAGGAAAATCTTATTTCGCTGTTTCGCTGGCAGTGGCTGTATCTGCACAGGGAGACAATGCACGACACCAGGAGTGGAACTGAAGAGAAAAACACTGGGTACTGAGGACTCAGCTCTGGCATGACCAGACAGTAATGACTAAAACATTTAGCTAAGCTAGATCCTCACTACCAACCGGCCTGCTGTAAAGCTCTGCTGCTCCCACTGGACTAAGCTTCTTGAGTAATGGAGACACAGCCCATGTCCTTGCCTTAGGCTCGCACTGCTTTCTCTTCGTGGCACTCAGAGTTATGAAAGAAAAGAAATCAAGACAAATAAGAACTGAACTGCAGCAGGCAGTGTTTCTGGGTGCAAAGAGGTTTGTGCAGATCACATCCACTCTGATGTTTAAAGCCATGTTACGCAACGTGCAGGGAAGACACAGCCTGGGGAGAACAATGTCGACGTGATTAGCAACTTGAAAAAAAAACAAACAACTTTTTTTTAGTTAATGATTTCTGGGGTGGAAAGCAGACATTTTTCATCTGCACTGTTTAATTGCAGAACCAACTTTATGGCAAAGGTTTTCAGGGGAAAATATAATTAGCACTGATTCAAAAGGAAAATAACTTATGTTTCCTTCCCACTAAGCAGGCAATATCTTTAAAGCTATATTTAGACTTTAATAAAGCCATTTCCCAATCTGAATTTTACAGTGAAAAAATACCAATGAAGTTAAGGATAATACATTCTTGAACACAAGCTAGAAATCTAATTGGATCTAACAAGCTCCCACTAAATAATTTTCAGTCTTTACACAGTGGCCAGTCACATACTTCAAGCTCTTTCCTGACCTGTATTCATCCCTTCTCAAATTTGTGCTACCAGTGTGATGAGAGAGAGACCACCCTGCCATCATGCAAATGGAACATGTGAGCATTTTAGGTATCTTTCTACTATTAAGCTTCTACTCTCATGTCTCGCCCTCTTCTCACTTAAGAAGTAATATGAATAAATCCAATCAAAGTAAACAGAATTCCCATTTTTTTAAGCAAGATCTGTGTTATTTAATCGTATCTTAGTGTCAAAAACCTGATCGTGTTGGAAAAAACAGCTGTCAACTCTGCCCCCATGTTTAATATCTTTATCAATGATCTGGACAAAGGAATCATTCAGTACTTGAGGCTGCACCTCAAGAACTGTGGACACTTCTACAAAAAAGACCTTGAGGAGCTGGAGGGAGTCCAGAATAGGGTGCCAGAGCTGTTGAAGCATCTGGAGCACAAGCCTTATGTGGAGGAGGTGATGGTCACCACCCCTGGAGGTATTTAAAAGCTGTGTAGGTGTGGCAGTAACAAACATGGGTTAGTGGTGGACTTGCCCGTGTTAGCTTAATGACTGGACTCGATCTTAGAGGTCTTTCCTAATCTAAACTATTCAGTGGCTCTATCCATGTCACCAAGTAAACTGTGGAGCAAAAGGTCTTCCTTGGGGAAACAATGCTGTAATTACTATCAGCTATAATTTCTAAGTCGCACACAGATTTACGGGCCAAAAGGATGACACACGATGATTAATAGCACTGACTACTTAGAATAAAGTCTTTCTGAAAATGTACAATCTTACATGGCCATTAAAGTTAGTTACTTCTGTAAATTCATCCTAATTCTTCCTCTGCTCAAGTCTCCAAGAAAATGCACGGACATTCGAACATCCATAAGAAGTATACTGATAAAAAAAGTATATTGAAACAAATGAGAAGCTTTTGATGGCCAAAATAAATTGTTATAAGGCACCAAAACCAAATATTTTTCAGTTCTTTTACTATTCTTCATTTCTATTCACATTCTGATGCTGAGAAATGATACCAAAGCACTATGATGTTCAGTAGGTAAAGTAGATAAAACAACAGTCATGGTTCTTAAGAAATACTTGCTGGAAAAAGTGAATCCTTCAAGGAATCTTTGTTTTCTTCATTTTCAGTAAAAGGCAAGAACAGAAACACTTTTGTTCTATTTGTTTTGTGGTCATTTGGGTTCATTTTTACGTTGGGATTGGGTTTTTTGCTTAAATTCAAATGTCACTGATTAATTCCTGGCAGACAGTGCAAGTACATTTTTAGTGACATTCTGAATTACTTAAGTAAAAATTTCAAACATCCATAACTCAGAAACCTCAATTCCCTAGGCATGTATTTTAACATGAAAATATTTACTCAATGCTATTTTAAAATTGCTTTAAAACTGCGTTTTTGTCAATAATTTTTTGAAAGAAAGATTGCACAAAAGCCACTTTTTTTTTTTTTTATGAACTTTGTAACTAGAAGAATACAGAATATGGAATAACAGAAGCCCTTAGAAAGACTTCTCTCAGACTATGCGGTGTCTTTGAGAACCTGGAAGTTTTCACTTTCAAGATAAATATACTGTTTTTAGAAAAAGAAGATTCTACAGTTCCCTGTCCCCTGGCACCTCTCAGCTATAACTGGACTGAGCAAATTAAGCTTGACCACCACTAAGCAAAGATGTGCAGCTTTTAATTAGATGGCATGGGGGTGATGGCTGCAGGCCTTCTGTATAGATCATCGTTGTTGTGTCATTCAACCTTTAGAACACTGAACAGTTTTGTGAAACAGAGAAGGGTCTGAAATCGCCTCACAACTATAAAAGGCATTTTATCCTAAAGGTTTCTCTGGTGTTTAAGAGACTTCACAGGGAAAGTGAACAATCATCAGAAAGGGAAGAACCAGTGGAGTCATCAAAATGCAAATAACAAATGAGAAGAAAGTACAAAATAAGGCAGCTCTGTTTCCACATTTCCTGAAACTGTACCAGATGGCCCAGTGCTTGCCTTTCATTAACTAGTGTGCTGGGATAAAGCTGTGTTAATTAAATCACTAAACTACCACTAATTCTCTGTTATTTACTAATTCAACAAATTTAATTTTTTTTTGTTTTGTTCAATACAGCAAATTCTAATTAAGTCTTGTAAAGTTGAAAGGATCAATAATTAAGTAAAATAGATGAATAATGATATGTGGTTGTCTGTTATAACATTAGCCATAAAATACAAGTTCAAGGCACAAACTACCTCACGTGGAAGGGATATTTTGCACTAAGGAGACCCCATGGAACAAAATATTGAAGCAAGAACTTTATGATATACTTGCTAGGGCATTACAAATGCTGCCAAAACACTAATGGAGATGCAGGTTGTTTGGCACCGAGCTGTGCAGCTTTTTCCTGAGATAACCTTACAAACAGGAGAGTGTGGCTTTGGGGCCACCCAAGCTGCAAAGCTTCAGCTTCCCTGCACCAGCCAGAGGTAAATATATAGTACTCCAAGCTGTGAAGAGCAGATCTTGTCTCTGCTCAGGTTCTTTTCACCTCTAAGTCAAAGTCTTGTCCAGAAAGTATCCAGAGTGCCAAGCTGCCCAGTTACCCTCTCCTCCCGTGTGACCTTTTGGGGAAAACAGCCATCCTACACCAGAGAAGGCCATCAAGTGTCCTAATTGTTCTCACCAGGACTGGCAATTCAGGGGCTTACCCGAGTGTCTCCCTCCATTTTTCCTCTCTGCTTGCAACAAGCAATTCTGGGAATACAGAACATTATTTGTTAGGAGCTTTAGTTTCTTCACTCAACCACAGTAAGTTAACAAGTCCTTTTTTTTTTTTTTACGTGCTAAAATTTGGGAACCAAGGGAAAAATCGGTCCATAAAATAGTCAAATCTGTTGGTTCCCATGCAAGGACTCTGGCAGCCTTCTGGGTCTCTACTGAGGAGGCACACCAACACCAGGACATCCAAGTCCCAGCCCAGCAGGCACACAAAACCCTGGAGCCTAATGAGTGAGGAGCAGGAGGCAGAGAACTGTTTCTATTGCAGAAGGGCTAATTCACAGTGCTTAAAGACTAGCACAGCACAGCTCAGGATCCGTGTTTATGGCACATATTAGAACTCCTCAAACAAACAAAAGCCACCTTGCAGTTGGGGTGCCAGCCTACTTCGTAACAAATGTGAACACCTCTGACAACATTTGCAAAATCACAACAAATACTGGGAATCTTTCCTTATTCTACACGTGTTTTCGAAGGAAGTGAATTTGCAGGAAATTGACACTTAAGTAAAAAAAAACAAGGTTAAAATTATTATAATGGTTACAACTGACCCTTAGCGTTTGCATTCCAGCTCCATCAAGAGTCCGTGCCTTTTCCTTAATCTACTATGCAAGGGAAAACATCCTGCCAGTAAAACATCTTTAATACAGGAAACCAGTACAAGTTTGCCCACCAATACAAGGGAATATTCCATCAGGAGACAGAAAATATTGTTAAGCAAAGCAGCCTCCTTAAAAACCCATTTTTCTCAAAGACTGTACTCTACTGGAGACTGTTGAGTGGACAGTGGGAATAGCAGCCAGGGTTAATTAACAGTGTTTCTCTAGAGAAGAAAGATGATTAGCAGCACAGAGAACAGATAAGTACTTCCTTGGGCAGCAGCTGTGGTGCTAATACTCTTAGACAGCTGGCAAACAAGGCTCCATCAAATATTCATGCCAAATACTCAGCTGTGTGTATGACAGGTGTAACTAACCTGTCCAGCTTTTAATTCTTTCCATATTTGTAGTTATGATTCTCAATTATGCAGTTTCTTGATGCGCTCACCCGTGACTTCAGCCAGTGCCAAAGAATCGAAGGCTACGTTTGTTCACTTGCATCATAATAGAGTTATTATTTGATTCCTTAAGAAATGCGAGATTCTAGATGTATTTTTGTTCACCTTTGTTACTGCGGCTTTTTTAAAACCGTATGAATGAATAGGAAACACTAACACCATTTTTCTTCTGAAGCATTAGAGAAAACAAATGCAAGAGTAAGAAACTGCATTCCATAAAAGGATGATTTCTTTGGACAGCTTCTCATGTGATTGCCTCAGAGGTTTCTTTAACAACTCAGATTCCTGAACCACAGAGCCTGGTCAGACAGATGATCAGAGAGGTGAACCCAGGGTGTGTCCAGCCCTTAGATAAAGCATCTGGCATTTCTTCCTCCAACCTTCTAAACCTCTGCCTAGAAACAACACTCCAGGTGCAGACTGAGCAAGAATTCATGGCTAAAACACTGATTAAATCTCTAATGGGATCCCTGTTGCCTCCGAGGGCAACACATCAGCGGATCTTCCCCTCCCAACCCTGACCCAGTTCAGCTTCCTGGAGAACACCTTGTTTTCGTCAACAAAACACACACAAGTACCTAAACGTTACTTTTTGCTGTGTGCTGTGCTGATAAAAGACCACAGAGCATCCATTCTCAGACTTGATACATAAATCTCTTAACACACAGAAATTTCCAGAATGATTATGAGACAAATACACCGCAAAATAAGGAACCCTGACAGCTTTTATATTGGATTTAACTGAGAGAAACAAAAATTGTAGCTGACTTTACTTCTATAAGCTAGCATTTCTAAGGCTTCTTTTTTTCATATTTACCAAAAAGTCTTCATCAGAAATGAAGAAACTAAGTTCAAGTGACTAGAGAATATTTTCAACAAAGTTAGTCTGGGAGAAAAAGAAAGCATTTGTTCTGGTACCAAAAAATAAAAAATAGGTAAAGGGAGAAACACTTCAGAAGGGCAACAACAGGCATTTGGAAAAGCACTTGACATTTCCTGTTGAAGGTGTGGGGAAGAGAAGAATGATAAAGTAAAGCAGTGTTAGTATTCTTGATGTGTCATCTGATAGAAGGAAAAACAAGCCAGAGACATGATGAATCAATGAAAAAATAATTCAATTATAGAGAAAATAATTGTATTGGATTGGTGCACTATGCACTCAAGATGCCATAACACAAAATCTAACACATTCCTGGAGAAATTAAATGGTCATTATGTATGATAAATTTGCTTCTTCAGTCTTTAACGTGTTCTCAATTCTTTTAAATCTAAATCCTTTAAATTTACAGTAATTGCTCTGGAGATGGTTACACTGTCTTTTAAATGACTTCTAAATCTATCCAAAAATCACCTGAATACTGGGAATTCAACAGTTAATTGATTAACATATATTATCAGGTATCAAATTTGATCTGTGTAGAATCAAAAAATTCTATTACTCTTTATTTGAAACACACATGGACACACTGTCACAACTCTCAATAGTTCTGTTTTGGGGCAGAAATTACATTTTAACCCTAAAATTGCCCGGTTTCTCCTTCTTTCTTGATCTTAATTAAAAACATTTCAACTTGCTCATCTCTAGAGGACAGGTAAACAAATTAAAGGCCTAACTAAGTTATTCCAATCTTACAATTTAAATGCCAGTTTGTCAGGGTCTGAAGGTGTGTAAAGGAACAATGAATGTATCTGTCTTAATCAGAAAGTAGTTCACTCTCTCTCAGCTGGGCATTTTCTGCTGTCTTTTTGCCATGTGATTTCTGGAAGTAGTAAACATATTTTTGTACTACTATCAGAAACCCAACAATATTTTTAATTTCGTTGTCTGCGCTGGAGTCTGTACCTGTACCAAGAATTCCACAGACACAAAGCACTGGGCGTACTCAAACGCTCGATATATTCCACATCTCTTTGAGAAATATAAGTTACCATTAAACCCAAGGTTTTTTTCTACCCTACAACAATCTGATTGATTAATCTTTGAGCCTATACACTCTAACTGTCCCTTGCTAAGTGAGCTGCCTGCAGTATCATTCTAATCAGATTATTTTCATGCATATGGTTGCTATCAGCTCCTCTGCAGTCTCAAACTGCTGCTCTGATTTTTTTTAAACAACAAAGTGTAATTCTGAACTTTGGATACCTTGCTAATGTTTCCCTAGACATGAAAAACTCATTGGTAGCCTTTTTTATTGAAAAAATCATTTTTTCGTGATAAATCTTACAATATTGTATACCAATCCAATGCACTCAGCAGCAAGTAAAGATTCTGACCTAAAGGCTGAACACATCATTGCCACCTTTTGCACATCCAGTCACAATTCTCATCCATAAACTCTCTCCTACCTTCAAATATTAAATTAATGTACACATCCTTCTCTTACAAACCTCTCTTTCGCAGTTCATCAATACACACTCATGCTATTTACAGACCAAGGAAGAAACTAAATCTATATTGAATCTTCCAGTAATTCTGCCGTGAGGAAGCAGATAAACAGATTTTAGGAGCATTGTACACAGTAAATGAAGATGTGTATTTTGAGGAGACTCGTTTTAAAGGTGGATCTTCAGCACAAAAAAACATGTACGTCAAGACATGCAGCTCATCAGTGGGCATACCCTGAGACAAGGAGCATTTTGATATTTTCAAGAAATTGCATCATCCTTCCAGTGAAGATTTAAGACTCCTTTCATCAGGGAAATAGGGAGTTGTAAATGAAGCAGCGCAATGTCCTTCACTACCACCTCTTGCACATATCTGTAGATTGAACTACCACCAGTGGAAAACTTCTTTTAGCCACTGGGAAACGAGTTTCTTCTGAGCTTAGAAGATCCAATGTTAAGTTTACTTTTCATACCTCCTTAATTTCTTAAGTCCATGTGATTTGTTACTGAAATCTACTTTCCTTGAGAAATGAGTTCCCAAAAACGAAACAACTTCCCAGACTAGTTAAAAACCACATTCATTGTGGAAAGACTACAATTTGGTAACTGCAGCTGATCCGAAATTTTACCCTACCTCTTAGTCTTTAATTTCTCACAAGAATTATGGAAGATATTTGGTTTTGCTGATGTTTCGTACAATACTATGTTTCATACAGTAATATGTAATAAAAAAAGAATATATTTTCAGAGGGAAATGAAACACAATGTTGTGTTAAAAACATGGTTCTGCAAAAACCAGCAAAAATAATTAATAGTAGGTGTTAGAGGATAAATTAGTTAAGTCTTTTTCTTTGGAAGAAAAATATGATAGGACAGATATTTAAAAATCTAACTCAAGTCTAAATCCAAAACTCTAACCTAAACAATTTTATTCTAATTTCTAATTAAACTATCCCCTCATGAACCTACTGGTACAAAGAAATTTTTGCTCCAGAATGCTGATTTTAAGAAAAAAAAATATTGTTTGCATTTCTTCACAGGTGGAACCAACCACTGAAGTGCACTGCTAGCTGTTCATGAACAGGTTTTGTTAAAAACAAGCTAGTGCTGCAAATATTTTAATCTCAGGTTGTAAAAGTGGAGAGAGAAAGCAGCTTTGTGGTGAACAAAGCAGCCTGTCATGCGATTGTGCCCTGAGGGTGAACATAATGCTAGATGCTTTATCAAATAAAATAAAAACAGCTTGTACCTTTCTCACGTTAATTGGTTCACGACTGAACTTTGATAAACCCACAAACTCTCTCTAAAAGTTTCCTTCCAAATTTTAAGCTTTATCTTTTTATTCAGAATTTCCGTAGTTAATGGAATTCCTGAACCAACTCAGTGCAGTGACAGGCTTTTATTGCCACAGTGCTTTATTCTCTTTCAAAGCATTTCAAGCCAGCACAAACATCCTCACTCAAAATATTTTGTTCTAGTTTTCATCACGATTCTTATTTGTCTTTTCAATTTATCTCTTGGGTGTGTTTCTACTTTTACAGCTTGCTCATCCAAAGGTGTATTATTTAAATGTCCTCTAAGACATCAGTAACTCTTTTGAACACAATAAAACAGGAAAATAAGGAACAAACCAAAAATAGTCATTTAAAAATCACTCTTGCTCTAAAACTGCCTGTTTCTTGTCTACAGCTAGTACATTTAGACAACCAAAGATACCTAGGACATAAATTCCCAAAGCCAGGTCATATGAAACTCCTACCTTTTTCTTTATTTAACTTCAGATTCATCCATTCCGAGGGGAAAAAAACCAAATAAAAACAAAGAAAGCACCCACACACAAACAAACAAAAAAACACAAACCTTTTTTTTTCTCATCTGCTTCTAATTCTAAGTCAATTTCTATACTAAACAGCTGGGAAATAAAAATTTAGGTAGTCAAAACAGAGCAAGTAACAAAAATTAACTTCCACCTGAACTCCAGAAAAGTAGTAAGCTTATTAAGCATGGCCACAGTTAGCGACAAGGCTGATGAAAGAAGGGGCTTTGCAGAAAGCTCACATACTTTTCCAAGCTGATATAGCAGCACCCGTGGACAACAAAAGAACTTCTATTTAATCTCTGCAGATATTATGCTATTAATGCTATTGAATCTTCTCTTTAATTCAATGTACAGAAAAAAAAATAAAATGTTGTGGAACCTCCAAATACAATCCTATCACTGTTGACAAGACCAACCACCAGAATTACAGAGTCTTTAAATTAAACCACTAAAAATTTATTCAGTGGAAGACCAGGTAAAATTGCATCTCCTATGTAGAGAAATGTGTTCGAAACCACCCACACTGCATACCTACTGCCACAAAGTTTTCAGTTTTTGCAGAATTTCAGAAGAATAACAGGGAATGAGGAAGGATTATGGAACAGCCTGGGAACTGCTCCCATTGCATCTTAAAAGATTCAGTATCCTACCCTTTTTAGAATGAGATAAACTTTGTCTGTTCTTCCATGCAGCTTCACTGCTATCCATTTTACGAGGCACTTGACAGTTGTGTGAGTTATCCCTTTATTTTCACAGTTTTGATATGTACTTAGCAAAATTAGACCCCATTAGTTTATAACACCACAATATACTTATTCTGCTGATTGTAACTCTTGCTGTTGATTTAAATGGACAAGGAAGACAAGTTCGGTTGGAGGCCCATGGTTTTGAATTTTCTTATCTCTGAATTTTTAGAAGTCCACTAGAAGTCTGTCTTTCTTACTTTTAAAAGTAGGTGTGACGGTCTGAATTTAAAATCCAGCCTCATGAATTCTCAAGTCCCTGCGATGGGATGTGTAGCTACTGCAGAATTAAATCCAGCAAGTTCATATAGCCTTGCGTTATTCTATTGTAAAATACAGATAACAAGAAAAAGTTGCTGTCTCCTGAAAAAAAAAGGCGAAAAAAAACTATTAAAAAAATGAGTTGTGTTGTTTTTTGAACAATCCTTTAAAAATAGATAAGATTGGCACCGTCTGATTATGAGTTAATGGGAAAGTTTCCTGCCCATTTGTGTGCTGATTTTTGGATTTAGAGTAGGAAGCCATTATTTTCCTAAGGCTTTACAGTGGGAGAAAAACATGCACTTTTCTTTTTAATCTGTGTAATTATTACTTTTTTTTGCACATCTTGCTTACACTTAGGAGAAAGAAAACCAAGATGTTTTCTGAAGGTAGCATTTAATGTCAGTAATCAGCAATCACTGCTGTTTCGAAGATCAGCAATCCAAACTGCACTGAAATAAACAAACAAGCTCTGTGACAGAAAAACTTAAAAATAGCTTTTCCTCTAATTTTAAACCAATGCAAAGCCTTACATTGGTATGAGTTTGAGTCATTACAATGTGAACGTATTCATTTCATCTGCACTCCATAATTATGCACGAGACAGCCAAGGCAAATATATAACAAGTCAAGTAAACTGACAAAAATCACAATAATAAAACAACTGCTTTTCAGACATCACAACGTGTGTAAAAAATGTTCACCTTCTTTTTGCTCTAAAAATATATGTAATGACAGTACCCCATTCTGAACCCATTGTAGCCAACAAAGGAACCACTAAAGTATCACAATTACCACTAAAGAAGTGCCTGTTAACTAATCCCAGTGCTATAGTAGTGAGTTTATAAAGAATCCTGCCCAAAATAATTTTCAAATAATGGTCCTAAGACAGCTGGCCACATATTCAGCTGTGCTTCTTCTCGATTCTATATTTGATCTCTGAGCCTTATTTGAATCTCCCTGTTGATAAAATTTTCCTTTGAAATCCTTAACTCAGTAGTGGCTGGAGGATCTGGCCTAGAGAATTTGAAGAAGCAATGTTTAAGTTGATATAACTTACTAATTTCTGCTAATTTTTGGCTTATGCCTCTAACTGTTATGTGGGGAATTTTTTTCTGCATAAAAAACATTTCTATGCTCATTCTCTCTAATTGAGTTCATGTCATCTAGTTCATAAAACAAATCATATCAAAAAGCTTGCTGGCATTAGTTCACTTTTTCTCCATTAGAATTACTTTCAAACTTCATTAGGGTGACATTTGTTGTGAACATCAACAGTGGATTATTTTAATAATTCAGTTAAGATTTCACGTTGCCTATTCAACTTCTTCATTACTTCCTCAGTATTAAAGAAAAAAAGATTCACTGCTGTTATTACTCTGTCTATCCCAAAATAGTTAGCACTCAAACACTTTGTCAGCCCAGAGACAGATTTACTGAGTTCATCTAAACTGGAGACTATTAAATCCCCAAACATTAATCCTCTTTATTCAACCAGGGCTTTAGTATGTAACATAAATACTCTAGTGCAAATAATTGTGTATGGAGTTCAAGTATAACAGAGCACATTGAAGATCATTGGAGCAATTATTTAAAAGGAAAAAGTAAAAAAAAAAAAAAAACTAAATGGTGAAGCTTTATCTGCCTGTGCCACTGCACCTCATAGAAGCATGGAATGATTCAGGCTAAGAGAGATGCCCAGTGGTTTCTGTAGCTTCTGTAGGAAGGTAAGTTTCTACAGTAAGGTCCAGCTAGAGCAGACTACCAAGAACTGTGTCCAGTGCACTATGTCCAAGGATGGAGACCCCACCACATCTCTGGGCAGCCTGTTCCAGTGCTGACCACTCCTGAGGTGAGAACAATTTTTAGCGTATTCTTCTGGAATCTCCCATTTTTGATGAGCACATGTTGCTCCATTTTCTCTCCATTCTCCCATGTTTGCCTTTCTCTGGTGTCAGGAAACTTCTCCAATCCCCAGACAATCCAAAGACAACAGTGGCCTTCCAAGAGCATTACCCATCTCTCAGCATTCTCAAAGGGCTGTAACTCAGCCTGGCTATCTCTGCACCTACTGCTAAACCATTTGCCTCTCCCCTTGGCAGCAGGCAGACCCCCAAGGTCTCTGTGTCCATCCACTGCAGCAATTCAGCCAGGTCAGCTCTGTAATCCAAATGAGAGCAGAGCTCTGCCACTGGGAACAGATTCCTCACTCCCTTTGTTTGCTCCTTGCACTGTGTGCATTTGTGTGCAGGCGTTTGAGATGTTCCCCCATCGCCGCTGCTTTCTCAAAGTGTCACAACCCCTCCCCTCACGCTGTCTCCCAGTTCTCTCTCTTCTATCATGCCAGGTATCATTCTGGTATCTAAACCAGGAAGTTAGTTTCCCTGGAGCAATAGTAAAAGCCTCTTTAGAGAAGCCTTTCCCTTTCCAGTCTCTACAAGGCTTCTGAATTAAGGAGTTTTATGAGGTACTTTGAAGGTGGGGAGATAAAGAAGCCCACACAGAAATGTCAGCAATGTTTCATTTGTAATTTCCTAATTAACGTTAGTATTGGGCGATATTTCCACCACCCTAATAAACTGTCCTGGTCTTTTCAGACTGAAGCAACAGACCTAAATTTTTGATCACGTGTCGGTGCAAAAATACTACAGAACTAATTTGTTGTTCAAGGAAGAATACAACAGTATGTCTTAGTTATTCAAGAAATCGTTATCAAAAAAATATACAAAATTACAGGTTCATTAACATGCAAACCCGTGAACAAATGGGAGTATACCCTTGACAACAAACCTAAAGAGTCAAATACAAGTCAAGATACACTTGACCTATGGAGATTTACAGCAGTACTCATACAGAGACAAAAAAGTAACCTGGGAAAGGCAGAAAGCGGTTTGGCAAACTGAACTATTTAAGCAATTCTGATAAACCTCTACCTGTAACTGATAGAAAACCAGCTCAGTATCACTGGGGTCAATGGAGTTATGCTGATACATTCCTCAAAAAGGGCAGATTACCCCTGTCATCCTCCACCCATCCCAGATCCCCAAGATGCGTCTTACTTTTGCCATCATGCCTGGAGATGATTCAGTTTTCTTAATTACTTATCTGAACTTGACAAGAATCATTTAAGGAGCTTGTTTAACAACTGAACCCATAGTCTCCAATATTTATTAACAGAACCAGAGCAGAATCTCATTTTGTCTGATCAATAACAGCTTGAAACAATTAGGGCTCAACGAACCACAGCACCGCAGACCCTGCTTACTGCTACACTGCAACCAGGCAAACCCTTAAGGTCACGCTTAATGCATTTTAAACATATTCTGACATGGATATTCCCTTAGCCATTAGGTCACTGGAACGGCACCACAAACACCAGATGTAGTTGAGTATTCCAGCATATGGAGAAGTCTAGCACATCACTCAAACTAAGAGATATGCTTTACCCCACCCACTTTGCTGAACAGCGGCCTTCACCAAAAAAATTAAGGTTGTTGATTGAAAGCATATAACACTTATTGTTACCATCCTCTCCTAGTGGTAACATCCCACAGATAATCCTTTTTCTGAACATCACTATTCAAATTGTAAACACTACGAAGATAAAACAGCGAAAACCATATTTAGTGTTATTTAAAAAAAAAAAAAAAAAAAAGAAATCCACTTGACACTGAAGCACCTTACACAGCTGTAGGTACATTTCACAGCCAACAACAATTTCAACTTGTTCCAAACAGAAAGTTTGCTGCTTCTGGTAAGGGTAGTTGATAATCACCTGAAGTTTGGGAACTAGAAGTATTTTTGCTCCCTGGAACAATTTATCAGGAACTCTGTTGTATTTGTGCAAAGCCAAAATACATTACTGGATCACGTTTGAGTTTCCCTTCCAACCCCTCTCTAGGGGAAAAGCCAAGCCCTTTTGAAATGATAGAGAGCGACAGTGAAAAGCTGTTACAAGAGTATTTTGCTAAGTGACATCCTTGACACTTACTGGAGTATTGTGCAACTTATTGTGCACCCACAGCTTTAATGAGATGTGACCAAAGCCTGGGAGCATTTGGCTATGAATGCATAATAGCCAGATTGCAAGGCAGAATAATTCTTGCATCCTATTTTATACTCCCAGCAGTTCTTGATAGTAGAAATGAAATAGAGCTGATCCATCTCAGCATTGGTAACTAAATTGAAAGATTTGAGAAATAACACATCAAAAACTAAAATTCAATTAAAAAAAGATGCAAGCCCACTAGAACTGAACACCGTGGGACCACGGCCCCTTAAATCCTAAACAGCAAACTGAGCAGTTCACCAAGAAAATGAAATCAAATGTGTTGTGGAGCTATCAGCATATTCATAAATAATATTGGTTGTGGAACTATCAACATCTCCATAAACATTATTGCTCCAGAAGACATTGTCCTAGTAACTGGGGCCAGGACCAGTTTATTGCAATGTGGGTATAACCAAAACTCTCTATTCGACGTTTTAGAGAGTCAAGGGAGAAAGAAACAAAGCTGTTTGTAGATCAACCATTCACTTTATGATTTCCCCAGGAAAAACCAGTTCAAATCTGGTCAGATGTATCACCATACTCAATGGCTGAATGAAAGGAAAAAAAAAAAAAAAACAAAACCCAAACTGAAACCCCATAAAGTAGATGTTGTTATGCATAGGGGTTTAAAATTGAGCTAAATTGAATGGAAGCTTTATGAAAATACAACATCGTGTTTACTAAGACTAAACCCAGAATTATAGCTATAGTCTGCTTGCATAACATTCAGATTGGGTTTGTGTTATAGTCTAAAATCCACAAGCCAAAATAACACAGTTTAGCGGTTTGGTAAATCTAGGGAAAAAAAGTTATTATTAGAAACATGATTTTTTGAATGTTCTTCATCATCCAGCTCCTAAACCCATTTTTGACTTGCTGTTTGGATATGAGCTTCCATTCCCTAATTTCTAGGTGTGACTTTTTTTTGTCTTTCCCCGTTGAACTCTGAGGTTTTTTCGCAGATGGTGTGGTATTATCATTGTTTGAAAATGAATTTGCTGCTCTTGAAAGGGAGACAGCTAACCGACAGCACTGGAAATCAAATCCTCAAGCCATAGGACAGAACAACGGGGCAATACTTGTACTGCTGTATGTACCAGTTCTCTTTTCAGGCCTGCTCAGAAGATATGATTTGTTTTCAGTCTATTCTCTGAGGTTTTCCTGGGTGCTGTTCTGCATGCCCTTATTCCCCAGGAGCAACCTATTAACTTCAAAGATATGCCAATCCAATATGAGTAATCCTGCAAAAACTAGTGAAGATGCCTGTGCATCTGAAGATTCATATATTTAAATCCTTTATTTTATCTTCTGAGAATTTTATTAAGACATCAAGTCACAGCCAGTATTTTTTTTTTCTTATCTCAGCATTTTTTGCATATTGGACCACCAGCTCCATATCCGTAGAAAACAGGGAGCCATGGGCAACTACTTTTCTCCAACATATTTGTATCTAAAAAGCCTCTTCTGGGGGATTCTAGGTCAAAGTTTCCACTATTGCTCAGCTACTGTTTCTTGTTGTGTCACTGCTACTTTTAGAATATATTAACCCTAGAAATAATTACCGTTCAGTCAGACTGTCATGTCTTCCCTCCACTTAATCACTGGGTCCCCATCATTATCCCGCTGGGATTTTGGAAATCCAATCACATTTCGTAAAACCAATGGGATTAATTTTCAGCCTCCCTTCTCTTTCAACCCAGGATCTTTTCCCTCAAAGCAAACCAGCCAACTTGGAGAATCAGCACTAAGTACCTACCAGCAATCACAGAGTGGTTTTAGCTGAGACTGTTTAGTTGATGTCTGGACGTCCTTCAGTACCATCTCTGTACAGAAAGCCACTACCCATCCTGTCTTTGAGAGGAAAGAGGATTACATCTCTTCATAAATAGTTTTACATTCTTAGGACAAAGGTATGATATCAAGGGATGGGGAAAAAGCAGATTATGCCAGAGGGGTACAGATTTATTAGAACTGGAGGTCTATAGTCACTGCTGGCTGTAGTGCCAGAATGTGAAGCACTGACTGAGCACTGGAAAGGGCTGTTTCAGAGCAGTCTGATGCAAATGTCTTGCTGAAGAACAAACTTTTTTTTCTTTTTTTTTTTATGAGAGAAGCAAACAACACCAAGCACCTGCTTCATTATAACTTTCAGGCTTTTTACCCAGCATATCCTCCCTACATCCTTTGTTTTCGCAGGATTTCTCCTACGGTGTCTCATATCCACTTCTCATGACAACTTACAGACATCACTTTTGCTGTCACATCATCACACAGCCTTCCTACTCACATCTTCAAACCAAAAATAAGGTTTGATCCAGCTTGTCCTTAAGACAAGCTGCAAGAATCTTCTGACCTGTCTTATCAGTGACTATCACATAATAGCCATGCAAAACCAGATGCAGAGTCTGTGAAGGACAGGAATAAAAATAAATGTTTGCTCCTCCTTAGAGAAATCTTCGGTTTGAATTCCATGGTCTGAGATTTCTCCTCTTTCATACCCATTTTTGCTGCTGTTACCAGCCTAGTTCATGATAACACACTGTGTTAAAGAATAAAAGCAACTGATCAGACAAAATCCACTGACAGTTTGAGTAACAACTCAAGAAACTTGCTATACATCACTTGAAATAAGGAACTCTGTCATTGGCAGGGCAGATGCAAGTGTGGGGGCTGCAGCCAGACACCTTGTTTTCCAGTATCCACTGGGCAAAAAAAGCAGACAGCTGGAGAGCTGGTTGAAACCTGTTGTTTCCCAAGGCCAAGTACCTCTTCATGGAAAAAGAAGAAATCTATAAAAGAAATCAGGGACTCCCTCAGGCAATTAAGGGGTGTGTTACCTAGGCATTTTTGACAGGAAAAGACTACTTTTACAGATGGAGATGACATACTGAAGGATGCCATCTCAATGGGGCTGAACCCAAAGGGAATATCATGAAAGATAAGAACTGAATTGGCATCACAATCCCAAGTATTCACAAGCCCTGGATGAGCACATAGTCATTTGACAAGTGACCACCAAGTGTGCTCACATGCACAGAAGCATAAAATACCACAAGGTTTTATATTAGAGCTGGAGTAGGAGGTCCAAAAAACCATCAGTACAGCAGATGCTCAGAAACCATTGTACCCCATGAAATGGAAGCAAGCAAGCTTTTACCACAACACCTAATGGATGAATAAAAATATAAAAATAAGTAGCACAATTGTGAAACCTTTCACATTAAGAAATGCACTGTAATCCAGAGGCAGGGTGATCAAGTATGCAGTATTAAACTAGCCAGGCTCTAGCTATATGATTTTTTGCTTTTTAAATGGCACTGCCTAAATCAGAGAACTGCACCTATCAGTGCAGTCATGCCTAATGAAAATACAGCCTGTGACACGTAAGAGCAAGACAATGATATCATCTGCAATCTGAAGGAATCCTTCAAGCCACTCCTTGCGCACAAGAAATCTGTGAGACTGTCAGAACCAGAACAAGTGCAGACGCCAAGTGAAATGGCTGGAGCTGTGATTACAGCAGCTATATTCACTAAAGCCAGAAGAGAAACAAATTCAAAAGAATGGGGAAGAAATCACAGGAAGTTATAATACCATTACTAAGCAGGAGTCTTACTAATGACAATTCCAAACATTTATTTTTTTTATTCGGAGTTAATGGAACAGTACTTTGGTCAGGCACATTCTCCAGGACATTGCTCTTTGATCACTTTTTAGGTGTTTGCTGATCTGTGGTGCTGATAGCAAGATCAGTGAGAAGCCTTTTTAATAATGATAATGGCACTCCAAAGCAGCTTCATTTACTTTATCCTACATGAATCTCCATTATTGTGAACAACCTAAGCCATGACAATACTGGTCCTGAGTAGCCAAGCATAAGCATGAGCCGTGTTCTAACAAACCTATTAAGAGAGGAAAATTAATAAGATCACATCTCAGTACGACAGTTCTCACTCTTTTCATGCAGCTATACAATATATATATATCAGCTTCGGCACTCCTGTGTTAATAAAGAAGCTGCAGGTAGAACCTGGATACCCTTATCTCTGCTCACATCTGCAGTGCTGCTCTTCTTCCCCCGCTGTTTTCTCTTAAAGGATGCCAAAAAGGCAGCATTTAAGTCTTTTGTCTTCTCTTTCGCAAATCCTGCACTGTTATCAGTTCCTGAGCAGGGAGAGTTTCCTGCCAGGCACCATGTCCACAGACTTGGCAGTCAGGAAGGTTTTTTAACTCGTTCCGGGACAGATCTGAGCATTTTGCACTGAACAGAAACGAGATTGCTCAGACAACAACAACTTGAGACGTTTAAAACTTACTGAAATAAATCCCCAACCATCATTTTCAGCAGCGTCTTCTACTGATTTTATCTTCCATCTTATAAACCCCCTTTTCCCTCATAGCACACAGGCTGAGCAACTCGACTTTTGCTTGTCAAACTTATCGGGGGACCAAAGCATCTCCAGGCCATTGAAAGGTCGGTGATCGCCTCACGCACAACTTCAAGCAGCACAAGTGAGGCTTGAATGTCTCACCACGCCGCCGCTCCTGCGGGCTCCACTCAGCGCCCGCAGCCCTGTGTTCGCTTTTGTGTCGGTGTGGTGCTACATTGGAATTGCCGTCCCACCCCAGCAGTGATTTACTGTAGCACCTCATGCCCCACCCCTTCCAATTAAAGCCAGGCCATGCAGTACCGGGACACCTTTGATAACTCAACCATAATTAATACTAAATCCGAATTAGCATATACTGTGAAATGTGCATTTAGCTAAGGCTGTAATGGTTTTCTGGAAAAAAATAAAACAAACATACAGTGTGGATTCAGATTAAAATGGTGTAAATAGAAGTTAATGAATATTATTACTTGAGTTATTAGAACTTTCTGCTTGAAAAAATTTAATCTAATATTCCCATTTTTAGCATTGCCAACAGCACTGGGGCATGCAGTTCAATAGTTCAAAGTTTCCAGCTTTATAATTGCTTTCTACAGACCTTAAAAAAGGCATTTAAGTTTCAGGATATAACTGAGTGGAATGAATTAGCCATAGTCACTTCAAATGCTAGAAAAAAAGTTGTCACTGTGCTTAGGTGCTTACATACCTTTTCCTCTGAGAAACATAGGAAGAACTAAAAAGCATGGTAAACAAATTATAGAAAATTTTGTAATCAAAGAATTAAGAAGCCTTGGGCATTTCCAGCTCAACCAGTATTTTTAAGTAAAAATTATTGTTCAAATATTGACTGATATCACAGACTTTCACTAAGACACAACATTATAAACACTGAATTGCACTTTGTGTACTCAGTAGAATATAAACTGGGTTCCACCATCCCTTAATGCAGCTCACTCAGGACAAAAGGTGTTGCTGGCAACCTGTCTTGAGGTTAAATGATATTATAACATGTTGACAAATTTAACATTGTCAGTTGACACTGCATGCATAGAGCAGGCCATTGGAAGGAGGCATTATTTCGTTCTGGTACTGACAGCTGCCTTGCTGATTTACCATTTCATTGGCAGCAATACCTGAGTGGCCATCTATAAGAAAGACACGTGTGGTTTTTTGTTTTTTTTTTTTTTTTTTATCTGAGCACCTACAATTACTGCTTAGTTTTAGTTATTTCAAAATAAAATTTGTAA
>JAYRBT010000181.1:30346769-30369159 GCA_036023395.1 Myiotriccus ornatus | reverse complement strand
AAACTGGGTTCCACCATCCCTTAATGCAGCTCACTCAGGACAAAAGGTGTTGCTGGCATCCTGTCTTGAGGTTAAATGATATTATAACATGTTGACAAATTTAACATTGTCAGTTGACACTGCATGCACAGAGCAGGCCATTGGAAGGAGGCATTATTTCGTTCTGGTACTGACAGCTGCCTTGCTGATTTACCATTTCATTGCTAGCAATACCTGAGTGGCCATCTATAAGAAAGACACGTGTGTTTTTTTGGGTTTTTTTGGTTTTTTTTTCTCTGAGCACCCACAATGACTGCTTAGTTTTAGTTATTTCAAAATACAATTTGAAAAAAAAAGACACAGATATTAGTCACTGCAGGAAAAACCCCTGGGCAACTCACCCAAGACGTACTATTTCAAAAACCCTACATGGTTTTCCAGTCTGAATTGCTCACCATTTTATACTAGCATAAAAATAAAACTGGAGAAATAACTATAGATCAAATATGTAGAAGCAGATCAACACAAATTGCTATCACATAACCAATTCTATAATTTCAAAGTCTTTGTTTCAGGCAAAGTAATGTGGCCCCGAAATCCTTACGGTTTTCTGAGATTTATGGAATTCCTTGGAGACGAGAGGAGATAAAAAATGAAAGGTCATCCTTGTCCTAATACTGCTTTGAAGGTTCTTACTTCACTCACCTATGTCAATACTGAAATTTCCATATATAAAAGGAGACCCCATGATTTTCACTGAGGCTGTTATTGAGATAATTGCCTCATAATTCTCTGTTCAAGTGCCATGGCTCTGAGAGCTTTTAGAAAGGAGGAGAAATGATTCAAAGAGATAGTGTGGCATCTTTCCTGCATCTGCCATTAAAAAAACAAAAAAACAACAACAAAAAAACAGACCAAAAAAACACAAACACAAAACCCCAACAAACTGAATTATGGCCTTCCGAAATTTGTAAAGCAAGTTCTGAAATAGAATAGGAATCACAGACTGACACGACCAGGTTTATATGCCATATAGCAGAAAAGAATGTGACTCAGGGTGTTGCCCCAGTACCGTCTGCTTTTCAAACTCACTGTGCTTCCGTGCAATATAGCAGAAATGTCAAGCCCAGCTAAACTTAAATGAAATGTTTAACCTGCAAGTCCTCCCTCACTATACAGACCAATGAAGTTTGCATTGACTTCAATGGTGACTTGAACCAAAGAGCACTTGTGAGATTATCTTTGAGGAAGAGTTCACACATTTTGAAGTTAACTATAAGGTCTGAAAGAAAATAATATTTAGGAGCACATAACTCTTTTTTTTGTGGTTTTGAAGGCTCACCAGTAGAGATCAACTGGATCAACACTTAGAGATTACTAACCACTCCTGAGAAAATGCTTTAAGAGTTTATAGGGAAATATCCAAGTATTTCTTTCCTTTTAGACCACTGTGCATCACGAAAGGAGGACTTGCATGTCTGCTTTTCTGTTAAGATAATCAGGATTAGGTGTTGTGTCAACAGTCCAAGAAAATCTTTTTGTTTGGATCCACTTCTGACATCAGCAGGTGAGAGCTTGCCCGACCACACTGGAATCCAGAGCACTGATACAAGCGTAGATCTTAATTATGTGCTCAATATTCACTGAGTGCTCTTTTTGGATATCAAGGCATTCCAGGGACTGGGTTTTCCATTTCACTAACACCAGAGCAAAACTCAAGTATGTACAGCAATTTTTTTTCTCCAGTTGTTCCTAAACTGCACTGATGTTCCTGACAGCAAATTTAGCTGAGGGCTTTTGAGACAGTGCCCAGGATGACCATTGCACACAGCCTGCTCTTATACACAGGAAGGGTTCTGTTTCAGGAGAAATACGTAAGAATCCATCGTACTTAGAAACACTGACTTACAAACAAAGTCTTCTGCCAAATGTACACATAAAAATAATTAACTACTATTTTTAAAAGCAAAGAAAAACCTACTTATACATTAGAAAACTCATATTTTATCTATTTTAATACAGAATGTTCTCCATTTTTTCCTTCGCTCTACAGTGTTCTTGTACTGAAAGTTTGGCTAACTTCCAGCTATTTTAACAGGTTTTATTATTTATGGAATTGCGTGACGGAAGGATGAGAACACAAGTTACCATTTAATAGGTTTAAACATTCCGCCAACTGAGAATTACTAAGAGGACAATGATGAAAGATGCCTTTGATCCTAACAGATTGAACCACATCACCTGGAGCAAGGCTGTTGGCTGCCCAAACTCTACAGCAGGTCCAATTCCTGAGGTTTTGCACAGAAAAATGCTCCTACACATGGAATTTTCCAGTGCAAAAGTGAACTCCAGAAGCACTAAGGGATGAGGCACTGCTGCAAAGCCCAGCACAGGCTCCTGTATTCTACCAGCTGGATTAGTGTGAGGGGGAAAAATTCCCTTTATGTCACCTAGCACTGTATCAGTGTCATAAGAGCCTGAGGCTAAGCTTCCCAAGGGACAGAGTTCAAAAGTGAATAGACTGGAAAAGAACGTAATCCTAACTAAGCTTCCCGTGCCTCATGTACAGACACAACAACAGCAGTTCTTTAAGGAGTGGTGCTGACGGTTGTTTGAGGTTTTTTTTTTTACAGTTAACAAGGGAGAAAAATATGAAAAATCCTACTTTCCTAAAATTATTACCAAAAAAAAGAAAAAAAGGGAACAAAACTTGACAAAAGCTCAAAAGCAGTAAAACAGTTCCACAGTCAAATACAGATGATTTTGAATTTGTGTATTCTAGTGAGGAATTTCTCTTAAATTCTTTTCATAGCAATCTCAAAAAGGATTGACATTCACATGGGACTTCCATGTTATCCTCTTTTCCTCCAGCTGCTCTGCAGAAAAAAAAAATACAGTGACAGGTTTAAATCAGCTCCAGGGACCAGGACGTCCAGTGAAGGTGCATGAAGCTTCTTTGAATTCACTATCATTGAAATCAGAAAAACAAGGAAATATGCAGCTGACTGCTCCTTCCAAAATAATTAGAATCTGTTGGTTTTGCAATATAACACCTTTTTTTGTGCTTTTTTCCTTATTATACAAACTCTCAGTACAGTCACCGCTAGAGGACTGGTCTTTTCCCAAGAAACTCCCTTCCACAAACAAAAAAGGGTCTGGAAGGGATTCAGACAGACCGGCAAGTTTGAGTTTCATCTCAGGTAAGATGATAGCAAACAAGCTAACTGAGCAAATTGATAAATACATCTTTAGAATAAGAAAAAAAAAAAATCTCAACACAAAAAGGAGTCCCTGTACTACATACTGAAATCCTAACAAAACAAAACTGAAAGTAGAAATTAAATGTTGGAAGACACAGCAACAAATCAACCTTTTAATTCAACAAAATATCCATAAATACTTCTCACATTAAGTTTAAAATAAACTCTGGTAGTGTGTTAGCTGTAATGACTACTGAAAAATATCCCTAACAAAACAGTTGGACTGAATTATCCTAGAAACTCTACTTTATGGTACTTTGTCTGAGGAAACTACCATCTTAACAAAAAATAACACACTGCTTAAATTTCTAAGCAAGATGTACTAGCATCCTGTGCTAAAATGACACAGTCCCTACTCCTTCTCCAGAAATTTCATTTGTAGTGAAAAACCTGTGTTTTAATCCGGACACTGGGTCCCTTTTCATACATTTTATTCTTTTCATAAACATCTAACTCTGCATTTAGTGATCATAGATTCATTCAGATACAATTTCAGGGATGAGCTCTAACACAGACAAAATGCTTATGAAAGGAAATAAACAAAATTCTGATTATTTCAACACAGGTACAGAACATAACAAATAGGTTTGTGTCCCAGAGTATTTAGTGGGCCTTACAGAACAAAGAGAGTACTGAATTTTAAATGCTGTTCAGTGAAGGTGAGAGGGATCTTACAGAGCACTGTTAACACACCATGCAATATTAGGAAAAACAAACATGAACAGATGTGTCTTCACTGCACGATTTCTAAACGCTACTCAGAACACAAGATAAAACTAACAATCTACATTAGAAAGCAGAAAGGATGGACAAAGCAAGAAAAATCTTAATGGTTAGTAATACTAAAGACTGTCAGTATTTAACTGGGGTCTGTGTGAGACTGATCATAGCAGTGCTGCACTGGGGGCATGCTCCAGTGCGAACCCTATGATCTTGCTTCCCTGACCAGTTAGCTCCAAGCAAAAACTTCCCTCTGCTGGCAACTAAATGCCCACGGGAGGTTGGACTACCCTCATCTCTCCTTGCACAAAGAAGCTGCCAAGGAACGTATCTAGAGCTGGGACACAGACAAAATCCCTGCGACCTGCCTAAGAGGGAGTGGGTGTGGGCACTTCACCACAGCAGAGCAAACCTCAGTTACCCCAGCAACTCCAGCTAAGGGGCCTTACAGCCCTGGAATGAGACCAGTTGCAACATCACAGCAGTTTAACTCCTCTGTATTTGTTCTGAAATGCATTAAGTTTGTTATTTATTTTAGGTTTTGGTTTGGTTGGGGTTTTTTTCCAAAGAGAGGGGGGAAATAAAAGCTGAAAGAGCTGAAAGCCTGGCAGAACTCACCACAAGAAACTGAAACTGAGCTGCAGGATTAGTTGCATGTCTATGGGGGATGAAGTTTTTATTAATGTCTTAACTACATATATGTTTAGTTATTTATCTATTTGACTACATATATATGATGGAGGTGGTGTGGGGGTGATGGAACCGATGATAAGAACAACCCCAGAACAAAAATAAATACTTGCCATCATTCAGGTTAAGAGAAGATGGCAAAGAGTACATTTACTGTAGTCATTCTAAGAATAGAAACTCATAATCTATCTCAACTGCTAGATGTTTTAATGGTCTACAGAATATATCTATGTAGAATAGAAGCCTTAAAGGAAATTAAATACTCAGGGAAAAATATGATCTAATTAAAGCATCTACAAACACGTTTCAGAAATGGGAAAGAATATTTAATTTTGTCAGTAACATCTGCAAAATGTTTTTATATGAGACACATATAACCCTTCCAACTTCCAGACTTTCAGGGTATGTCAGAATGTTTTACAAAACACATTAATTGGTACAGCAACAGTTTGAAGCAGTGCATACCATTTCACTGGGGGAAAAAAAGTCAGGAAATTGCGGCTGGTTTTACTTTGCATCACTGTTCTTGACCTCTGCCTCAACCTCCTCTGCCTTACCCCAGTGGTACTTCATATTTGTAATTACAAAGACAGCATAAATTCTGAAGACGTTATAAAGGTATACAGATACCAGTTTCTCAAATGAAATTTTGGCAGCTTTAGTTTCAGGAGCAGTCTGTTGCATTTTTGATTTGTTGTAGGTTTTTTTTCTTCCCCGTTCAGTGAAAGATATTTCTTTTGCTTCAGACTTGCTCTGTTATTTCATACTCTTTTTCCCTAGGGCAGCATATCAGCTTAAAGAAAACACTAGGCTACAAGTGTACACAAGGTTGAAATCTCTCCCTTCTTCATTATTAATTGCTGTATGTTTGGACAAAACTAGAGGCAACAAGACAGATAATGCAAACATACAGCTCAATGTTGGCTACATGAAGAGAGTGAAGAGGTTTTATTAATTGCTTAGTACAAATCCACACTGAGCACGTTCTTAAAGAAAGATGGGATTGCTTTAGCTACGAGCAAAATTTTGGCAAGATCGTTTTCTCAAAGCCTTCGCTCTGGAGACACACAAAATGTGGTTTTCATCACCTTTAATTTTCCAGTGTCAAACAGCACTTCTGGACACTGTTTCACCCGTTTTCCCTGGGGGACACAGGACCTGGGTGGGGGCTACCACACTGCAGGTATTCATAACCATTCATACAGAAGTAAATGTAAAATGTCCTAAGAGGTTAACCAGGGAACACAGAATCCACGCCAACCTGCTTGAGTCAATTCATGTCCTTTGAAGACCCAAACACATGGATCAAAACACTGACACACAGATCTTCCGGCAGGTATTTTGCAATCCCTCTACATGCATATGATAGTATTTTAGAGGAAAGCATTGTGCTCGTGGTGCAGTAGGATTTACCACTACAGCATTGCTGTGGATGCCTTCAGAAAATGTTTATTTACTAGCAGCCCAACTTCAATTAGAACTTTATTTCACTAATTATCTTCTTACACTGGTAATTCAAGGTATTGTATATTGGTTCATTCTCATACTCTGTATTCTTAGTTTCTTGTTTCCAAAAACTCATAGTAAGGAAAATGTTTAGATATCTCATCAAACACTTCTCACTCAGTGTGGAAGTCACTGCCTTCTTTTTTTGCCCTGGCTATTCCAAAGTATGATTTCTTAAGCTACCAGCAAAACAACATGTTTCACTCCTAAATCACTGTAAAAACCATCAGACTAAACTAGAATAGCTCAAAGACCAGTAGATAAAATTTGAACTGACACTCTCTGAAAACAATAGTTCAAACCTAAACTAACTGAGATGAATACTGTATACATTCATCAAATATTAATGAGATCAGCTTTTAGATTCCCTCTTTTTTTAATCCCTATAAGTCAAAACGAGAAGAAAGACATATCCACCACACATTCTTGGTTAGACATAAACAGAAATCCCAGTGAAGGGAAAAACCCTATGGAGGGAAATTCACTCCCTCAAATGGGATCTTCTCTACTGTGCCAGTGAGAAACATTAAGATGTTTGATAAACCAAAGTGTTCTGTTTTCAAAGCTGTCAGTCCAAATATCTTCTGTGATCATTATATGAACTTCCATTTCACATTCAAAAGAAAAAAAACAAAACAAAAAACAAAATACAAAAAACCAAACAAAACAAATCAGGAAAAAAAGAAAAGAAAAGAAAAAAGAAACAAGAAAAAAAATCACCTGGAATTAATAGAAGTAAAATGTAAATTGGTCCTGCTTCCTGCAAGGTGACCACTTGTCACACATCCCATTGAGATTCCCCACAGGCCCAAAAATAAACTTCCCAAGGCTGAAAGTAAACTTGAGCTGTATGTAAAGCTGAGAGCTTAATGCGTGAGCATCTGTTCCCGCAGTTATTCCATTTAAAGTGCACTGCCACTTCCAAACTGCAGTACAGGTGTCCTGTGCCACCAGTCTCATCCAGAAGTTTCCTAGGTAGAGAAATATTTTCTTCTTCTTGTTACTTTTAATTGCGTCATGTGGAATTACACCGAATGGAACATCGATTTGTAAGGTTGGGGTAGCTTAAGCAATAATACAGTTGGTGACACCTCTTACTGTATTTCATCTCATCCTCTATGGCAATTTTATAAGCTTCAACATGTCAGCTGCTGGCATATGGTATGTTAATGCGCCTGTTGTGGGATTAATGCTTTCAATTTTCTACCAATAGTTGGCAGCATTCACTCAATTCTCTAAACCACGACAGCAATTCCAGAGGATAGCCAAAAGTGTCACACTGTCTGGGCTAGGGTTATATGCTAAACTTCAATATTGTATCCAGGCACATTAAGTCATTCCATAAAAATTCATTTTTATTCAAAAACCTGCAAGGATATGAAACTGCTATTCTGCTACCCTATCTTTTCAGTAGTTCAGGCTTAAGACATCCTCTTGTATTCAGCTCAAGCACACCTCAGCAGTCCTGATAGTGTCCTTTTTTGTCACATTTTCCCTTCCCTCTTTACCATTCTTCCTAATTTAGATTCCCATTAATATCATACCTCCTAAATATTAAAAAGAAGGTAACAGTAATAACCTGGACCACTTGCCTTATGCTACCCTGATTTAAAATGGGTTTGCCCTGACAAAAAACCACAGAGCACCTCCCACTTCATTACTGTCATAACTGAAGACTTTACCACCTTAGTTTGTGTGATTTTAAACAAATCAGCTTGCTTTCATTCTGAATCCATGAAGACAATACATAGATGTTTTCAAGAACAAAGATCATTTGGCATCAGTCAATCTTTAAAAAAGCCAGCCCTCAAAGACTTCCATTTTAGCAGATGGCTTTGTGAGCCAGTTGTGAGCTTCTGTTCACATCTTCCTTCCCTCAGTGTTTTGCAGAAATATATCTGTCTATATATTTTTGCATCTATATATATCAGTACATATTTCTATTTTTTTTTGTATTTCATTCTCTTGGCTGAATATATAATTTCATATTTCTCTCCACTTGCTAATTTTATTTGACAAGCCTTGACAGATGACAAGAAATCTTCTCTTGTGGCTTTCCCACATTCCTTCAGACCTGATTGCATATCCACAAGCAAAGTTGTCACTGAAGCCACCTGTTTACTGACAAAGCAATGTCTACATGGTTGTTGAAATTGCATCCAAAGAACTGCAGACAATCCAGTGCCATGAACCAGTACTTGTGTCAAATCAGAGATGTGCTAACTCTGTTATCGAAATGCAGACTATCACAAAACAAGTCTCTTTTTATTTCTGACACTGAGCTTGAGATGGGGAAGAGAAAAAAGGTGTCTCTGCTCTAACCACTCTCCAAAATTCTTTCCCCTGAACAAGTCAGATGCTCCAGATTAACATCTACTGGACCAGGAAAGCAAATACACCCAAGTGAGAGAGAGTACATGCATCAGAACTTAACGGGATGATGTGGTGCCGATCCCACCACAAGGCTAAATGCACAGGAAACACCACAAAAATATGATGATTAGTACTAAGTAGTAGAACCCAAGCAACAGTACAGGCTGGGGACTGACTGCCTGGGAGCCTAAAGGGCTGAAGATACCTCAATATCAAAATGGACAAGGAAAAGGATAGAGAAAGGAAGGACTGTTTGCATTTACAGTCATGCAACACCTATTCTATACCATTTCCCACATACTACTACACTTCTTTATCTTTTACCATTAGGATAGAAATATTTGGGATAATACATCTTCCTTTCATTTCCTTACAGCGTTTCTACAGACAAACCCAGTGCATTTCACTTTCATGACATATATTGAAGCTGAAAGACTAGTGTGAGGACATCTTTCTCTTGTCCTTTTCAATTGTCCCCTACAGACACACACGTTTTAATTAAGTTTTATATTAGCAACATTTGTGAGTGGAAAGAAATACTCTGATTGTAGATCAAACTAAAACCTCAAGACTGCTCTACTTTGGGCCAGGGCAGCAGCTGAAAGCTGAAACAAAACATGGTTTTGAATGTCGTTGAAGTATGAAAGTACTGATAGTAAGAATGTCATTGAAGTATACGGGCAAGTGACCTTTTTTGTCCCCAGACATTTCCTAATAAAGAAGCCAGTTACCTGTCCTGAAGCTCAGATACAGGCTAGACTGTCTGCAAAAATATTTTCATATCTGGTCTTGATGGGTCCCATCCTGATCAAAGCAAAGAAGGAACAGCTGTCTCTGCAGTCCCTGCTTCCTAAGCACCCAGAGGGAACCTCTGGCTCCTAACCCCTAGATATCATGATCACTTCCTTGCACAGAAAAGTAAATGAAAGAGTGGAAACACAGCACATCTACATTTAGTTCTAAGGTGTACAGGAAGTGACACTTTGCACTTCTGCAGCAGAGACACAGCTGTTGCCTGTATTGTTCCCCACTGACCCGTGTTTTGACAATTACCATTTCACCCATGAAGTTTGGAGGGCTTACAAAATAGAATTGCATTTGTCCCTGATGTTATACCATGTTAAAACACTTTCTCCTGAAAGCACACCTCTAGCAATACATATCTTTAGGGTACACAACCGAAGCTATCTAACATTCTTACATGATCAAAGAAGAGATTGTCTTTCCACGTTATGTCATCACAAGCTGACAATTCCCAAATACTCTTCTCCAGAAGTGTAACTAAATCGGCAATTCATTTCAGAGCTTATGATGTATAGCAAAATAAGATTTGAAGTGGTAAGTTCTTATAGTCAAGAGCATAAGTTATTTCAAATGTCTGTAAAGATCCATCACAAGGGATCATGGGAAGAGTAAATGAGGCATACTGAACCTACTTTAAAAAAAAATGAACACACCCTGAAGGGTCTGATATCATAAATTATAAGCAATGACAGTGAGCTTTTACCTATAACTGTTTGCACTAAAATTTAATTGCAGTTATAATGAGGTGTATTGTTTGAAAAGCAAAGGAGAACTTGCAGCAGACACACAGGACTGGTAAGCTATTTGACCCTGTAGACATTTTTTCAAAAATACTTCATTAAAAAAAGTATTAAAATTCGTTTGAAAGTGTCATATAAATTTAATCAAATAGACTCTTCACAAACATGTAACAGAATTTATATAATGCTTTTTTTTTTGTTTCTGCTCTCAGTTATGCAGTGCCATAAAGAAATTAGATATATATAAACAAAATCAGCACCAAACTCTCAAAATTATGTTATCTACAAGAGTCACATTATATACAATATAAAAAAAGTAAATTGGTCACTTGACACATGCAAATGGTGGTTCTTCACATAGTCCTGATGAAGGAATGAGGAATGACTTCCAGGAACCTGGTCTGCAGCCATATTCAGAAAATATAATGAGCCAGAACTTTAAAAGGTCGATTCAGTTAGAAAAAATAGAAGCATAAAACAGTTTGTGCAAACATGGAGCAGTCCAGAAAATATTTCTGCTCAGGAACTCATAATAGGATTCCTGCTGCAACTCAATATTCCATCGACTTGGATTTGACAAGGCAAAAACCTTGCAGTTAAAAACAGCTGCTTCCTTCTCAAAACAGAGGTAGTGAAAGTAGGTTCAGTAATCATTAAACAGGCACAGAAAGACCCATTTTCTCATAATTCTGCTTCTGAAGATGTTTGGTCCTTCAAATTGGGCTCATTACTAGGAGTTCTACAAGCATTGAGCTAATAGTGCACACACACCCAGCTTCAAGCACCAGCTCTCCCACTGCTTCCTTGGGATTTTAATGGCTTTGTGTCTCTAAGGAAAAGCTGAACAAATAAGCAATGACATTAAAGATCCATAAGGAAAAAGGCTGGAGTGTGGTCACAGCCTGGTACTGCAGGTAAACCCAGTCAATAGGCCCAATAACACATTCTGTCAGTACAGACAGCAGCCAGGACTGAGCAGACTGACACCTGTCTGAACAAGTGAGAAGAGTCCATGGAGGTGCCTGAGCACTCCCCCTCAGCACCTTTGGTGCTGCAGACAGGCAGCAAAAGCCAAAGGATACGATGCACTGTGCTATGCATCATCAACACCGAGTATTCACACAAAACAGTGGAGCTATACATGCCCAGGGAGTGCCATAATTTACATCTTCCCTAACTAAAACAGCACCTGCTTCAGCCTAACACCCAATTAATTTCTCACCCGACACCGCCTTGCCTCTCTGGAAGGGCCTGCCAGCCTCCTTTGACTTTTCTATTGCTTTTTCTCCTTCAAGTTTATTTAGATTTACAAAGTCCTCATGAAGGCAACAACATGCAATTACATAAAGGATAAACACGGAGTAGGCAAAGGGGAAAAAACCCCAACAAAACAACAAACCACCTTCATTAGTACAAACAGAACAGATATTAACACATGCCCACCTAATACAACAGATTTGGGTTATCCCACTTCACGCATTTTACTCCAGAAGTGAGTTAGCTCTTATACCTCTTAAAAACCTATTTGAAATCATCTGCTCATGCAAAGCTTCATCTCAAATGTTAACTGGATATGATGTTTTTCCTAATACTCTAAATTACTAGGGAACAGGAGCTGGGATTCTCATTCCCTGCTGAATCTACACCATCTCCACAAGAAGCACACACTTGAGCTCCCTCTGAAACATCTGGGTCACAGTGCATGAAATTCACTCAGGGGAGTGGAAGACACATAATCAATTCCTAAAAAACACCAAGGGTAAAACGTCTTAAGCTAAAACCCAGATTTAGACTGAAGCTGGGCAAGAGATTTGACAGTGCAGATTTGGGGCAATTGTGTCACCAACAGTTTACATTCCGTGTGTCCTGTAAAGGTTAACCTTTACAGGAGATTTAAGCATACTAAGTATCTGCTCAACTCTTGCTACTTCAATTACCTCCAGCTTTTGAAGATGGAAATATTGCATCTGTCTGCAGACATTGCAACATTTGTTTCCCTCTAATGACCCTAATAAGTCATCACTATGGGGGCTCAGTGGTTAGTGGAAGGTAGGATGTTCTCTAAACTGTGGATATTGTTCTTCATCCCAGTTCTCAGTTACCTCAGGAATATAAACTCTATTAAGCACATCTGAGCCCAAACATCTGCAGCCTTCTGCATATCACTGCAAAGGGACTTTTTTCCACTCAAGGAGAGAAGACAAAAACGATGTCACTCTCAACACTACAAAAAAAAATGCAGCTTTGACAGCCCAGTAAAAGACTATTCTCCAGTTTTAAAGGAAAATATGACTAGCAGAGGAAAATGTTTCACTGATATAATGTTGAAGAATCAAGACACTTGAATCTGAATGAATACTCACATCTTAGACATTAAAGGCATTAATTCTTGATATGATTTTTTAAATTACTAACCACTTTTTTGTGTAGTGTCATAACATTTAATCCAGGAAATAGATAAAACTATCCTTGGCGCTTCAGTCCCCTTACAAATAGTTCCTAGAAGTTTAGAAAAATATTCACCATGCATTGCAGCACAGTTCACTGCTGCAATAAGTGAGCTGTGCTCTATGTGTTGCATGTGTACCACACTAGTCCTACGCCATGTAAATACAGAGGGGATTTCAGAAACCCAACCAGCCTTACTGAGCTCTGCAGTACCTGACAGCAGGCATCTACAAGGTGCTGATAAGACCCTATAAAGATCTCACAGAACTAACTTCCAGTTCAGAAACCACAAAAAACAACAAAGACAACAACCAAAACTTGGACAGTGAGCTGCCTCACCATCACAGTGGCATTAAAGAAGAGGTGCTTAGTGGCACAATCCAAAGGACAGCACCCACTGTATCAAAGGTTACAAGCAAGCAAATGGATTGACTTTCCCTACTCTAACATGATGTATCAAGTAGTTTAGACCATCTGGTGTGAAAGAACCCTTACTTATCTCACAATTTAAATGCATAGAAGAGACATAACTATTGAATTATTGTTAGAACTATAAATAACTAACATGTTAGTTTACCTTATGCAGGTCTACTAATTTATACAGTCTCAAGTCCATTAATCTCTTCTGTTCTCATAAAAAAAGTATTGCCATTCCCTAAAGAGAAATATCCCCTCAGAATTCAGAGTTGGTTATTCAGCACATTTCCTGCATCTTGAAGATATGTTATACTTTTTGAGCAATAGGAAACTGTTAATAGGTTTACTTTCCTTGTTTCTTCTTCGGGAAGAGAAAAGGTACAGGGAAGCATGGACACCTCATACAAGTATTCAGAGCAAGCACAGAACTACCTCCATTCTGGGGAAGGGATGCATCTCATGTGAATGCAGATAACATCTGTTCTCAGAAGCCACCATCCTATGCAGACAAAGTCATCAGGGAGGGAGTATTGTTACCATCCACTCTGCCGTGACACTCCACCACCAGAAAGCACTATTTGATGCAGAGAAGTGCCACAAATCTGCTAGTAACACCTATTCACCAATGATGATTCCTATCACCTCACCCACTCTTGGTCGTTTCCCAGTGACCAGCAGCAGTGAGATGCAATTACTGCTCTTTCACTTGCACACCTACAAATAAACTGAGACAGACAATCTTCACTAATGCTCATCTCATCCATGCAAAAATAAAGTAAACTTTGGGGTACTTAGTTAAGGTGGAAAAATGGACCAGCCTCATGAAATTCAAGAAGGATTAATGCCAAGTCCTTTCCCTTGGGAAGGATTAACCCTGGCAACAGTACAGGCTGGGAGAAGACTGGTGGGAAAACAGTTCTACTGAACAGCAAAGGATTTGAGGAGCCTGGTGGACCGGACAATACACACACCTACAGCTTGTGCTGGCAGCAGTGAAGGCTTCCATCCTGGATCAATGGAAGCACAGCCAGTTGTTCAAGGCAAGCAATTATCCTTGACTCTGCTCCAGTCAGACTGCCTGCACTTACTGCATCCGGTTCTGGAGCCTCCAGAAATAATGAATTAATGATATCAGTAAAGTCAAACAAGGTCAGAGGGCCACAAAAAACACACCTTCTTGGGTAAAATATTGGGGCAACTGGGATTGTTGTAAAAAAAAAAAACAAACCCAAGCTTTTGGGAGGGAGCTTCTCTAGTACTGTGCAGTACTAGGGTGCTGTGAAGAAGATAAAGCCTGTCATGGTGCACAACAGCAAAATGAGCCAGAAAACTGAAGCAAAATATTCTGACTAAGTACAAGGGGAAAAGAGACACTACAAAAATAATTAAGCAGAGAAGCAGGAGCCCAGAGAGCTTGTGCAAACTCCATCCTTGGAGGTTTTCATAACCCAGCTGGACAAAGCTCTGATGATCCTCACAGCTGACCTACTTTGAGCAGGAGGTTGGCTACGACCCTTATAGCCTGAATGATTTTGTTTTTCTCCTGCTAGAAGCTTACAAAGCCACTTTAATGTGTCAGGTTACCACTTCCCCTGCTATTCAGTCATGTTCAGTTTTATCAGATGCAAAATGTAGTTACAATTTTAGTTGGACACCCTTTTTTTTTTTTTTCATTTGAGGGGCCTACAGCAAAAATTAACTTTCTGACTGGAAGCAAATTTCTACAGAAAATTTTACAATAAACAAGATGTGCTACTGAAAAGTAGGAAATACAGTCAAATATTGCGATCTTCAAAGCTTGAGTTTTCTATTTGAAACTTCAATTTTAAACCCCTTCAAAAAATTTCAAACACATACATCTTTTAAAGTTTAATGTCGAAAGGGCACTGACAAATGTTCAGCAAGTTTTTTAATCTACTTACCCAGTGCAATTTACCACAGCACTTTAATCACCCTAAAATACAGAAATATCATCACCTTTCTCCCAGGCTGAGCAGGATTCTGGCTACTACTACCTACAAAAAAAAATATCTCAAGTATCCCTCCCTACCTTTTCCCAGACTCAAGTACTCAAGTGTCATTGCTCAGGAAAGTCAATTTCTGTTGTTCCTTTGCTAACTTTGACCCTCAGAAAAAAGTCTAATTTATTTCCTTATTTGGAAAATTGGATGCTATACAGAGCAACAGCAGAAATATTTCATCTTTTGCCAACAGACATGTTAATAAAGAGATAATCCTCTCATGTTTATATCAAAGCTGAGGCAATCCATTGCACTAATGCAAAATCCCTCACTCATCTTCTTCCGTTTATGCTCTGTTAATCATATAACATTATTACAAACAATACAGTAAACTAATTACTGTTCAGTCACTTTTTTCTTCCACACTATAAACTAAATTACTTACTCACAAACATATTCTCTCTGTGCAGACGAGCTGTTTGTTTATTCTCTTTCCTTCCAGGCTGTTTAATGTTACTTGAATTTGGAGACAGCAAAACCTTAAGGATGCCTTCCTGCACAACTGAGATGAGGGCCCTTGGGGTGGGATGGTTTCTGGGTTTGGGTTTTTTATGGTTTGGGGGGGGTGTTTTTTGGTTGGTTGGTTTGCATTTTTGTGGATTTTATTGTTTTGTTGGGTTAGCTTTTTGGTTTTAGTTTTTTGGGTTGTGTTTCTGTTTGTTTTTTGTTTTTTTTTTGAGGGGGGAACAGCAATGGGAGGGAGGAAGAGTTGTAAAATGGCTTGAATGAGTTTTCTCTTTGAATGTCCGAGCCATTTTTGAAATCTGTTTGTAAAACATGCCACAAAATTTGGAAAAGCCCAAATGATTCATTACTCTGCAGCCTTGTGAGATTAAATTGGTACAGTAGTTGAGTAACAGCAAGCCCAGAGCAAATTGCACCTATTACTTCATTTCCATACAGCATTATCACTGTTAGAGACACACAGTCTGGGATCAGGCAGGATGATCAATGGACACAATGAACATACCACAGCACAATACAAAAACACGGGGAAAAAGATACATAATTGAAGGAACTGGGCTGAACAAAAGGCTCCATTCCACGACATTCTTTAAAAGAGTCAACAGAATCAAAGGCTCATGAAAAAGACTCGCTAGAGAGTGTTTTGCCTGGCCTGATTTTCCACTAATCAGGTGTTGGGCCTGTCTTAAGGCTTTGAGATTTGAGCTTCAGAGGACTGCACATGGCCTGCATCTGGGTTTCCAGGACAAAGATGTTCGGCACTTGGTGCTTCTGACCTAAACTTACAGCCACCATCCACAGGGACCATAACAGCGATGCAAGTCCACAGCCTCCACATTTCCCCAAGGAGCAAGTTCCTCCAAAGCAAGGAACAAGCTGCAGAAGATGAGCACCAGCCTCCACAACAACAAACTAATATCTTTGAGCATGTCTATATTCTGCTCAATTACTGCAAGTCAAGCATCATGAACCCTACATATCTGCAGCACAGTATGAAGCAGAAAGTTTTAGCATATGAATGCAAGATGTAGACTTAGAGCAAAAGATTTTATTTTAGAACAATCCTCTCCAGAAAAATGAGAAAATAGAATCAACATAAGCTTTCCAAACAGACAGCAGGACAAAACCATGCTAGCATTTTATGTTTTGGATTACTGAATACCGAATATTGAGTTCAGCATATTAGAATAAATATTGAACATATTTCAAAACATTATTGTGTTGGAGAAGCTGTATATGCTCACCATATTCAATGCCACTTACGAAAGCAAATCAGAATTTGTTCTGAAAATGGTTATATTCTGAAACTGAATCTCAAGACATGTCTTCATGCATTATTCTTCTCCTATTTGACAAGTAAGTAGGGAAGGCATTAATATATGAAACACTGCATCACTATCATTTTTCAGAGCATGATACCAGATCTCGCCATCCATTTTTGAAAACAATAAAAAATCTTTTACACTCAGAAGGTAAGAAATGAAGTGTAGCGTGGAACACATTCCAAGCTCCTAAGGTCATTTAAAACAATGCACATGTTTTGAAATAGAAGCATTTTACATAAATGAAAAACTCTCTTGGTACTAGAAAGAACATTTTAAGTCTACTTTGTGGATTTATTAATAAAAAAATACCACAGATTCAACTATTTATCATATTTGCATGAGGAACTCCTGTTTCAACACACTGCAGATACTTTCAGCAGGGAGAGACACCTTAAAGATGCAACAAAATTAATTCACCTAAGATAGATTTCCTTTACACCAAGAAAAATGAACAGGACTGCAAAAAAAGCTCAAGATGTAGGAAAGAAAGTCCTCAAAATTGAATTGTGGGTCACAGGAAAGACAAGTAGGGGACACAGGAGGCCCAAGAATCCATAACAGAACTTCTCTGGGGTTTCTAGCATATTCCTCTTATTTGGCATATTCAAATTCAACTTCCACACACAAGTCATATGGCCAAGACTTAAAATAATCTGCACTTCATGACTAACCCCACATTGCTTAATCAGGGATAAACTCCTTTCCATGTTTCTGCTTGCTCCAAAATACCAAGACAGTACTTTGCCATTTCTATGTGCCAGGTAAGTATTACATGTCACTTCACATTAGAGTTAACACCAACTGAGAAAACTGCACTGCTCACTTTGGAAGCACTGAGGGCTCATCTCCTTCTACTGCCGATGATCTGCTCATTCCCTAACCTTAAAAATGAGGCTGAGCTTCGAGTTATGTTTTCTACATCTTGATATTCACCTTTTGTTTTCATCTTAAGTCTTGGAAGAAGTGGCCTTTTGTGAATGCCTTGTAGGAGCTCTGCTCTTTCAAAGCCCAGCAGTCCTTGTCCTGCCCTGCTCCTGGTCTGGTCATCAACAGGCAGTGTTCAACCTGCCATGTGCACAAGGAAACTTGGCTTGCTAAACAGTTCAGGTTTTTTCCAGTAGTAATAAACTGGGGAAAATAACTGGTTTTAAACATCTACTCCAAACACTGTACACTCCACCTCGCTGAGGACTTCAAGAAATCAGTGGTGTCAATTTTTATGCTTATGTATCAAATATTTGGCCCTGAATAAACAAATGGAGTCCCATTTTCTTTAAGATACTTTGCATAAAAATAGCTCAAATGATCCACATAGAATTCATTCCTGGATGAGTGAAATCATTAAATTTATCACTTTCAATGCAAAGCACTCTCTAAGTTTTCTTTATAAAGATCTCATTATTATTCTACTTATTTCTGTTTCTTTCCATCAGCAGATTGCACTGCCATAAGTATTTGTAGATATTTAAAGGATATTAAATTGTATTAACCTTTAGAATAACTGGAATAAATTAATGGAATTGTGTTCGGTCGATAAGCTTTCCCTGGTAATCGCCACAGGACTTACCATTAGCCTCAAAAGCACAAGAGACTATTTACTACATTACAGACATACCCAACAGGTCATGTTCCAAATAATCCAGGACTGCTTTCCCCTGGCTCTCCTGCTTTATTTCCGCTTTAGTTGCTGTCCCCTGAGTTCCTTAAAAATATATTTACACTGATTATCTAATTTTTATTTCCTTACTTAGCCCAAGTTGCATAATATTGTCATCCTCTATTTCATTCAAATAAAAGTTTTATTTAGTTTTTAAGGAGTGGAGCAAGGTTCTCCAACATTACACTCCTTCCTCCTCTTCTGTTAAATAGCGACCCAATTACAGTAAAAAAAAAATCTAGTTAAAACTGAAAATGTAGTATAGAAGTATCTAATGATAAGCATAGAATAGCTGGGGGTTTGCTATTATTAATTGCAAGAGTTGAGCTCTATCTTTCTACTTTTTCTTCAAGAAGATATCAAGCCAAAATAAAAAAAAAGAAAAACTTGCATGTTTATTCATGTTGCTTTTGCAACTATTAAGATCTCCATTTCACTTTGTTACTTTAGCACAATACATTGTCCTGCCGGGGGAAATAACCATAAGGGTTTTGTTTCATTTCCTCTTTGTACTAATACTGAATCATAAATGCTACATACAGGCTTGAATGTTAAAAATATGTTAATTTTGCTAAGTAGTCATCACCTCTTTACATTTGGGTCTGATGACTTATTCCCAAAAGGGTAAATTGCTATTCCAGATGTAAAAAAAAAATATTTGAAAGTTCCTGCATAACTCTGACAGCCGTGCCATTAGCAGCAAAAAAAAAAAAAAAAAAAAAAAAATATCTACAAATCCTGTAAGAGCACAACATTGCAGCAGTGTAAAAACATCAGCTTTCAAGGTGCTGCTTGGAATTTCGAAACCCTGAAACCATTAAATCAGTCTCTGGCCTATTCCTGAAGTCGAGGTCAGTTGATCTGCTCTCCCCAGCAACCCTAAATCCGTATGTTTTATTGCCCAGTGGCAAGGTTCTCTCCAATTCCCCAACCCCAACTGCCTGGCAGAGCCCACATCTACAAGCCTTGAGGGCGTGCTGCAGGCTTTATCTATTTATTCAGGCTGTTGCCTGAGGGGCTGGCTGCAGCAGCCAAAGGGAAGGATGGCAAGTTCTCTTTTATTTGACAACGAGGTCATTTTTAGGTATTAATTTATGTACATGTTCCTAGAGATTATGATGGGCAGTTTTCATACAGCAGCAAACAACTTTAGTCATAGACTAATTAACTTAGACTAAATAAGAAAAGAATTCTCCAGGTTTCCACTATAGATTAATTCCTGTAAAAACTAGTCATGACCACAGATGCAACAAAATAAAAGAATTGGTCTGATCTAAAATTAAAAGCGAAGAAAATTGTGGCTTTTTACAGTCTGAGGCATACACGTAAATATCTAAATCCAATTTATAAATTTTACCTAAGTTTTGGTACTATCAAAGCCTTTCCTCCAGTGTCCTTTGAATTATTGTTGAGTAACACAAAAGAAAAATTCTTCTGCCCTTTCAGTATAACTGGGCATAATTTTGCAGGTGTTCAAAAGTTTTAGAAGTATTGTAGATCATTAGATTTGGAAAAACATAAAAGGAGTTTCTGAAAATGAAAAAGTACCCTGAAAAGGAGCACAAAATGGTAGATTCATGGTTTTATACTGAAATAATACAATCAATACAAGAAATCAACTGGAAAGTGAAACGGATTGCTGAATACTTTCTGACAAATCCAAAGAGACTTTCCTGCAGGTGTTGGTTTGACCTATTCCCTGAAGAAACAAGAGAAGCATATTAGATTGGCAAGGTGAGGGCACAGCTTAGCTGTAACGTTGTTTTAAGGAAAAGAGAAAAAAAGAAAAAAAAGAAAATGTGTTTAAGGTGACACACATCAGTTCTAGAAATGGATTTGAAAAAAAAATGCTGTGAGTCTTATGACACCATTTTATACTGTGGATAAATTATTTAGACTTTAAGTTTTATGTTGCTCAATAATGCCAAGTATCAGCACACACTGTGTTGCTTCAGTGCCAAACTCACCCTAACCTGGGATGAGAAGTGTCCCAGGCCAATGTATTAAGCTACAACCGTACTCATAGAAGGCTCTATGGAGATTTTTAGACAGGCCAAGAGAAGCTTCAATGTCATGTCTGTTTAACATTTGCAATTAATTAGGAGGTGTTAAAATGAGTCATTCTGATTTGGGTGGATGGATAGATCAATTTAAAAATTGCTTTGCTCTCTTGGAGATGCAAAATGACAGAAATGCAACTGAGGATCTTACCGAACGCTGTGAAGTGACAAGTACCAAAGGCTTACAAAAAAGTTAAGAGAACCTGGAGGTGCAAAAGGAGGGCTCATATGGTTTTCAGAAGGACTTAGTCAAACCAACAGAATAGCTCCTCTACAACTAATGTTCTTACCAAAGGGAATGTACTTCGATTGGAGAAGTGAGATAGAATACCCGAGCATGAAATAACACACATGCCTCAAAGATGAGCATGTTCCAGATACCTCCAAAAAATATTCACGACAAATAAGCAGAAAACTGTCTACTAAGAATAACATGAGTAGAGTAGACCTCAGGAAGAGAACTTATCTCACAAGGAGAGAAGTAAATGCTCCATTGCCACAAACATGAATGTAACTTGCATAATAATGCTCAGCAGGTCACACTTGAAAGCTTTCTCTGCAATACCCAAATTACAGTGCCATTCCTAATGCCTTACCATTTTTACAGACTGTATCATAAATATCATGCGATCTTGAACTAATCAAAGTTTTTAAAGCTTTACTAACCTGTGGCTGGCTGCCAAGTTTGTGATTTATGCCATTATATCAAATCATATGTTTTAAATAACATGGAACCCCTTCAGTAATTGTCACCAGTTCCAGGTATGCACTTCCTTTTCCTTGATACATGAAATGTGTTTCAGAAGAGGCAGAGTATTCAAAACTGGGAGCTGGAAGATTTGGAGTGAAAACCTGTAGGGATTTTCCCATTTGTCACCCTTGGGCTCTGGTAATGACTTATGGATAATGTCATGTTTCTCTAGAGACTGTAAAATGAAGTTTTTCCTTAAGCACAAACAGAAATTCAGGATGAAGAGTACAAAGATGACTGTAAATTTCAAAGCTGTCTTCTACCTCCATGGAGAGATAAAGCAGCCCATAGCTCAGGTACCTAATCTGCCACATGCCTGATTCCCAGTGTAAGTGGGGGATCATGTGGATTAAAGCTGTACTGCTGCCCTGGCTACAAGTTATGTGGAAACGCCACCCAAGATTTCCTTACCTGAACAATCATCCCAGCAGACTGGGGGTCAACTGCTTTGTGTGTAATGTAATGATTCTGAGAAGAAAGATGAGGTTAATGGTGCAAACTCAACCTTCCAAAATGAACCGAGAAGCTTGCCACAGCAATTCAGAGTACGTGCATTTTTCTTTTTGACAAATGAAAACATTCTTTTTCTTACCACTAAGTAAAGACTTAAGAGTGTTTGTTTTCACTGTTAGACTGAAGTTTTATTTACGATAATGAAAGACGGAAATGCAAAATTCCCTGGAGTATCACTTGCATTGATAATAAAATATTTTTTCAGACAGTAATTGGAAAGTACACCTACTCTTACATGGAATTGGTAAAGTTTTTAGAGCCATAAAGCTTCCTGTGGGAGAGTTGTTTACTCTGAAAACTCTCCTGCTTCACTTCCAACACCATGTTACCTAGAGAAGTGACTAAACCACAAAGACTTGAACTAGGAGTATCTAATATCATGAGGTTGGGTGTTTTTAATGGTAACACATTTTATTTACTCAGAACTTCTGACATAATTGTCACGATTACTGAAATGTTAACAGCAATTATGTTATCCAGCCAGCACGGCTTGTATGGAAAGAAAGGAAAAAGCTGCTTTTTCCAAGGTTTAGGAACATCAAGTCCTTAATCAAGTCAAGTACTTGTTTATCATGAGACCACTCTGTCTTTGTTGGGGATGTGATACCAAACATAACAGATGGTCTGCCAAAACCCTATCACGTTTGCTTCAATTATTTGT
>JAYRBT010000181.1:30295434-30343457 GCA_036023395.1 Myiotriccus ornatus | reverse complement strand
GCTCTGACATGGAGCAATCATCACTCTGACACCTTTCACCATTGCAGGCAGAAATCCATAATGCTACAGGAGTGCTCCAGGAGCTCACACTGTCACCACTTTAAGACACCGGGAAAGGTAATGCTTAGTTCAGTGTCCATCAACTCTCTTATGACCTCTCCAGATCAGACTTTCCCCTAGAGGAGACACCAAGACAACTGGAATTTTACTGATATTTTTTGTTAAGATGAAGCCGCTGTAGCTGTAATTGCACCAGCACAAGCCAGTGTGGGGATTACAGACTATGATGAAAATTATTTAAAACATCACACGATGCATGAACAACCCAAATCCTACACCTCTTGAAAGTGAGAGGAAGGTGATAACTTCAGCTTTTACCAACACAGGCATGTTGGGCATGAGCTCATGCTGTTGGTAGCTGTCATGTTTCCTCCTGCTCATTTCCCTGGCAGTGCAATCTCTGTTTGACCATTAACAAGTAATTCCTTGGGAAGAGCTAGGAATAGTTCAGCTCAGCAACCATCTAATTTCTTAATAAAGGAAAATAAGTCTAGGTTACCTATGAACAGGAAGAAGTCAGTGTCTGTGCAATTTACAATTGTCACTCATGAAATCAGTCTTTTCAATGTCTTGCTCAAAACAAATATCTTCTCTCACACGTGTTATTGCAGATGATAACAGCATTCAATCCTATTTTTAAGTCTTTATTGTAGGAGGTAAAGAAAATAGCATCTGCACTTCGGTTATTTTTTACTTGTGTACACGAAAGGATAACTGCAAAGAGTGTTTATTGCTCAAGTTTATGTAAATCACATCTATGTCTAATACTCTACAAAGGGAGAATTCAGCATTTTTCATCCATTTCGGAATAAAAAGAATAAAAGTAAATACAAGGGCTATGTAACAGAGTTCTTTATAGCTGCCCTATTTCAGCTGTAGATGTGCACTCTTCTTGACTGTCTGGCCTTACAGAGGCTGTACCTACTTAAACAGTATGAGTTTGAGTAATTTCAAAGAAAATTTAACTATAACAGCAGCCCAAGCCATTATGTCCCAGCAATCCATCATTTTTATAGACAAAATGTATTTTCTTCACAATGAACAATTTATAGACTCAGAGAGTACATCTGGAATTTATATTTGGAGCCTGTTATTTCACAAAAAATAGTTCTAGTAAGAGTAAGGGTAGATAAATACTGCAAGAGGCTGACATTTCGTGTAGATTATTCATAAAATCTGAAAATAATTTGATAAACATTGCACCAAACACTGAATAGAAAAATCCACAGCTGATTATTCAATGTATTAATTTAAAATAATGTATATATTCACAAAGCTAATAAAGAAAGGGGATGGGGACTTATATAGATATTATTTACACTATATCCTTACATTTAGCTTCAAGACTGTAATCTCTTATAATCACCAAGGGGGTAGGACAGTTTCCTGGTGATTCACACTGTGGCACAAGACTCAATCAATAATGAACAGTAAACCCCTGTAGGGAGATCTGTCATTTCTGTGGCACCAGAGAATAACTGATCCACCCCCTTAACATCCCTGCCACACACGCTCTTGGCATCCCTTGGGAATCCTGCAGCCAGGGAAGTTCTGCTCCAAAGTTATCCCACCCCCTCACAGAGAAAGCAGGCAGCCACTGAAAGGTTCTCCCTGCGCCTTTAAAGCCTTCCTGTTTCAGTGCCTCCCTACTAGACACACCATTAGGAATAAACCTGAATTAATAGATTTCCTCCCAAAAACAGGGATTTTTTTTTTTTTTTCCTCCAGTGCTCCCTTCGTAATTAAGTGAGGTGCTGGGGGCTGATTTGTCTGGGTTACTTTTTAGAGCAACAGCAATATTCACAGGCAAATCATGCATTGTCCATGCAGGAAATACAAGATATTAGTTCAATATTTTTAAGAAAATATTAATTTAAGTAGTAACATCCCTGACTTTGCTCTAAGTTGGAGGTTAAACAGAAAAATTAATAGCATCCTTTTCCTATGTTTTACAAATAATAGCAGTTCTAAGCACTTTGACACTAATTAGCCAATTTAGGCAAAAAACAGGCCTCTTTTCACTCCAAGACTTCCTCCTCCCATTCAGAAAACAGACTGTGGTGGGTTTATTTTTTTTTTTAAGGTATTAGCATGTTGCAACAAGATATCCAAGCAAATCTAACTATTTATAGGAAAGAATAGATAAAATTTTGTCTTCAGAATCCCACAATATTTTAGTAGACGTTTTGTTTCAGATCTTAAGTGTTCAAAGCCCAAAACTCAAGTTGATTTTTCGGTGTTGGCCTTGAGGTTTGTTGGGGTTTTTTGTTGTTGCTGGTTTTCATTTTGGTTTTGATGGTTTTTGGGTTTTGTTTTTGTTATTTTTTTTACCACAGCCAATCCTTTATTACAATATGAAATTAAGTTCATGTAATGTCAACAATATATATCATACTAATCAAAAAAGTATATATCAAATACAAGAGTAACACGTAAATGAATCTACATGGGCAATAATGGTGTTTCTACCCAAATAAATGGATTCAAACTAAGTATACTGATATCTTCAATGTTACCTTTAAGTTAAATATCCTTTAATTCCTTTAATAATCCTTCCATGTATTTTAAAAATCATAGGAACCAAATAATTTGAAATTTATGTATTGGTAAAGGATGTTCTCAGGTGTCTTCCATTCTGTGCCTATGGATAATTAAAGCTTTTTAAAGTGGGGGAAAAAACAAAGGAAACCAATCTGCATATGCCCTTAACATTGTTATTTCCTAGTAATACACAACCTCACCTCTTTACCTATAATAGTTTCCTAATTTATTCAAATTGACTCCACTATAACCGTGGGATGTGCAAAACAAACATTACCTCTAGATTTGAATAACAAACTAAATGATAATGGTTGACAGTTTCCCTCTCATTTCCACTTTAACTTTGGGCTTCTGGCTTTCATGGAGACCAAGAAAGAGTTATTGTTCCACCAATCACACCTCAAAACGAAGGCCGATAAAACAGTACTGTGCAAAAATCTGTGGGTTCCAGCATGGTTCTCCCTCACAGGGGCTTACTCAAGCTTTGAGAATTCTTCTGAAAAAGTCTACACTAACTTTTCTAGTTAAGATTCCTCAGTTTTCAAACTTGAATAGTTTTATTAATGTCAATGTGCTCAATGCTTGAATAATAAAATTCTCATCAATGCATCAGTACTGGGTAATAGTAACACAGTGTCAAGTTTGTATAGTCTCTAGTATAACAGTACACTGATCCCACTTCCCACAAATTTACCATTAGACAAATCCACCTTCACTTCTCTCCAAATAACTCCAGTCCAGCATCACAGTCGCAGAGATGACTGTATGTCAGCTGTCCAGTGTTAGATATGCAGTAGTGTCTGTTTATTCCAAATAATAATATACTGGAATAGAGTAGAAATCTGGAGCAGAAAATAATTTCACTTATTACACAGGTATCATGTCAAAGTTTACACTTACAGGAACCATTTATACATTTGCATTAACACCAGATCTGTTAACAGTATGCAAAAAATGCAGTGCATTAGTAAAATTTTTACACACATGATCTTTTGGCTTCACTACCATTATATCAGCAATACCCAGGACTGAACTGTGTCAGTCACTGGCAAGCAACACCAGGATGCGTGAAGCAGGTGAAAACTAGAGGCCATTCCCTCAACAACAAAACCCAGAACAGCTTTGAAAGTTTCAGATTAAAGGCCCCCAAATTACTCCTAATGCACTATTAAACTCTCCTCCCCCAGTTTAGGTTCAACTAACAGGGTGGATTTGGTTTCAGTTCTTAATGGTTGTTAAGGACGCAGCGAACTTGAATCCTGTAAGTGGCACATGGATTTGACACGACTTGCATGAACAGAGACACAGATCCAGAAAGTTTTTTACAATCTTAATCCTTATTTCTTCTCTGTAGAGGAAGACTACAGGAAAAAAGAAAATAAATAAAATAAAACAGCAGTTACGTTACTGTGATTTTGGTTTTTTGATCCCCGTTGGATTTCTCACAATTCTTTTATGATTTCTCACTACAAGATCTTTCACCATATGTATAAATCCATTTGGTGACAAGTTAAAGACAGCACAGGTCCCAGGCACCACTCTGCCATGAATAACTGGAAAGTGAAAAGAGAGCCGAATATAATTTATTATGGGTTTAATTTTCTATTTCCTTAATAATTGGTTGATAAATGGAAAAAGGAACATTTTATTGATATTCCTTTTTTTTCATCCTTCTATTAAACACTAACTTCAAAGTTTCACATCAAAAAGTGCTCAGGAAAGTGCTATGACTTACATCAATAAAATACTGAAGGAGAATTTTAGGTTCCACTTCCACCTGATGGTTCTTGGGCCACTCTAACACATGGTAAAGAGCTACAATAGACCAGAGTAAGCTTCCCTAAAGGCTGGGCAATGGTTTAATGATAATAGCGGTTTTTAAAAAATTGATCTCCTGGAGCTTGTTGATTAGATGATTATGCTTCCAAACCTTCTATTTTATTTAGGAAATGAAGCATTAGAAGATTTTTACTGTGAAAACCACCATTTTTTTAATAAATATTTGTTTAGGTCCCTAAACCCATTATTAACTACAGCTTTTGAATAACCAATAGCTTAGCTTGTTTGGACTAGCCAAGGAGCAACGAAAGGAATAAAAATTCCATAATACTGAGCCTAGAATAAGAAAGCCAGAGCTACCTAATTCCTAGACAGATGGCAATAGAAAGTTGGTGAATGGGTATGAATTGTTATAACTCCAATATTGGCAATACAGGCAAAGCCTCCGAAGCTCAGGCACATGCAGCATATATCCCTCTAAGCTTGGCCTGTCAGGCAAACCAGGACACAGGGGCTAAAAATAAAGTGGAAATCATGGCTCACTTGCACTCTCACAAGCCGCAGAATAAACAGAGTGATTTGCCAAGGCTTTTACTCTCTCAGTTTTAGGCGTATGCAGCTGGCACCCGTGCTCTGTTCTCATGCACCGAGGCAGCAGATGGAATGAATTACATATTTCAGCAGCCTTTGACACCACATCAAACACCTTGGCTTTTAGTTTTAGAAGAGAACTCTCGGGACTTGCTCCCCCTCCCCCCCAGCTTTCAGCATCCAAGTAAAATTCACACGCAGTTATTTCCCTCCTTATAGGACAATATAGCCGTGCCATGTGCTGCAGACTTGCAAGTCTTGCACAGTAAAACAGTGCAACAGATGCCAAAGAAAATGTTGTGGTGGGGACTTCGCAGCTAAGACACTGCTCACTGAGCAAGGAGTTACAGACAACTTTTGAAACAAAGGCCTTCAATTCACAGAATCATGGAATAGATTGGGTTGGAAAGGACCTTAACAGTCACCTAGTTCCAACTTTCCCCTCCACAGGCAAGAACACCTTCCAGTGCCCTCTGTATTGTAGAAAGTACGGGGTGTTTAGTATTTTTTTAGAAACTAAAAAAATGTCACACCTCTCATGTTCACAGCTTGGCTAAATTAGTCAGCTATATTAAAAAAAAACATTATCAATTGCTTTTAAATTTATTCCTCAAATTTCAGAGTTTTAGCTACCTTGTGCAATTGGACTACCCAAGGGGGTGGAGACCCTTCCTGCTGATCACAGTGACAAGCTGGGAGCAGTGACAGTGCTGCTGGGAACTGCTCAGCTGAACACGCCCCATAGCAACTAGTCTTCATGCAAGAAAAAAAATAAAAAAAAAAATCTCTCTTCAGGCACTACATTCAGCTCAAAGTCTGTCCCCAAACTGCATCAGAGAAAGTCTTTGTGCTCATATCTGTGACTGTAATTCTGAGGGCAGGTTGGACAACAAGCCTGTTCCAGCACCTCACTTCCATCACCATGTGCTTGCATTGCTCTCCCATAGGAGCTGCCAGACCAACCTACATGTGTGCCTGAACCATCTTCCCCTGTGCCCTTCCTCCTCCCCATGCCTACAAAATTCCATGCTTCTGCAAGACTTGGAGACCAGCCAGAGGCTGCTTCAACCCTGAGTGGAAGCCTCAGCACAGAGCAGAGGGACAGAGTCCATTCCAAGGAGAGGCCTGACAGGAGGCACCACATCTGCACAGGGCCTAATTCCTCGGGAAAATCTCAGAGTGATTAAGGTGACAAAAGTTCCCCAATCCTGGGAAGCTTAAAGGTCTTCTGTTTTTCTGGATCAAGTTTTCCAGTGCCTCTTTGCTTTTATATTATCAGTCATTTCCCCCAGTCTCGGGTTTTCAGCAGATCAAGTGAATGCGCCTTGTTATGACCTTCATTCTCTGCACTGTTGCTGAAGTGGGATCAATGTTGGCCATTCTGCTCTTTTCAGATAAGGAATAACTTCTGAGACTGCCAGACTGTATCAGACCCATATCCTCCCATAGCTTCTTAGCTGGAAACTCTGCATGTACAAGTGGCTTTGATCCTGACCAGCTCAATACTTCTTTGAAATACATTACCTGGTAGCTGCTAACACTGATGAAAATCTCTTTATCATACTTGATATTCTCTTTCCTCATTTCATATATTAATAGTGCTATTCTCATCCTCCCCTCTGCCCCCTCATTAGTTCACTCATATTCAACTATTTTATTTTTAAAAGCACCGAAGTTGAGCTTAAACCTTCCTTTTTTTTTTTCCAGCTTAGCAAAGAGAAACATTTGAGCTGTATCACAGATCTTTCTCTTCTCTACATTTTTTTCCAAAAACATTTTCCATTATTTCTACTACTTTTTCCTCTCTCATCCTTATCAATTGAAAAAAAGTTTTAATATCTACTCTTTGGAAAGCATACCCCTAAGAATTTTCTCTTTCTCAAGATCTGCTATCTATGTTAATGGATTCAGAGTAAATTGATAGTCTGCTGCAGATCCACATGGAATTAGGTGCTTGCATTTACCTAATTCAGTCCAAAGGGTGTCCACTTTTTCCAGCTTTGTTCAAGAGACTTTCTCACTCTGCTTCTTCCTGATTATTGTATGCCTCTGAGGTTTAGCTCTCCGCCCAATTTTTTCCTCTTTCTTGCAAGAGGGACAGCTGAGAGAGACAGGATTTTTCTGACAAAGATGAACAACTTCAATTCATCTCAGATGTCCGCTATACTAATCTCTCAATTTCCTTAAATCAGCCACTCAAACTAAAGAGACTAAAATGCTTCCAGACAGAGAATAAGGAAAAAACAAAACAAAACAACAAAACAAAAAACAAACAAAAAAACCCAACAACAAAAAGAGCCCAGCACACATATAACAAAGGTGCAAAGAAAATGGGTTGCTACATTAAAGAAACATAAAGCATCAACTCCGCCTATAAAACCAGGCAGAATTAGCAAGATGTAGGCAAAACATTTCAGAGCTGAAATGACAACAAGAGAGCAAGATGGAGTTTTCAATCTGTACACTCAAAGCAGTTTTACTTAAGTGTTCCGAGGAACGTACTTATTTGTCATCATCACTCTGTCAAAATAAACTGATTTTAGCCTTCATGCTCAGTTCCACGTTAATCTAATATATTTGCTAATTTCTGTGTAGTACATAACATGTGATGCAGTTTAAGATGTCATTGAAATAGGAAACTCAACTGCCTCAGAGAGTTTATAATTTAAATGGTGGATGTGACAGTGTATCCTGTTCCTTTTCTAGGAGTCAAGCACAGACACGCACTTTTTTCTTTGCCATTGATCAACTAAATCACCAGCTGTTTATGCAGAATTGCTGGCAACCTTGGAAGTGTCATTTGTCTTCCAAAGCTCCATGAACTTGATTCACCCATTTGTTTAAGAGCACAACAAGCTAACAACGTGAATGTTTTCATTATTAGTACATAAAAAGGCTCAAGAAACAGCCCATACTCATTCAAAGCTTCTACTGCAAGATACTATATCTGCTGAAGAACTATAGCATCAAGCTCTAGAAGCTGAATGGAGCATAAATCTGTGTGAAAGTTTTTAATTGCTAGAACAATCTAAATCTTTCAGCTCATTAATTAATTCAACTCACACTAAGGTGTTACACCTGGGGCTTATATGGGCAAATTTGCAAGTCTGTATCAAGTCTGTACAGGTGTGCAAACAAGCATAGAGGTGCACTTCTTTCCCCAACCCAAAAGAAATAATTTTTTATCACATTTTTTTGTTATCCACAATTGATTCTTAACTTAAAATGGTTGCCCTTGCTCTCAACTGCAGCTTAAGATGGGATGCTGAGGTACATGCATGTCCATGTCAAGTGTATAAAAGCACACTGATTCATAGGTTAAAAAGACAAATCATCTTTAACCCATTTTTTTTAAGTAATATTGACAGAACAAGGGAGAAGTGCAATATGATGCGGGTCAAACATTAATGCAGACTACTGTACCCATATGCAACCTGTATATTCTAATTTTTGACACTTATGACAAGTACACATGAGCTATCTACAAGTGCCCCATCCTTCTTTTATAGGTGAAGCTCTGATTCCAAATGAATAGTCCATGATACGTACCCAATCCTTTTTCTTTTCCTACCCTTGCATTACACATATATAAAAACTGTTTTAAGGGGATCTTTGAGAATATTACAGAGGAGCGAATGTCCCTTCATATTACGCCTTGAACCCCTCACTATTTAGGTAATCAAAACAATAAAAAAAATGTTTTAAAGCTACTCAAAGTTGCTACAATTTACAATCATGGTCTACCACAGCCAAGTATATCTAACTGATTCATTACACACCACACACATGCTCACATGTAACAACCTGAGACTCAGGTATCACAGTTACTACTTGCCCTTTATTATGGGGAATATTATTTTGTTTTTTGAAATGCATATCTACTTATTTTTCTAAGTCACCTTGAGAAAATCATCCACTGTCTCTCATTATCTTTTGGTAACAACCCATTCTCAAGTAATTCACTTTTAACTCAATGTATGCTGGCTACAGGTTTGCCATTAACTGTCAGCTCCAATCTGGGAGCCATTCCAAACCCAAGGCAAACACAGCTAAGCCTCTCACACTCCCACACAAAGCCCTCACCAGCAGCAGCAGCAGCACTTGCACAATCAGATCAGATCTCACAACCTAGCCAGACTAAGTTGAGCAGCCATGACCCACACACTAAGTTCAAATTCCTCACAGTGTACAGATGTGACAAACATCGCGACTGTGGCAGATCCTCAGCGAGGTGTCACACAGCAGGAAGGATCGCAGTCTCAGAGCAGCACGTATGCTGGGGAGAGAGCACATATGCACCACGAGTCGAGCACATGGTACCTGTCTTTGTCAAAGCTGATTATTCTGATGTGGTCTGACAGAAGCTACATCGAAGCTGCATCGTTTTCAAAGGCTCTCTTACTGCGTGAAAGTCAACAGATGTGGCAATGGAACAACACTTGCAAAGACTGAGTAACTGGGCATAAATGAATTCTCTCTCCCTGCTCCGACACAAACACACAGAAGTCACCAAGTGAAGCCTCCTTTAAGCCCAATTCTTTGGGGAAGACATGAGCAGCAGGGAAAGACAGAAAGGGAGTGGCAGGAATACATCATTCTATCTATAAAATAAACCAGGAAGGAAGCATATGCCAGTGCCAGAAACCTATCATGAACTAGGTGATGGAAAACAGACAACAGTGGGAAAAGATGACATTTTAAAGACACTTTCAAAGATAATTTACAGTTACAATAGTGATCCACAGCACTGAGAAATTATACCTGTCAAATGACTAATTGGTGATGAACACCACATGATGGAGTGAAGCTGTTTGACAAAACTGTCAGCATGATCACAAACAAAAACAACCAGCTACATCCACAATGGTCCCACCCAGCATATTAATGAGGGAGCTGGGACAATCCTTCAGAATATTTTGCAAGACTGAGGTCAAGTGACAAGTGATTTCATTTCAGGCTAAAAATCTTTGTAACAATTTATTAGCTGGTACCTTTTTTGTCACATTCACAGATACAAAACAAATTAGTTTCTCACTGAGAAATGCAATCTATTATAACCATACACCGCACTTCAGTCTGAACCTGGACAACTACTCTCCTCCCCAGATCATAAAGGGAAATAATTTCTATCTAAGATAAAAGGCCTTTTTTGGCCTTAACCTCAAAGCCCTGCTCAGAAATCTACTTTTATGATTTTAATCAAATTCATTCACCCCCACATACTCCAACATGAATCTAATCACTTGCTTTGCATGTTTAGTACCCAGATACACTACAGAAGTTTTAACAGCTGTTGGAAAAATGTTGCAGCTTCTGACTTTTTTTTCACTAAAAGTTGCTGCAGCCAAGGTTTGCTGTAAATTGATGATTTAGCTGGATTAGATGTTAATATGCAGCTTGATATATTATTCATGAGAATGAGTCACAGACCTAATTAGAAACATGACATGAAAAACTTTTGAGTCCACAATCTGGATTCTCCCTGACATGAAAGATTTGACATGTGAATACATTTTAACTTACTGAAAGAAAAGAGACAAATGACCTTTTACATCTAAGAGTAAAAATGTCATGCTGGAGATGCATCACTTGCCTTTCTGAGAGTTTGGGAAAAACCAGTAGAAGTGTCCAATTTGATAGAACACAAGGCCTTCAGAAACACAGAGTATTTCCCCCTCAACAGAGGGTTTGTTTATTTGCTTACAAAACCTCCATTCCATAGACCTGTCCAGTCATGTAATCCTCCGCCAGGTGATCATTCCCTGGGGCTTCAATAAGGTGGCCCAGGACCATGTCTCATCCACACAGCTAAACAAAGCCCCCCCCCAGTTACACAGCCCTCAGTCCCTGTGCACCCCACTTGGTAACAGTGTTTCAGCTTCCCAGGCTTAACTGATGACTGACTAATCATCATGATTTATCTCTTTTGGCTGCAAGTCCTGTGTAAGAGGAATTCGTAACAATAGACTCAACCAACAGCAGAAGGGAGCTGCCATTCAACTAACAGTAACAACTGGCAGCGGTCAATAAGTGTACCTGGGAAAGCATTAATAGCACTTCATAAAAGGGGCTTAATTCATTAATTATTTATCTCTTGGAGCATAGGCCAGAAACCAACTTGTTACAGGCACGAAGTGAAGTCAGTTAGGTAGCATAAGCCTGACAAGTTTGCCTTTCTGAAGGCCTTGTTTACTCAGAATTGATTTCGAGAGCCCATTTTCCCACAGTTGCCTGTTTGCATATTTAACTGTCCAGCAAAGGCATTGAGGTCTGACAAGTATTATTCTGAGAGAAATTACTGCTGTTAAAAACAGATTTTTTTTTCCAAGTTGGAGTTAATTATTCTTTATAATATAAAAATTGAAAGATTTAATTTCTAAAACTACTTAAATCCTACAGACATTGCCTTATGCAAAATGAGACCAAGTTGCAGACATGAAAAGACTAAGGTATCACTGGATGAATTTGAAATAAATATGATCTGTCCGGCAAAGAAAGAATATTATGAGAAACATTTTCTTCAGTTTGCAAAACAAGCCACCACAATATACTAATGAGCTGTCAAGATGGAATAAAGCATTTTAAAATAAAAATAAATTAAAAACCAAACAAACCATAAAACCCCAAGTTAAATGGCAATTAGTGTGAACCTTACAGTGCATACAAAAAATTTTTAAGAAAATTACATTCCTAGCCCATGTTGATCTGACTCTGGTAAAACCAAAGGCTATCCCAAAGTAAGCAAGGCTTCCAAGTCCAAGAAAACAATCTCCAGTGGCATATAAAGAAACTGGGAGCTTTTTCTAGACTTTACAACATTGAGAAGTAGAACAGCACAGAGCAAGAAAATTTAATAAGAATGAACAACCTAAAGCTTGCAGTCAGATGTCTTTGTATGAGGGCAATACTGAAGGAGATAAGAAGGAAGAGGTCAGGACATGCTAGTTGCCAAAATTAATAATTCATTAAAAATGTCACTTGAGAGAGCTGTTATGAAAAGGAAAAGAAACAAAGCAACTTGAGAAGAGCAGAGTAACACCTCAGCATCGATGATCTGTGTCCTCACTCGCACAGAATCAGCTCCTGAGCTGTTTGTACCAGACACGTTCACACACACATTTCACTCACTGCAAGTTGCTTCTGTTTCCTCATGGAAAACCACAAGCACTGTGAGAAGGATAAGAAGCTATTTAATTCTGAGATTTTTAAATAGTATTATTTGTCAGCAGGTCAAACACATCTATTGGTAATGCCATTCATTCTACCCTGAAGGTACCAAGGAGCAAACAAGTGCTAACTGGATAACAGCCACGAGCAATGAGGCACTGCCTCAAACTAATATGCCATACCTGTCATTAGAATATTTTAACTGTTTCAAAACAAAAAAAACAATTACAACCTTTTATAATCTGCCATTGTTCAGTGATATGCTTAATTTCATCCTTAGTGAAAACAGGCTTTTTTAATCAATGAAATTTGTATTTTAGAAGAAAATGCGGAAGAGATTAATGGTCACTGTCTTCTCTGATTTGTAAGTCAACAGATTTTACATCTTCAGCCACCACTGTAGATATTACTGGTGTGCTCATGGTCCAGTGGTAGAGTTAAACAAATTGAAAACCTATATTTTTAATGATAAAAGGCTCAACTAAAGAAAGATCATGAAACCAAAGAGAAGAAAACACAAAACAGATCAGAAAAGTACATCAAGACTTGACAACTTAAAGCCTATGAGCTCAGTTTCAAAGTCTTTGTCATCCAACTGTAACATTCACCAAACATAACTCCCCCAAAGGATATAACTCTTCATAGGTCTTATTGAAGATAAAAGGAGCAGCTCACACCCTTGACATTGTCAGCAAGAGAAAATAGACCTCAATCTGCCACTACTCAGATGTGCATTTAGTCCAGAGAGGGAGCTCTTCTCTTACTGTACATGAAAGTATTGTTTCTTTATATTCTTCTCAGCTGAACTAAAACTCCAGAGGTTAACAGTTGGGGGCAAAAATAAAGGAAAAAAAATAAAAAGAAGAAAAAAATTCACATCATCATTCTAGGAAAGGGATTTTTACAAGTTTGCTTCACTTTTCTGGTATGTTTATAAAGAATTTACTTCAAAGAATCAGAAATTACACTAGAAGAGTATGGCAAAGCTGATGAAGAGTGCTCCTCCATTTCTTTTTCTTAGTAGTCCATCATTTCCCTTCCTTTACTGGCTGTCTCTTAAGATCTTGAGTTAGGAAGGGCAGACAGACAGTACAATGAGTCTGTCATATCTTAAAATAGGAATGTTTAAGAAATTTCTATTGCTCCTCCTACCCAGTTGTTTTTGTTCTTTTTTTTAATCCACTCCTCCTACACTTCTGAGCTCGAGTCAAACCTTCAGAGAGAATATGGGCACCAAAGCATCCACCAGAGGCACACTGTGTGCCTGTGGCAGCCAAACAAGCTTTCCCGCTCATTCAAAGAAAAGGGTGAACATGGCTCTGTGGCAAAAAACTATGTGAGTACAACCAAAACTGTCTATTCTACACCCTCTGTGTCATTTCTGATGGACTGTTAAAAAATGGATTGTTTGCAGCAGCTGCCCAGGGCACACCTGACACCTGGTGAGGCAGGGGGATGTTCTTTTGTTTTCACACCAATGACTCAGCTTAGCTAACTCCTCTCCAGAAAGGCATTAACACCTTCACACCCAGCCTGAGGGGTCATCTCTGCTAACGGGCCATACTGGACTGGCATAATAGGCAGCTGCAATGACCTACACCATCAAAGATTCCAAAATTATCCCATGACTGGCACAGTTAAATCACCCATTATGAACCTCCTGCCCTGGGGAGGTATTGGGCATTCCCATCTGAACCTGAGCATATATAAACTTCCGGTTTTGGGACTTCCAATACCACTGGTTGGATCCAGAGGAGGACCAGCACTTCAGCAGGACTGCGACTGCCACTCTTGACAAGACTGCAACCAGTAATTCAACAGAACTGAGACTCAGCACAGGGGCTAATGAACACTGTTCTGTGCTTGTCCCAGGGTGCTGGGTTATACCTCTGGTTTTGCGGGTTAAAACCAGTGTTTCTCTGTATCACTGTGTATAATGAAACCTTTTTACTGAATTGTAGCTGACTTGTAATCTCTCAAGTTGAATTCATATCTCCAGCGAGTTTACCTCTAAAGCAGCACAGGTTGCGGGTTTTTTTTGTTTTGTATTGTTGGTTTTTTTGGGTTTTTTGTTGGTTTTTTTTTGCCACTGACAACAATAAGGTAATTTCAAGGAAAGATTCCTACAATGTTCCTTGATTCATCAAGCTAATGGCATACTAAGCACCAGCACAATAGCTCTGCCTTGCTCAAGTATGGAAGTGTATAGAATGTCTGTAAGAATAAACTGAAGTTCATATTCACTTAACTATATGAAGTAATTTGCCCCCTCCCTTCCTCAGGAAACATCCCTGTCAATCTTTTGAAGACAGGAAAATGGAATGTAGCTTATAGTGCAAACACTGTCCCAGAGGTTCTTGAGCATGAAGGAATGTGTATAACACAAAACACTTCTTTTTTTACTTGTAACAAATAGAATAATTACTTTTCCTAGATTTCATAGAAATATCGTTGAGGAAAGACAAGAATAAGATAAACCAGCTGCATGAACGTAACTGCCTTATGCTTTCATACTGTCTCTTGATTTAAATACTGGACAGACCTAGAAGCAAAATATGCTATTGCTCTCTTTACAAATGGTAGGACTGATACAGTCAAATTCAGCATGGGAACACAGGCTAAAACAAAACCTAAATTTTCCCTATAACGTATAGGATGGCAAAACTAAGTAGTAATGTTTCCCATTTGTTTAGTCTGTAAGTCTAAGTAACCCATCAATATCGTTTCTACCGCTGCAAATCCCCATCCAGTGCAGTATTTAAGACTTGACACGTAACCTGAACTCCACAGGCAGCCTCTTTTAAGTCCCAGTTTCCCCCCCTCTCTGTTCTAATTCCATTCCCTTTACAGTGACCCTCTTCATAAACTGTTAGTGTACCCAAGTCAATGGGACGTCTCATGCTCTAAAGGGAAAGAATCTGGACTGATGGTGTAAAGCACCCATTCAATAAAGCAAGGAGATATTCTTGAGTACAGCACTCAGGTCTAATGGAGACACATTAACTTAAATTAACAATGAAAGGAATAACAGCTATCAAATAACACTGAGCATTTACAGCAATGAACATGTCATTTATTTACAAAACAAACAGAACAGAACTTAATGTTTGACTAAAAATGAATAACATCAACATTTTGACTGAAGTGATCTCTCTTCCTCTGAAACAATAACGTTGACAGAGATGGTTTAGGCTTTCTAGTTCTTATTTTCTGCTAACTATTCATGCTCATCTGTAACAGTCAGCAAATCACAGTGAAAACAATCCCAGCACCAAAACCTCTGTGCAGAAAGATATATAAGTCATTGAAGACGTGTGCTTCCCCACACCCCAACCTACTGCCAGTGAGGAAGCAGATAAAGCTACAGAGAAGAACATACTGATGCAGTTAACAGTTCAGAGTGTTTGGCAAAGAAGTTGTAGATGGGAAATCATAAATTGACCATTCTACATAGAAAATTCGGACTCTCAGAAGTAGTTTCAATATTAAGCCCTTCTGATGATGCATTCTGTCCCAAAGTAAGCCATTTAAATAAATGAATTTCAATTTCAGCTCTTCCAAATTTCTGTCGCACTTAAATTATAAGATTAAACAAATCTAATCTTCTTTAACGGTTTAGTGAAAAAAGTTTCTACATCAAATCATTCTAATCCTCTTGTTAATATAGTTTGGTTATATTTAGGTACATCATTTCCCTGATTATCAGATACAACCAAGATTCACAGAAGTGCTTAATCGAGAAAACTCTCCTAGAATTATCAGTCAACATGACAGTATCTGCTGTGGAACACATCCTAAGCCTTTCAATATAACATCACCCCAGACTTTATTTGCCCTTAATTTATTCAAATCAGTTTAATTCCAAAGGTTTCACACAGCAGAAGTAAAATATACCTCCTTGCATGTGGTTAAATCATGGTTATTCTTGACTGCTACGGAAACATTTGTATGTTGCAATATATCTGGCTTGCATTTGTGACAGTTTTTTGCTCATATTAACATTTCTTCCAATATACAGCAGCATTTATGCACGGTCGAACTCCCACAAAGCAGAGCTTGGCAGGAGCTGGGGGTACTGCAGTGCAGTCGCAGCCTCGTGCCAGCACAACTGGCCATAAATTAAGAAAAAAAATTAAACAAAAAAAACCCCAAAACAACTAAGGTAATTTGCTTGGTTACTGATAATATTAGAAGAACACAACTATTAAAGATGACACCTTTGAAACAAGCTGGCCAGGGCCAATTCTTAGCTTTCCTGTAACTTGCCCTTTGGTGCAAACGCTGAGGTTTGAGTTGCCCAACTTTCAGAGACTGGAGCCTTTCAGACATCAGGTTGAACATTCACCAATGCCAAGCTTTCCATCCATAACCCCAAGTTTATTAACTGTATTCTTCATTACGTTTCCTACAATCAAAATTGGTAATTCAAATATTCTATTCAGAAAGGTCTCAGGATTTACTGAGGATGTAGAAAGGTCTGAAAAGCAAACTAAACAACCAGGCAGAAAAACAATGTGACAAGAACAGTGAGAGAAGGTTAAGGGAAAAACAAAGTTATTGTATTTGTATCTTGTAATTGCTATGGGGTAGCTAAGAGTTTATTCAGGTTGACAACCTAAGCCAAAAGTTTATTTTTTCATTCCCGTCATTGAACATTTTTTAAGTTCTTATGTCCCCGGTGAATCTTGTATGTGACATATTTGAAAACACATTCTTTATCAGAAAGAAAAATTGATTTAAGCATAATTGCAAGCATTTTATAAATGCCTATAATTCTCAGACTACTAGGTTAATTCTTGGACCTATTTTTATCTTTTGCTCTGGTAATTATGTTGTCTTATTTCATATTCTCTTACTACTTGTAACTTACATTAATCTGTCCTCACTACAGTGCAATAATAAAGCAAATAATGACCTAAGGGATGAAAACTGTGTATCCCTCAATCTCACACAAGGATGAAAATGAAACATTTCAGGAAGTCAACAACTCATTTCTCCTAATAGAAGAAAAAAGATTGAGCTTTAAAGACTTAAATTCTTGCTCAAGTAAGAAGCTCAGTAAAGGTACTGAGATGAGGAGACACGTGCACACCGTCACCTTACCAGCCTAGGAGTGGTACCTGTCCTAAGCAGAGGCTTCTGTCAGCTGGTTTAACTTAATGGCAGGAGGGGTGAACACTGAGCTCTCTCCTTAAGGAGGTGCAGATCTAAGACAGGTAGGGATCCAGCCTGCACCCACAGGGCCACAATAGTTTCATGCCCAGACCAAGTGTCCCTCAGGACAGCCTGGCTGGGAAGATGCTGTCCCTGCAAGAAGCATCCCCTCTCTAAGAGGACAAGGAGCAAGATGTGGGCTAGAGGGCTGCCACAACTATTTACTCGCTTCTCACCACCAGCCAGTACATACACCCAGACTCCTTCCACAGACCCATGTGCAAGCAGCATCAAGGCACAGGAACTGGGAAGAGGTCCCAGGATGCACAGACAGTGCTGGCAGTAACACTGGCTGGAAAACTTCACTTCATTGAGCTGTTGCTGTATAGCAGGTTCACCTGCTAACTTTTGGGGTCTTGGCTGTGTTTTTCACAACAGCCACTTCCGTATAGGACTTACTGAAGTGAAAGAGTCCAGAGTTCTGTCTTCTCTCACACAAATCCCTATTTCTTTTCTTCTCCAAGACACACAGTTTGAGATACACACCTCCTCTTCTCCTCAGGAGGCAGAATTTAATTGCAAGCATTTCCCAAAATGAGCTTGTAAAATATGTTCAATGTTTACAATATGTACTTAGAGGCTTTAAAGAGCTAAACTTCATTTTTCCAATTAAAAAGTTAATATTTGGCCTGTTTTAACTATACTCACTATAGCGAACACTCTTTGTCCCAGACTACCATCCAAACATACCCAAAGGTTGTTTTTTGGTTTTGTTTGGGGTTTATTTTTGTTTGTTTTCCATTTTACAAGGAGAATTAATTGGGCAGTACTAGAAATCATCTTTCTACAGAAGTAGCACTCAGAACTAGCACATTTAAGACTGCACCACTAGCAATTACTAGATATAAAATCTGGTTGTGTTGCATGCCACCGACAGCATGTGGAATCGCTGAGTAAAAATACCACAGACAAAATTTCTTCTCTTTTTCTTTCAGCTCCAAGAGAAGTCATAAAGCCTGGCTGGCTCCCTGGGTAGTTGTGTTAACACTAAAAACACTGACCAGCAGAAATGATTGCAATCACACTACTACAGTCTTCCACAGAGAAGGGCAATCATACAGATCAGTTTCCTGTCAAATTGCCACCTAATTCTAGTAATGTCTATCGAGTCTGGATACCCTTATTTTGTATTTTTGTTCCTCAGTCATCACAGAACTGATAGCTGAAAGAAAAAAAAAAAAACCCACATGAATGGTCCTTGGGTAAGAGCAATCCTAGGCTGTCAGAAACTAAAAATAGCAGGCAGTATCTGTATCAGCTGTATTTTTTTTCCTCTCCACCAGTGTCCATTTCAGGCATCCTGATAGTGTGATTTAGGCTCAAATACAAAGAGTGCAATTTGAGAGGCCTACAGGAAAATAAACCTTATCAGGATTTTTTTTTTTCCTCTAGTGAGAGGTGTAAAGTACAAAATGAAAGGGCCTAGAGAAATTTTTAAGCCTAATTTTAGAAAAATAGTGTTAGCATCAGATTCCAAGGGGACAGAGATATAGGAGCAGTAGGGAATTGCTCATGGAAACGTTTTCTAGCTTGAAGAGACCAGCTAGCCACATGAAAAGGAGAGAACCACTTCTTATAGTGTGTACCTTACGGACTGCAAGATCCGTCAGCCACTCCAGCTGCTGTTTTTAACATAAAGCAGCAACATATTGACTTGTGTTCATGAAGACTATAATTAGTCTTCAATGTTTTTGAGACAACTTCTGAGCAGAATATGCAGAGACCGCATTACATGAACTTGATCACATGATTTATGAAGAAGTGAACATTTTGAATTTAACTATGAAATAGGACAAGAGGAATTCACTTTAACTGGAAAAAGTAATTTTCTGTAGCAAAAGATCTTCATTTGAAGCTTGGAAAGGTGAAAGCTTGTGCTTGAGAAGCCACAAAGCCACAGACAAGGACTAGATTTTTAACTTATTTAACATGCAGATGGGGATAGTTACTTGATGTTGGTCCACTGAAGCAAAAGCCAAGTAAGAGAAGGGAGTTCTTGATGGTTCCACTAGTACCTAAACCAGTCAAATACCCACCTACAGCCTCAGACACTTACATATACTGCCTGTGTAGCTGTAATGTTTCTCCCTCTCCTCCCCATCCTTTCTCCCCTCACAGTCCTCAAGCCCTCGGCCAGGCACCAGCTGACTTCCCAGCTCCACAGGCACTAACAACTTTCAAAAAGTGAGGTGCTGCTGTGAATTAAGAGGTGAACACCTGCCCCACCCACAGCAGCTGTGGATGTTCCTGACCACCTGAGAACAGTTCTGAAGGGCAGACAAAAAAAAAAAAAAAAGAGAGAAATATTACAACTTTTCTAAATAATTGGAGACTAGTAAAAGACATAATAGGCCATTATGAGACTTGTTAGGCCACTCAAAAAAAAAAATTATAGCCTTCTCAATGAAGGGCAGACAGTTTTTGTGTTTAAGCAGAAGTGCAGTGTGTGTTATTAGACCAGTCTCCTTCAGTGACTTTTCCTCCCCCCACAGGACACCACTCCCTATGTACACAAGTAACTATCTTTGAAAACACATCTACATGAGTGCATGTCTTGCACTGGAGCAGTTTAAGGCATAGTTTTTATTGCAGAATGATGCAGAAATCTGTCCTAGAGAACAGGCACACTTCATGTCGCTGTAAGTACCCTGCCAGCACATCTGCTCCTAGAGCAACAATTGCAGCTCTGCAGCAGCTTAAGTCTGCTGAGATGGAAGTGTTGCTTTATCAATGCATAAACAACCACTGCTGATGACAAGTCTTTTTTCCAAGTTTGAAGGTTTGGTAAGGAGGTTTGCTCACAGAGGGCAGGCATAAACACGCCACATTTGCCTACTGCGCACCTACAATTTCAGAATGATTATTATCACTATTCAGATGACTGAGCAAGCTGACAATACATAACAGGTTATCCATCTTGTATAAAAAGTTACAGAATAAGGAAGAGAGGAAGAAAATATGGAGGATTACTAAGGGAAACATGCTGGAGGAGTGTGGCAAGGATTGAGGATTCAGAGGCAGAAATAAGATGGGACTGCATCCTTTGACTGTAAACTGCAAATACTTGAACGTTAGAGTTCACCACCCTGACTTGCAAGCCTTGTCCACGTTACCATTATTCCAGTAAGACTTGCTTCCTGGACAAGCTTTCAGGAGTCCAGTGCCAGTCCTACCTTCTTTCCAGCAGTCCCCACCCAGGTTGAGAGTTGCAGATAAATCAGGGATTGCCTTTTACACCATAAGCATTCAAGACAGCTATAGAGCTTCAAGCCAAAGGCTGCACAGAGTGTCCAGGAAAAAGAGTTTTTAAGAGACAGAAAGAAGGAAATATTGATTAAGGATCACAGTCATATTGAGGTGTAGCCTTTCAGATGTGTGCTGCTTTTCTACTAAAAACTGCAGGTGATAAAGCCTAGGCAGAAAAGGGAGGGAGAAGGGAAGCAATGTAAACAAAACCATAGTTCTGTACAAGGGCAGAAGCAGATTCCATCAATATCAGGCAACGTACAGTAGCTTCATTACTTAAAAAAAAGCCAACCCGCCACAAATATGTGTTCTTCCACTTCACTCATATAATAATCAAAAGGCACTATAAAAACCACTACAGAAAATTAGTGAGTTACAAGAAATAAACAGGGCACAAGTGAATGGTATTCACATATATCTTTGGGAAGATGAGCAATTACAATTTGCATCTCAGCACATGCCTAGTATTTACTATAATCTTAAACAATAATAAATTCAAACACAACAGATCACTGATGTTCCTACCTTCTGCTTTCCAGACACAGCAAAGGGTGGCAGCAACCACAGCTCAGTTCTCCTGTGGCTGCTCACACTGCACTGCAGCTGTTCCAGCCGCACCAGTATGAGACCGGCCTCGGGTTGTACGGCAAGTACCCGAGCCAGGCGTCAAAGTGCGTTGCCCCGCAGGCAGGGGCAGCTCGGTGCTCTTCCTCAACTTCTCTGCTTTCCAGGGAGAGAAGCGAGCACACAGCCCCATCCTCAGCTACAAAAGTCTACGTCTATCAAAACTTTCTTTCACCAGGTAGAAAGAGTCAGCTTGTGCAGGCTCCTCAAAAAGACTACTGCAGAGAGAGAGCCCCCCCTTCCTCTGCTCTCCTTTTATGAGCTTCAGGTGGCACCCCCCAAATTACCTCACAGCTGGCACTTGCATGGAGCCCTGCGCCCATTTAAAAGGGTAATTCCCAACCTGAGAGCGGTCTGGGTTCAGGTAATGATAAGTGTTGGTAATTCAAATCACCTGAGTGGCAGCAGAGGACTTTGCTCCACTCTTTGCCCAGAGTGCAAAGGGTGCAAAAGGTGCCCTGGCTGTAGAGTGGCATTCTCTGCCCTAACACTGACTGGGGCTGGAGGGCTGCTGGGAGCCTCTACCAGTATGTGGGAGCTCCCACAGCCTGCACCTCTGAAATGGGAGCTGGGGCACATGTTTTCTGGAAGCCCGGTACCACAATGGGGAACCTCAGGTGGCCTTGGGTTGGCACCTCTGATTTTTTATTTTTTTTTTTTAGCTCAGCTGTCTTAGGTCTGTGATCATAAAATGGGCTTGTAATCCCCTTCTCAGTATAGCAGAAACCTGAAGCAAAAGGGAACTGCATCAGGAAGGGGAAATCTCAAATTTGTAAAAAAACAGAACACCAAAAGCACACACAGAGTTTTGTACTGCAAACCCAAGGTTTTAGTAGAGCATAAACTGGCTAATTTTTTTTTTTCATCAAAAGCCTAGGTTTGCTGGGCAGTGCAAAATATAAACAGAAAATCTTAGAAATACCTCTCCTTTCTGCTCACTAAGAACTGGCTCAGTCCAAAGCCCTTTTGAAAAGACCCATGGGCTTGCCAGCTGGAGCAATACCCTGGTCACTTCTAACAATCTCTTGACCGCCTTGATCAGCGGCCTGCAGCAACCTGCTATTTCAGATTTCCCATTCCCTGCTTAGGCCACACATTTCTTCAAATCCTGCTCTGTCCAGATACTTGCAAGAGGTGTAATTATTATTCAAAGTGGTCTCGTTAATGTGCATGTTTACAGCCTTTCTATACAAAGAGAACTGGGTTGGTTTGTTTTCTGACAAGCTCACGTGCAGACACCAGAGATTTCTTTCTAAGTTCTGCTCCGAGCTTTTTACTCCCAGGTAATTCAGGAGAAATTTACCCATCATCTTCATGTCCACCAAGACAGCCCAGCTGCCTGCTTCTGTAAGGACCATGAACTTGGCAAAAAGCTTCATGAAATCTAGTCTCATTTGCCCAGGATGACTGGCCAGGCCCCCTCTTAACTGGCTGAAGTCTGTGACCTTGAGTGTCTACAGGCAAATGACACTTGGACAAGATGTGAATGTTTCTCCCCCACCAGCTCTGCTTCTGTCCTGTAGCACCCATACATTTCGAACAAGGCTGCTTACCATGACACACAGAGCTACACCTGAGCAACTCACAAACATCAAGGTTTGCTAGAGGATATAAAATTCTGCCTCTGGGCAGCTCACTAAAGAAATGTTTTTTAGCTATAAAAATGATATGTTGTTTCTATACACTTGGGAAGATTAAAAAAAAAAAAGTGGGGGAAGCCAAAATTTCCTATGAAGATCCTTGATGAGCTAGATAAACACTGCTGAACACCATCATAAAATTTGTCTGATGCCTTTTATAGGAGATGGTGTGGCTAGAAGACAACAGAGACACAACCAGATGCATGCATGGTACATATATGCAAGATTTCTTCACTGTGTGTATTATATTTTGCAATTTATGATCTGAAAAACAGTAATAAACCAAAAATTTCATGCAGCTACGTGAATAACTTTTTTGTGAGTTCCCAAAGCACAGCATTGCTGCCCCAAAGCAAGTACATACTGGGCAGAAATATGTCCATTTATTTGTAGTATTGCTAAAGGAAGCTACACTTTTTGAAATGCCTAATGCATTTGATAAAAGCTAAATGTAATGTAGACTGGGCTGCACCAATGTTTACTCATATTTTGATTGCACAGAAATCTTGCATTCTTTAGAGTGTATATTTTTAGTTCTGACATTTTCTGAAAAGAAAATGAGAGGAGAAATGGGCTAAGTGCAGGCACCTGAAGTTACATATTAAGGTTTGCAGAGGTAAATCAAAGCTTTTCTGTGTGAAGAATGCCAGAGCAAATTAAAAGAGATATTGACAAGAATAATCAACACAGTGGAAATGAAGAGCATCTGCACCATAATAGAGGGTGTATAAAATCAGGCTCTGCATCAAGAGAACATAATTCATATTTCTGCAGGTAGATATCACATATTCAGATCTTATTAAAATACCTAATCAGACTATGTTCTCAGCTGGACTCAAAAGGAGGCGGGGGCACCAGAGGAAGGTAGATGGATTTTCAAAAACATCGTTAATATAATACTGGAGATAGTAACCCTATATTTAGGAAACATTTCACTGTGATGTTCTTTCAGGAGTACCTCTATAGCCCTGGAGAAGTCAGTAGTTAGTGGGACTGGTAACATGATCCAAATCTGGGCCCAGTCCTGTTCCCCAGATGGTGTCTGGTGCTTGGGGCTGGGCTGGGCTGGGCTGGCGGTGGCTTTGAGGCCGCTCTTGCTGCTCCCTGACACTGAGCAGTACATTCAGAAATGTGCAGCTGATTTTGGTTTATCAGAGTGGTGAGAGGGGCTATCTTTCTGTTCCTGAAAGACAGAAACAAAAGAGACAAGGTTAGTAATAGGGATGACTTCAAGGCATACTGCAATTTCATCTGCCACACTGCAGGGAAAGGTGGGAACGAAGAAACAGAAAGAGTGGGGAAACACAGCATTGTCCTACATGGCTGTCCAGAGAATAAAACAAGGCTTGAATAGCCCGAAAACATACAGTCTCACAGCCCCTCAGTCAGAAATCCTGAAAATATGTACTTGGAATTGATGTGTTGTGTTGTTAGTTCAATTTTAATTTTCTGCTCTCGCCATAACTAAAAGATCCAGTGCATCTTTTTCTTTTTTGTCGTGTTTTTCTCATCTATGAAAATCTAGAACCTCACTTCACTTGTTTTTTTTTGTTTTTCTACATCATGGCTGCAATAGTAATTTACTTATCAGACAACAAAAATCCCCGTGCACTTTATGTTTGCACTGATGGAACCCGTGCCAGCAGTGCCATGTGCCCATAAAACCCTTCAGCTGACGTGACAAGGAACGGCTGTAGCTGATGTTGAAGGACTGGGGACCCATTATTAGGGGGTCTCTAATGAGGGGTGGAGGAATCAATCCTTCATTCCTCAGCAAGAAGGAAAATAGAAGTACCGAGGTGAATTCAGACCACTCCTGCCGTGGTGGATTTACGGCATACTGTAATATAATTATCTACAAGCAGGAATTCAGCTGCTAAAAAATGGCAGCAGAGGGCTGAATAATCCACCTCTACTGCTGAAGGACAATGGATTTAATGTTGTAGGGATTTCATTCTGTGATAGGGTAAATAAACAAATTGCAGGTAAAATAAATCTGCATACATCCATGTGGAGACAATCTGACTGACTAGGTGTCTGGATGTTGTGTGCATAAGAATCTCTAACCAAATACTGAATTCTAATTGACTTTCACAAGTCAATTCATACTGGATTTCACAAAGGCAGTTGTCAATGCTCTGTGGTTGAACAGCTTATTGAATTAGGAGAAAGTCACTCACTATTCTGAGCAGACTGCATTCTGCAAGTGCTGGTGAAACAGCTAAAAAAATCCCATCAAATATGACTTAGCAGGGAAAGGATTTATAAAAATTCCACTGCAAATAGAAGGATATTGTCCTGATTGTATTTCCATTGTTCTGTGAAATTAGGATGACTTTTATAAATAATGAACAAATGAATTTTTGTTTATTGAACATAAGATGTGACTTTTTTCTTTACAAATGGCCTCACAGATTAAATACTGTTTATATATTTCAGGAAGCTGTGGGAGAGCTGTGGAGAGTTCTGTTTAAATCACCCTAAGTGGTTTATAAATCACCTCTAAATTGTTTAAATCATCTCCAGCTCATAAGATAGGAAACTCTTTCTGAGAGAAGCAGCTAACTATGGATTTTCATACTTGAAATATTCTGATGCTCTGAATTATACATGACACTTGAATGCTTATTTTCCACTCGGGACCCAGATCACCTACTAGTCTTTGGGGATATTGAGACTTGACATCCAGCTCAGTATCTTGCTTTGTGCAGTAACCAGTTCCAAACAACTTAAAGAACATCAGCTGTGAGGGTCCCTTCTTAATCTTTCTGCCTTCAAAGTTAAATTATTTAAACAAATAGTATAAACTTGCAATGAGATGAAAAATACATGTTTAAAGAAGCTATCCAAACGGCTTAGGGAAATGTAAATGGGCTGTGGCAGAGTGGAAGTGAAATGGTGCTATGATGGTACCTTTTTGTTATGGAAGCACAAGTCTGTTGTTACTCTGGAAAGACACTTCAGTCACGGGGAAGCAAGAGATTCCACAAAGCAAAGCAGAGTTTACAGCATGCGAACCAACATTCATTTTGCAAGTCAGCACAGCCTTCAATCATATTTCTCAGTTTCATATTAGATGTTCTCACTTCTGTTTTCACTGACTCATCTACAAAATGTGGAGATCCTGAGTAGTTTACATCAACTAATCCCCCAGGCTAGGGAATACTGCAGGAAACAACACACATCGCAAACCCTTTAATCCTTTTATGATATACATCTTTAATATGCATCATTATGGCACACAATAAACCTAACTTTAGTGTAGTCATGCACACCGAGCGCATGTCATCAGTCACTGAGAAGTGGGCCTGTGGGTATTTAAGGCTGAGTGGGAGGGTGGTTTATTTATTACATGGATATGACAACGCTCTCCATGAAGTAGGTGAATGCAGTAACTGTTCCACCAGTAACGATTGTATACATCCGTTTAATGTAGACAAAGGTACCAAATATTTTTTTTACATTATTTGTTTTTAAATATTCTACTGTGTAACGTGATGGATTCTGTGAGCCCTGACTTTCTGAACTGTATTCTTTGAGGAGATCTAATAGCATAGTTAACACGTTTGAATTTTTTCACCATGTGAGAAATTTCACTCCATTTTTTTGCTTTCCATATTAATTAAATTTATTTTCATTTGGTACCAGCTTGCTGTCCAGCAAACCAATCTCATGACATACTGATTTGTGGTGAGACAGAAGGACAGAAAAAAGCAAAAACAATAGGAAAAAGGTAGCCAAAAAAAAAAGATAAGCCCTTGACCTTTATTCCTTCCCTTCTGTGGCAACCTGGATTAGCTGAAAGATAAGTGCTGTGATATGTATGCAAATAAGTCCTCTAATATAACCAGTATAAATTTATTTCTTGCCCCCCTCAATATGGTATTTGCTTACTAGATTTGGACAGTTAACATGTTGCAGTAGAAGTCACGATTCACAGAAAATATTTTCTAGCAGACACTTAAAAAACCCACATGATCAATCACTGCTGAAAACCAAACGTATGTAGAATGTTTGTTTGCCCATCCTCTCTGGAGTGTCTCATTCCTGACATCCTCCAAGCTCCAACGTTCAGACCATGCCTGGATTCAGAAGGGTTTGAGCCTGGGCTGTGCCTCTTTACACGCTGTGAGTACCGTGCTCACACCCTGCCAAGGATGAGTGATTTTCAACACCGCTGATATTGAAGCACTCTTCAAAAGAAAGGTTCTGATCATATGAGCTGCTGAAATGCTTGGATTGCCACTGCTCCTGAGGGCAGCTGTGTTATAACGTGGCAGAAACACGTTTAACACACTCGGGGGCTTGCAAGAAGCACCATTTGGAATGGACGTAAGTATGTGATGTGATAACAGTTCACTACAGGATAAGAGCTGAAATTGCCAGAGAACCTCGTTAGAATTACAAGCAACTTATGTGCAGAAAGTCTAATGTGGAGAGAAACTGAAGCAATGCTCTTGTGAATGCTTCTATTTAGCCGAAGATCATTTAGAAGAAAGATGTTAGGAGCAGTCAGCTCTTTACTTTTCATTTTCCGACGTATGTTCTCATGTCTGCCTTATCTTGAAATGTTGTCAATCAAAACAGGTTTCCAGACAGAATTTCCTAAGGTGTTGATCTATAAATCAGATACAGATTTGCACAAAATCACTCTGACTCAGCTTTGAATCTGACCTAAAAGTATTTCTTGTCATATGGAAGCAAATTACAGCAAAAGAACAGAAACACTGCTGAGAAACATTGGTGCCATTCTTGGCAGTGGGATGCTGCTGAACGTCACAGGAAAACCTGACGGACCAGAAACTGAGGACTACAAGAAAATAGAAAACCAGTAGCTTAGGTTGCCTGTATTTATTTAAAGGGAACAAAATATTCTCCTGAAAGGTTTAATATACTGTATTAATTAAAAAAAAAAAAAATCAAGATGGTTTTGGCCATCTTTTTTCACACAGAAGCATGACCATTATTACAGACCCTGTCATCTTGAAAGCATGAAAGGTGCTAAGACCTACTGCATAAAGTTGCTTTACAATGTCATAATCTAAAATTTCAGTTTGCCTTGCTTTTTAATTTTATAGCACAAATAACCAGGTCTTCAAATGGGAAGCAAACACATACGAAAAGTTTTTGTTAATAAATAGCAGGTAGTCAAGATAACATGGAAAGTTTGATGACTATCATGTTATTTGTTCTCCAATTGCATTCAAGGTTAGAAATGTTACATGTCGTTGAAGCAGAATTTTTCACTTTAAGGAAAATGGAAAATATTTTAAAAGTGAGATTTAAAAGTTAATATTCCCTGCCATTCTGACTCATCCCCTGAAAATCTGAGTTGTCTTTTTATATATGTGTTCTACATGTACATTCTGTTTATTTTTATTCCCCATAGAAAGAAAGGCAAGAAAGGTGAAGGATGGGCGTAGGGACATCAGCCTGAAATTGGAAATGCTTTGCATTATCTGTAATCTCATATTCATTATATGCAAACACTATAGCAATCCATCAACACTGAAATATCTGCAAACATTTAAACGATGACAGCTTTAATTCCAGTACAAAGTATATTCCCAAATGCAGCTCATGTCCATAAGATATCAAGAAAATAGATGTTGCAGTTTGTCTTTGTGGTTTTTTTTTGAAATTACATTACATTATTCATAGGCCAGCATAATGTTTATTTGGGGAGGAGAAGTTGGTTTCTTTTCCCCTCAGGGACTGAATAAAACCTCTGAGGATGGCCAAGAACAACAATAGCAACAAATAATTTGAAGTGATTCAAACTCTGGAGAATACTACATGCTCCCCCCTTTAGTACAGGTCTGGTGCAGTTCCTGGCAGAGAAGGTTGTTGGTTTATTGCTATTGACAGGGATACAGCAGTTTCGAAGTCCTGGAGCATAAATATGCTAATTCTACCAATCTTCCCATGTCACGAAGCAGGTATCTTGAAATAGATAGACTTGCTGAGGAAAAACAGGAAAAAGGAACCGTGCTTCTGTAGTTTCTACCCTTGTTATCAAGCAAAGCCTGAACAGCTCTGTCACTGAACAGGACATCAGCACGAACCCCATAGCAAATAGGTGATGTTCCCACTCATGAAACTGGAATACAAGAATACAAAGAGTGCCTTTCAGATAAACTAGTCTAGTTTATCTGCACAAAGAAAATAAATTTTTTAGATCCATGTTACACACTTGGAAATTCTCAGAACACCATCTGTTTTTAAGCAAACAATTGCAATTCATAAAGTAAAATATCTACAGTGATTTACAGAGAAGAGTTCAGACCTTTATCCCCAAGTATGATGACAGAAAATTACATCCTTTTCTAAATCAATGCTTCCTAGAGACTCAGGATCAATGCAGATGTCCTTTTCATTCTTTACTATTGTATCTATTCCTAAATTGGATCAGATTAAATAATATTAGATTGATAGATAATACAATGCATGTCTTTTATCTCAATTTGACTGAACAACATTTGCAATGCTCCTAAAGCAATACTTCTTCATTTGAATCTTCAGGTACAAAGCTTAGAATTCAACTGAAATTCTATTTCCTCTTTGTCCTGCTACTATCTTTGATGAAATTTATTTGGATGTGTGAAAAATGAAAAGTCTGACATAGAATTCATCCAGAGTAAAATCAGGGAGAAAAGTGGGAAATAATGAGTAGAGTATCTCTATTAGCGCTTCCTCCCCATGGTACAAAAAAAAGGAAAAATCTCTGAGACACAGAGTTGCTTGGGCATTTCCAGTATAAATTTGAGACTTCTGGTGCCATGACAAGTTTCAGTGTAAAAACACTCCTCCCTGTTTCATGCCTGGCAATGTAAATTCAAAAGGTACTGTGTTTCGACTGAGTGTCCTCCCAGGCAGTTACTTCAAAAAATAATTTACCTCAGTTCTCCCATTAATAACAGGTGCCCTAGATCTCAGAGATTTTTGTATTATACATGATGGAAGAAATAAATAATCCAATACTGTTATTATAAGGGATGCTGATTCTGAAAGATAGATGGGGTTCAGAATTAAAAATTTTGATCTAAAACTATTGTGAAATAAATTCTTTGAACTTGTGTCTCAGTTCTAGTAAGTAAGGAATAACACTGTCATTACAACCCTGAGAGAATGGTCATGCACAAATACTTGCAATATTTCAGAAGTTGCACAGATATTTCGTAGTTATAAATTTGAAAGTTATTGGATTTCAGGGGAAGGAAATCATGTGATGAGTTAAGTAGCAGTCTCATTTATGGTGTAGTTAAGCTGAGGTGTCAGGATTTGTGAATGTTGTTGGAAAGGTCTGAATAGTTTTCACAGAAACTATATAATATTGGTGTGCTTTTAAAATTCAGGCCACTGTCAATTCTTCACTCTCCTTTTTAATGTAATATTGCAGCCTCTCAGTCTTATGACAACTGCCACCAAAATCAAGTATTTAGGTCCAAAACTTGCTGGTGTGGTTGTGACTAGAGGAAGAATAAAAAAAAAAATCACATCCATCACAGGTTGCCAACATGACTTGAAGGAGGAAGGGCAAAATCATGGCAGGCCAAAAAGTCCATGAATTTTTTTCCACGTGGCTCTCTCTACAAGGGAAGTCTAACAAGCCTGAGATCAGGCGATTTGCAGGATTATGCCATGGTCAGGAATATGTTTTCAGATGTACTGATTTAGTTCCTAACTCTGAGTTTCTCTGCAAACCTCTAAGTTATAGAGCAGTGCAAAGAGTGGGACAAATCATGACAGGGAGCTTGGAGCTGGACCCAGAGCTGTGACAGAAGTGATGCCTAATTAGGTGTGACTTTGAACTCCTAATACTTCTGTGCCCTCTAACAACCTGAAAGTGCCCTCTAACAACCAGAAATTACCCTCTAACAAATGTTTGGTAAGTACCTTGGTATCAGCAGGCTTTGGATACCCCAGAAATTGCTTTCTCTCCAGAAACTGCTGAGGAAGTTGTAAAGTGTTGTGATTTCTCTACACTATCTAAATACTAACCTACAAAGGAGGATGTACCAATAACTGGCCGAATGGAATTTGGATCCATTCAGGCTACTATGATACGTAAATTATTTTTAACCCTAAACAGTAAAGCATTCCTATAAATCTAAGAATACTTTTTAAAATACCTTTATGACATTTGCAACATCTGCAGCATAGTTTAACCACAGTTTTAGATGATAATTGCAAATATATAGTCAAGGTAAAAATACTACAAGAACAGGTGTTCTGCAAATTTAAGAGACTTTTGATTCTGGTGTGATTCAGAAAAGGGTAAAGGTATGAAACTGAAAGACAACTGGAGAAGTTCGGGAAGGAAAGCAGAGAAGCCATCACCGATCTTTGCAGAACCTGTTAAGCAATAATTAGCAGGAGTTCAAATAACAAATGCTCTCCCAAATGTTTTGTTTATGCACGGCCACAGAGATTTAAACTGATACCCACAATTGCTATAATCATACTCAACATGGACTTTTCAATAGCATTTTAGTACTGGCATATTTCTAATACAAGCTGACAGGTAGATTAATGTGAGACAGAACTGGAAAGAGCATCTTTCCCCTGCTGAAGAGTTCAGTGCTTTTATACATAAGTGTTTAAAGCTGAAAGGTAAAGGGTAGCTAAGGTTATTTAAGAAACCTGCCGTGTTTTTCCCTACAGGGTACCATTCAAACATGGCAACTAAAGCATCAGCTTCTAGTTCAAATCTCTTGGGGGCTGGCATTTGCTGGAAGGACTACAGAATAGTGACAAAATAACTTTAGATGCAATATGGCAATTAAAAATTGCAAGACTCATAGCTTTGAAAATTAAATGTTCTAATGCACACACCTACTACAGTTAAAATACTTGAAGCAATTTACCAGATATATTTGGACATTTAGATTCTATTTGACCTTCTTCTTATCATTAATGTTAAGATACTTACTAAAAAAACAAGCCAACCAACCACAGACACACATTCATTTCTGTGGTGGGTTTCCCATAGTTGGGAGCCCCTCTGGCTGCATTCCATAGTTGCATATGGGATTATGAACAAACTAGGAGCACTGAGAAATATGATCTTAAATGTGCTTCTTACAAGCCCTAGTTTGAGAAATAAAACAAGTATTCAGATTTCAAAGCAAACAAGGACTCAAAATATTAAGAAAAAATACATTCCTTCATCCAGCTTTCACCATTAAGTGTTGCTCTACTGTGGTATAATGTGTAACATTCTGAAAGGATGACTTAACACGTATAAATCAGCAGAACTTCTCCAATTTCCATGTATAAGTTTCGAGGAAGAATCAGTTGGACACAAGCTCTCCTAAGAATCTCTGGGGAAAAAGCAACAGAAGAAATGGCCTGGAGTGAGCTATAACCCAACGATCTGAAGATGGAAGCCTCACAAATTGTTGGGATTTTGTTCAAGTCAGTTATTGACCAGGGTTCATTAAACGCTACCACGTCCCAAAGAGAAGGCTGGTCAGGCATAAAAGCATTTCTGTAATGGTATAAGCCCCTTAAAAAAACAAACAACCAAGTAAAATAAATAATAATAAAAAACAACACAAAACCCCCACAAACAAACAAACAAAACAAAAAACACAACAAAAACCTTATGATTCTTTGGTTTAGGGTTTTGAGCTTTTTCCAGGGGGAAATTCAGAACAGGACATTACAGAATGATAAATACACCTGAATTCTCTCTGTTTAACTCCTGCAGAAACCCTAGGGGTTCATAAAATAAATGTTGGGTGCTGCCTGTAGATCTGGGAGAAGTCTCCATCAGTGTCTTCAGTGGAGAATGATTATATCACTAACCCACTGGTGTAGTAAGATCATCTTTTGGGGGCAGGGGTGTGTGTGTTCTTGGAAACACTTCACATTTTTCAATAGTTGTGTTAATCATTAGTTCTAAATTCTCAAAGCAAAACACTTCTTGGCTTTCAGTAAGAATTGTTAAAAATCTGAATTATATTTTTTCCCTTTGTTTCCCCCCCTAGTTTTTCTGAAGTCATAGTTGAATATCTAATTTCTCGCTTGAGTAATTAAAATGCTGTGAAATAAGACAATTAAATCAGAACGTTTTCTACTCGCTCCTGTCACAGGGTTGTGCTGATGCAGCTGTTTTGCTATTTCTACATGCTCAGTGGTCCTTAGGCTCTTCTGTCTCCCTCATGGTGCACCACAAAGCTGTAGAATACTCAGGTATTTTGTATTTACCTACTGTCTTTTAATTAAATAGAAACCTATTTAATTACACTGACTGCTTTGGTCATCACTTCTTTTTTTGTGACAACATATGTTCTCTCCAACACTTGCACACCATGCCAAGGTTTGGAGAGCAAACACAGCATCGCGCTGAACCCATTCAGGAGATCTCTTCATAAAGGGAAGAAGCAGCAGTAGACAGTGTTACAAGACTAACTACATTCACAGGAAACATTTTAAAGGATTCTAAAATGAAACTCGATTGAGGGCATTTGTGAAAGCGCTAAACAAATTAGAACTTAATAGAAAATTTTAAGCACTATATAAGGAAGAAAACAGATCTTTCCCCTTGCACAGTTATCTTGAAAAGCCTTTTAAATAAATAACACTATGACATTTGATATAATTAGGTTCAAAACCTATCATGAAATGCTATCCATTTAAGGGTTTCTATTTAACAAACTATCAGGGCTTTGGATTAGGGGAAGAAAAGAATCCTGATGAACAATTAAACAAATGTCATCTCTTTACTCGATTCACTTTTATTTGTTTAGTGAAGGAAACATTAATGGAAATGCAGATACATTAGGACATTATGATAACTAGTACATTAATAATGCAAATAGCTTAAGAAGGTTAATTACTTCTCAAATGAGTAGTTATTGTGTAATTTTCTTCCATTGGAAAATACATCAACTCATTCAAAGATAAAAGCAGTTCCTTTTTTTTTTTTCTTTTTTCTGCTGCTACTCTTGAAATATACACAAGCATTTTGACCTGCTGGGTTTGAAAACAATTATCAGTCAACAATCATAGGCTGAAGTCCAGCATTTAAAGATCAGGAATACATTACCAGTGAAAAATCTCTAGCCTTTTTGCAGCATCAAAACCAGGCAATTATTTCTGTGCAAAAGAGCCACGTGACTGCTAAAATGTACCTTCCCCCAAAAGGCCAAAACATAAGCACCATATTTGAATTTCAGATGATCATTTCTGCTCTTGAAGACAATTAAACCGCAATAATTGCTCCCTTGGTTTGCATGATTGCATTCTCTCAGTTGTTTTAATACTGTTTGAGATCCAGCATATGAAGTCAACTGTCTCTGCTGCATTCAGATAAATATCTGCATTCACTTCTCTGGTTTAAACTGGAGTAGCACTGTTAGAGAACTGGGATTTGAACATCTCTAGTATTTTGTTAATTACTCATAATAAGGGAAAAAGTTTCAAAGTGTCCTGGCACAGAGCAGAAGTCAAGTTCTGTTGCAGTGAGATCAGCATTTCAGCAACTGTCACACAGCTGAGTCACACTCACAGTGATAGAAGAATAATCTAAAATGACAGTTTCTATTTGTATTCCTGTGTATGAATAAAATTTTATTAGTATTCACTCTGGAAATGGTCTGCAGTCTTTGATTACACTCAGTGCATAGGTATATCATTTCCTTCTTGACCGTGACAACAAAACACATCCAGACTCCTCTATGTAGGTAAGAGCAGCTGGGAATAAAGTGTTAGAATCATGATTTAGGAAAGTGCAATGTCTGTGTCTGTATTTCCAAAAGCTCAGAATTTACTGGCTGGCTCTGAGCTAACAAGTCAGCCTCACTTCTCAAATATTTTCTTTACATATTACCATCCTTAGTCTTCTGACTGCACTAACCCTACGTCTAGGGCATTTGGAATAACCCTATGCTTAGGGGATTTGCCATACCTCTCTACATCATCTATACTGGATGATTTTTTCATTGCTTTTTTATTTAAAATTCTGCTTTATTTATCATTTGCCCTGATGTCCACTAAGTCCCTGTCACCCTGAAGCAGCTCTTCTGACAGCCTTATGTTCCTGCACAAATTATCATTCTTGCCATATAATGATGAACCTTCTCATACACCCTCATCACGAACTTCAGAGGTCCTCTAAGAAGCTAAATAGGCAGTGCAAGAAGCATGCACAAGCTCATTGCAAGACTTCAAAATGATTTTTTCCATTTGGGTCTGCAGCTTGCAGTTTCCCAAATTCGCTCCTACCCAGCTGTGGCAGGAGAGCGTTGTGTCACCAGCCCAGCCCTGTCAAACTGGCAACACATCCTGATGTCCTCTAAAATTGGTCATAAAGAAAATGGTGATAACCTACCTGGTTATTTTAACCCACTACCACATACAATTGTTATAAAAAAACTTAGACACAATATCAGCCCAGTGCACAAGCAAATGGAAGTATAACCATAGTCTGGGAGAGCGTCTTCCGGAAGAGAATAAATGAGGGGAAATGGAGAGGAAGGTTGTGGTATTACGAGTACAGCCTATAATTATCTGAGCTCTTTCAGCTATCAAATGGCTTTTATTCTTAGGCAGAATAAAATTCTTTGGGGTGGCAGAGGCAGTGCCTCAGGAAGCTGGAAAACACACCCCTTTTTTTTGTAGTTCTTACTTCTAAATGAAAACCAAAACAAAACAAAACAGAAAAACCACAAACAAAAAAATCCCAACTAACCAAAAAAACCACAAAGAAAAAAACCAACCACCTAAAGCCTGCTCGTTCTACATGGTGGATCAGATTTTTATGGCAGAAGCAAGTGACCTCTTTCCTGAATGCCCTGGAAGAACACTCTTGTGAGAGCCATGTGAGACATCAGATTCACCTGTTCAGTCACAGATATCTGGATACAATATTTGTACCACAATTTCCCATGGAACCTGGCACTTAGGCTTGACACCAGCCTTCCCCATGTCCATCTGCACATGCACTTTCGGGTTGTGAAATCTTAATGATCCATACCAAATGAGGAGTTGCAGAAAGTATTCTACAGTGACAGAAGAGTCTGGGGCCTGTTAACAGGATACAGACTGCAAAAAAATGCCCAGATCTACCTGCAGACCTTTGAGCACTTCCACGTCCATGTACCAGAAATTCCTTGGGTAGTAAAACCTAAGAGTCTTAATTCCAAATGTTTCACCCTTGTCAAGGCTGGTGGCATTAAAATTTCCAAGCTATCTTTCCTGGAACTCCTTTCTGGTACACGTCATCCATTTAGAGAGCCTGCTGGCATAGGATGGTGCACACATGGAAGGGACTGGCCACTAATACACTGAGCATCATAAAACTCCTAATTCTGTATAAATTAAATTATTCATGGACCACTGAAGATACAATATTTTGCGTGAACTTCAACATTTAAAGTCTGCTTTTGTATTTTTGATAAAATTGTGCAAAAGAAGAAACAGGATTTATGACTGATTCACTTCCCTGCATTAAAATTTTTCTTTTTTTTTTCTTTTTTTTTTTTCAAAGGCATTGCTTTCCCCCCTCACATTACAAGTGAAAATACTTGGACTTCTTATTAAGAAGCGTATTTCAGTTTTAATCAAAATTTAAAGAATTTACCAAAGAATGGGCTAGAATAGGATGGTGCTCTTTGTCCACTACAGACATTGTGAGGAAATTACTCTGACTGGACACTTACCTTGGAACAGCATAAAGGTATTAAATGGGTAATTTAATTAAAAATCCTCATAGTGACTTAAGGCAATTAAGAGTTATCACAAAAAATTCAAAAGGCAATAAATAACGTGTTATATCATGGAGGAGTAAATTTTAATGCATTTTGCATTAGGAGAAAAGGTGCTAAATAAATATGGGAGATTTACTACTATTATATTTAGAATATTCATAGGCTAGTATGTCCAAAATTCAGGTTTTATGAGATAGCAAAATAATAAATATTTTTAAACACGTACAACATCACAGAAAACCGGAACTACCTGCAGAGTTAGTTGCTATCCCTGTGAGTGTGGATGGCAGAAACAGCCCTCTGAACTTCTGGCTCTGTAAACTCATGGTCTTTGAAATTCTTTCTTCAAGCAAATGTCTTGGAAATTAAACAGCCTGGAATTTGTCCTTAGATCTGAAAATTAGCAGAAAGAGGTAATTATTGGACAAATAATTGTAAGCGATGAGGCATTCCTCAAAATCAATTTTGAAGTCCCACAAATGGTATGATTCATGGCATCAAACCAAAATAACCCATTTTATGGCATTAATCTATATATTTTATGAAATTAATTCATTAAGCTATATATTTAATGTAATTAATTATAGTGTTTATTTTAATTTACAAATTAACTTAAAATATATTACATAGAATACAGTATATTGAAAAAATCTGTATTAAAATACTAAAATAATAATAATGTTTCTGTGGACAGGTTATATTTTTATATATGTGTATACACACATACACACACACTAACAGGAGAGTTAAATTAATTATTTGCATTGTTTTCTCTAAAGAGGCAATTAGGAATATTACCACGCTAAGAAACAATCATCAGAGAAGATGAAACTGTTGAAAGGCCGACAGAAGATACTCCAAAGCAAATCAATAATTTTAATAGTAATATATAGCCAGGATCAGGTGCTATCCACACAGAAGCTCTATTGTGGATCTCTTCATCTCTTGCTTAAAACTCTTCTTCACATGAAAGAAAGTGGTAATTGTGAAACTGCTCTAAGTGAAATTATTCCAGCATGGATTCATATTATTACAGACTGATATAAGTCTTATCTATCAGATAATAGAATAGCAAATTATAGAAAAGAGGATCTTCTGGCAAAGTAACTGGTTATAAAAAGACCCAGAAAACACAAGTAAAAGGCCATCAATGTTCATAATGAAGAAAGGATGCCAGAATAGTACAAAAAAATAAACCACAGATACTATCTGACAGTACAAGATCTATAAGCATATCCCAGATCTAACTTAAAATGGCTGAGCTGCAAGCTTAAAGCAAGAGACTTTTTCTTTCATTTAATATTTGAATTCTATACTTTATGAGGGACCAAAGTACAAAGGTATTCAAAATGAGATGAGACAAGAGGATCTGCCCCACTAACCACCATAAATACGTTGCTCCATGGTTTCATCTGCAGCCTCTCCAGCTCTCTCAGTGGATCTGGTATGCACTAAGCTTCAGCTTCACAGTCAGCTATTTATACCAAAAATCTGCTACAGCTGTTTGTCTCTATGACCACTGATAAAATCACAGAGTTAAAAGACAAAGAAATAAAGAGAAACTTCATTGACTTTGCATCTCCAAAGAATTCCCCTCAAGAAGATGCAGAGTTTCATTGATCAATTCTCTTTTCTGTGATTGAATTTTTCATCTATTATTACCATGAAAAAAATGAAACTAGTATTCATATTTTATAATGTATTATCTCCCTCTCTTGTGAAACTCATTCTGAATATAAATATTTATGGCATTAGCTATAGCACTAGAAAGTATTACATGGTAGGAAGCTACTTACAGAAAAGATGTTATGAAGAACTCATTTTTTTTGGGGTGACCAGTATAAACAGCTCACACTTCACTGTAAGCATTCCTTTTTGCATTTAGCTCCTTAGATTCTTGTCATTTTGACATGTTTTTGGCCCAGTCTTGCAAAAGGGTCGATGCTGTCATTTGTATATTTGTCTGTACTCTGACATCGTTCTCTCTGCCCATGCAGATCCCCTCATAAATTCAGGGGCTTCGTTTGCTTTGCCGTTTTCCTTTCTGATTCTTGTCGATCTCCAGGGTGATGTTCTGTGACAAATATCACCTTGTATTAACGTTTTCCATGCTATTTGATGGAACAAGTCATAAAATGAAATTACGTGCTAGTTTCCAAAGGAAGCTCACTCTCTGAACTACGATTTACTCTTAGGTTTGTAATCACTACTTTTTGCTTCAACCTCAAATAAATTTGCTAAGGTTTCCTAAGCCACCAGCAGAAGGAAGCTCTCCAATACTTCAGGGAAGCTAAATTCTGTAAAGTGTCGTGGCAGGAACCATGGTCACACTGCTTCTTGCAGTTACTCATCAAATGTGGGATGGAGAAATCTCCCAAGCTGACTGTATTCTCACTGTACATTCCTAGACATTTTCTCTCTTGAAAGCTTAATTTTCCTGATTTTGCGCCATCTATCAGTTAAGTTTGCAAGCAGTGCCACTGAATGACACATCTAGATATTTTCCCAACACAGTCTCATGCTCTGACAAACAGGTAAGAGGAGATCTCGTAATGAGCAGTGAGTTCTTCAGCTTCCACAAGACATTTTCACCTCTCGGGTCTGAAGACAGCGGTAAATGAACAAACTCTCCACTCAGAGCTGCAACCCTCCAGTACAAAAGGTGAAAGCTGGCTCTTAAACACTTCCAAGTAATTATAAATACTGAATTAGCTCAAGTTTGGGGTTAGATTTTTTGTTAAGAGATATATAATTTCTGACATCAGCTCAGGGTTGGAAATGCTGTACATACTTGTTCAGTACCTTGAAAAACAGGGGTTTTATTCCCTTCAACACTTCAGAAAAACATGCACAATGAATATCAGTATTCATCACTAACAACGACAAAAATTAGCCCTGAGCATTGCTGTACTTCATAGCAGCTGTTAATATATCCACCTTCAAAGATCAGTTCCAAATTACACGTTCCTGTAGATTTTTCTATGATGATTTAATCTTTTTCACTAACAGTTTTTCATTTGTTTTGTGGATCCTGAGATGTGGTGCATCCTGCTTACCAATGTGCACTTTGTGCATGTTCCTAAAATGGACATATCTAAATTTGACTTTCTATGGCACAAATGATTTTAGAAGACTGGCATTTTGTGCCAAACAGTAAGCACCTATAGTGTCAAATATCTATAAAAATCTGCTTCCTTTCTCATATCAGGACTTGCTGGTCATGTCCTCATGCTTTTTTTGGAGAATTTCAGCCTCTGTATTTGAAAATTGCGTTGAAGATAGTTTTGCAATTTGGTAATGAATTATTATGGTAGAGTCAAACAGAGTCCGTTAACTCTGCCTAAGTGTCTCTAACTCTGAGCTACTGGCTGCTTTGTTTTTACTGTTCAATATCTGAAATTTCTCACATGGGGGGAAATATACTACGTTTAAAAGATCAGTATGTTTGCAAAGTAAAGTTTCCTGTTAGTAAAGTTTCCCGGTATTAAAACCATACTAACAGTGATTCACTTAAGATGAAAATTTTTCTTTGTCCTTTTTTTTTCTTTTTTTTGTCCTTTTTTTTTTTTTTTTTTTGGTAGGGAAAAAAACAGCAGAAGCACTCTTTTTGAAGCGAAAAATACGTTTGCATTTTCTATAACATAAAGTTTTCACAACATTGGTTAATTTTGTTTTCATTTTAGGATTAGGTTATACACTAACCCAGTTTGGTGTGACAGCGGCCAAACTCCGAACGACTCTCAGCCCCTCCCTCCTCGTGCCCTGCCCTACCCAGGTATCAAAATCCTACCATTTTTTCAAAATGAGTTGTGTTTCCAACAGTCCAGCAAGATGAACCCAACTGCTCACATGGCTGCACTTTGGTGAATCCTTGAGAAAGTGAAGGAGTAGGAGCAGGAAGAACTGAATTACATCTGTCAGTGCTGTCCCAGTGTGACACAAAGTGTAATGTTGATGTTGTGCCTTTATCCCTGTGAAAATAACATGGAAATTATAATCACCAGATACACATAAACACTAGGGTTTTGTGATACTGATATGAAATGTGAATATGGGCCCCTTTTTTTTCCATGACCAGGTCTCCTTTTAGAACTTTCTAAAAGCTTCCAAAATTAACTTGCTATGTTTCAGGTTTGTAGCTTTTCAATAGAAAAAACCCCAATGTATTAAAACTGCAGACTAGTTTTTGGTACAGCTAAAAGACATTTTCAATAGGTCTAAATTTCACTCGTACTTTTTCCTGGTTTTAAAATATCCAATGAAAAAAAAAATTGTCATTATTAATACGACACGTAGGAAAGAAAATGAGTTAATAAATATTTTTGCATGAGTTAGTTTATAGCATTCTATTTCTATTCCCCACGGAAGTCGTATTAATATTAAGCATAATTTTGAAGCCATGGAACGTATGCAGCAGAGACAAGGCTGCAATTCTCTAGGCTGCTGCACAGCTATGCTGTACATCACCCTGATGCATCCTAAACATTCACATCCTACTCTTTTTAGCGGTTACTGTAAGCAAAGGCAGTTAGTTTGGCCTTACTGGAACTGGACAAGAGACCCATCTTTCATATTATAGATTAACCTGCCTTACAATCCCATGATAAATACGCTGCAATTTCTTTATACATTATTTATTTGGTATGTTTCTACTCGCTGGATCTGAAAAAGTTGGTATTGGATTTCTAAAGTTTTATCTTAAGCTTGGTATACATAGACCTAGCAGGAGAGGAGAAATAAAACTTGAACGGTCTGTCTTAGGTGAAAAAGTAAAAGCTTTTTGATTTTTGCTTTCTCATACCTGCAAAAATGAACCGAAGCGAACAGCATAGCTTGCAAAGTTACACTTTTTCATTTGCTATGAATTTTAAACAAAGAAACCTAGAATTAAAACAACTTCATGAAATTTTATTGTATTTTTAAAGGAAAGTTAATTTCTCAAATGGTTAGTTTATGTCATAGGAAGCTCAGGAACTATCAGTTAGATCAGCTATTGCCTTCATCGTTCACTGTTGAGAATGAGCTCTCCATTGCCTGAGGCCGGTCACTGAGGTCATATGATACCACTGATAAGTCTATCAGCAGAAAACATAAGGTTTTGGAGGTTTTTGTGCATTTCTGGAATGAAAACTCATTTGAAAACTATACCAAGTTGTCCAATTTTTCCCCCAGTTCTAAGCATTTGGATCCTGTTATAAACACTATTATATTTAATTAATTAGAATTTTCCACTGATTTCAGTGAGATTGTATCAAGTCAAAACCGGTTATCATTTAAAAGCATGAAGGCTCAGAGGGGGCAAAAGGAGGGAGTCACGAGTATTTTCAAAGGCACTCCAGAAAAAAAATAAATCTCAATTAGACAGTTGTATTCATCCATTCCCAATCCCCAGCTCACCAAGTCATTTTAGTTTATCAGCTCAGCATACAGAAATGTATGCCTGCGTTTTAATCAGCACAATCCACTCCTCATTTCATTCACACTTCCTAATAAGAGGTGTACTCATCCTCTTAACATACACATTTGGCAAGAGCAGAATGCAGCTTTGGGGGAGTAGAAATTACAGAGGAGCTTTAAGGTTTGTATTTTATAAAGAGCATGTGCTTATGGTCTCATACCCATCGAACCTGCTTTTCAACTGAGCCTGTGAGCAGCACTACTGGAACCAAGGGCCAGTAAGTCAGTCTATTGTAAAATATGCTTTTGAGAGTCTACATGTAAGAATTCACCCTGGGATGAAATTTGGCATCAAAGGCCCTGGCACAAAGCACTCCTAAAATGACACTAGTGCAGAAGAAAATAATTTCAGATCTAATTCTATATTTCAGTGGGGAACTGCAGTAAGTGTTCAAATCTGCTAAAAATCTGGCTTTTAAAATATTGTCTCCAGGAAGGTGTCTGATAGAAAAGTTTCAGTGCCAAGCAAAAACAGAATTATCTTCCATTTAGAAGGAAGTAAATAGATCATTTCTCTCTGACCTCCAAAGAGGAAGGACTATTCTATCCACACGTTGGTGAAATGTAATAAAAAGAATGATACTCTTGAGATCCCTTCTACCAATAAAAAGCCACTGAGCACAGTAACAGCATAGATAATCAAGGTAGTTGCATGAAAAATGAGAAATTTAAAGGATTGCTGGGAATGGGACTCCGGCCAGTAAGAAAAAAGGCTTACAGACTAGCTAGGGGCAGTGAGTGTAATTTAATATATTTCTAACAGAAAACAAATATGAAAATACTCATCTGCAATTACAGAAAATGTCATCTCTTTTGAACTGCAGTTTACAGAATCTATTTGTAAATACTGCTGTGTTTTCTCCTCGTCTCCACCCCCATACCAGCACAAAGCCTTTGCTCTACACTGGCATTAATAACAAATATACTGAGAAGTTCGGGAAAGATTAATCCTTTGAAGCAGGATAATATTTCACATTTCCACTACGCTGCACTTTACTTGCAAGTTCATTTAGAAAGATTTAAATAAAACAAGTATTTGGAATTTTGAAGTCAATGAGACTTTCTTGTAGCCCAGTGTAGAAGCATAATGATTTCGCTCCAGGAAAATCCTGGTGGCTGCAGCTTCCAGGCTCACCCTGCCCTTGGAAAGCTGATTTTTATTAGGCTGTTGCCTTGTGTAGGTCATTTGCCTGGCTTAGCTCCATGGATGTAACACAGGCCCTACTTCTCCCCCACATGTGGACAGTTGAAATGAGTTTTCCCAGTGGCAGTGGCCTTCTTTGTGCCAGTTCCTTGGGTCTGACTTTTCTCTGGGGATTGTTAGAAAGACAACTGATCCATATGGAACATGACGAATGCTCACCTCTGTCCCGTTGTGAGGGTTAGGGCACTGCCTGGACATCTGCCCCCCAGACCTAACACAAGGTCCTCCTGTGCACACCAGAGTGCACTCCACGGGATTGCACCCTGTGTTTGGTGTTGGCAGCAGGGTATGTTTCTGCCTCAAACCCTTCTCTGAAGGTTTTACTGGGAAAAAAAATCTAGTTTGAGTGATCCCATCTGCTGCCTGAGCAGGGTGAATTGTCCTTGAACATTTATGTAAACAGAAGAGATTCTACTGATTTCTCTTGAAAGAGCTTACCTAGACCCACAAAAACATTATAGTGCATGAGCTAATTTGGTGCTTTCATATCATTTGTTAACACGACACGGTGTGTTCCACAGTCCATGCTAATGCATCCTGTGGTAGGTGTTGCACTGTGTGAGTTATGCTTTAACAAGCCATTATTCAGCAACAAAGTTTTCTCACAATTATTACAAAAAGATAAAACATGTAAACTCCAATGTAAGGCACTGATATATTAAATTAATATCTCAAATTAGGAATACCATCAGACATTGGTGTTGTATCAAAACGTGTAATATACGTAGGCCAGTTGCCATGGATATGGCAAAGCTTCCAGAATGATTTCGTAGTAATGACAACTTCAGAACCTAAGTGCTTCCAAGTAGGCTGTAAAGCTGCATAAACAGGGAGAAAAATGGCAATTGCTATTCTTGATACAAGTTAGATATCTGATATTCTGAGAAGGTGTTTCAAGAAGAAAACAAATATCAGCAGTTTCTGTACAAGTACCAGTGGTATATTTTGTTTACAGAGGTCTCAGCTTTTGCAGTGATAAATATAGTCCATATTACTGTGAATGGAATTTAAGGTGTTCAATAACTGTAATGTCTGCTTTTTGCAATTTTCTCTTCTCTACATAAGCACTTTTCCGCATTAAGAATGAAAAGAGCCATCAACAAACTGCTTACCTGCAGTCTGAGTAACAAACCCTAGTAGCTCATGAGACTTAAGACATCACATTTGATCCTGGCAGCACAGGTAATATCCTACCTAATCTGTGTTCCAGTTTGATCAAAAATTAATTTGGTCCTTTTAGAGGAAGGAATTAAGGTGTTCTGTGAGGCTGGTGTCTTCCATGGATCAGATGAAAATGTTGATTGTAATCAGTGATAATTTGAGTGAATTTTGAGAAGATGAGTAGGCATTTTTCTGCTCTCTCACTGGCTGAAACTTGTCTGATGTCCATTCATCCATATTCTGCATCTTTGTGAACCAAGTGACATATGAGCAACCTTTAATACAAATTACCCCTAAGTCCACTGAATTTGCTAGAACTGTACAACAGGAACAACTGACATGAAGGGGGAACTGATCCCCCCATACCCTTCTAATTTTATCAACAGTGATTTTCTTTTCTGTCAGCAGAAAAAAGTATCATATGAAATTACAAAGACTGAGGGAAAGAAAGTAAATCCTCTCCGTCTAGTGCCCACCATTTGGTTTTATATTACAAAAAATACAGTGATATTCAGTAGGACTTTATGAGAGAGAATCTTACAAGGGACAGTTTAGGCTGCCACACCATCCAAGACATGCATTAACCAAAAGGCTGAATTGGTGATGCACATTTTAATGGACAAAGACTTGTAGCAATTACTCTTTATCTATGACTGCATTAGTACTATATGTAAATATTAGTGAAAAAAGTTTAACAGGTAACCAATTCCTGCTTTTCTCTAGTAAAAGACTTACAAAACAACTAGTTCCATTAATCATTATTAATATTAATAATGATTTTAAATGGTACTATATTAATATCATTTCAGTGATACTTGAGGAAAAGTAGAATGAAGAAGCCTCACCGTCTCTCTGTAACTTTGACTGAAAGAAGGTTTAGCCTTAAGGGATTATGAAAAGCATTGACCTAACACTACCAGAGGTTTAAATTCAATGCCAGTTTTGGGGAGGGAGAGCATCTACTAATCTGCATCTATTCTAGAATTAAAAATAAATTATACTTTTTCTAGAGTCTATCTATGTTTCTATAATTTCTCTGAGAGCAAAGGCAATCCACAGCTTCATAAAGGAGTTATTGCACACATCTGTTGAGAAAGCGCTTGTTATTGAGATCTGAGATACATTTGTTTTGGGAGAACACAGTTACAGGAAGCAAATCAGAAATTAAACACTAAAACATCTTATTTCACCAAGAAAGTCAAATTAGAAGGGAACCTTTATGACGTAAGTTCATGCCAGCATTAACCAAAATAACCTGTGCATTTTAGCAGGCATGAATGTGTAGTCCATGGGGATTTTTCCAGCTGCATGTGGGATTTTTTGCCCCTGCATCTGTGAGATAAATCAAAGAGCCAAATGCAAATCTAGTACTCAGGAACACTATGTATCATACTATGTCACAGACCATGGAAGGTTGCAGGTTTGTAATAAAATGAATAAATTACAAGGAAACAGTTGGAGATCCCGAAAGTTCTACCTGTCCTTTAGGACAAGCATGTCATGATAAATTCTATTTAATTACACTGAGCACTAGTTAAAAAAAAAAAAAAAAAGGTTAAAAAAGTGAATTGACATCATTTGCTGTTGCTTTACATTGCAGTATAAACCCACAGAAGTGACACTGAAATGGATTCCAGCAAGTAAAAAACTAGAACAACAGTGTTCAACTAGGCCCATATCTCATAATTTAAAAACAAGGGTCACGGACAAAAATATCTAAGTGTTGATTATTATATTAATTTAACCCCCCAAAAAATTGCTAAAGGTTTCTGCTCCTGCCTGTATGGCTTTATGCTACAGAAAGAGGAACATTCAGCAGTTCCCCATAAACTCTATTTTGAAATTTTAAAACAATTAGCACAGCAGGAGAATGCACACAATAACCAATTTGTTTCCACATGTTAAAATTCTCATAAAATAGACAGCACCTATAATTCCCCTCTTTTCTTACAGTAGTAATTCAAAGCAAATGCCAAGAAAAGATATGGCAGACTTTGTTTTAATTTAACCTGAGGCTCACAATGGAGTTAATTCGTTTATTTCACTGAATTTCGTGCCAATTAACTTCAGTGTTTAGGAAAAAAATATTAACTTTTCTAAATGTCGACTTTATTCGGAGTTTTATGTCAAGGCTGTGAGAAATTGCATCCTTTTGAAATAGTCCTATGGCTGTTGGTATCTTAACAGAGGGTCAAAGACAGACACAAGACGTGCTGTAATATAAACTCTTCATGGTGCTGTGGAATACTAAAACACCAGCAGCCTCTTCTAAACAAGAAAATTATCCCACGTCATCTTCAACACCATTTCTCAAACCCGTGTAACGTCAAAGACCAGCCATTGAGAGCTTTTTAGCAAACATCAAAAAGAAAATCAGCTCACAACAGACTGACATGTGTAGGAACCTGCCATTCACACCACCCACAGGGATTTAAGGGAAGGATCTTCCAACCACCTTATATTTAGATATAATCAGTTCCCAATGAAGTCAGCAGTGAGATACACACATAGCCAGTTAAAGACATCAGATTTTTGTGCTGTCTTTGTGTCCTATCCTAACAAAAATGAGGACTTTGGAGGAAGTTAGTCATTGCCATGAGGGAAAAAAAAAAAAAAAAAAAAGAGGTATTGTTAAATCACTGCTTACAGGAACTGGAGCGTTTCCACTGAGGAAGAAAGGAACTGAAAACTCCCAAGAAAAAAAATTTGAATACTGCATCTCTATGGTTTCAGCTTGCCCAGCTTGATTGCAGAGCCATCTTCTGGTTGCAAACAACAATTTCATACTTGCTAAAAGTAGGTGTGCGTGTGTGTGTGTGTATTTTACTTTAGCTATGCATTTGGAAGTGTTTCAATTCCCTGCTTTTAGCCACTTCAGAAAAATATCACAGAAAAAAAACCTCTGCAGGTTCTGTTTTGATCTGAATCCAAATAGCCCAGTGACACATTTGGATATTAAACAAAGTCTACCTCGGGCTCTTCGGACCATTTATGATTGTATGAGAAACTGAAACTGCAAACATGAACCCTGAGAAGTGGTGAAACCAGAAAGATGAGAGTCAATAAAACCAGGATGGGAACAGCTCTGGATAGATCCTGTGAACAGCCTCTTTCTACAATGCATCTTCCCTGCTGGTTTGACTTCTAATAACATTACTTTCTGAAACACATAACCACCTCATTAATTTTCTTTTTCTTGATTTCTGAGCGTTTTCTGCTTTGGGTTGATTGCTGTAAGCTTTAGCTAATACAGCATGACGTTTTGAACTGATTACAGTGTTAGAGGTGTCTGCCAAATTATTATAGCCCAGACAGAAAACTAATCACGCAGCATCTCAAGCAGAGCACGAGTGTTATAATGTCACTTCAGTTCGCAGTAAGTTTTTCTTGAAGTTGTGTGATGAGAGGTGGCTGCTCTGACCCCAGTACAAGTCTCGCCTCATGAATTTGAGGCAGGTCGAGGGTTACGAAGGCACAGAGCTTACAGGTTCTCAGCAGGATCACTGTGAGAGATGGGAGGGGAATACTAGTGAAAATAATGGCCAGCCTTCGCGAACGAAGAACCGGGGAAGCTCTTTACACCTTCCAGCCTGCGCATTGGATTTTTTAGGTGAGTTACAGTGT
>JAYRBT010000181.1:30281976-30295423 GCA_036023395.1 Myiotriccus ornatus | reverse complement strand
CCTGACCAGGAATCGAACCCGGGTCTCGGCGGTGACAGCGCCGCGTCCTTAACCACTAGACCACCAGGGGCTCCCACTAGTGAAAAAGTGTTGTAGCAAAAAAAACCCTCTCTGTTTTCCATTTTGAAATGAACAGGCTACTGCAGTTTGGAAACTGTGAGAGAAAGATATTCATGCCCGTCCCAGAACATCGGAGATCCAGTGGCTGTGGCTCACTGGGGATGAGAGGAAGGCACGAGTCCCTCACACTGACAGTTTAAGCTGTGCCTTCCACGTTCCAGACAACTGCTCTAATCACAGACCACCTCATTTGTCTTGGAGTTGTTCCAGACTCTATAAGCAATTTCGTTCCCGTTAGAGCAAAGATGTGAATGTCCATCTGCCACCTACAAGTCAGGTAGGTTTCCTAACCACAGGACCCCTAAATTCTTCCTCAGTATTCTGGTTCAGAATGTACTATTTTTATAGAAACTTACACAGCTCCAAGAGAAGTGCAAAGACAAGATGAACTCTTCAGCCTCACAGTAGAGTTTTTCTGTACATATATGCCAAGTAATACACAAACCATTTGGCTTGTAAAGCCTCTTTCTCCCAAACAGAAATTCGAATTTCAATAGTGGTTAAAGGCATTCATTATTAAAAATAGCATTTTATCACCAAGTTCTTCTTTGCTGGTAAGCTGGGAAGGAAACATTTACTCCTGAAACTTGGAACTCACTGTAGATGAGGCCAGCTGATGTTGAGTGTACACAGTAAGGCAGTCCCTGTGCTCTTGGCACAGAATCCTTCAGGTTCTGTGGCTGATCCTGAGGCAGTTCATACCATAAAGTCAAATGCTGCTTCCTTAGCAACTCTGGAGCCATCTGGGAATTAAAGTTATTAAAGTCTGAATTTTATGAAAGACTTAAATCTTAAATTCAATAGTACCTAAGCCAGGTACTATTGAAATCAATGGTGGAATTCACTCTAATTTAGCAAGGCTAAATTCTAAGAGTCATAAAACATACATTTGTTGCATTTGAAGTGTTCTTGTTCCTTAACTTATATGTTTGTAAGGAAGTAAATATATTTAAGCAAAACTTTAAAATATTTTTGGTACCTGATAAGGAACAGGTCATTTTTCATAATTATTTTTATCTTAAAATTTCTGTATTGTTTTGATGTTTAGCTGCTGCTGTGAGACAGGCTTACAAACATTATGCTTTTATGTTCACAGAAGCACAGTTGAACTATTTAGTTCTCACTACATTGATTGCTGATGAATAGAGGACTTTTGAAGTATCACTTTAAATCGATTTGATATTTTAAAAAAAGCAAAACCCCGTGTGTGTTATCTTCATAGTAGAGACTTTCAAACTATTTCCTGAGAACAATTAAAACAAGTTAAATTATTTGGAACAATTAAAAAAAAGCCAACCAAGCTAGGTCTTTTAGATCAGTACCTAACAAAAACTGTGTGTTCTCTGAATGTGTCCTTCATCCTGCTTGCTCTCAGAGAGCAAAAAGCATATTAATTATGAGTAAAAATAAGATTTTACTACTAACTTTTGTTTAATTGCCCCTCTTCAAAAAAAACTTCAGCTCGAGTACAACAACAACTAGAAGTAACTAACAGTATGAGTCAGTGCTGGCAGGAACCAGGGTGCTCTTCTGTCAGCTCAGGTAGGTCTGGTTGGTCCACAAGACTCACCAGGTTCAACATCTACCACATTCCTCAGGAATGGGCTTCAGGAGGCAGCAACCTGTGAGTCAGCCGTGCTGCTGCTGACAGGGAGCGTGACTGGGAGACCCTCACAGGGCTGGCATTTTTGCACATGCTTTGGTACTTTTGAGGTTTGTTGCAGGTGTTGTGGGGAGAGCTTATCATGGCCTGCACGCTCCTGCTGGCCCCCCTGTGAGCCCTCTCACTGCCACACTGCTTAATCGCAGGTGGGAACAGTCAGAACAGTTCTCAGACTGCTGCTTCCTTCCTACATGAGAAATCCTTGAATGCAGAGAGAAGCATTAATTGTATATATAATCTTTTATGTAATACATGTACACACACACCTGTGTGTATATGTAGGGTTTATGCACACACAGCAACAGCCCTGCTCTCAGTTAAAGGTTTTTTCCCAAGTTCTAGTAGCACAGAAGTCATAGAAAAGTTCAATTAAAATAAGTGGGGAAATGCTGAAATGACAGATGCAAGCTTTTCGTTCTTTTCCTGTCAAACCCACTGGATACAAGAGTACTGAAAAAAAAAAAAAACAAAAAACCAAAAAGCTGCTTCAAGGTAACTTTTTGGATGCTTCGCTTATGCTCGTCTATAGCTGTTTTTAAAAGAATCATTTTCAGTAGTGGTTTAATTTCTTATCTTTTTTAGTTAGTTTTCCTAAAACTTCAAGTGGAAAATAATATGGAAAAGGAGAGAAAATAATAATAATAAAAAAAAAAGATTCTCACATACTAATAACAGACGTGCAAAAAAATTTCTACGCTTAAAAGTGTAGATGGTAAACAATATAAAACACCTGTGTAATTACAAAATTGGTAGCTTTGTTTAGCTCTTCTATATAAAAGCAATATTTCCACACATTTCCAGTCAGTAAACAATGTCTTTATTTACAGGCAGAGTATTTATTGCAAATTGAAACTATTGTTATTTATAGTATTATTTCATTTTATGCTAGCTTGATTATTAATTTCAGTTTATTTTTCTTTTTCTCATCAGAGATTGTTTCTCTCTCATTTTTGCTTGGAGGACTGGGGAAGAAGAATCCGAATGGATGACTCAATGAGAATCTACGAGACAGATGAGTGAATTAGACAGAATAATTTGTCAAGACACAGATTTATAAAATATCACATCTTCCAGGGAATGATATACAAATTATTCTAAGTTATAGTGGTCTGAGAAAATATACTTCATGACTTTTCCTCTGATGTGATTTGTGGTGTGATGTGATTTGAAAAGAAAGTAAATTATCATTCTCTTGAAAGGAAAACAACTCTGACTGGGGGCATGTTTTTGATTACTAGGTGCCTCATCCATTTAAGCACTTGTCTTCTGAAATGTTTTTACAGGAAGGAAAACTTGAGGAATTGGAGTTACAGAAGACAGGTCTGATGGAGGAGGTGTAAGGAGAGCACTGCAGTATCCCTTGTTCATGGGAACAAGGACCCACGGAAAGAGCTCCAAATGCATTTGGAGTTATTTGCTATGGGCTTGTGAGCGCAAATTGCTACTGGCAATGTGCCTTGCAAATGCTGATTTTATGCAGTGCTCTGAAACTAGAAACTGGATGTTTCCTCCGTGGATATGTCCACAAACTAACCTTTGTCAGAGTCTTTGGCACTGATTTCTAAATACCATCCGTGTCTCAGGCTTTCTTCCATTCTTTCAGAGGAAGACTTTTGACAAACAATAGCAAAGCCTTTTGTCCCCTAACCTGACACCTCAAACACCTATTTAGAATCATAAATTTTCAGAAATACATATGGTCACAACTCATGTCCAATTACACTGAAGACATGTAGAAATCAAAGCTACTGTAGGAACAGTAGAAAAAAAAGGATTTACCAATTTGCACAAAGGTGTGAATAACTTGTTTCAAAAAACACTAATGTGAATCTTCTGAACAGTTTATTTCCTCTTACTGTCAGCCATTTATGGCCCTTGTGGATGTAGATCAGCAAGCAGCAAAGAAGCCCTTCTTTTTTTTAAAAAAATAAGGGGTTGTAAAATTCTGTAACACTGAAAGCAAAGGTTAAAAAAAACCCAACAACACAACCCAAAAAAACAAACAGGTCCAGCCAAATAGTTTTTCAGAAAGATGGAAATGAAATACCTTTGATAACTGTCTGTGTTGCTTCTTGTGCAGGAATTCAATGGTAATTCAACACAAAGTAAAAAGCTTTTAAAGTTATTCTTGCTTGGGAAAACCTTCTTAAAAAAATACTGCAAGTTTGCATAAATGCTTCAATATTATATTTAATTTGACTTTAAGCCCACGTTTCAACTGAAGCGTATGTTTGAATGCCTTGTGTCAGTATAGATGGACCTAAATATATGCTTAACTGCTTTCTTGAAATAGGATTTATGCCACAAATTATGCCTTAGATTATTACACTGAAACAAGTTTCTAATTATAATGTATTACCATTTCTGTTGTCTATTTTCCTGCTCCATTTAATCAGTCTGGAAGGAAAGCCATCCTGGTAATTTCATCTTTTGTTGTAGATGGATGGGAATTAGAACAGAGGCTGTAAGCAGCTGTACATTGGGGAAATCAGGATTCAGATCCAGGAGCATTTAATCTCTGTCTTTCAGATTTTTGTCACCTTTTGTGATGTCTGTGTGGGTTCCAACAATTACATAATCATCAAACTGTACTGGTAATTTTTGGATGCTGTCATGGTCCTCCCCTTGTTTTTGGATTTAAACACTGCAAACCTTCTATGATGCTGTTTTCCTTTTTTTCCTGCTTGCTTAATTACATTTCTGCCCATAGATATTTACCAGAATATCGTCAGAGTTTTTCTTTCTACTTTGGTTTTAACCAGCCAGGTTATTCACACTGAACTATTAATGCAAAGAAGCAAAAGGAAATTACACTGCCCAAATGACAAACGTGAAATGAAGGACTGAGAATAAACAAAGCATTCAAATAAAAAGCTTAGCCATTTCTTCTTAATACACAATGAATTAAGGGCACAGGGTAAATTCCATCAGTCTAATTAGGAAGCATTAAGTGATCTTCCTCATTAATCAACTCTTTAGTAATTTGCTATGAAATTAGCATTGAATTTTGTATAAAAGCAGTCTTTTTCTTCAAATTTTTCACACTTGCCTTCCCAGTGAACAAGATGAATCATCTGCTCCCATGCCTGCACATCCAAACTCATGCACATATCTATTTTTTCGTAGCTGAGTAATTCAAAACAAACAGGTAAACGGAGGTGGATCCTGAGCCTGGCCATGTCACAGAAGCCACAGCATGACATGAAGCACATGTCCTTTGCCAAACACGGCCATAGGATTCGAAATCTGGTTCCAAGAGGAAAACTAGTCTGGATCAACTCCTTCCCTCGGCTCTCTGAGTCAGAGTGGAGGGAATGAGGGGTGAGTATCTGAAAGGCTCATCTATGTCTGGATTTCACTGAAGATGATTCTCCAGGTTGCACTTCAGAAAGCGCTAGTCACAGATTAGGCACAAACAAATATGCTTTTATAATTTTAGAGAGAAATAAATTTTCTACTAATTTCTGAATATGGTTTACCGCTGGCTCTGGATTGTTGCAGTTTGTCTGCTTACACACATGGCTAAATACCCCAGTAAATTGGATTTCAGGATCTGTAAATGCCTTTTTTTGTCTCTCTCTCATAGTTTCCATATATTATGTCTGGAAAAATTTACTTTATTTGAACCAGATCTAGAAATCACTAGATAGAGCTAGTCAGAGATTCTTTTCCTTTTCCACACAGACCTGTTTGGATTCATACCAAACTTCACTTAGGCGAATATCTGTATTTGGACTGCCAGAGAAATTCTATCATTTCAACATTGGTTCACATCTAGGTTGCAATGAGTATTTTAATGATTAATGTTTGAGAGAAATGAAATTTCAGATGTCAATACAATTTTTTAACATTGAGAAATTTTAGTATGGAACAGCTGTTTGCTAGAGGGTTTTATTACAACGGCCATCCCAGTTCGGGAAGGAAGAAAGTGATTAACACCACCCCTCATACACTTGTGCCTGTTAGTTTAGATTTTGTAGCATCTGCAACATGGTTTTACTGCCCGAATCCAATTAACTTTCTCAATGAAATGAGCTGGGACAACAGAATCATGGAAGGGGCATCCAACCCAACAGTCACTACTCAATGTATTTTCCATAGGAAAAGGTTCACGTTAGAGATCCTCATGGAGCTGGAAGGAGCAGTCAGCATTACAACTGCAAATGTGTGCAGCCCACAAATGCTGACTGAAAGGAATCAACCAGGGCATTAGATGGTCTAACACTGATTTGCTACTGAGGTGGAAACAAAGGCCCTCAGAACAAAACCAAAGGGCACTCGATGTTTGGAGAGGGCGAGGACTGTGTAGCACATCCCGGGGGCCAAAATGTGTGCCTGAGAGTTGCTTGGTCCTGGATGCTTTAAACTCCCCTGACTGACAGACTATTGCTCAATAACCAGGGCAGTGACACAGCAGAGAGAACAGGCCCCAGGTGAGCAGGGTGGAGCTAACTCTGATTGCACAAGTGTAAAGAAAAGGGAATGATACCTGTGTGTCTGGGTGAGGCTGCTGAGACAACCAGTGAACGCTGGAACATCAGGCACTTGAGTGATGACCTCAGACAGATATCGCTGTCTCAGGCAAGGCTATCACGGTAGGAAGTGTTTGGAAATACCTGTAGCTTCTTGTGAGATTTATTACAACAGCCATTTAATTATCCTGAACCAAGTCCTAAAGCCTTAAGAGTCCCAACAGCAGTGGCAGTGAACATTTTCTCCTCCCTCTCTCCCCGCGGCTCACACAGGCTATCTTACTAACACAGTCGTATATTTTTATTTTCAAGTCGAATATACAGAAAAATGTGTCATTAACATTCCACTGGGATCCAAAAATACAAGTCTTAAACTGAAGGGGAGTGCCTTCTCTGCATTGTCCTGTCCTTGGGATTTTAGGCTAATGAGAGAAGGTCTAGTGCACTTTATTGTAAGCTGATACCTGACCCAGTAGATTTGAATGGATCTGATGCAAAAGGGGATTTAGGGCATTTAACTCAGTGTAGTCTGTTGGATAGCAAAATGAACATAAATATGTAGAAACACGGTCAACAACTTATAGAAATACGTATTTTCCTTTAATGAAAGAAGTGCCTACAATAGCTTCAATTTGCATTTTACTTGAGCCAAATTCATTTGTGCCAACAGCGTGGAGAATAGCTTTCATTTAAGTCTTGCTGAAGAAAAAGCACATTCTTTTTTTTTCTCAGAAGAAGTTTTTTCACCCCTAACAAGCCAGTAATTTTAGCAAAAATCCCTCCGCTTGTCAGTTTGACATTGTTTAATTTGCAACAAACTATAAACAGAGTACAGAAAATGGAAACTCTAATAGAGACAGGCAGACAAACCATATCTTTTGTCACTAGAAAAAATCTGTGGCAAAAAAGTGAATCATATATACATGCATTTGTCCCTGTGACATGATTTTAAGTTTAATTACTTATGTGTGAAGCGTCCTATTAGAAAGTATGCACCCAAAATAAATAAATGTTAGTTTAGTTAATTGCAGTCTAAATTCTAGTCAGTGTGTGAGTATTCTGCACCCATTCATGGATGCTTCCAATTTACATAATTCAGAAAGCGTATAATGCTCTCATTTGCTTAAATGTCAAATGACAGAATGATCCTGATAAATACCATTTAAAACCAAGAAATACTCTGATCCCCCTCCCCCAAGTGTAGCTCAACAGCTTTTTTTGAATCGAAATGTCTAAGTCAATATGTAGGAGGAAAGCTTCATCTAGTTTACATTTCCGCTGAGGAGCTGCTTCTAAATTTTATGCTAATGCATTTACACATGTTAGTGTTTCTTATTCACCGGAACATTTGTTATAGCACCCAGTCCTTCCAATTAGTCTGTTTCAAATGATTTGTTAACCAAAGCTGGCCAGGAGGGAAGCTGTGTACCCGTATTCCCTCGGGCGAGCAGTTTGCTGGATGAGGAGCACTCCTATTTATCCTAAAGTCTTTTAATATTTCCATGTGTTTTAAACATTAGCTTTCTCTGCTTGAGCTTGCTTTGACAAGCATATAATATGTGTGAGAATGATGTGAATACAATACTTGAGGCCACTGAAAGGCTTACGAAAAAAAATTTGTACTACCAAAATTACTCCAGTAACAGTCACTGCTCATGAATAAAATAAACTGTAACAGATCCTCCAAGCAATTGCATGCAGGAGTGGACGTTTAAATATTTAATTATTCATATGCAAAGTATTCAGAATAAAGATCCTGAGCTACAGTTTGTCATGAGATAAAATCATGAAATGAGTCTTTGGTCATTTCTAAACTTCAGTCTTAGAAGGAACTTTGAGAGACATCTCATGATGATACTGAGGCCTCAGAGGGTTTTGAAGAAGTGAGGTAGACAAATGTAACAGTAAGACATTCAAATGGGTAATGATAACACTTCTGCTGGGATCTTATTCAGAATCTTGTAATACTCCTGGGATATACCGCATCTATGCATCCAAAGTCTGTACTGGGGTATTCCCTGGTAATCTGGCACATGGGTTTTGTTTTTCCTTTTGCCTTTGCTTCACCTCCATTTACCTTCGCTAAGAGGATTTTGTGACATCGAGTTGCTAACGTGCAATTTCAGTGGCATGGGCTTCATGTAAACTGTCTTGTCATTCACATTTCTCTTTCCCACTCAGTTTAAATTTTACCTGGCAATTTTCCACTTTTGAAAATAAACCATTTATGGCCAAGAAAAATGTAGTTACTTTGAAGAGCATAACGGAGTCCTTGCACAAGTCATTGTTGTCCCAATTCTTCACGTAAATTAACAAGTTTAAGCATGTTGAATCAGGCAATGACTCAACACATGGTTAAGTCAGGCTTAAATAAGTGTTATGATAACTGTTTTCTAATTGGAGCCATTAAGAATAAATAAACGAAAAAGTAATAGGCAAGAGAAGTATGTACTGAGGGAAAGCAAACAAGGGAGAGAGAACTTATTAATAACATACTGAAAACTGAAGAAAAAGGTAGTGAATATAAAGAATAAAACAAAGAAGCAAAAAGAAATGGAAAGTACCTCAGTGAGGTAGACCATAAGGAATCAAGCTTAAAAAATGGATAAATTGCAGAGCAGAATCAAAATCAAACCATACATTTGTAATTACTGTCAGTTTTTATTTAATCCAACCAATTACCTAAAATGTGATTCAAGAACACTTGACTTCAGTGAATTGCCTTCTATAACACTTTTATATGTATGATTCTCAAAAGTCAAGTGTGCATTGATTGCATTTCAGACAACCAGTAAAATTTCCAAAACAGCAGAGAGGGGAAAAAAAACCCCACAGATTAAAAACATCCATTTAGCATGAAGTTACCTGGAGTTTGGATGTGTTTCCACATGCTCTGCTCTCGCCAGGTGTCCCCCTGCTCAAGGCTGCAGGCTCCGGTATTCCAGCTGCAACTCTGGGCAGCAGCATGTGGTGGAGGTCAGCCTGGGCAGCTGAGCTGGCCAAGCCCGAGGTCAGTTCCTCTGATGATTAAACTCATTGTGGAGGGAGCCAGAAGCAAGTTCTGCCCCAAATTTTCCCGTGTGAGCAGCTTTCAAGCTACACTGCACCACCAGTCTGTTTCTGAACCTGATCTCTGATTCCAACCTTGATCCCGATCCAGGATTGCCACATCTCGTGGCTCCTTGCTAGACAGGCCACAACTCCCACCTTCGTGTCACACATTCACACGTGGTTCCTGGTTCCCATCCCTTGCAGAGTCGCCAACCTTGCTGCACCCTGCCAGCAATGGGAGTTTCTGCAGCAGACCTGTACAAACACATCTTCTGGAGCCCAGAATCCGCATGAAAACACTGTGTGTAATCCTGATGTCCTGAAAAGCTTCTGGGGCAATGTTAGTCCATAGGTCCTGGTTGCCATTAACCCTGGTCTGATCCTCTTCTGACTCTGCAGGCACAAACAATCACCCCGGCTACCTCAACGAGGGCAGCGGCCGGAGTCACACTAGTGAATTACTTTCCCTTTTTGGTCAGGTCACCCCCTGGACACTTTGTGAAGTGAATGCTCACTCTGACAAACCGCTGTTTTGATGGCAGTTTTAAAATGTCACCAGATCAAGGCACAAACTTATCATCGGGGAGCTCCATGTTGTCTGGCTCTCAAAATGCTGGGGCTAGGGCAGAAACCACTTTTCTTTTGCTGAGAGGGGAACTAGGCACATAACCATCAGACTTCTGAGCTGTGGAGCATTTTCCAATCCACAGTCAGCATCTCATAGGGTCTAAACAAACTTTAGAAAAAGTAAATTATATGATGTGCATAAAATATTGACGTAATGGCCAAATCCTTGAGAATGGAAATCTGAGGATTAAACTGGGAGACACTATAGCAGTGGAAAACCTCTGTTAACATCTACAAGAGAGAGATTTCCTCCATCTTCAGAGTTTTAGTAAGGAGAGTCTGGAAGAATTACCCTGTTTCCCTAAAGACCAGCTTTCGATTATTGTTGGGAAGCTATTCATGCAAATTTGGTTTTGCTTTCATTCCGGCTGGTTTTGCCTCTGAAGACGCTGCAGGTGGCGATTCTTTGTGTCCTTTGATGAGAGAACAGACAGGGGTAGGTGTCCTGTGGCTGCCACTTGTAGGAAGCAGCACAAAACCGACCAGCAACCTGAGTCTGTTGTGCAGAGTGTTTGAAGATCGGCCGGCAGCAGATGCGTTTTGATCAGAGACAATGAAGGAGCACTTCCTAAGGCATTTTTCTTTGGGGATCTGTGAAGGAAATTGTCAAACATGGATGGATTTCCTACAAAGCTGCTCTTGCTTCTTTTCTCCCTCCCCCATAACTGGCAGTCCTGCAGGGAACCCCAGGGGTGAGAATGGAGCATGGATGTAATCAGTTCTGCATATAATCGATAGACATACGGTATCAGGAAATTAAACTAATATTTCTAGCAAGGCAAATGACAGCATGAATTCAGCAGTAAGGTTTGAAAGATTGATGTGAACTTCAATTAGATAACAACCAGGATTTTTCATAGTGAGTTTGGGCCCCTTAAGTTTTGAGGGCCAGATTTCCAGATATATTAAAGTATTTGTTTTTCAAAAAGAGAAGAGGGAATTCAGACTCCTACGGATTATCACAAAGACATAATAGTACATGAATCTGAAAATCACCTAATTCTAATTCTAATTTCAAAATATCAGTGATCATTTTTTTTCAGACTATGATCACCCATTTTTGGGTGAAATTGTTAACAATATCATCTCTAATAATTAGGAAATATATATTTTTATGTCTCTCTTACAAGAAAATCAAACTTTGGACACTAAGATGGATGTCAAGTTCTAGAGATTATCTTGACTATTTAATTCACACAAATCAAATTGCTTTCTCTAGGTCACTTTTTGAATGCTCTGTGCAAAGTCTTGGTTTCAGTGTTACTCAAATTTTCTGATTTCTCACAGTTCTGTTCCTGTGTTGGAGATGCACGTAGAACCATATCCTAGGACAATCATTTTTCAGCCAAAAACTCCTCTAGCTTAAATATTTGACTGGGAAGGAGGATTTGATTTTTTTCACCAGATGTTCATTTATTCCTTAATAATTCTATGCTGGGGAAGTTAGAATTCTTTTTTGATTCTAGAATTCACCAAATTATTTCTGCTCAAGCAAAAATGGTACTTTTGGAAAACTTGTAATAAAAGTCTGTTTCTGTGTGAATCTCTCCACGAAATGAAAACAACCTAATGCAGGTCAAACTTGGTCTCACAAGGAGACTACCTTTATTTTTTCTTGTTTGCTTCTTTGCTTCTTTGCCAGAAAAAGGAGGATTTATTTCTGGCTGATCTGAGTAATTTGCTTGCAAATTTTATGCTTAAATTCCACTAATTCATCTAGTGTTGCCTGTCACAGACTGGTGACAAAAACTGGAATAGAGACTTAGGACTTTAAACAGGACTATTTTGCTGGTCCAACCCAGAGCAGCCCTAGCTCTCTGGAGAAAAGGTAAAATAACTCACACTTGATCTTGCAAGCCTGCAGCGATGGAAAAAAGCCTTCCTGAATCAGAAGATGTTCAAGAGTGCCTGAAGCACACTGGGAGGCACAAACCCAATAAAACAATAGTGTGTAAAACCAGAATTCTTGAAGCTGTGAGAGGAGGAGAGGGAGATTTGCCTTGCTACCATATACTGAAATGTGCTGTGCGCTCCACTAGCCCAATTTACAGCCCTCTTGGGAAGGATGAGAGTGCCACAGCGTGATTAGCAGGACTCAGACCTGCAGGAGACGCCACGAGATCCTCCCTATCTGAAAAGCACATGCAAGTTCTTGCTGAATTTTCTAAGTTTACTCTGGAAAGGTAGGCTAAAGTTTAGGGATAGCAGGTAAGAGTTTAATTCCAGTATATCCTTTCTTATTCACTCCACTCTGAGAAAGGTTGGCTACTTTTTCTCCTGCGAACAGAGCGAACAAGTCCTTTATTTCCCCCCTCTCTTGAGGGGGTTGATAGCATCCCCCTTGTAGCAGTGGTTGAATGATGATACAGAAGCTGCCTAAAAGCAATCAGGTCACATGACACACTGAAAACAGGAGTCAAAGAAACACAGATAGTATTTCTCAAAGGCAGGTATAGTACCAATTCAGGATACATTTCATTTTCAGATTAATTCTTTCTATTTAGAGCTGAACTGAGAAAACAAGCTGCCATTACAGAGGTCCCAGCTGTGTCAAGGTTGAATAACAACTAGAAGTCATCACTGGCTGTGCCTTCACAGATGTGTCTCTGGGGGTTGCAGGACAGCAATTTTAAAAGGCAGAAAATTTTATAAAGGGCCCACCAGAAAGTTCCACAGCCAGCAAATGCTCAGGCTTTTGTTACGAACAAAGCAGCTCCTGTCACCCATGGCCAGCATGATTTTGCTGCGGTACCCTTTGGTTGCAAATTTTATCACCTCTGTGGTGCAGAGGTGGGATTTTTTTATTTATGCATTCATTTGTAGTTAAAAAGCAACAGCAATGCAAACATTTTTACTGGTAATACCAATAAAAAAACCATTAAATTCCCCAAAAGAAAACATCAAACAAGAGCAGTGTTATCAGGTAATAGTCAAACCAATGCACAAACCTTCTCTAATGGTGGAAAAGTGAAAGGTTTGTTGTGAAAAGCCTTTCCATCCTGTTGAAAATATCAATACCACATGCTGCAGTTGGCACTCTCCAAGAAACAAATATTGATTTCCCTCTTTCCTTCTGTACAAATGGCAGACAATGGCTTTCTGAACTCTGAATCTTTTAATTGTTTTAAGGCTGACAGATGCTGTTAGTACTGAATTTTTATTGTTTCATTGTTCTCTTGCTTTCTGTTGCCACCCCATATTCTCCTTTAAAATATTCAGGAAGGTGGTGGTGTGGGGTTATTTTCCTTATTTTTTTTTAATGTGCGTGTTAGAAAGACAAGCAAAGGAGTAGTTGAAATTAATGTAGTGCTCCCTGTACTGCAGTTCACTGTCAGGTCTGATTCATATAATTTCAGTATTACTATCAGGAACATTGTAGCAATTTCTTGGGAACACAAGGTGCTAGTGATGATACAATATTCTTATAAAAAAAAACCAAAAAAAACCAAAAAAAACCCAACAACCCCCCCCCCACACACACTTATGCATTCCAGAAAGTTGAGCTATAAAATAT
>JAYRBT010000181.1:30271278-30281876 GCA_036023395.1 Myiotriccus ornatus | reverse complement strand
TTGTAGAAATTTCTTGGGAACACAAGGTGCTAGTTTTTATACAATATTCTTATAAAAAAAAAAACAAAAAAAAAACAAAAAAAACCCAACACCCCCCCCCCACACACACACCTATGCATTCCAGAAAGTTGAGCTATAAAATATTCTTGTTGTGTAATAGTGAACTGTGGACTTTCCATTTCATCATCTTGCTTTCTGACCAGTAGAATCAGTAATTTCATCAATTTTCCAACAAATATGAGTGGCAGAATTGAAACAGAAGGCCAGGGGAATATGTAGGCACATGTATTTCTAATGATCTAAATGCTAAGCAAAATTTGGGGCAAAATGCAAAGGATAAAAGCAGAGTGGTTTATATCTTTTATTTTATTCTATGGAATATCCACTATTCTTCAATACTAGGTGCATGTCATGTAAAGCTTAAAAAGTAGTTATTCATTTTCCTGAAGGTCATCCAGACACAGTAAGTTCATTTCATTTTCTTGACAAGAGATCTAGGCTTGTTATGTACTCTATGAAACATCGACAGCGAGGGACTGTCCCCCCAATCCATTTCAAGCAAATGTGATTTTAGCTCTGAAGAAGAGGGAGAGAGAGGAGGGAGCTGAATGTGATGCTGCTGTACCTGTGCTCACCCAGGGGCAGCAGCTGGAGGCGATGCACTGTGGAATCACGCACCTGAGCTAGAAACAGGCCAGGGTATGCCCGGCCGCTGCTCACAGCGCAGTTCACAAGTCTGCCCCACGCTTGTCCCCAGGAGCTGTGCTGACACCCACGGGCTTAAACCCCTTCCCCCTCAAAGCGGGATGAAAAGCCGGCGCTGCTCAGAGGGACGTGGTTTGTGCCCTGCGCTGCTCCCCTGACTCCGGGAAGAAGGCTGGGCTCTGCAGCCCGGGTCCTGCCGGGGAGAGGCCGAGCGAGCCGGGCGTGCGAGACCTGCCCCCTGCCCCGAGCCCTGGGTGCAGCAGTCAAAGGGCTGCCGAAACGGGAAGGTGGGAAGGTACAGAGCTCTGCTGTGCATTCAACTCGCGTGCGCTGGCCCAAGGCACGGCGCTCTCAGACACAAAAAGAAAGTGTGACCCTGCGCTTTGCTGTGATGCCAGTAGCTCATAATATATGTTAAGAATAAAATATTTTGGTATTTTATTTGAATGCGGTAGTTACTTATTATCCTTTTGTGCCACATCTTTGTTAATCTTGTTTCTTTTTTTATACCAGTCAAGTTATCCACGATCCTTTTCATTTTTCATTTATCACGACACACCACCTCGTATTCTGCACGGATTTGAAAACATGTGTCATCGGTGATTTGATTTTTCTTGTCACAAATTTTTAATTACCGTCTACCTATCTTATGGCATACAGTAGAATTAGGTCTCTGGAAAAAGGGATCCAACTCCCATTTGGGAATTACACATATACAGACTGACAGGAGAAGACAGGCACAATGCATAGGCTTTTAGCATCTCCTCTAGCACTCGTGTTAGTAATGGGGTGAAGATGAAGAGGCAGGTCCTTTCAGAACAGAAAATCTACAGAAGTACCATGTTGAGATATGGGCAAATGCAGCAATTAAATGAGGTGTCAAGTATGTGTGCTAAGGATAAACAAACAGACAAAACTAATCAGTTCAAATTTGTCTGGGAATTGGTGAACAATAAGAGCTATGAATTATGAGACAGCTGTTTCATGTTGCCAAATTTTCTCCTGCCTATCTTTTCAGCAATGAAAGTTTATGAAGACACTGAGCTATAGTTTATATTTATCTGTTATGATCTTGGAGAATGGAATTACTAAAGGAAAGTAACAAGCTTGCTTACTGATATTACAAGCCAATCTTGTATACATAAACATAGTTCTATAAACCATCTTTTTGTCATATTAAAATTATAAATATAACTGCATAAAAGTAGCAATAGTGTTGAGATGTCAAGTGGCAGAAAATTTGTCCAGTATTGTTCCTGAAAAGATTGCTCTTGTAGCCTCTCCAGAGCCGATGAACATCTCACTGTTTATAGCTTGAGTTGCTCGACCTGCCTGGTTCCATGCTGATGACACTGCAGCTCAGTGGGGATCTTGCCTAGAACGCAGACAACTGAATTTCCTGCGTGCTGCACACTTAAAATTCAGTACTGATGTTTTGCCTAAGTCTATTTTGTAATGAAGGAAATTAAGAAAATTTTAAATTATTAAATGAAAGACTGAGGGATTTCACGTTCAAGTAACTGTAGTTTTCAACTGAAGGAGCCTTGAGATGTAAACCAGTTAAGTTAATTGATGAACAAATAGAAAAAAACCCCTTGGGACTAAGACAAATTTACACAAAGCCATGACCTTCTCTCAAATTCTGTGATATTCTACATTCTTTAACTTTTTCTAATTAAATGTTATGAGTTTTCAGTGGATTATTATTCTATAGGTGATTTTTAAATGTGAAAAAAGGTTTTCTGGGAACAAGATCAGTGTCTATGGCATTATATTTTGGTAAAACTCCTCAAATTTGGCTGTGAAACTTTAATTTTTCTCTTTTTTCTTGTAAGCCAGCAATTTTTTTTTTTACTTCTTGTTCTCCTTTATTTTGAAAGTCCTAGAACTGTAATGCTTTTTTCACTAAGCTACTTACAAAATCATTAGAATTGTGTGATCATTTTGAATTAATTGTTCTAATATGATGCATTAAATAGAAAGAAGTCATGTTAAGAAATTGTGAAAACTTGCATGAATAATTGCAATAATTTTTCCTTGGCAAAGTCTGGGAGAGCTGCCAAGAAAAATCTCTCTGACAAAAGTTCCTAAGCACCACAGTTACAAAAAGTGTAAATATGTAAATATTAGTGCCAGTTAAAAAAATTCTTAAAAAAGACATTTATATCGAAGGAAAAGGTGTTTCTTGAGAGTGATTTGCCTCCCCTATCCCTGTGATCACTAAGGAATGCTGAGTATACTGTAACATTCCATAAGGACATGTATGTGTCCACCAAGAGTTGGACAAAAACTTTATAAGCATAATGCAGGATGAGGAACGACCAATAAAAAGCATTTCTGACCATCACTAATTTGGCCAAATCCAATGTATGGCTTTTCCACAAAAAAAAAAAAAAGGAAAGATACAAAGAACTGCTGAACTTAGGAGCAATAAACAACTCAGTTGAGAAAAACAACAATTTCTAGCCAAACAAGGTTCTGATGAGATTTTCTCCTCAACACTTGTCATCTGAATGATCCTGGAATAAAAATTGTGCTAAATGCAAGTGAGGGTTGAAACCGGATAGAGAGAGAGGTCTGACAGAGACAGGTTGAATCCAGATCTGAGTTTTTATCAAATGTTTACATTCAGATTTCCAGTTACTATCCTGAGTCCTTCCCATTCAGTCATAATGTGCCTTCAAGAGGGTGATATCATTTAGAATAGGTTTGTAGAAGTCAGTGGACATACAACAATTTACATCGGCTAAGAATCTGCTGCTTTATCTCTCAAAAGCACAGACTGCAGAAGCTTAATTTACTACTCTTGATCGTAGCCAGAAACATCAGAGTGATGAAGCTGGAATTTCCCATGAGTATTCATGCCTCAGAAGGGAACTGGGATTACAACTGAGATGTGGATAATATCTCCAGCATCACTTGGCAATTTCAGACAACTTACAGTGCATTAACACACTTTCCTGCAATTTGGTGCTTGGATGTCATAAATTACATTGTCACACCATTAACATAGGTAAGTAGAGTAAATAATTGATCTCTCCAGAGGAACATTAGAACCCACTGTAATAACAGAGATCTGCAGCACATGTGAGCAAATTACTCTTAGAAACATACAGACTCCAATTGTTTTTCCTTTTTCATACCTACAGTGAAGACAAATTTACTTTCCTTTCAGCATCTTCCTTTTGGGCTGCTATTCTTGCACGACTGAGATAACACGATAGGCCTTTAACGTATAAACTGAGAAAATGAGCTTATCATAATAAGACTACAAAATATCCACGGAGTTACATGTGTGGGGTTTTTTGGAAAGGAATTAAAAAAATAGATTATTAGTCTATAGTAATAGCAAATGGGGTTTTCTCAGTGAAAGAGCAGGAATGAACTGTTGATGTGGACAACTTGGCACAGGACAGCAAGGAAAGAGCACGAGTGTAGAAATGGAAGTCTGCTTCTCGATGTAGATCCAGGTGTGGAGGAGTGTTACTGTGACCACTGTGATGTGGCCCCAGCTGTGACAAAGATGCTACAGGGCTGCATGCAGAGCTCATGCAGTCTGTTTGGATCAAACACTGAGGGTTTTTTGATGTTCTTATGCTACCATACCTCTGCTGAGAGCCATAATAATTACTACAGTCCTTTGGTCTGCATTTAAAACATTGCATGGATCAAGGGGTTTTTATAACAATCTGAGGGCAAAGTAAGATCAGGTAGAATAATGGCATCCCTGGCTTCTGTGGACAAAGGTGAGTGTTGAAGGCTCAGAGGAAGCAGCCTCGGAAAAGGGAACATGCAGAAAACAGCAGCTGCAAAATGAACTTGAGAGACTGTTTTAAGCATGTCTGACCCTAAAAACATCGAGGCACGTGGGAGCAAACAGTGAGGTTTGTGACTGGTGAGTACACAAGGAGTTTAACACCATCAGTGCTGCCTCAATGTATTTACCTCGACTCCAATAATGATTAGAAGGACTAAAAAACACAACTAGCTGAGCATGTTGTTTTTAAGAGGTATTTATTCTTCCTTGCTCTGTGGATTAAGCATTCTCCTTCCAAAGAAAGAGACCCAGTAAAATCTCTTTTCTGACGTCTTATGTGATCATCATGAGAGGGAGGAAGGCAAAAAACCCTCAGTAATTTCTGTGTGGAATTCAAAAATAAAATTAGAACCAGACAGAACAGGCACTTCTGGAGCTCACATCCCCTCATTGCCAAGTTCTTAGAATCCATTTTGGCATAAACAGCAAGATATAAGATCTTAAACAGGGAGCTGGACCTTTGGCTATCTCAAATCTGGGCAATTTCACTGAATTTCAGTTAAACTGTTCAAGTTTACACCAGCTGAAGATTGATTCCCTTATGCTTTGCTTCCATTTTCGGTTGCCCAAATGGAATTCTGTGTTAATTAACAAAGAATCCATGTGTATCTAGCACTAGTTAATGGAGAGAAAATTCTTCAACATTTTCTTTTTTTTTTTTTTTATTCCCAAGTAATGTGGGAATACATATAGTTTTCTCTGATTGTTAAAATATTACATGACCATTGTGAAACAAAAATGCGGCACAAAAAAAGGTGAAGTTAGGATTGATATTTAATGGCAAAATTGCCAATAAGTCCACTGTGCAGAGCTTCTGAAAACTTCAAGAAGTGAAAGTGTAATCTAGTCTTTGGCTTTGTTACCAACTACTTTTCTTGAGTGTCCTTTCATGAACTGTTTCACCTTCTCTTTTCCATTCACACTTTGTTATACGTTTGTGTTCATATTGTATAAATATGTAAATTCTTGGATAACTGTAAGTTGTGCAAGAAAAATTGAGTCCTGATTCCTGCAGTTTGCAAGCACAGCTATTTTAACATTTCCTGAAATGTGTTTTTGTTCAGTAAACCGCCCTCTCACTGTACTGTAGATTGCAGGTGAGTTTCTAAATGGTCCAGTTAACTAGTACTCATCATTGCTCTGTACACGGTTAGGGATCGCTGGTATGTGCTTAAATCCTCTGATAAATGCTGTTGTCACCATGTGAGAAACACTTTTTTCCAACTTACTGATCACCTCCAGTGTTCCAACACAGGGGAGAAAAAATGGCAGTGACGATTTAGAATACATTCACCTTTTGGGAAACCTAATCTGGATTGACTTTCTTCCCATGAAACACAACATCTGTGGCCAGGACTGCTTGAAATAATGGATCAATATAGCGCAGATTTTAAAAATTGCAGAGCTCGCACACGCCCTGATAAAGAGGCTGCTGTGAAGCAACCCACAGATGCTAAAATTTGCTGAAGAGAAACAAATGGTTGTAGAAATCAGTATTGTGAGATGTATGGTAAACCAGGAAAAGATAAAGTAGAAGGTTGTTTGACTATCCAAGAACGGGAGAGGAGGAGAAAAGGAAAGAGAGGGAAAAGCAGCAAGAAAGCAAAAGAAAGCAAGAGAATGTGAGAAGATGAGTGAAAAAGCAAGAAAAAGAAAGCAGGAAACAATTCGCTCCAACCATGGAAATAAAATGTGGAGTATGGGGATGCCAGGCACAGATGGATTTTCATTTTGGAAATTCTAACAAGGTTCCTCATCAGACGAATTATACTGATCCAACAAGCAATAAAACTGAAGTTATACAGAATAATGTTAAAAGAAAGAAAGACTGGCCTCTTGAAGCTCAAAGTACACTTTACTTTTCTGGGTTTCATTCCTTATTAAAAGTGTGCTCGTGGCATATACTGTTTAAAGAAGAGAAATTCTTCTCAAAACCAGGTTATTAAGCCAGCTCTTAGACTCAGCACAAGTGATGAAAGGTAGCCATGTGTTCAGATAGCTGGGGTATGAATCATTTTAGGTCTAATAAGTTGTCCCAGATATTCATAAGCCATCTGTTAAGTGAAAAAGCATTAGGTGTACACAGAGCTGATAATTCTTACATTTAATAATTATACTCAGCATGATACATCATTGGGAACAGCAAAAATGTACTTTTGGATACCCACAAAGTCCTAATACAGAATTTTAAATATAATCCGTGGTGGTATGTTTGAGTGGGCAGTGACAAGTAAGAGGAGCTTTGCAGAGGAAGGGAACAGCTTTGAGAAAATGCCGATTTTATTTTCTCACAAATTCCAAACATGAATTATATCAGCAAGGTCATATGGTTTTTTTTGGAGGTGGTCACAAGATTCTCAGAAATTAAAATTGAAGAGAAAAGCAGAACACATAAAATGTTAGTATTTTGACAGACCCAGTGTGTTTTAATTCTACATTAATGTATTTTGATTTTCTCTCATATATCACATAACAATGTTGGCTTCAATATACATTCTGGTCTCTTTCCTGGTACAGCTACGTGGTATTCATGAATTCAGAAAAGGACTAAATAAATATTTATAAACTTCCAAATAAATATGTACAAATCAGAGGCTGATATTTTTCATCTTCTCAAATTGTAAAAAAGACCCCAAATTAAAAAAAAATAAATTAAATAAATGTAGTGAATTCTTTGTAAACTGCCTAGTTTATGGAGCAAAATGGTGACCTGATCCTACTGGAGATCAGAAGCAGAAAGGCTAATAAATTTAATCATTGCATCACCATTTTAATGTGTTTGTGTGCTTTTGTTATGTGTTTAAATCTACTAGACAGAACCTAAGCTGTGACATTAAACTGACTGTTCAGTTCATGTTTACCCAACACTAACCATCATCACCTGGCTCTATGTTTATTTTCTTTCTCTTGCTATGCTGCAATACATTTTTGTTTGGTATTTCTGGGAAACTTGAAAAGCCTTTAGGGAAGCCAAGGGTGTATCTGCAACAAAAAGAACTCTCGAGTTGTATCAGTCCGGTACTTACAATATTGTACTTGTACGGTCAGGTGTAGAGTATAAAACCTTAGCAACCCAGTATTTTTTCCTTTCTGCGACAAGATAAGTTTGTTCTCTCTCAAAATGATTAAATGATTCCTTCTGAACTATGGGAAACTCAGAATATCCAAAGGTGAAGTGAACTTTCTCCACAGACTTAGCTAAACAGTTTTAAATTCTTCTCTCCCATTCCCTCCTCTTCTAGTGCAAGTAGAAGGCTCAGGAATAAATATTAGAAAATGGAAACTTTCAGCCATAAATCACTATTTACATCTTGCTGAGGTCAGGGCTAAGGCACTCATTTGTGAAAAATGTTTGCAGTCCCTTATGACCTTCTGAAGCCAGTGGATCTCAGGTACTTCATGCCAGTGGAAATTTGTGTCTTTACAGATTCTCTTCTCAGTTTCTTTTTCTGCCACTGCTCTCCCAAAGCCACTTCCCTGAGGGGTCCCACTGCTGAATAGTTTTAAGACTGAGAGAGAACTACCCTCCTAGGAAACACTCCTTTATTAGGACTGAAGTCATTCTCAAGCGTTATGTTGTGATATGGGGATAATATGATCATGAAGAAGCCAAGGTGTTGGTGAGGGAAGGCTACGTGTAGTTATAGCTGCTATTTTGTGCTTCAGAGCTGAAGTGTGGAAATAACATGTTTCATCCTGCCTATGCTGTCTTGTGTTTTCCAGGGGAAGAGAAAAGGGTGCTTCAATACTCCCACTCTTTTGATCCTAACATGGAGGTGTAATTTCACAAGATTAAAATCTATCTCGGCAAGAGCAAAGATGACTGGACATGTTGTTTTGGGTATTTTGTGAATTGAGACTGGAAATCAAATCAGACAAAGTGCAGCAAAACCAAAATGCAGTTTGACTTTCATCCTAACACAGGAAGGGCTCAGGTTTAATTTGGTTCAGGTGTAAGAGTTCAGATTTGTGCTTACTTTTGTCCCATTTACAGCTGCTGTACACAGTAGGAAGATGTTATGTTTGTTAAATCCTGCAGGATGGTACTTCAAATACCTCTGAAATGCTATCATTTAATACCAGTTTCACTTTAATGCAAAATTCATTATATTAATTCAGAATTTATGTTTTTAATCAATTGTCTCTTTAAGAGAGGACAAGGTTCAGAAGTATGTGTTTTGATCATTGAAAATGCAGCAAAACCAAGAAAAAATAAGAAAAATAACAGATAAAAGCTGTGTTGGGAGAAAGATTAAGAGGAAAGTCATACACAAGAGGAAAAGATGCATTTCTGTGAAATGTACTCATTTAACGGGGGATGTTTTTGTTGGATTTTGACAGGAATATTTGTCTGTCCAGAATATTGTTAGATACTAAATGAGGAACAGAGTGGAGAATACAGCTTCCTTGCTTTGGACTCTAAAAATAAAAGTTGTGTATCAACAAACATCAGTTTAAATGCATATACATGTACAGAGTGGCTGGAGCAGATTGGTGCCTCCCAGTGTGATGTTGTCTCCGCTCAGTAGGTGGTGTAACTCCGTCTGCTCCTGAGATTTTTCTTCCCTACTCCATGATATCGAACTGCCTTTCCTAGTGGCACAGTTTCCCATAAGGAATGGAGAATATTTCTTTAGAGCCTTACACTATGACTAAGCAGTTGGCTTATTGCTTGAAAATGAAGGTTTGAATCTCTTGGGTCTGGAAAAGGAACGAAAATGCTCTTTCTACCTATAAACACAGAGATATTGCTTAAAGCAAGCTACCACACACCTCTTTGCTCTTTCTGCTTTGGACTCCAGGCATGAAAATTCTGGCAGCTAGAAGGTTTTCAGATTCCCCTAAATTTTGCTTTTCATTAGATATTAGATAGTTGTAAGAGAAATATGCTATACAGAGCATTAAACATCCCATCATGTCCTATACAAATTGGTGTTAATATTTTCTAAGACTAGACCTTCAGTTGGAATGAACTTTTGCAATATCACAGCACATATTGTTAAATACCTTCTCATTTTGCTTATTAAGTGCAGGTTTAATGAGGATTTGAACTGTGATCTTTTAATGTGATCACTTAGTTCATTAAAACACTGTATCACCTACACAAATCTCTTGTTCATGAAGTTCATTGCAGTGAATCAGAGCACAGCACACATGAGTAACTGCAAAGTAATATGGAGTTTTGCTGTATCTCTGCGGTGCAGTCCCCCTTGGTTTCTCACACTGAGGGCTTTTCAGAGACTGCTGTTCTGAAATAATAATGAGAAAACCCATTAAAAAAGATCCGGTTTTATTTTTAAAGAATGAAGCATAAAGTGAGTCATTGCTCTACAGCATGTGAAGTTTGTCGCTCTGCTTTAAAGCTCCTGTTCATCCAGCACTGCAAACAACTAACAAAAAGTACTGCATTTGGTCAGAGGTTGACTTACTAAGATTTCCCTCTTGTCTAAAGGAAAAGGACAGAAAATGAAAGGATGGGAAAACAGACATCATAAGATAAAAAGAGAAAACTTATAAGAAATGGAACTTGAAACTGCCCTACTGGTCCCTTCCAGGGCTCTCCAGGAGTAATCATGGTTTATACACTAGTTGAGCATTTGAAAACAGCTGGTTCTGAGTTCTACAAGGATTTCCAATATGGCTTTTCATTTTTAATTATTTTTGTTCTTTTTCTGTTGGCTCTCTTGAATTTCTCTTTGTCCCATTAATTTGCACAGTTGCTCAACTGGAGGAAAAGCACCCTAAGAATGTAATGGGGGGAGGACCCTTTGAAATGTATTATTTATATTCACAAATAAACATGACATTGCAAATATAAAGATTTTTTTTCATCCAGTCTTTGTAATCTTTGCTGTCAGGGTCAGCTGCTTGCTTTAGCCAAGTCTCATCCCAGTGATACTGGGAAAAACCTACAAGCAAATAATTCCTAAATTCCTTGTTCCTGATTCCTCTGTTTCTGCCAGAAGGGTACCACAGCTACCAGGCTGCAGGAGTCCCCCATCTCCCAGACTGAAAGATGAACATCCAGCTACATGTTTGGATGACAATGAAGATAGGCTGCAAAGCCTAGAAGAAA
>JAYRBT010000181.1:30233475-30266056 GCA_036023395.1 Myiotriccus ornatus | reverse complement strand
AATTTCTTTATCTTCGTTAAAATTCTTTTAAATATAATATTTAAACTGTAGCTAATGGCTGACATACAGTAAGCAAGCATACCACCCACTTTGGAGAAACTTGGTTCTGCCTGAAAAGCACTGGCTGAGAAAACTGTGTTCTCTTTTACACTTACACAACACTGTAGGCTCTGCACCAAAGCTGAGGAAAACGCTAATTGTCACTTACTGTTGCATTGTTGTTTGTGGTTGCAAAATAAGGCTCATACATAAGTGATCAAATACAGAACCAATAAACACATACATATTCACACAGTAAAAGCAGAATGGTAAAACACAGTTAATTTTGGGTTATTCTTCATTTTGATAAAAAATTCTAGGATCAAAGAAGTTGGGAAGTAAGACACCCAACAGGATCCTGGGCTGCATTCAAAAGAATATTGCCAGAAGGGCAGGGGAAGTGAACCTTCCCCATCTTGGCGCTGCTGAGACTCAGCTGGAAAGCTGCATCCAGTTTTCAGTTCCCTGGTACAAGAGAGACAAGGACATGCTGAAACAAATCCAGCAAAAGGCTGCAAAGATGCTGAAATGATTGAAACATCTGACATACGAGAGAAGGCTGGGAAAGCTGGGACTGACCAGCCTCGATAAGAAAAGGCTTGGGGGAATCTCAGTGTGCATAAATACAAGAGTAAAAAAGAAAAAGGGCACAAAATCAAGTATTTTAAATTAAAAAAAAAAAAGTCCCCTTCCTTGGGAATTTTCAAAACCCATCTATATGTGGTCCTGGGCAACCCCTACTCTAGCTGATCCTGCTTAGAGCAGAGGATTGGACTGGATCATCTCCAAAGGTTCTTGCCAACCTCCACCACTCTGTAACTCAGTGCAAGTCAGCACTAGAGACTGACGCTGAATTTTCTGCTTGCAACATGACAGGATTTGGGCAAGGGCCTTGTATCTAATATTTTCAATAGTAATATCAGATGAATTTCTCTGGTATCAATGAGCTTTGGAAGCAGATTTATTTTAAACATATTGCCAGGAAGCATTAAATACATTTAAATAAATGTGTAATCTGTTCAAATTAACAATAAGGACTTAATATAAAGGGAGATTGGAAAGGATTTGGTAAATTAGTGTAAGAAGTGACAGGTTAATTGCTCTGCAGATCATTAAGTAACACATTTATTTAGCAACAAATAGTTTAACCAATTAATTCAGCCTGTTAACAAGGGAAAAAAATATCTTCTTTTTTAGGCATTTGCTCATATTTTGATGAATAAATTTGGATAGTGAACTTTTCCACAAGCGGTTTGCTTTCAGCTCTCATTCAATATTTATTACTCGCAACTCAAGCGAGTGTTGGGTCTCTATAATTACACTTTAACTATCTGCTTCTCCAGATGACTGCAACTTCAGCTGTTTTCTCTTGTGGGGTGGTGGGTTTTTTTGGGGTTTTTGTTTGTTTGTTTGTTTGTTTCTTCCCACCTCTCTAGGTCAAAGAGCTATGAAGAGAACCTACATATCAATACACAGCTGAAGAAATACCTTAAAAGTAATTCTGGAAAACAGTGCAAATAATTCTTTTCTAATCAAAAAAGATTCTTAGAAACATTGAATTGAAAAAGGCTACAAACCTGAGAAGTCCTCAGGGCTTCAACCTGAGGGGGGCTTCATAGTGTAGTATTCAGCCCCCACTATTATTCACATTTTTCCACATTTTTAAAAGATATTTATCTGATTCTATGCATATTTAATGTGCATGAAGGTAATGGAGATAAATGGGTGCCATTATTAGCAGACACTACTTCAGTTCATTTATTCTCTTTCCCACCACTTCTGCTGAAAGCATAAGAAAATAGAAATGAGCATTCATCTTTAGAAGAGAAAAATAACTGAGACATGTACAGGCAGAATTCAGTCTTGGGCACACAGATCTTTCAGAAAGCCTCTGATTAACCTGTTAGAGAAACACCAACCACACAAGGTTGTGCAGGCCCTGTGCAGGGTCGCGTGAAAGGGGGTTCCTTCCAGGTCTTGCATCATACAAGAACTTCTCTGGGGGGCCAAAAATGTAAGAAAAATTGATGACCATGCTGGGAACAAATTAATATCAAGTTTCAAAGCAGGCAACTATAGTATCTGCCAAAGACCTCTTATCCTTTCTTCTCAAGACATCATGATATATCTTAGAAGGCATAGAGGCCTAGAATATAGGAGCTTTTAAAGAGAAGGATATGAAAAATTTCATGTGCTTTAATATGGCTTTAATATCACTGGCAAGGCTCAAGATTCCACATATTCCATGGAGAAGTACTGTTTTTTTAGAAATTTAAGTAAGCTTTTAACAGAAAACTCTTGAAAATCCATTTGCTCCCCACATATGCGTATTTCCCACAATTTCAATAAATATTGATCTTTGGTTGGGTATCTATTGAGATTAATTGAGTCAAGAACTAAGTATTGACCAAAATAAAGAGGAGGTCAATACTTAGACTGAAAGAAAATATATATTCATCCTTACTAAAAACATGAAGCCAATAGGCCAAATATTTGCCCTAATTTTTTTTATCCTTTGTAACTCCCAGAGATTCCGCTGGTGTAACCAAGCATTAAAAAAAAATTATCTGGTCTATATAGCTAGTTAATTACCCACCCTAGGGTAACATATAATCTCAGTGTTATTGAAAACTATTCTGAATATACTACAAATGAGAAGAACTATTTAAGGAATAAAATAAAGACGTTACCTTCTATGTAGAGTCTTTTTGAGTGAACCATGTTGTTGAAAAGATTATATCTGATTAAATCTCCAACAGATAAGTTGCGTAAGACGGATTGGATGGCCTTTAGATACCCATTCCAACCTATATTATTCCACAATCGCGTAGAAAAAGGATGGCATGACAAAAATCCCACACTTGTAAGCAGTGTCCAATAGCTGAGTAAAGACCCATTCAGTGGTTCTACAATAAGAAGAGTTAGAACCAAAGGGTAACAGTTTTATTCTTAATTTTTTCCTTTTCCATAATTGTAACTTCAAAGTTTTCCTGTATTTAAAACCTTTTCTAGTTGCAGAATCTTTAATTTGGTGTAGAACAAACACTGTATTTACTGGTATTTGAGTCATTATTTTCCTTGCAGCTTAATCTAACCTGAATATGTAGTCTATGATGACAAACATAAGTGAGCAATAGGTGACATTTTTATCACATCTGATAGGAAACATTTTATCATAATCTGTTCTGGGTACTATATAAATTAAATATGCATTCATTTAGCATATTGCACTGGAAAACTTCATATGGTGTGTTCAAGAGGCAACCTTTAACACAATTGTATGCCTAAAATGCATTTGTTAGGGAGAAAACCTTTGCTGAAAGGAAGTAGACACTGCATAGTAGGGGAAAACAGGGTACAGTTTTCCAGAAAATTTTTAATTTAATTCATTAGGAACAAAAATGTTCTTACACTACTAGAATGCTGTTTCACTGGAAAAAAAATGTGTACCTTTTATTGAAAATGCTAATAAAATAGGAGAAACCTAATTTATACAGAACATAGAAGATTTAACACCTGGCTTTGGATACATGATTTGATTGTGGTCTTAGTGTCAAAGCAAGGATGTCTCATGTAAAGGATTCAATTTTAGGTAACAGGTTTTACCTTTATTTTCAACTTTGTGTGATGAGGAAGAAACATCTTCTTTGTTTTGAAATTCCTATTTTGTTTGTGGGTGACAGTGATACTCTCTTGGGCAAAGTCTGCTACAACACCTTTTCCGAGGGGAAAAGGCCCAGTAAGAAAAGGAGCTCTAAACAATCTCATACTTTTATCTCTACAAAAATCTCATCTTCTGAGCTGTTTCTTTTCTCTTTGTTTCACTAAAAAATCCCTTACATATTTCATGTGGATTATGGTTAGCCTTCCATTTTTGCCATTTTTGTAGGGGAAGAGGAAAAGAATCGTAGAGATTGACATTTTAATTTTCATCTGTCAAGAATGAAATATCTGAATGAGCACACACTCTAACAGGGCAGGGGGAACCTGACTGAGAACTTCACACTATATTTGAGTGAGGAAAGAAGAACTGGAAAAGACTTTAGTGATCCATGTTGAGGAAGAACTATATTTTAGTCAGTTTGGTTAGGCATCTTATTTTTGCCTGAATTTAGCTAATTCAGAAATGTATGAGAACAAAGGAAACTATTCCTGTGCTACTTAATGCTGCTGTCAAGGCAGGTTTTCTCAATATTAGCTAAACTTTTATTTCTCCATAGATCTCTAATAACACTCCTCAAAAATACTAAAAAAAAAAAAAAGCCTGTGTTTATTGATAAAGTCATAAAGTCAAGCTGTAAGTCAAGGAAAATCATTTTGCTGTTTTTACATGGAGTGAGAAGGTATATTTAGGCTACTATTCAAGTATCCAGTCTCTGTGTCTCTTATGACTGTAGAGAAAGAATGAGGTTATTAACTTCCCTATGTGGTATCATCCTTTATGAACACCTGCCTCTCTTTGGGGATTTGTTGCCCTTTTAATAAAATGTATTTCTTTCTTGAATATTTATCATATTTACTTTTACAATAAAAACAGGATAGATAAAAATAAAAACATGATTTCTTTATTTCATAAAAACTGAAGAGAATGAAAAACTACCATTGCCGTGTTTTAGAAACAGATTGGGTAAAATGTGGAGAAAAAAAATGGTGAAAAATGTTTGCTAGGAAGTGCTAAGAAAACAGCAAGGGAACTTTAGCAATGGAAGTAAAAATCATGAAAGAAGGACACTACAACACAATAACCAGATTTCCTAAAAGCTAGACTGCATTCAGAGTATTTAGTCTATCTTGGAAAAAAAAAAAAGGCTAAAAACCCCTTGATTTTCAGATTTACTGGGTATTACCCAAATTACATCTATCATTGTGATTTATTATTATTATTAAAAAAGCAAAGCTATTGCTCTGTCTCATGAATGTAATATTTGTGAGCCAATAAATGGCACAGAATATTCCAGCTCTGTTTGATGTAGTATCATCATATCAACATCAACATATGTTGCTTGTATCTCACTTCCACAGCAAATCCTTTATGGCAAACTCGGCAATGGTCTATCAGGTTTTGATTCCTCACAATCTGTGTAACAAGCTAAAACACTAAGATAATGTACCAGGAACAATAAAACCTAATTGTAAATGCTATGTAAACAGCCCTTCCTCACCTTAAGTCTGCAGATTTCTACGGACCACAATAGTCAGTGCTTTTTAAAGAGAAGTTCCTGCAATTTTGGTTCTTTGAGGACAAGGAAAAAGTGCTCAAGTCGGTTATTTCTGGAGGACTTAATAATGACATAAGGCAACAATATAATCATGAATACATTGCTGTATAATCTTGCATAAAATCATGTTATTTATTATACATTTATAAATCAAGTCCAGTCTACCCCAGACGTATTTAAACATTGGGAAAAAGGAGAGATTTTATATTAGTTTATTGGAAAAGTTTAGTGATTTGGTTAAGAAAGTTAAGTTGCAAATTTAGTGATTTGATGAAGTTGCTTGTTGATGAAAACATGAATAAACAGACAGACAATCAGTTATTCCTCCAGAATGAAAGACTTCCATATCCTTGCTAAATTGTATTTCTGACTGTGGGGGAAAAGGAGTGATCATGGCCATGGCTCCACCTCTGAAATCATCCAGTCAATTTTAACTGAAAGGGGTGGAAGTGAAGAGTCTGGGACTTACTGTAGGTGGCAGAAGTGCCAAAATGAAACTCCCTCCACCAAGGACCGCCAGACTTCAGTACTTTATTTCTTTGCACTGCCAGGGAAGCTGACAGAGCTTCACTGACCTCTGTTTGTAGAGAACTGGAATTTCAACACAGTGGATGGAGAAGTCTCTGTATAAAACTCTCCTGTGCAACAGCCTTAAAGAAAAGAGTTATATTCCTTTGAAGAGTGTGAATAAGTCCCACTATTTTTCCAAGTTAAACAGAGCTTTTAAAATTTTGTGTCCCTTTTGATAAGAATAGAGAAAATACTGCATCTCACAAAAATGGACGAGCCAGATTCTGCATTAAGGGGTTTAAGATCAACTCAGGCTAATCTAGCAATCACTCACATTTCATTTACTCCTTGAAGTTTGCTCCAGTAACATTGACCAGGATGGTAGTTTCCCTGACATATTAGCAAATGCTTTGTCAGGTAATCATTTGTATCACTTGTAGGGTAACTGCTCCGAGGTATCCAAACGAGCAGAATTTTGTCATGGTGGCCTCCCAACAAATTGACAAATAAAGCTTCCTAAAGCAATTGCCATCCTCAGCTGGCGTCTCTGCCAGCCCCTGTGCCTCAGCTGCAACTGTGGCTCAAGGTAGGAAATCATCAAGTCTGAAGTGACAGAAGTATGTGGACTGAAGGTGGCTTAGTAGTAGTCTACCTTCTCTACAGTCTTTGGAGAGAGACCTGTTCAGTAATAAAGAGCAGAAACTTGATTTAGGTGTTCTGATTAGTCCTGCCCAGCAATGCATGTTCCTGTTTGGAGGTGACATTCCCTAGGTCAGGGTAGAATTTTTCCAAATATCTCATTTCAGTGCACCTCACAATTTCACTTTCAATCGTGGGGAAATTGTAATTAAAGTAATAGATTTATTCATGTTCTCTGGGCTCACAGTACATCTCTATAGTTATTACAGCTTTATCATGTATATCATTCTAGAACATGTATCAAGAACGACCAAGGTAAAGTCACAATGACAAAATAACCACTGATGTAACTCCATCCACCTCAGAAGAGATAAACTACATATCCCCCCTTAGTATTTAAGTGATTCAAAATCTACATTATATGACAAAATAGCACATACAACTCAGTCTCTATGAATCTCCTGTAATATCCACCTTATTCAAGAGGGTAATCAGACGAAAAGGACTGGCAGGGTGGAGTTCTGGCATTCCTCAAAAGGAGGAACTTATTTCCCTTAGGCTGAAAGTATTCATGGAGCCACTGTATTAAAGTTTATGGAATTACACTGCAAATTAATTTGGTCTTCAGTGTTCAGCATGTAAACAATGGCATTATTAGTTTGTTCAGACCTCTCTGGTCTTAATGAACTGATCAGATTATTCTATTCAGAGGCTTCACAATGATGGGGATCATTATGTATTGCCAAAAGATTCAGCACATAACATTCATAACACTGAAGTTTTGCTGGAGCATCCTAATGTTAAGGGCTGATAAATTAAGCAGCCTTGGAATTCTGATTAAGTATGTCAAGCTGAATTGCCGTGTATTTTGCCACAGCTAATGGGTTGGGTGACCAACAGTCATTCACAACTGAGAACATGAGATGATTATCTTATTAAGGCAGCTGAATGAGTGTTTAGAAAGGTGCCAAGCACTAAAAAGCTGTTGAAGTTTGAAGAGGGCTGCTCCAGATGACAGAATGCAAATACTTTTAATAGAAAGTTTCTTCCATCTTCTTAAAAGAGACAGACACATGCAAGCGAGAAAAAAAAGTATTTCCAGTGACTAGTACAGAGATGAACTTAATTCTTTCTTGATTATGGCTAAGGTGTGGTTCATATTGCTTGTCTTCTACTGCTTCCTGGCACTGAACCCCGTCCAAAAAAACTAATTACTGAGTCATCCTTCCAGGTAAGTGATAAGCGTCACCACACATCATCTGCACTTCCCTTCTTTTTCAAGCAAAGCTTCTCATCCTTCTTGACTGCTGTTAATGCTTTCCCCTATTTTTTATTTTGATTTTTTTCTTCTTCTTTTGAAAAGACATTTGTGGTTCACAATTCCCATTTCCATGCACAACAGAGTAATGAAAATAATAAAGATATACAAAGAGCCAAAAGAGCATTGCTGCTCTCTGGTCTTCTTACCAAAGCCCTAGACCACTCCACAGCCCTGCCAAGCCTCCTCCAACATACCCAGTCTGGTTTTATGGAGACAGTTAAGACTGAGAGCTGATCTTTAACCCTCACTGTTAATGAAGCTGAAGAGAGAGGATCCTATTATTCTTCAGTATTTATCTGTGCATGGTTTTAAATCTTGCAAGGCTTTCTCACTGCATTTAATGATATTGCTAAAGTTTTGAAACAAGTACTATTATAACTTCTTATTTTTGTAGGTGCTGAAAGCCATTGTATCATTTTAAGTGACAAGCTATGTTCCTTTGAAGAATCCTTCTACAAAAGCATGACTAACATTTTTTAACATGTATGCAAAGTGAGGAAAACAAAGTGTAGCAGCATTCATGACAAACTTTTGCTGTGGTTTTTTTTTTCTTTCTACGTGTATGACTTTTCCCTGTAGGAATTAAACTGTGACAGTCACTTGTGGAGAAGTGTAATTCAACAAATGTCAGACTAACTGGAGTTCTTTGATTACGTGCATTCACCACCACACTTAGAGGTGCAAGGACTTCCTTCTGCTAAAGCACGTTGGTGTTAACTTTTACTCTGAAATTATTAAAACCCATTGTTCTGTTTATGCTTTTGATGAATTTACAGTGTGCATATACATACACGCTGCCTTTTTCATACATGTTTTGTGATTACTTTTCTGTCTCACAATTCAGTAGTTGAAATACATTCCCTCCTTCCTTATTCCTCCATTACAACCACATGGCTGCATACTGACACTCCAAACCATTTAAAAATCACCCCACAACAGGTAAAAAATATTTCAAATGCTGGTCCTCATCACTTATGATTTAAAATGGAAGTGAATTTTCTTGCAAAGTGTTTTAACGTAGATTTCAAGTCTCACTGGGCGGGTCTGACCTTCCTCATGGTATTGTCTGCACTGTGGTTTAAAGGCAACATGACACGTGCTTTGGAATTGGGGTGTGTTGAGTTGTTCCGATGTATTTTCAGTGTACTCCCAGACTGTTTTGTTAGTGCAGTGAATCAGGGAATCATGATAATTTTGCAACTGGTGTGGAACTGGAAAGAATATATAATTTGCAGTATCATTTCCTTCCCCTCAGCACATACACAAACAAATATTTTTCAAAACAGAAATACCACGAAGCAATTTACTAGATGACAGAAAGTTCCTGCAACGCAAACTCTAGTTAATGATCGTATTCATGGTGTCTCAGAATAATTAACAAACACTACTTCTAGTGACAATTACCTTGAATTTTATTAAATCCTGTGATGAACTCCTCCCTATCGGTTTGCCATACGAGTGCTTAGTGCAATAGCTTCTGTCACCTGAGGAGCACTGCAGACTGTCCCTTGTGGTGACCTTTCTGACAGTCAAAAAAAAATTCACTGTATGTGAAACTTGTTTTTCTCCTGGCTAATGTCATGGCTGATCTGTAACTCTTACAGTGCTGAGGATATCTTGCATTAACCTTTGTCTGATTTGTGCACAGGCACTTCTGCTGATTGTTAAAATTCAATCCCCAGAAAACTAAAGCTTTGAAGGCATGGGCTGTAGGGGTCTCAAGTTACAGGGACAGGACTCCCTACAGCTTTCAGTTGTGTCCTGGCCTGAACTCTGAGAACATTTCTAATATCTAATATTCAGCTTAAATTCTGACTGAGGCTATTCTTGAAAAATAAACTGCCAGAGTCTGAAAAAAAAAAAAAAAACAAACCCTAATAAATACCCCCAACCTCCCCCTGCAATAACTTTTTAAAAGGTATTCCCCAAAGCTTGCCTTTGCCATTAATAACACAGATGCATTGTACAGAGATAGTAAGCCAACCTGAAGCTTTTGAAGAACAAAAACATCCTAAAAACTGCTCTTAAATTAAAAAAATCAAATCCATGTTATTTTGCAGATCAATTAACAGAGATTTTTCACCTGCCTGCCTAAAAGGTGACCTTTAATTTTCAGAAAAATCTGTTAGAATTTTCTTGCTATTTCAAGAAACTTGTCCAAGTTCCACATAGACAACTTTTAATGTAAATTATAGAACCGAACGGTCATTCTTTTTTCATCTTCTGAAGATCAGATAGTCCCCAAATGTTCACATCACTTGGGAATAGGCAACTTAAAGTTTCACGATAAGGAAGACATTATTTAAAGATTGAGTGCATTTCCTGATTACTCTCCATTTCAAGATTTGGATGAGTACCAAACATTAAGACCTTTGTCTTCTGTACAGAGTTGTGAAATCTCAATGAGTTTCTAAATCTGCAGATAACAAAGCTTGTAGGGACTACAAATAAGCTGCAGGACAAGTGAGGAATTCAAATGAATTTGACAAGTGGAAAGCAGATGAAAAGCAAAGGATGTTTATTCAGTGGGGACAAAGGCAGGGTTCTTCATCTGAGCATGAATAATTAGCTATGCAAATGTAGGACGTGGATCAAGTAGTTAGCAGTTTTCCAGAGGAAGATACGAGGTTGGTTATGCATCAATGATGAACATGAGTCAACAATGTTACACTGTTGAGTAAAAGCCAAATACCCCCCTCAGACAGCTGAAAATGAGAGTCAAGATGCACGAGGCAGTCTTTTCCCTATAGACAGAACCGATCAAGCTTTATCTGGAGCACGCCATCCAGCTCCTCGCTTTGAATTCCAAGGAACATGGACAAACCGGGTAGAGTGAAACTAGGACAATGAAACAGCCAGGGTTCATTACCTATGAAGAAAAACAGAAGTATTTGGAACTGTTAACCTGAAAGAATAGAACCAGGAAAACTGTGATGATAGTCTCTAAGTATGAAAACTATTTTTGTAAAACAGAAGTGAATAACACATCTGTATACATGGTCTATAACATATAAAATTTAGTAGTTGCAATAATGAAGATTCGATTTTGCCTCCATAAAGTAAGCCTCTATTTCAGCCCTTCACCTTCCCTACCAACAGAAGTGAGATGGACATCATCTCCAAAAAGAAATTTTTAACAGACAGAAGAAATGGCTGTTGGGAATAAAGAAGGTGTAAGGGATCATACCATAGAACTTCTCAAAGTCCCTTTCAGTACTGTTTCTGCACAGACAAAGAGGCAGAGAGTAAGGGCAATGAAAGCACATTGAGAAATCCAATCCCCTGTTATTTTTTTACCAGTTTTCCCTAACTGTGGTAGAAGCAAAAGGAGAGATGTAACTGGCTCAAGCTTCTAATTATTATTTGCTATTAGAGGAAAAACACGTTCCTACCTTTGCTACGTTGGGCTGACATATTACAGCTGCTTTTTCCAACTTCAGAGAGAACACTGAAAAATTATACCTAACAACTTATTCAAAGCAATAATCCAACACTGCTGATTCTCATCAGTTAGCTACTGGTTTATTCCCATTAACAGTGCTCAGCATGCATCCTATCTGTATGTGTTCATTTAAGTTTTTTTAAACAAACAAGAGGAATATGCTCTCCAACCTTTGTACACCCATGACAACACCTTATTCAGAGGATTAAATCACTAATCAGATATTCTGATGCAAGACCGAAACTCTGTAGATGTGGTATAGACAGTGGAGGACTGTGAATTATGGGAATAAATAGAAGAGGTGTGCCATTCCATATTTCAAGACAAGTGGTTGCTTTCTAGGACTATAGCAGGTATTAAATGCAAAAGCCAGAAAGATCCAGATCTTTAAGAAACATTTAAAATCCCTATACCTGGTTCATTTCTGTAACATATAAGCCATCTAGAAAAGGATTTTCGCTGCCTTGTGTAAGGCTCATTCTAGAGCACAAATAATGTCAGAGGGAAACTTCATGACTGACAAGTGAAGCCAAACAGATGCAAACCCTGAGAGTTAACATCAAAGTCAGCTTGGAGTTATATTTATAAGTCAGAAATATATAGAGCTGCATTTCAATAGTAAGAGATGGCTGTGCACAGATGGTCTGTGGTGTTGCAGCAGTATCTATATTTGCTATCACAGCTTTAAAAAAAAACAAACACCAAACCCACAAAACAGCTATGTTATTGCTTTGAATCTAATCTTTCTCATCATCTAATTTCTTTTCCTTCAGCTAAACATACTGAGGATATTTTAAGAAGTGAAATCACCACCCAAAGTGGTCAAAGGCCTTGCACAGCAAATGGGACAAGGAGGATGAAAATATATCTGCAACTCAAGTAAAAATAATGCCAGGCAGCAGCTACTGATCTTCATATAATGTTTGCTAGGCTGTAATGTTTTGTAAATTAAATTTCTGAAGGGAATTTGTATGTGTAAACACAGCAAGCAGTGCTCAGTTAATCCATAAATGTATTGGCTTAAGGAACAGTTCAACCACATGGTGTTATTTAGAAATCTGTGAGGCTTTTTGAAATCAAAAATTTCACTGTGAAGAAGAGCTTTAATTTCTGTTGCCCTGAACTTTCATAGTATCAAATTTCAGGATACCTATTGGCAAAAATAAAAACACTGATTGAACTAAAATGCAATTTATTGTCGGAAAAACATCTCGACGGAGATTAGACTTAAGGGCATGTTCTCCTCTTGATATATGTGCTTAATTCCTCTCAGCACTGAAGGGTATTATTTGCATGTTTCAGAACAGACTATATGCCTTTCAACTTTACTGTAATATGCAGGTTCCATTTCAGAAATGAGTGGGTGTGAAGCACAGGAGCATTGCTCACAGTGTTTAGGATTACCTAATGATACAAATAACATGACCGCACCCTGCCAGGAGGGTTCAAAGCGTGGCTGAAGGGGATTTAAGCCACAGCACCATCCATCAGATAGCTTCTGAGGCCATCAAAAGCTTTACTCTTACTTACTAGTGTTTGCTGTGTTCAGCTGAGAGAACACCTCTCTTACTCCATGTGTTGAGGCCCAGTAACAGACTCCCCCATCAGGGCTTGACGAAAACCACGCTGTACAAAGAAATAAATTACGTCAGCAGCAGCCCCATGCTTCGAAATGCTGACTTCATTGTTTCAAATACATAAAATATTTACAATTTGCTTTGAAGAATTAAATTATGATTAGAAGCCAGTTTTGCTGCATTATTTCTCCATATTTGTCACTAATTTTACATTGCCTCGGACAAGTAACTCAGCATTTATGTCTCAGTTCATTTGAGGTTAACAGTTGGACTTGATCTTACAGGTATTTCCCAACCTTAATGATTCTATGATCTCTGATGTATGTGAGGTTTAACTAAAGATTGTTCACTATTTGGCAACATCAGTAGAGAACAACACAAAAATGCAAACCATTTCCTTATGTCACACAACTGCTGCAATAAAGATTAGGTACAAAGTTGTGCCAATATTAAATATGAAGCAAAACCCTTGCAGTATCAGGCAGTCATAGATAGAGGAATGAGAAAAAATGCAGGGTATCAGAACAGCTATCATATTTTTGAGGGCCACATTTTGGTTTCAACACTGACTTTGGAAGAGAATCTTGCAAAATATTTTACTAACTCAGTAAAATAAGAGGTCAAATGCAACCATTTTATACATGTTTATACCCAGGGCAATCCAGTGCTGATCAACAGAGATGTCTTAAAGAGTGACTCATAGCAAATAAAAAAAAAAAAAAGGAATTTGACTGAAGGTCCATTCAAATACCTTGCACCAGGCAGATAGTCAAACTTCTGAAGAAACCTGCTTAAAGCAAAAAAAAACCCAAACCTTCGTGCCCCTTTATCTCTTAACATATTATAATGCAGCAACATTTTACGCTTATCCAAGATTATAATCTGGTCCAGAAGAGATAAAAATTTAGAGGAACATGAAAGATTTCAGAGAGCTGCACTGTCTCAGAAGTTCTCTTGAGTTGGCTAACACACTTTCAGGAGGCAGAGTGAAAGGTAAAGCTAAGTAGAAAGCTTTTCTGAATAATTTTAAAGATATCCTACTGCCAAAATAGAGACATTAATACTGATTTAGTTTTACATCCCACCCACAGAAGTAGAAATGTATAAAAGAAAGCCCCCAAACCCCCAGGTGACAGAAATACTACTTTTGAAGAGTTTCATGACAATATCTGGGAGACAAAATATGGAAATTTTTTTTTTTTCTCTCCAAGAAGAAAAAAGAAAACTTGTTTCAAAACTTATGCAAAAGTGCAGAAAAAAATGCTTAAATCAGTATTTGTTGCACTCGGAAATATCAGCTCCTCCCCTGAGGGATGCCCAGGTTGCAGCTCTCCATCCAAGGGAGAGACATTCCCTTATCTCCTGAACAAATTTACTGATTTGTTTTGTCAATTAAGATAGAGTTGGATAGCAAGGAGCACAGACAAAATTTAAAAGACTTTTCTCTCCCTCTTTATCCCAGCTTATTCTCACTTGGGACCTGATCCAGTGCGGGTTTTCCCCTTTAGGATTCCCAGGCTCCCCTCCCTCATTCCCAAGCTCTCTTTCTTCCGGAGCAGTGCAGGGGCAGTGGGCTGCGGGTCAGCACACAACAGCATCCCTCTGCAGCTACTTTCTCCTCAGGCTTCTGCTCCATCATGAACTTCTTTCCCCAGGGCACAGCTCCCTCAGGATAAACCCGTTCCTGTGTGGGTTCCTCCTCACCCCAGGGGAGCCTCTGCTGCATCACCCGCTCCTTCTCTCAGGTGCCAGGGCTGCTTTTCCCTGCCTTCCTCAGTGACTGAAGGGTGGTAGTTAAACAAGTGTCTCCTGGGGCACCCTGTCCCTGGCTGAGGGCTCAGCTGTGGCCCTGGGCTGGATGGAACACAGGGCAGCCCCAAGCCCTGACCTCCCTCACGGGGGCTGCAGCCCCCAGTGCCTCACCACACCCACCCAGGACGGACCAGGGGGGCCTTGGCATCGGCCTCAGCTCTTGACTCAGATCCCACCATTATTTTACTATTTTAAAACTTGGGGCTCAACAGAACGAATGACACTGGGAATGTGTCACTGGGCCCTACACGTGCCATTTTCCAGGGTGCCCACTGGAGCCGGGAAGTTCCTGCTCCCACCTTGTCTCCACACCAGTAAGCAGCCCCGCAGCCCAAACCTTGCTTTGAGAGAAGCTGCTCTTAAATCGTGGCACTAACACTTGCCGTCTAATTAGGGTGTTTCTCCTTCCCCGTTTCATGCTGGTCACTGGTCACCACCATGCTCAGAGAATGAATACCATGGGTATTGATGTTTCATTTACCAAGCACTAAGTGTGGGTGAGAGCAATCCATGCCCTTCTGGGATGTGAACTCACTGCATTCTTAACTCCAAAGGTTCAAATGTCCCTTTGACGCCTAACCAAACTAGCAATTAGTTGTCAAGGCACAGCTAAAATGTCAGAATAAAACCTGTAGATTTAATCAGCATTTCCATGGTAGCTGAAATTATGCTGCTTAATGGTTGGAATGAGTTGCAATAAAAGTGTGTTGACTGCATATCCCAGCAAATTGATTCCTGGAAGAACAGTCAAATACAATCACTTCAGGAAATAACGTTAAAAAATATTAAACCACAGGTCTCTCACTTGCCTTAAAACATGGACATAAAATCTAAATCTCTTTAGGAGTACACCAAATTTAGCCATAGATGTAGCTGGAGAAAATAAATTCAGAAAGGGGAATTTTGTTTGGAACAAATCTTCAGAACAGCCTAGCTGATTGCCATTTCATAAAGACTAGTTCTCCTGGGGAAAAAAATTAACTCTCCTGATGCTTTCAATGTTTGAGGGTTTTTTGGTGAAATATCTCATTGTTTTCATTGTACAGGCACAGACCATAGTGCTCTCTCACCAGGACAATGTATACAAAAAAGGTAAAAATCTGTATTTGAAAACGGTGAGTTCCGATTCACGGAGAAGTTGAATAAAAATTAAAAATGTCCTTGAGGCGTTGCCCTGATGAATGCTGGGATTTTAGCCATGATATTAAAACTGAGCTTTGCCATCATTTCACATGTGACAGATTTAAATTGGACAAGCAAAGTATCCAAAAGTAACCAACAAACATTTTAAGATAAAACTATATTTCTTATTTGATAAATAAGAGTGTTGTATCCATGTTACTATAGACACCAGTTCACAACATCTCAAGAAGCATGTGCAGATTGTGTTTACAATTTTTGGGGGATGAAATACTTTGCTACTCATGTTCATTCTTAGGGATTTTTTGCAGGTTGACAACTAAGCTTTCTGTTTCTCAGCACATTGTGATTTTATACAAGGTATTTGGAAAAAAATAATGATGGCAACGGGTATTCTTTTGCAGTTCTGCTTCTGGATAATGACACAGAAAATTCTTCCATCATGCAAATTAATCTTTTGAAGAGATGCGACAGAGTGATGTTAACTATCTTGCTGTCAAATTTCAAAGCAATAGCTCATTTTTCTTAAACTTTTGTAAGTACTTAAATGTTTTAAAAAAGAGTAAATAGAAAAAGAAACTTTATTAGCTTTACCTACGTGTCCACTTCAGTGTCTGGTTTGAAAGCTGAAGCTCTGTGACAGAGTAACAAGTTCACATTTTGTCATTGTCTGCATGATAAAAAAGGACAAGTGCAATAACAGTACAGCAGATATTAGGATTTTCACAGTTAACAGCCTGCCTGTCACACCTCTCATTATCTTACTTGCATGCAGATGGCTTTTACAATATTTTTCCCAAGTATCCTGCAACACTGAAATGAATTCTGTAAAATGACTTACCATATGTTTATAAATACTATGTGTGTAATCATCACATCTAGGCTCAAAGAGAGGGGCATTTGCATATAGAAGCTTTCAGATATCTCACTAATGCATGACATTATTTGTATACACACCTTGCAATTTATTACAGGTGAAGATCACTACTGGTAAAGGAATTAAAGACAGTGTTCAGCACAGTCTCATCAGCCTCATATAGATGCATTGAACTACCAAACACAGTTTGATGAGTGGATAAACATGTGGATACCTAACAGTGCTACTACACATACATAGCCAGTCACCTCTTTCATCTCAAAGGAATGTTTTGGGAATAGTACAAGCACTGTGACAGCTACTTTGAATCAAATACTGATATCAAAACAGTAAAAATGAAATAAATATTTCAGCAAATGCCAAGTCTAAGGGCTGCAACAACAAGGACTTTAGGAAATAGCAGAATAGCTGCCCACTGAGAGACCTGTTCTTACAGGTATGCTTAGTGAAAGATGTGGGGGAAATGCTGAGCCACGAGTGACTGAAGAGAAGCAGGTTTCTTATTAACAAATTAATTGTAAAGTTACTGGTACTTTGTAGCTCACAAATGCACAGGGCAAGAGCAATGAGAGCAGATAAACAAGCTGATGGGCCAGCAAGAGCCCAGTACATGGAATGGATGGCAAGACATTGAGAAGGTAGGGCAGGCAATTTTATCCCATCTCCTGCCATGGCTGCCCCACCTGCCAGTTGGTCTATTCTGTAACTCACAGAACATACTGCAGCTGAATTACTTGCTTTCTGCCTGGCAAAGAGAGTGGCTGGCAACCTGGTAAGAGCTTGTTACACCTGTTGTGTCTTTACATTTTAATACCACTGTTTACCATCACTGTTGCATTTACTACTGGCTCCCTCAAGAAATACACATAGTTAGATCTATAATAGTTTTTTTCTATTCTGTAAAAACCTCTTTGCTCTTCTTTTGGGTAAATTAGCAAATCAAGGTTACAAATCTCCTTGTTAGCAGCCTGTTTACATTTATATTTTGCATAGTCTTAATAATTAGAAGGACTGTCCAAAAAGTCAGTGAACCTTGGTCTTAGGTTAAAAGTAATAGGTCATCCCCATTTATTTTGCTGCTGCTTCATCCAAGGGTTAATGACCTTCAGCTAAATATTCCTAAACTGCTGAATGTGAATTGGTTTTTATCTTTGGTTCTAGTTCTTCCCCTTCCTGCTAACTCACAGAATTTTCTGTTGTAAACAATCTTTGTTTTGATCTCTATTTAAATAACTTTTTTGTCTAAAGGACTTTTGTGTCTCAGTCCACACAAAATGCTGGTGACTCTCCGTGCAACCCGTTATTTTCTTTCCCCGTATGTGTTCTGTGTAGCTGTTAACTCTGCATTGAGAGACGCCCCAGAATGGAGGGGCTGAATTACTAATGCACATGTAGGCACTCAGAAAATGTACCGTATGAATCTCAAGTAGCATTTAATTTGACATTATGGCCTATTCAGCATGCAGTTAGCCAGAGATAACAATCACAGTCCACAGTCATGTTGTGCTAAGAATCACGCGATGCTTTGTTAGATTTACTTTCAGTAAAGCTGTTGTTCCAGTCTAACACACAAAGCTGTGTTGGGAATTTCTCAATAATTATAAATCCTCTAGAAATAAACTAATACATGTGTCATTTACCAAACAAGACTCTTTGGTTGCTCCATGTCTCTAGTCATCAAAATGAGATTATTATAGCTGCGATAATCTAGTATGGAGATGCAAATACCATATAACTGCTTTCCACCAGTAGATCAGTCCACATTTTGAAAACTGGTCCAGGGGAATTGATGCCAGAGATGTGTGCACTGAAACTGGTTACAGCAATCACTGTTAATCAGTCTTTAAAAACCAATCAACACAAAATAAATTCCCAGATATTTTGTGAACATCACAAGAAGTCAGACATTCCAGGATAAATTATTCAAAGCTCTCATTTACTTCCTTACACGTGCTCTACAGACACTTCCATGGCATTTCAGATTAGATGCTTCAAGAAAGAACACTGACTTTGTTGCTGCTTCTGTGCCTGCACCACGCAGGCATCTCTCAGAAAGGCTTGGGCAGCCCATATGTCTAAAATACATGGGTGCCTGTTCTACACTTGTGAGGATAAAACAAGCAGAAAGAAACCCCACCTACTTCATTGAAACTAAAATGTCTCACTAGTGCAGCATCACTTTCAGTTTTTCCTCTCTAATTCAGTAGCTACAGGAATCATCACGCCCTAACCTGACTCTTCTGACCATCAGACTTCTCATTGTGTGGAGTGGTTTGACATTAAAATACAGAGCTGAGACACCGTGCACTATTCCCCCTGTATCTTTGTTTAGTGGCTCTGCACAACAGATGGAATTTTATGACATGCAGCATTAGGCTACTGTTAAATTTTAATTTCAATTAATGGTCTTTATAGTCTTTCTTTATGCACACCAGGGATATTTTAGGCATCCATTTCCCTTCTAATTAGCTTTTATTGCTGAATTCATTCTGAATCTCTGGAAGTCATTAGATTCTCTAGGATTTGCAGCTGAATTTACTTGCTCTCTAATAAAATTAATTAGTCCTTCACAAAAAAATAGCTAGATGTGGTCTACCTCTATACATACAGGTAAGTACTGAAGGTCTGTTGTTTCTAGATATCTCTTTCAGGCACAGACTCTTTTTTTTTAATGTTGATTTTATCTTTGTTATTAACATCACCATTTCTCAGGTTGATACTTTGCCTACTTCACTTCAAATGAAATCTGTTTCAAGGGCTTTGTTTTCTAGATTATGGCACAGTATCACTTATACACTAATCTCTGTCAAAAAGCTCTTATGTACTGTGAGTTTTCTTAGAACATTGTGCTCACTGTAAAACTGCACAGAGCCCTAGAGCCTAAGGCACAGGTAATTTCCACAAGTACTGCTTGAGAAACTCAGATGATGTAGGCTGATAAATTCTAAAAAGTATAAAAACTTTTACTGGTCTCTGAAAAAGAGAAACAGCCACTGTAATCTAGGAAAGAAAGGAGTCAATATATGCTCCCCCCTGCCCCCAGTGATTTACTAGAAGAAAGGGTCAAACATTTTCATGCTCCTGGGAAACAAACAAACAAACAAAAAATGTGCTGTGCACTAGTGTGACTACTTTCTGTATTTTTCCCATTTGGACAGTTGCTTATAAAATGTCTTGGTTTAGCTTAGTGGCACAACAACATTAAGCTCTAATTTATCACTGTGCTATAACTATGAAAATTGAATAATATACCTTCAGGGGAGAGGCAATGAAAGGTTTCATACTGTAGGAATAACAGTGGAATATTTATGTCACTAGTTAAGAGTCTGCAACAACTTTTGTGGTAACCTCCCATTTTTAGAAGCATAAATTATATGTGGTTATTATATGGCCACAGCACAAGTAATTTGTAAAATATTACAATATTTATAAGACTCAGAATTGAACTTAGCACATAAATAGTTTCCTTTATTTATACTTTTCATAATATCAACACACAAACTGCGTTACTTTTAGAAACTGGTTATGAACATGCAATAGACATTTATATCTATTCCCAGATCAAAGTAAAAGGGTACATTTATACTACAGACACCATATGTCATGTATATATGGTCATACACATACTGTTACCACTGTATTTATGGACATAGCAATGCAGTGATAACAGTGTTGTTCTGGTCCCTTTCTACAGTCAAGTGCTCCTCATGTAATTATTCATTTTATTGAAATCCATCATTTCAAGGACCTGGCCTCACAGAGGCAACACCCTCACAGACAAAAGACGTTTGTGATAGCAGACAGGCAGCTGAAGTCAGGAGAGTTGAACATATAGGCAAGGGTCTAAATGCTGCTCAGGAGCAAACACATAAAACATGCTGTCACTGGAAGCATAAGAACTGTAGCAGCATGGATGGGGGTTTATTTCCTTGTCTAATTTGGCATCTCCATACTTAGGATATTACCACTAAATTAAGTCCAAATTCCCTGTTTAATAGAAAAGAGAAAAAAAAAATGTTGACAAGAAAAGACACTTCAGAATTGCACAATAATTTAAAATTTTCCTGGTTTGCTCCTGTAGTAATAGCTGTGGTGTGTTTTTTTACCATCCTGATCTTTTTGCAGTCAGATTCCACATACTAAGCCCAAGAGCAACAGTACTTGGCTTTATTTAGTATATTCCCCCTCAGCTCTTCCCTGTTTGCCCAGTGCATGCTCTTGCAAAGCCCAAGCCTCTTCCCTCTGTCCTGCAAGCACAAGTGCACATGAACAAAAGAACAAAGCTAACTTGTGTGCTCATGAAAAAGTGCACAGAATGAATGACAGCTCAAAAACCCTACAAAGTAAACAGACACATCCAAAAGGAACGCTTTACGTTGTGTCACAGTTTCGGTGCTCAAGGTTAAATCTACAGTCCACTACCCACCATACTGTTCCTCAGCTTCCAGGGAGAAGAAGACAAGCTGTAGCTGGAACAGAAAACCTCTGGAGAAGGGTTAGTCTTCAGAGTGGCCTGTGATCCTCCACCAAAAAAGTACAGTGAATGGTTCAGAGCAGACCAAGTATTTTTTCCTCCACTGCATAAAAGGTATCTTACTCGGGTCTTGCCTCAGAAAGGTAGAAAGCAGTGGCTCTTTGCACCCTCATAAACACCAAACAGGTAGAAGAAATGATCCCTAACATCTGAGCATCTCAAAATCCATCAACGACTTAATAAGGGGCAAGAACAGATATCAGGGAGCACCACACAGTAAGGGTGAGGTGGGTGAGCAGAAGTGAACATTATCAACTGATGCAACCCAGCTGCCAAATTAACCAGATAAATGAGCGTGGACTCCTGGGTTCTGTTTTAAAGATTTCAAATTTTTTTTTAACTCTCTTTAAGTTTGTTTTTGAAGAATAATTTTACTATTCTGTTGGATTTCCCAAGTTTTCACCCTTTCCAAACAGAAAAAAGTAATTACTGTTTTGTCCTATGGGGAAATACTCAGTAATCATTCCATGAGAAATTAGGAAACAGAAATATTCCTTTCATCAGAGTCTTCCCCTCTACCTAGGGGAACTTCAGCTTAGATAAATAGTGGACAAGACTGAAGAAAATCTTGAAGCTCACTTGATCATAGACTTTTGCAGATGAATAACACTGTAACCCAATAAAAAAAAAAAAAACAAGTACAGAAGTAGCTTAAAGAATTAGATAACTTAAGGAAATTAAAAGGCAAAATCTGTTTTGCCTTTACGGAACAACTGGTAAAAGCAAGAGCAAGAATTATTCAAAATGGTATTTTCTTAGGCTTCCTCATTATCATTTCCAGGCAGTGTTTTTTCACAAGATTAAAACAAAAGTAAGTAAAAGTATTTATAGAAAATGTTTAAATATTCATGGTCATGAAGCATGGCACAACCTCATTTTGTGTTATTCAGACTCATAAAATGTGAAATAAAATTATATTTTCCCCCAATTCAACCTTTTTTTAAAAGGAAATGCTGACTAAAACAAAAGAATCATGCAAAACAACTGATCGGAATAAAAGGATGATATGAAGTATGGAAAGCTAATTGAAAAGCTTTCATTTTTACTCAAAAGCTATTATGTGTTTTCATCTAGGGTTTTTGGGTTTGTGATTTTTATTTTTCTTTTGCATAAATAAGTTTAAACAATGGGTAATACAGATTTATTTATGAATTTCTTAGGCTGGAATTTTAAATAGTCTCAGAAACTCAAGCTGGTCAAAAATTAACTTAATATAAAATAGGCCACCTGCTCCAATTAACATACCTAATTTCTTCTCTGCTTTATGTAGCCATTTTTCCCATGAGCACATTCCACATGCGAAATTGGGAGCGCCAGTGTGGTTCCTTTGGTTTATGTTTTCAATATTATTTAGTTTTGCAAGCCTTCTATTTTTACTTAATCCTCATGCAAGCAGATTTATTTTTTTTAAATTTAAAGGTTTGCAAGACTTACTGGTTAGCAAAGCTGGGTTAGGGGTTTTTACTTGTTTGTTTGGGGTTTTTTTTTTGTTTTTGTTAAACCTGATGCATATCCCTGATGTACATGCAATTTTTGCTTTAAAGTGTTGGTTTAACAGCTCCCTGAAATTTCTGAGCTCTCGACTTTGAAGTACCACACGTGACAGCACCTGTCTTTGAGACCTGCAAACCTGTTCCTGCTAGTCATGGGCCACAGAGTCACTTCACCACAGAAACCCATAAGCTGTGGCTGAGTGTCATTGCTACCCTTCAAAGCTTTTTTCCCTCTGCAGCTTTTGTTTGGGATTATTTCATTGTGTCAGTGACTAACAGGCCCCCCTTAGACTGTCATCCTTTATTGCCTGTTCCTGACAGCTGCAAAAATACTGGCTTCCTTTTTTAATCCTGAAATGAACTGTTGCAGGAGTGGGGAACACTACAGTTTCCTCCACATAACGTTCTCCAATCAGAAAATTATAATTTCTCAGATGCATTAGCACAATATACTAGGAAACAGCTGCATAATTTAACTTAATTGTTAAGCAATACCTCATTATAGCTAGACAGTAAATTCAGCAGTTCACATTTTTTGTGCACCTCTCGTCTTTTCAGTGCTCACATCGTGTTCTCTTTTTCATCTGCCTTTCTTCTCCCAAAGGTGCTGGAAAAGAGCCATATTTGCAATAAAAATTAATTCAATCTTCTTTAAGAACCAGTTTAAATTCATGGTAGATGCCTAAGATTCAAACTGATAGGAAAGTAAGCCCTTGTAGATAACCCTGTAAAGTCTGATAACAGACACTCTTCTGTTTTTAAAACAAATAAAAAATCCCATCCAAAATTCAAGACCAACTAATCGTTCTGTTTTGAAATACATCTTAACTTCTAAAGGCCTATAATAGCAGTAAATATTGTTCAGCAGGGTAGGGGTGGAGAGATTCAAAAAGAATACAATTCAATACAGATGTGGTGAGCACCAAAAGTATAAGTTGCTGTAAGACATTCTGAGATACGAAAACAATTCCTAACTCTCGTGCAAGTTATTAATTTACTAGATTTTCCAAGTTGACAAAAGAAAAAATTCCACTTAGTTTCTATGTTAGACATATTTTATGTTTTAAGTAACTATTCGAAACAGGCATCACTTTTATTACTGCCATTGTCTAACCACGTGTTTAAGTACCTCTAAAATATTTAGACTGAATCATTAAATGCCAGCACAAAAATCCCCCTGAGCTGCCATTTGCTTACAGGTGTGTTCCCAGTCCTGCTACTGGGGGGTTTCTGCCTCTTTGGACCAGAAGCTTTCCAAAGAGCTGTGTTCTGAACATGAATTGACGCTGCCTGTGCTATCCCATGTATGAATGGCACACCTTGCTCTGTTTTAAGTAGCTGCACATTTGTCTCCCGTGTTCTTAACACAGGGTTCATGTGGCATGTGGGAGAAGGAAAAGGTTTTACTGCAAAGGTGATACTCACCCTCCAGCCTCCGGGAAGAGATGGTAACATGCTGAAAATAGAGGACACGGCATCTTCATTTGTAAGTCTACTTTCAGTCATGCAAAAGGCATACAGAACTCATTTTGAATAAGATCAGAACAGTAAATATTAAGAAGCACTGCTTACATTCCCCGCTGTAAGTTAGGACTATTAGAGAGAAGCCCTCAGGAAAGAGTAGGAAAACTTCAATGACCTTTTTTCTTGCCAGTTCTATGTACTATGAGCAATCAGTAATTAAAGGTGTTCTATAACTGTAGCCAAACATTACAAAAAGTTAAACCTCGGGCCTTTACAGGAAGATTTCGGGGTTTTGTTCTTTCATTATTTTTCAGGTTTGTTCCCTTTTATGTTCACAGAGATTAAAATAAAATCACTTGGATACAAGAAACAGCAACACTAGGAATCTGAAAGTGTTTAGTGAGACCATGTAATTACTGATAATGATCAATCATCCCTGTAGCTTCTGATCCATGTAATTCCCCACCCACTGAAATTCAACTAGTTTCTAATACATCTTTCATTACTAAAAAATTGAAGAAAGGTTTTTTGCATATTTATAACCATTTAATAATCAAATGTTGGTTGGGGTTTTTTTGTGATTACTGCACATCTTAATACAGCCTGACTTCACTAGATCAATTGAAGAAGTTTTCGGTTCTGTAGATTGCTTTTTCTGCTCAGAAATATCAGCATTGTCTGATTTCACTGTTATGTATCCAGCTTGTTTCCCGTACTGTGGATTAATACATAACCCTTGCTCGTTCTCCCTCATGAGGAAACCAAAAAGTCCCGATTGCTACACCTGGACTTTTATAATCGAGATGTGACCGTTCAGAATCTGACAAAACATGGTGAAAATACCTGTGTATTAGTATGCAATTATACAATGAAATGTGCCTGTAGTTGTACTAAAGGGAATGGCTAATTGGCTTCCTAACCTGATCATCTACTCAGAGTAAGCAGAACTACAGTCATGACATTTAGTTCTTAGGTTAGCCAGTTATTTTCTGTTGATAATTACAGAAGAATAGGAGAGAAACAGGCTTGCCAGTGTTTGCATAAGGGAAAGAATATTTCACTTCTGCATTAGGAAAGGGAAAGGAAAAGACCATCACAGATACGTGGTGAGGTTTCATTTTAAAGTGTGTGATTTATACCAATGCTATTTATTTGCTACATATAAAGTGCACTGTTTTATTTAGAAAAGGCATTGAAATAAGTGTAAACCTGGGAGAAATGAACACCTGCTATGAAATATTGTCGAGATTAAGAAAAAAATAGCTTCACTGCCTGACTTCAAAAGTGTCCACAGCTACAGAATTGATGTTTTCAATGTAAAATTAACCTTTGTGTTACAAAGAGCACCTGATCACAGTCACTAAGGAAAGCACTCCCTGGGGCAGAAGCAGTTTCTTGCCCTCTGCTTCCATCCTGTTGAAACACACTCTGTGGCTGAGGGACTTCAACTGGTGCAGTTATATACTGAATATTCTATCATTCCATTTTACACATATGTCCCAATCACAGACTCCTCTCGTATTTAATGTATGGTGAAGGCTCTGGTTGTGTTATGGGCAATCTTTGCTTGTCTGTTCCAAGAAGAAAAGTGGTTTAGGCCAAGTCAGAACCCCATTAAGAGTATTTCTCAGTATGATTCAGCATGTCTGTACATTATTTAACGAATCTGATTATGAGCTCACTGTTCCTAGTTAAAATTCAAGACTAGCTTAGATGAAGAAATTGCACTTGTTTAACCTGGAGATGAATCAGGTCTTCTGATGAAAAGAGGTCAGAGAAGGACAATAACTTAACAAATTGAAAAATGCTAAAGAGTGACAGCTATTGTTTTTTAAAACAAGTCCCCACAGAAAAGTTTGTCACTCTGCTGTTGCAAAAATATTTGCAAAAGGCACTGATAAAATCTATGGGTATGCTTACAACACGGGGAAAATGCAGTCCTTCTGTGGTCAGTGTAGCAGCTATGAAAACAATATAAACCAAAAAATAAATCCGAAATGCAAACCCTCAAAACAGTTATTCAAGCAAGAATAACTGGCCTAATACGTTGAAGTAAACAATAACTCTATTAGCATATTTTGCAGTTCCCTGATAGCCAACCATACTTATCAACAAGGAACTGAGTCTTCGTTCTGCATGAATTAACCTTCATCTTTATCTCACAGAGTTTTTGAATGGCAAACACTGTAACAATGATTGAGATTAAAATGTTAGCCTGAAGTCAGATACCTGATACAACGGATGAATCTTTAATTCATTTTAAATTGCTTAAATAATGTTACATTCAAAATTTTCTGCACGAATGAACATTAATTCAGCCAGCAAAGAAATGTTGCCATGTTTAATTCAATAGTTTTAAAAATTTAGTTATTAAAATATTCTAATTTAGCATTTTCTTTGGTATTCTATGCCTTGCTTTGTAAGATGCATCAACAGACCATGATAAAGAGATTAAGCAAAGCTGTAAAAATTCTGCCCAAATGGAGTATTTGTTTTTATTACAATGGCTTTTTACATAGAAAACTATGACAAAAATAAATGACATAATTTGATAGCAGATTAACACAATGATGGTCTCTGCTTCTGCAGCAGTTCACTGATACTTAAGTAACAGCTAATAAAGAGGATTCTTGAAGCCTAGTGGGTCTAATTCTCTTATTTATCAATATTTGTCACTTAGACAGATGTCGTTCCTTGAAAAATCCTAGAAGATTGGAAGAATTTCTATAATTCCCTAAAGTGCTTAAAATATTCTGAATTTAATAAACTGTGAAATGACTAGTTCAATGATATAAAACAAATCAGCATTAACCTCATTAAATATTATATTTATTAAGGTAAAAATATAGGAAAGCCCACACACTGTGGGTAGAAACCTACCGCTATTACCATAGAACTTTCAGCTTTATTTCTCACACAAATTCCTTAAAATAAAACATCCATGTTCTGGAAAAGATTGTATAATTAGCAGAAATAGATCCTTCCCTACAAATCAGGGAGCCCTCCATTTTTATTTCTTCCATAATTTCATAAATTTTCATATTCATTAGAACAGATAACACATTAGCTCTCCACCTCCCTGCTGCAACGTTAGAAGACTTGAAAGGGGTCTAGGAGCAATCTAAATTGAGGAGGTTGTAAGGTAATAGGCTATCCCAAATGGTTTGGGTAATAAGGAGGAAAAGGTTTCCAATAAAGTTCAAGAACTTTCTTTCTCCTCTTAAAATTAAGATCCATGATTTTAATCGCTGATATATCCCTGCTGCTCTGCCAGGCTGGATTAGGTATCACAGCACTCTCGCTGCAGTTCTTAGCTGAGCTTCCACCAAAACAAGCTTTTCAAGCTGGGAAATTACAAAGAGCATTTGGCAAGAAAGCTGCATCAGACCAGGTCCCAGATCCACTTTCGTGCAAGAGTAGGATAAAAACCCCACAAAACATATTGCTTTTTTACAGATAATGATCCACAAAGACTTCCAGGGTATGCCTGAGGAATCCCAGCAGTTGTTGCACCAATGAGGGAGTGCCGGCCTCGCAGCCTGGTGCTAGGAAGGTAAGAAAAAGGTAAACCAAACACGGCTCTGCACATTACCAGAAGCCTTTAAGGTGCAATTTGTGTGCCGGGAACTCACAGTGCAAACCAGGTCAGCCATCTGAGGCACCAGCACCCCAAAAGGAACTGTTCTGTGTAGGAAGTGTTACAAGCCCTATCCACTGCTGTGGTCCTACAAAAGGAAAAAGGAAACAAAACCTTTATGCTTAAGATATTTTCAATAAAAAAAACTCATTTGAAAATCTACTGATTTATAAGACAAAGATTTAGGAAGAACTTGAAACTGCTTGGGAGTTTTTTTGTTTATTTTGCTTTTCTAAGCCTGGGAGTTCATATTGTTCAGCTTCTAGCAGAAGAATTGAGACTAAAAAACTGCCCAAAGACTTTTTCCTTCAACTTCCTTTTTTAGTCTACTGTCAGCAATACAGAAATTTTCAACTATTGCTAACTTGTCTTCCCCTAGAAAAAGAATCATTTTTAGCTTCAAGTATACATTTAGGGGATATTAAAATCTTACAAAACATACTGATTTTTTTAACAGTTGATGTAAACTTGGTTTCTTAGTGTGGCAGAGCTAAGAGTCAGAATGAAATATATCAAATATCTCCAAGATCCTAAATATTGAATCCAGTATTTTTCCAGTCTCAAGTTCTGCTACACATCTTCACAAAGCTCACTATAAAACAGCATTGGGAATGTTTGTCTCCATTCATGTGTGTCCACAATTTAATCCTGTAACCTCAAGAACATCATCATCATTTACTTTCTTCCTAAAGTGTTCAGCAAGCTTAAAGTGTATCTGTGTGATATTTAACTCAGGCATAGCTTCATGTTCATATAGAAATATCTCTATATATACCTTTCTGTAAATGAAATTTCTGCCCTCACCTCCTTTTCAAACAGGCTTTTGGTGCAGGAATGGTGTAAAACAGGCATACATTACAGACCCAAGCAGTGTTTCATCACACCATGTAAATGAATGTGCCCATTCCATGTCAACTTAGACATTTTTATCCCGCTGCCTACTGGGGAGTATGGAGGTATATCCACAGCTGCAACAAGAGCTGCCCTGCTCAGTGTTCCCAGAGCAGTGAAGAGTCTGGTCCCATTTAGCAGTGACAGTGCTGAACAGCAGCAGAGATTCTCTAAGGAGAAATGCTTTTCTAAACAGCCAACCTGAACTCAGGAAAATGCATTCAATGAGCTTTCATCAAAATTTTGAAATATTCCAGCTGTAATTTCCATATTACTTGCCTAGCAAGTTGTGGTTTTCTGCAACAAAAGCTGGGAGGAAAAGAAGGTGTCAAGAAGAAATATTTTCTTCAGACAAGGTTGTCTTGAAAATGTCTCTGGTTTTTCCAAGCCTGTGCCTGAAAGGGCAATAGGACTGGGAGAGATAAATCAGAGAAGGCAAAGAAAATCCGAGTTTTGTCTGGCTATCATCAACTCTATGTATGAGGAAGCACATTAAACCAAAGAGATGATCTTTAAGTGAGGCACTGGAAATACTGCCTTTTGTTTCAACGAATGTTACTAAGAACATGAACAAAGTTCTTTACTATTTTTTTTCAAGTCTTTGCTATTTTAAACATTCCAGTTTACTGAATGTTTTCTATTTATGGAAATGTTAATCTGACATTAAAATCTGCAATATCTGTTTAAATAGTGCACATAGACACCATAGGTTTGTGAGTGTATATTCTCAGGTCATCCGTTCTCAAAGGCGTGGACCAAAGAGCACATGAGAAGCACAGCCCCAGATTCTCTTTCCAGCACAAGGCCTTTCCACTCCAGTGCAGTTGGATGCACATCAGAGGTTCAGGCTGTGTCATGCTCTGGAGTGCTGAATGTACTTGATATGAAGGCATCTGAGGGAGAAGTCTCTGACAGCAGCTATGATTTGTTTTTTCACAGTTAGGTATCTCTTTAGTCTTTGAATGGTAGAAATATGTCACCATTCAAGAAGGAAACTGTTTAAGTAGGGGAAAAAAAAACAAAACTTACTGTATCTTTGTTTATACTAAAACTGCCACTTCTGAAATTAATTCTCTTCCAGAATAAGGGCAGTGGTTTGTCACCTCCTCAGTTCTATCCTCTGCCCTTTCATCACGTCTTGTGGTCAGAATGCAGCACTCTCAGCAGTACAATCACTCATGGAAAGCCCTAAAGAGTGGAGAAGGCCCACTAAGAGTAACAGAAAACTATTCTGACAAACCCCTGTTTCAGATTCTTTCATTTCTGACCACCCTGTCCCCTTGCTTAAAAAGTCTCCTTCTGCTCCACCACCTCTCTGCCTGCATCTCCTACATGGCTGAGCAGCCTCTTGCTACACACAGTATCATTTAGGGTAGTTTCTCTAATGTTGCTATCAAGGTGAAACTTCTTCCTTGGAGGTGTTTAATATGTTTCAGATTCATCTGTATTTCTCCTCTTCCATGGCCTGCTGTAAAACAAATCTGGTTGGCTTCTTTTTTTCCCCCCATGTTTTACATGTCATTCTATATAATAAATTATTTTGCTATTTTAGCAATCTTTCATATAATGAAGAGTTCTTTTTCAAATGCTAGCAAGGTGTGGGTCAGCAGATTTCCATGTAGGTAAAAAACACTGTTTAGACTGAACCACACTCGGGTGCCTGACAGAGTCATCGTGTCCCTGTTATTTCTAGAATTAGTAGTTTGACCCATCCATCAGTAATCTCACTTCATCCATTCTGAGGCACACGTTTCTTGAAGGAGTGCACAATCATTTCAGTTACATTTTTTATTGACCACATTTGAATTCACAGCCTTGAAAATTCATCACTGCTCCAGCTTTTGAGTCATCCTTCTCATAAAACTGTAACAGAAGGATAACAGGTGTAGGAGAAGCATGGAGAATTTTCTACTGCTGAGCCATGACTTTGGAACCAGGGACAGGATACTAATCTCATCGCTCAACAAAAAATAAAGGATCCCTCCCTCTGACTTTTAATACAGGAACACAGAATAATCTGAAGTGTCAATATACACTCCTTCCTTTCAAGGCTACAGAAGATCACGACCAATTGGATTACAAAGGGTACCAACTTGGTTTAGGATAATGCTTTAAGTACATAGTGATAAGCAGGATAAATAGGAAACTATTTCCTCTGGGACACCAACACAAGACGTTTGCATAACTACAGGATGTAGGCCTGGATAATGCACCATCTCCGTTGTTACTTAACACAATAGTCCTGCCACCAAAATTAACTTCTGAACTGTGCTCTTGGAACTCCAGGAGCAAACACTGTAAGTAAAAGGTTTTTTAGTTTCTTATCTGGAGTTCTCCTGTACTTCAAGCCTGCAAGAAAGAATTTCGAATTTCATTTGAATTTGTTATGGTTACACAACGGAGACCATATATAATTCCTGGAAGGCAAAAGCAGGGTCTCACTTTGATCAACACCAGGATGTGTTAATTTTGATCTCCTAAAAATATTCTTAACTGATCTATTCATCTATAAGGTGTTTTTATCTCTGAGATTCATTACTCCAATAGGATTTATTCATGTTCTGTGTCCAAAGAAACCCGAAGGGCCGGTGAAGCCTTAACAACAGCAATTTAACCAATGGCCCAGCGAGCGAGCCCACGTGTGCCATTTCTGCACAGTGAACTCGGTGCATCATTTGAAGTGAAAGCCATCTAATTAGGTAATTTACAACCAACATTTACAAATTAGATGGCTGAACCTAAACTATGTGAAAGGTTTCTTCTTTAGTCTAATTTATGCTTGTGTAAGCTGAGAGTTTTTAGCTTTCTCTTTTTTTGGTTTTTTTCCCTGGTCCTCAAACAGCTGTAATTAAGGGTGCAAGCAAGACGCAGCCTGAGAATGATTTACAGCACATCAGCTTTGTTCTAAAGCAAAGGCAGAACACAATGACATATCAGTGAGAAATTAATTTCTTTAGGACAATTAATTATTAGGCCTTACATACCAATAAAAGTAGAATAATTCGTGTAAGAAAATAGAATCATAGAATATCTTGAGTTGGAAAATACATCTAGAAATTGTTAAATGACACAATAAAAGGCCAATTATAACACAGTATGTCATAACAAGTGATCAGGCTCCAGAAAGTCCTCTTCAGCCCTCTACCATACACTTGGATATGACACGGTGACTTTGGGTGTTTGGCATGTGACTCTGGGGGGTTGGATTACATTACCTTTAAAGGAACCTTTCAACTCAAACTCCTAAATTCTGGTGTTGATGTGACAAAACTACTGAGAACATTGACTAGGAGAGAAAAGTATCCAAATATCTCAACTTCTGCATTTTTCAGCTTAAGCTCCTTCTTCATAGACACTGTCCCCCTTGCCAGCAGAAATGAACTTCTTGAAAATGTCTTTTCGAGACAGAAAGTATGAAAATAAAAATTGTGGAAAATGTGGGCCATAACCATTTGCAAGACCAGGGCCCTACTTGCAGGGAAGTTAAGAAATGTCATACACTCAGGAGATATTTTGTATCAGCATCTCACTTATAAAATTACCAGTCAATAGGAGGAAATGTATCTGAAGCTAATTATTTCTCCCTACCTTTGAAAAACAAGACTATTTTGCATGATAGATTGAGAAGCCAAACACTGAGCATTTATTTATTCTCTCAGAGTGCATTAAAAATAAGCTCACATGTTGCTTTTGCCACAGAGGCTTTTATTGCCACCCAACAGTCAGGGCAATTGTAAACACTAACACTTAATTCAGTGAGTTTTTCATTGCTGTATAAAGTTAGTTACCAAGAGTGACTTGTTTAAATTAGATCAACATCATCTAGACCAAAACTAACTGCTTCTGTACTGAAATGAAATGAAAACTCACTAAACAATCTGGTTTTGTTTGTTGTTTGGTGGGGTTTTTTTTACATATTTCCACCCACCTCTCTCTCAAAATCAGCTTCCAGAAAAAAAAAAAAAAAAAAAAGCCACAATTCAGCA
>JAYRBT010000181.1:30193810-30219616 GCA_036023395.1 Myiotriccus ornatus | reverse complement strand
TGGCCTGTAACCTCAAGTGCGACTTCTGATACCATTTTTTCAGGTTTGGAAGTTTGGCTTCAAAGTTCAACACTTCAGTGAATGTGCAGGAATAATTAGACCTGATAAAAGGCCTCTAGATACCACTGTAAAAACTCTCAGACCTTTAAGGAAAACAAAATATTAAGTCTAGTTTGGTTTTATTTGTCTTTTAAAACCAGAATAAAATACAATGAAACAAGCTAAAAATGTTAATGATGATGTAATTACTTATAAACTTTGGCCTAGGTCACAAGATTTCCTGAAGAAGGTGAGTGAGTAAGAGTATTCTGGTGATTTTGAAATTGCCTTTGAGTTCATTTATTGGGAAATCCTACGTAACTCCTGATCAAAGCATCATAAATGGGCTCACTGCTGTCTGATTAAGATGTTTTTTCAGACTTTCAAGAAGAACGAAAGTGTAGAGATATACTTTTAAATGAATCATTGTCTTAAGGTTGACTGCTGCTTTTTGATGCCTTATAAAGCTGGTTACTGCCTGTAGCTGTGGGCATTTACCTAGAGAACACTTACAGGACAGAGCACCAACTGCACACTGGGCTTTTAGCTTGAGAAAACTAAAATACCTGACCTGCCTTATACTGGTTATATCCTTCCGCCTGGGAGGGATCACACAAATAGCCCTGACTGGGCACGTACAGTACTTATAATGTACATTACATTATTTGTAACTTGGATTATGGTGTTCTGTGACTGTAATGTTTTGCTTCACGAAGAGCTACTCCCTGCCAGTGCATTAAAATGACATGAGTCCATTGTAGAAATGGATTGCAGCTCTGGTAAAGAAAACAATCTTAACTTGCCACCATTGCTGGAATTTATAAAAATCTCTTAAAAAGCAATCTCTGAGGTGGGAGAAGCTGTTTTAGTGACGTGTTAACACGTACATCATGATCTTATCCCATCTCATTAAGGCTGATGTGTCTTTTCTGTTCTCTCATGGGCCATACTGAACTGGAGATAATTAGTTTTATTATTGTTTTATACTGAAATATTCTATTTAATATCAACTTTTATTTATGTGTAAGGAAAGCACAAAGTGGGACTAAATGAAGGTTATAGTAATTCTCTATATGAAATCCTGTATTTTTTAAGCTCTTGAGAAGAATAAACAGCTGGAGGGAGGGTCTGGTGCTTGAGTAGCGGCACAGTGAGGCCTCTCAAAGACATCAGGACACCACTTTTGCCCTTCTGCTGCCTCCACAGAGGAGTGCAGATCTCTCCTGTGATCCTTCAAATAGCCGATGCATTGCTTAATGCATGCTACAGCAGCACTGTAAACACATTCTGGAAACTCCATCTGATTCAAGGTCTTTTTCTATTCAGTTTTCTAATAATTCAAACAAAACTACAAATATTTTAAAATCTCTGTTCAGTTTTGGGCCTCTCACTAGAAGAAAGACTTTGAGGTGCTAAAGTGTGTCCAAAGAAGGGAAGTAAAGCTGATGAAGGGTCTGGAGCACAAATCTTGTGAGGAGTGGCTGCAGGACTGGGGGGTGTTTATCCTGGAGAAAAGGAGGCTCAAGGGGGACCTTATCACTCTCTATAACCACCTGAAATGAGGCTGGAGCAAGGTGGGAGTCAGTCTCTTCTCCCAGGCAACAAGTGACAGGATGAGAGGAAAAGGCCTGAAGTTGTGCCAGGGGAGGTTTAGGTTGGATATTAGGAAGAACTCTGTCAGTGAAAAGATAGTCAAACATAGTTAGTGCCCAAGGTAGAGTCACCATCCCTGAAGGTATTTAAAAGACATGTAGATGTGACACCTGGAGACATGGTTTACTGGTGGGCTTGGCAGTGCCTGGTTAAGGGTTGGACTTGGTGATCTTAAAGGTCTTTTCCAGCCTAAACAATTCTATGATTCTGTGATTCTGTGATTCTATCTCTTATCCAAATTGCGTCCCACGAGTATCCAAAGTTTCAGTAGAGTATCAAGAGGGAAGAACGGTGTTAAATAGGATTAAAAGTTAATGAAATATTTTTATGACAGTATTTTACCACAGCAACAGAAAGTTAGATCTGAGCATTGTATAAATATTAATATTACTCTCCTCATCTCAATCACTAAAGGACCTAGAGAAGGTGTTTGGAAGGGAAAGAATCTCATTTTTATGGTTCTAAAATTCGAATGTGAAAGAGGAAGAGAGATTAGGTTATAAAAATAAGGTACTGCATAACTTGCCTAATGGCCTGTAATCTGCTGGAAGTACAGCTGCAGTGGGCTTTTAAACAGGTGCTCTGATTATAGAGCATAACAAACATGTTAGACTTTGTAGTGCATTTAATATCTTATAAACAGCCAGACTAATTTAGGCAAGGCTAATGGGTTAGCTCAAATGGTACTCATGTAAAAAGCTTGCGATTATATCTATGTACATTAAAGCTGAAGTTTTGGTACTTGGATCTCCCCAGCCCGCACATCTCAGAGCAGAGGCTGCTTCAGGCACAGGCAATGCCTGGAGGCTGCGGCAAATCCACAGTGCCCGCCCGGTCAGTGCAACAGGGAGTCTGAGTTGCTCCTGCTTCTGATCACTGGGTTTATTTTCTGATCCTGTAGCTGGGTAATCTTTTGGAACAGCAAAGAAATTGAAAATGAGCTTGGTGTCTTGAGGTAGTCTGCTGTCATTTATGTTTGCCCCCTTTTCAGAAATCTGTGACTGTGTTTTTTTCAAGTGCAAACCTGGCAAGTATGATATCACAGCTGTCCCTTAGGTTTTGTGTTTTCAGAGGTTCACTTTACCAGGACACTGAAAACCTCTGCTAGCTTGAGACTAACTGGGTTATAGTTCCAAACAAGAAATAAAAATCTAAGAGTGAATGAAGACTAATTCTACCATGACGTAAGATGGATTTTGACATGTTAGGACTAATAGAAGGAAATAATCGGGGTATTATTTTGTGTGTGAAAAAACAGAGTCGAGAACTCAGTGCAATGAATGTCCTGTGCCCAACAGCACTGGTCTTGTTTGGGTTGTTAACGCCTTGAACACTGATCACAGATGCTCCGTCTCAGGCATCAGTCCCAGTCTCCCAAAGGACAAATCCCAGCTGCCTGCTGCCTGTGCACAGCTGCCTGTCCTGCCTGCCGGAACAGGCGTTCTCTGCAGCCAGCCCCTTCAGCACATCTGGGAAAGACAGTCTGCATGTGGACCCACTCATCTGTCACTGCTTTGTGCTGGCCAAGTAACACTTTATGCCTGTGGTTATAATCATGCTCCCTGTGGGCATAAAAATGAGGTGTTTAAATATTTTATTAACTAGATCGTAAAGCCAAACATCCGAAGGGCTGAGCCTGCACGAGGCAGTAGGATATATTGCCCTCGCTCTGCTGTGCAGCTGCGCCTTAACTCATCAATCCTTCTGAGAGGTCAGCACAGGAGAAAGAGAAAAGATGTGTTGTTTTAGGGTGGACCACAAGGCAAAAACAGATTTTGTGGATTTAGAGGGGAGAGGGCAGAAGATGTAAATGTTTCATAGGAAATTGCAGTGGTACCTGAGAAGCCCAGGCTGGAGCTGGAGCCCCACATGTTGACTGCAGTGCCTGCAGATACCTTGGTGGTGCACAGTTGTAGCTTAGGTATTTGTAAAGAACAATATACTTTAAAAACCACTTTTATAATGCTATTTTCTTTGTAATTACTTTTTTTTAGTCAGAATGAATTTTGTATACCCTAGATTAAATTCAATTCAAATGTAATAATATTCAGTACATTTCTTTGATACCTACTGTAGTACATTACACAGAAATGGTTAAGTGACTTCATTTTGCAGGTTCTGGGAGTTTTCTAACAACTGACACATTGAAGTTTCAATATTTATGCTCAGTTGAATTTTGACACCTAAAATATCAGAAAGTAATGTGACCTTTTAAGGTTTCTATTTTGTTTTCATTTGGATCGCTGCTGTTCTTTCAAGCATCTGTTTGGTTGCATACTGTGGAGGAACACTTATTATTAGATAGTTTATTTTAAGAACAATGATATAACAGATATGTCATTGTTAGTTGAAGCACAAAATATAAGAAACAGCATATTATGCTGGCAATGTTAATACACGTTTCTTGGACACATCTTAGACAGTGAATCCATTTCTTACCCCACTTGTCCCACAAAAGAAAAGTAGGTTCTTTTATAGCTGTACTAATGCCACGTGAGCCGTTCTGATTAAAAAATTTAGAGTTTCAGGTCTGACGCTGAAACCCAAAAGAACAGTGAGATTGAAACACGTCACACCTTCAGTGTGGCATCTCCCATTTAAAGAAGACTATTATGAGAGGAAGGGCTTAACCTTCTCATGCTGTAAAAATTCAGAGGTTAAGCCCAAAGCATTTACAGCAAGCACACGCGGCGGCTTAAGCCAGAAAACAATTTCTAGCGGTGAATCTCAAGAGTTGCAAAGACTCTACCTCAGCCCAATTAAGTTCCTTGAACTCCAGATGGCTGTGGATGTGTATAAATCTCCCTGAAATCCTGAAATAAACCAAGAGCAAAATACCTGCTATTCAAATGACTGAGTTATTTCAGTCGCCCTCCTTCCTACCAACCAGACACAGCCACAATGCAACACTAACCCCGGCGCTGTATCACTTTGTAACGTACTGCATCAGGGATATACTACTCAAGATCACTTTAGGTTTTATGTGTGCCTCATTATGCAATCTTAAAAGCCTAAAATGTGATATAATGGAGCGTTTAGCTCAAAGATAAGGAAAACAGCACGCTGCACTTTGTAGCCATTTGATATCCTGACAGGAAAGGGAAGTGACACATGATAAAGAAATAAATAGCACGAGCAGTGAATTATGGCTTGTGCAGATCCATTCATGTATTATTAAACTGATATCATGACACAGTTCACTTTGGAATTGGCCAGGCCACCATTTTGCATTCCTTCAGATAGACTCGTTTCCTGTGTAAGGAACTGACGGAAGCAAATAAAATGAAAATATACATGCAAATGGTAGGCAAGAGTATGAAATAACAAACCCAAGGGCAAATGTGCACATCCTGTCAATTCCCAGACCATAAGGGAAATTAAGTATTCAAACATTATGATGATTCATAATGTATAAAAGGCAGATAATGTAAAGCAGTTGTGGTGAATTCCTCTTGCACAGGACATAGAATTGCCCCAAATTATGTTTTCCTTCTTTCAGGTGAAGACTTCTACAAAAAAACAACTTTTAAAATGAACATTGAGGGAAAATCCAGTGCTTTCTATGTTAAATCACATTATGGTTAGTTATCCTCACTGTCATGGCCGTAATTCTGTGACAGGCTCTTTGATTAACAAAACCACTCAAGCACGTTGATTCTTTCTGTTAAATGTATTTTCTATTTCTTCCACGGTTCCCATAGCTACAGAACTCTCTTCAATTTATCAACACCCAAAAATTCAGAGAAAGCAATAAGCTGATTAATTATATGTAAAGAAGAAACTCCAGGACAAGGAGGTTGATGTCAGTCCAGCTTGCCCTGAGAGTGCAAACACGTTACACCATTGCCTGCACTGTCTGTCGCTGCCCTCCTGTCCCATCCTGCCTGGTGCTCCTGGGGCAGACATTTACCCTCTGACATTATGCCTGTGATCCTCTGCTGTGGGTCCACCTTTGTGAACATGTTCATTCTGTTCCTTCTTTCTCCTGTTCTCACTGCTGTTGATCTGGAGTTGTCCTGGCTCTCTCTTATTTTTTTGAATTACTATTTTCCAGGAGTTTGGCAAACATTCCTTTTCAAATGTTTTCTACTTTCTTGATAATTTTAGCAGCTAAAATAAATTTCATGGCTTTATCCTGTGTTGCTTTATTTCAGATATGTAAACACAAAGTGCATCTAGCTAATGCCTGCTCAAAATACAGAACACTAATAACAGGAAACCCTTCTCTTGATTAATTTGTCAAGCATAGATCTTTGCACAGAGCATCTGTGTTTTTGTAGTATTAATCTGAGTTGCTGCTGATAAAATGAGAGTAGGTGAGGTTGCACAACAAGAACATAAATCCCAATTATCAACCAAAGAGAAGAAAGAATTAATTCAGAAGGTTATATAGGCCAAAAGAATGCTGCAACTGTGGATGCTGAAGTAATAAATATTATAAATATTTCTTACATTTTCATAGTCTTCACATGGCAGGAGCTAAACAAGGTTGAGAAAGAAAAATCAATATTAAATTATGCTCTTTGCAAACATAAATAAATATTCCTGTTGCTCTACAGCCCTTATACAGGAATCCAAACTAATAAATCATAAAGCTTGTTTCATTTTTCCATTTGGCCACCACCCAGACAAAAGCAGGTGGATAGTTTAAAAAGAGTTGCTGGGAGATTTTCCTTCCATTCAGTTATCTGTCTGTCCTTTCATTGTTTCCTTGATAGTGCTGCTGTTTTCATTTTAATGTACAATGCAGTTGTTTGTGTCCAATTAGAGCTTTGTAATTTATGTAATACCAGCTCTGGAAATACAGTATGATTATGCACACGACAGTAACTCCTCAGGATAAACATTTAAAAACATAAAATGCATTTAAAAATGGTAGTACTTCTAGCTAGAGGACTTTACACAGTGCAGAAATCGTGTCTCTGATGTAATATATGCAATTAATTCCAGACAAATCCACAGGAGTTCCTGGTACTCTTCAGGGTACATGAAGGAAGGAGAAAAAAGTGGAAAGAATTCTAAAATCTGATTGTATTTTATTAGGAAGTTTTCTTAGAGGAAAAAAGGAAATTATTAAGTTTATACTATGCTACAGCTATGTTTAAAAATGCTATCAACATGGATTCTTAGTTGTATGGACAATGTAAGAATCAGTAGGACGGCCCACGTGAATGGGTGTGGAAATTGTGTTTGTCTCACAGATATCTAACTTTGTATGATAAAAAAAATATTGCTTTAAATTGAAGTCTATTTATTTAAATGAATTTACTTAATAAATTTTTTTTAAGTAGGGAGAAAGTAGAAACAGGACCAGGAGTTTTAGTACCCATTTAAATAAGGTCGTAACAGGGCAGTGATCTGGTCATCTGTCACTTCCCATACGGAGAGGGGTTGTACCACGTTAGGAAAACGCAAACTGGGCTCTTCCTCCTCATCCTCCTTCTCTTCCTTCTCCTGCTTATTCTCTGTGAGATGACAGTGCTGGTTTCACCCTGGGGAGGTTCTTGGTGGTGTGTGAGGGAGCTGCTGGGGGACTGGGCCAGCTCTTACAGGGGTCGAGGGGCAGGAGGAAGCAGTGCAGACCAGGGATGTCCCACAGGATCTGCTGGTGGCACTCCCATAGGTGACCAAGACAGTTGGAATCCTGGAGATCACCTGAAGTGACTCAGCCCTGTGTGTCCCCAAGGGATCTCAGCCAAGGCACTGCAGGAAGGAGGAGGGCAGGCTGGGCAGAGCAGACACTGCCTGGAACCCAAGAAATTCCTTTAACTCAAAACAGACAGCATGACTGCTTGGCAGTGCTTTCCTCGATTTCATCTCTGCAAGGGATCTGTCACATCAGCAGTCAACACATTGAACTTTCAGAATTTTAATTCAGAAAATTATGGACATTTGGACTCCATTTCACCCTGCAACAGTGTTGTGGGGGCCAGAAACTCAGGACCAGGCTTTGAATTTGATGACTTCTTATTTTCTAGTACCTTTCTCGGTCTAAGAAAGGAGAGTGTGGATGGGTAGGGAAAGGATGAGGAGGAAGAGCCTCTCTCTGTCGTTATGTTAATTACCTTTAATTTCTAGATGGTTGTTTAGCAGAGGAAAATAAGTTTTCTGTTATATCTATTGTATTTTTCACCCATTCTGTTGATGTGGTTGCAGCAGGAAAGAATTTTTAGCTTGAAGGGCTAAATAAGAGCCCTTTTCACTCCTGATTAAATGTCTGAATGCTGCTAATGCCAAAAAATCTTTCAAGCCATACCTGCTACACAGCTGCCCGTGTTTTGCATAGCCTTTCTTTCTCCAGATAATGGGGCAAACAAACATTAGTGCTTGTATTCTGCCATAACAGCAAGTTTTTTCTCTTGCTACAGCCTGTTTATTCTCTTACAGTCCTTGGAGGGGGAAGCGAGAGAGGAAGATTTGAGGAAATAAAACCTGGAATCTCATTGTTCTGCAGAGCATAAGCATTGAGTGGGATATCTGAATCTGTGAAGGGGCAGTTAATATTGTTGTTCTTTGCAACAAATACTGTGCTTAAAGGTCATTCATGACAGGGGCTTTGAGAGCATCTGTTGCTAGGAACACACATGCTGAATGCCAATACTGGAAACTATTTGAGTGACAATCATCACAGTGTTTCACTATTCATCATCTTTTCTGCTTTGCAATAGATCTGTACCCTCTTTCACTCGTTCCTGTTACCCAACAAATATGTCAGACGTTTTTCAGTTTGACAATTGTGACCTCAAAATCGCTTATTCCAAGTTTTATTTTATTTCCATTTTACACTGCAAATTAGGATGTTCATCATTGAAGCACAGGATTAAGGAGACATTACCCCATGAATAGTCCAGCCACTGTGCATGATAAAGATGGAGAACAAATTTAATATTTTTGCAATCTGATTGAAGAAAAAATTTTATGAAGAAAAACATTAAAAATTCAGGGACTTTTGTCAGGCTGATTCACATTATTTTGTTTATTAGATAAATTAAACATGCTTATCTTTATTATAAACATATATTTTAATTCTTCAACATATTTAGCAGTATATATGTTAATTTAAAACTCTTCAAATTCTCCATACCAAAATAAAGCTTCCAGAAAAATGTGATGCAATATTATCAACATACAGCTCTACTGCTGTTACAGATTTTGCTACTTCTGCTACTATTCCTCCCTCAGAAGCACTGGAAATGTCATCTCTTCATTGAACAATGCAAACATCTTTTCTGGTTAAAATTTTTCACTTCTAATCTCACATGAAAGCCTGAGGGTCAACCAGGTCTGCCATTAGCTTGGAAATTTTAAGTCTAGGAATAACTGTTAAATATTCAGCTGGACATGAGAAAAAGTGATGTCTGTGAATTTTCTCTTCAATGCCACTAACCTTTAAAGCTGATCTTGTGGAGGAGCTCTTTGCAGTGTATGATTGCCACCCACCAACAACAGGAACTGTAGCAGCTCTTTCTTTCCTTCTGAAACAAGGCCCCTGCCAGCCCCACCATGATCTCTCACAGAGCCCGGAGCTTGGCAAAGCAGCATAAGAAAACCTCTGGGTTGTGAAAGAGCTGCAGCAAAGCTCACTGAGAAATAAAAAAGGTAAAATCAGGGGAAAATGTAGGTTTTTGAAAAGGGGTTACCGGTCACTCAAGGGTTCAAGAGGAAGAAGACACGGAAAGATATAAAACCCTAAAAGCCGAGAAGGGTGGTGATGTAGGTGATGAAGAGATGTAGGATCATCAGGTCGAGTTGTCCATTGGTTGTGTCTCTGGTGTATCTGCCGTGTCGGTGGTGATGGAAGCGAGCAATCTTTCCTCTGTCCACCAAGGGATGGTGGTAACTCTGGTGTTCAGCCCAACCAGTTGCCTAGAGCCTGGCTGTCCTTGGAGTGTCTAGGCCAGCCAGCAGTAGCTTTGCACTTTTCCATTCCTGCTTGAGGAGGCTCCTTGGGCACACCTGAAGATGCCAAACGAACTTGGCCAGGAAAGGAGGGCAGCACTGCACGGTCAGTGGGATTTTATAAACCTCTGTGCAGGATTTGGGAAATTTGGCTCATCTCATAGGAACTATAAGTCCTGCTGGAGTACAAAGGCATTGAGTGTGTTGAAACACAAATATTAGGAACCACAACAACCCCCTGCAATGTAGAACAGATTTAAATACTGGTGTTTTACAATCTGGTTTACGCTGTGACTCGCAACCACAAGAGAAGCACACTGCTGCACCTCAAACCAGATTACCAATAGACTTCACAAATCCAGTTTGACACTTATGTGTCTGTCATATTTTGTTTTGTGTACCAGTGTAGGGGTGACATTTAATAACTTATATTTGCAGCAGCTGAAATGGTAATCTGGGTTTCTAGCAGCTAACATACAAGCAATAGTGGGAGTTAGATCATTCTGTCATTTGTTATGAAAACCCAAAATGGTATAGCTAATACAGATTTTTTTTCTCCTATAAACACCTGAGATATAAATTCACATATAGCATTTTCGAAAAATTCAGGATAAGGGTCCAGTGGTGTCAGGAGTATTACTATCTATTAATCTACTATCATATGATATACATTGCAAAACTTTGTTACTTCAGTGTTCATAACTCTTAGTTTTCTGCCATATTGCCTCTATACATCACTGAAAATCTTATTTACTGATTTTTACTGACAATGGCAGCAAACATAGTCTTCCTATCTTGTATATTATAAGTGTATATGGAAACAGGATAGCCTTTTTTAAATTATTTAGTCTCTCAGTATATGGCATATTTTTGCAAACAAGGATCAGCAAATGCCAACACAGAATTGTTAAATAATGTATTGGCTTCTCTTACACTGTGCATAAAGTGTCTTCCCTAAGTACCATTCTGTTCAAAGGGAAAATCACGAGAGCTCAAAAACCAAAATGCCTGACATTGAAAACATAAATCCCTGTGGGCATATTCCCCATTGTCTTCCTACCTGCATCATCCTTCATCCTTTTGTAAAGTGGGTATGTAGTACAATCAGACCTGAAAAGCAGATGATTTATTCCACTTTCCACAACGGTAAATGAAGATACAAGATGCAGAACAGCAAGAAATTTGATCCTTGGTCCTTCATAAGCCTCTTTTGTTTGCTCTGAAGTACCAGCTGTATTTCAGGTCAGAGATTAAAGTGTATTGGAGCAGCTTTAGGAGTTGCCATAAAATGCTTTCATTTCCCAGCAGTCACTAAAGTGATCATCTATTACCAAGGTTTTATGCTGTCCCTAGGAAACATCTAACATCTGAAACAAAACAGTTGGCAAAGACTGATTCTGTGCTTTGAGAAACTTTCATGTGCACAGTATTTCCCCCCTCAAAAATACCATCTGTATTACTCTCTTCATTACTGGCAGAAGATACAGTCTCAGAACTGGTCACTACTAAATTAGTAAGTGCATAAAACTCATGATTAAGCCTAGATTTTCAAGAGTACTTGGTGTATGCAGAGCTCTCTCAGAAATACAGTAGTTTTTCAAGTGAGCTACTTTACATCTGCCAGAAACAAATTTAGAGGAGTAGCAATATCTAGTGAAGAGGAAAAACTAACTCAAACTAGCATAGTCTTCCACTTGTTTAATCTTCAGAGAGTGATTATTTTACCTGTTTGTATTCCATGCAGTACTATGATAATCTTAAATTACCGTGGAGTGGTTATTAAAAGTACTGCTTTGCAGAAAATGTTGTCATCCAAATACATCTTGATTTATGTCCTATTTGTGAAGGCAGTAGTAGTGTCTGAGCTGCTTGTAACCTATGGACCTCACAATGCTGGGTCCTTGGCTGTCATCTGATTTCTTTTATTTGTCGTTTCTGCAAACAGAAATGTTTACTTCAATATCCAATAAAGATTGTGTGCCACTCACACACATATCCTCCTTCTGTTGTCAGTGTTCACAAATGTCTTTTGTGGAGGTCCCTCTCCTTTGCAATAAAAATTCTTTTAGCTGGCTTCAATTTTTTCTGATTTCAAAACCAGTGTAAAGAAACAACAAAGCAAAAAATATTCTTACCTTTCATTAAAACATTCAAAATCTTTATAAAAATTGTCTTTGCTTCTACTTTGTACTACACAGACCAAACAGTTTTGAGTTGGGACATTATACACCAGAGATCAAAAAAATCGTAAAGATAGTGGATAATGCACTTTCAGATAATGTGTGTTTTACTGAGTCCCACAGTTTGAGAACATGAGGGCCATCAGACAAGCAGAAACCATTTCAAAACACATAAAGGAAGATAGAGTAGATAGCAAACTTCTGGATTTCTTTGCCACACAGATTTGCTGTGGACGCCCACAAATGTCCTCCGAGTCAAAACAGGAGTTAGACAAGCTCAACTCGGCTTCATAAATGGACACTGTAACATATCATTCCTCCTCGTGTCCTTGCACAGAGGGAGGAGAGGTGCATTTCTCAGTAGCTTTAACAAACAAAACACATCAGAGTAAACGCTAGGATGTGGGAAAGCGAGGAGGGATGACGGCACCTCCTTGGTAGCCCTGGAACAGCCCCAGGGGTGCAGGTAATGCCTCTTGATCCTTCCAAACCTTTTGCCTGGATCCTAGTTCTGACGGAAGAACCTTCTCTTGAATATGGGAACACACAGGTGTATGCCCTGTGAGAGAAACAATTGTAGATATTTTAATCAAGTATTTTAGCATATTTCCTAAAATCACGTTTGATTTTGCAGTATTTAATACTGTCTTCTCCTGCCCATAGCACATCTTTACCAGGCATTCCCCAGGTACGAGTTTGACATGTGCTTAAAGATCACAAAATAATGTAGCTCTGCATTTGATTTTAATTACCTAACATCACTTCAGCAATGTTCAGGAGAAAGAATTTCAGTTTAGTCTTTAAGCAAATCTTTGTCCCAGAGTACATTCATCCTATAGGTGCTTTTGCTTCTTTTTCTTACTCCACACAATTTGATACCTCTCAGTTCAGATGTCAACACTGAAGTATGGAGTTGATGTGGAAAAGTAATTTCTCACTGGCACTGTCATATAAAAAGAGAAACTCTTGCCAGACTGTTTCTGGGATTAAGTTTGTGGTCATTCACTATGCAATTAAAGCAAGGAGTTTTGATTCTAAAACACTGTTATTGTTCTAAAACATTATAACAGAGAGTTCTTCAGGAAGAGCCTCATTTTTCACAAACTGCCTGGCACAGAGAGGGAAATCACATTACTGATTAAAACCAGCAAATATAATGGGAATCTAGTTTTCATAAAAATAATACAAGCTGTGAGAGCTGAATGAGAGAATTATATTTTTATTTGTGACTGTAGCTACACATTAAAATATGAAATATTAATAAGGACTATAATAGTTATCATATTTCATTTTTGTCTAGATTTTTGCCACATCAGTCTAATTCAAATAAATACCAGTGAGCTGCATTAAAAATAAATCTTCAATAAATGGAACAGCATGTACCTTTTTCTTTGGAATTACTTTACTTAAAAAGATTACTGCTATTTCCACATGTTGCACTTTGATTTCTGAAAATAGGGTCATTGTCAAGAGTCACAGACATAATCAATAACAATATCTGAATTGACACAGAAAACATGAAATAGCTGATTTTACAGAGAGTAGAGCAGAGCATTTTGTTGCCTAGCACATAAACATGACAGGAAAGGGGGACTTGGAAAAGGGAAACATAAACAGCCAATGTTTTTTTCATTCCTACTTTCAGTGGTTGCTTGTTCTTACTTTGCTACTGAACTCTTGGCTGAAAGTCTCCACTCATGAAAAGGCAAAGGACCAAGAGAAATAACTCAGTTTGATTCGAGGTGAGAGTTGCCAGTAGCAGGCAGAACCTAGAAGCTGCCTGAACATATCCTGAACATATCCTGGAACTACACGTACCAGGAGGAGTGTTCCTCCGCCTTCTCAGAAGTTGACAGGTAGGACTGGCAACTTCTACAACAGGTATCAGGCTCTGGAATAAGGAGGACAGAAAACTGGTGAGGTGGGTGAAGGTCCTTCTGAAAAAGCTGAAGTTCTTGGCTGGCAAGGAAACCTGGCAGAGTTGCACTAAACGGTATCCTTTCAAAATGCCCTGTGGGAGGGTCTGTGCCTGTGACTGCAAAACCTAGGGAAAGGAAAAATTAGCATTCCTAGTAGCTTGTGAGCCCATCTGGTCTGCAAATGAATCCTCAGGCCCCAGAGAAGTTACAGATGATTTTACCAACAGCTTTCTGACTACACCCTCCTGGGGCTTTCCCCCTGGCCCAGGTTTTTAGATGGTGAGCACACAAGGGCAGCTGTAGAGTGATGAACTGCCTGCCTTGATGGGTCACTCCCAGAGGGCCTTGAAGAGCCCGGCAGTGTGCATGAAGCAAAAGAGCACTGAATTCTGTGCCTTAACTGCTCCCACATGTCTTTCTGTAGCATGCTACCAATTGTGCAGAGAATTTGCCCTTCCTTGATTTGTGGGAGGTTGCAGACATGTGCCAGCTAAGAGCTATAAATAACAGCAGCTCCTCTGCTGTCCTTTCAAGGGAACTTCAGCCTTTCTCTTGAATCAACACCACTTCTAAGCAACATTTCCTTGAATTTGCAGAGGACAAGTGCAGAGATGTCAGGGTGGGGATGGCTTATTTTAAGCTACAATGGTGTGGCAAAGTGATGCAAACCATGACTTTCAAAGTTTATTTCTTTCCACCTGCTTCCCTTTCCAAAGCAGTAAGAGCTGGATAACCCAGCAAAAGCTGTCAAAATACCAGCAAACACTTGAGATGAACTGCACCTCCTCTGTCTTAAATCCAAGCAGGGAGAAAGGAACTTTATTGAAAAAGTTTCAATATTTGACACACCTTGGAATACAGAATCATAGAATTGTTTTGGATTGGAAAAGACCTCTAATATCTTTGAGTCAAACTGTTCACCCAGTGCTGCAAAGTCCACCACTAAACCTCACCTCCGTGGGCCACATCTATGTCTTTTAAATCCCCCAGGGATGGTGATTCTCCCATTTCCATGGACAGTCTGTTCCAATGCACAGAAAGAAAAATACACATTTTATCAATTATTTATTCTGCATTTCAGTTTATCTCCATTGCCTGCTTTTTATTTCTGTCACCGTGCTACCTTATTTTGTAAAGTACTTTAGGGATAAAGTGCCAGGAAAGACAAAAAGAGAAAAATTTATAACTTGATTTAGAGGTTTAGATTTTACAGAGACAGAAGATGCTTCGGTATTTATTAACATCACCTGTTGCACTGTTCCAAAATTACTTCTGGATCCCAAAAAATGAATTAGTTACAGGAAATTAGAGTCCATTAAATAGTCTTGTTCACAAAGTAATCAGCAATGAACAGTAATCCTTCAGTTTAAAAGCCTCTCTTCCTAATGGCCAATGTAATGCTCGATTCAGGTTAAAGGAGCACGTGTTTCCAGTTTGTCTGTCTCAACAGAAGATGATGGTATATTTGTAGTGCACTGACACCCCTCCTTATCTGCCTGCACTCTTGTACTTGGAGAAAATCACCAGCAGTTGAGATAAGCAGGTACCTGAGCCTAGAGCTGACAGATTGTTGCCTTTTACAAGGTGAATCATATTTCTTAAAATGTACAGCAGAGGAATTTTACCCTGCGAGAAGGGAAGCGGCAGTTTTGGAGTTCTGTCTCAGTGGTGGAAATCTTGGAAAGTTGCACTGACCAAAGCGCTCTCTTTTTTCTGAATAATGAGGAATGTTTCCATGTTATTATGGGAGCTTTTAAAACAAGCATCCAAAATGTTCCAGTAAACCTAAGTAAATTCCTACACACTTATATTCATTTTCTTTCTTCTCTCTTCTCCTTCACTCTCAGTAGTTGCCTCTTAAGGGACTCCCCATCTTCAGTTGTTCCTTGGTCTGTGAGAGGTGTATTTGCATGTATGTACAAACAGATATAAGCATTTATATATGAATATAGATAAATAAACCAGTTATAGACCAGCTACGTAATGACTGCATTGCAATTGATTAAGAAGTACAAGTGTGCTACAACAAAGAGGTAGATTTTTGGGACAGCTGTTCTGCTTCAGCTAAGGTGGAATCACAGCACAGCCTGGCATTTTAAGCATCCAAAAGACGTGAACTCAGATCACTAAAATAAAAACTGCGAAAAGTTGAGCAATGATTACAATAAAATAAAAATGAATAAGCATATCAAAAGTAATGAGTAGTAAAAAATATCAAAAAAAAAAAGTATTATGACTGACTGTGCTGCATCCAATGATAAAAAAAAATTAATTGCTGCTCCCATTGTAGCTGTGAACAATATAAAAGTAAAGAAATACCGCCTTCCATATGGAAAGAGGAATAGACAATAGAGAGCCAATAAGGGGAAAATAAAAGCACACCTCTGTGTAATGAATCTAAGCTCTACTGCAGCTATTTGTACAGGAGGGTTAGTGTGGGGAGAAACCTGCACTGCTGAGCTCTAGATTTTATTTCTCCCTATATCCTGTAGTTCCTGTGGCTTGGATTTGCATCAGCTGTGACAAGGTGCAGCAGAAATCTCCATTTAGCTCTATTTTCTGACTAAACTGTGCATTTACTCCAGCTGTGCATTCTTTGTCAGGATTTGGCCCTTTGTATAAAGGTGAATGCTTTTTTGGATGTGGTCCCAGTGGGGTGTTTGATAACTTTGTCAGAGAGAATCAAGAGAATGTAATGACTGAACAAATCATAGGCTGTCAAGGAGACTTGAGTTACAGGAACTGAAAGGTAGTCCAAAGCGCTTTGCTTTTCAAAGAAACCTAGAAAAACTTTGTCTTAATTTGGCCTTCAGAACTTTGACATCAGCCTTTGCTTGTCTGCAAGCATCAACTCAAACACAGGAATTTCTGTGGATAGTTAGTCCTCGTGAGAGGTTTCTGGCAGGCTGCTTTCCCTCAGGTCAGTTACTTACCACATACGAAGCCACCACAAATGCTTTTTCACCTCCATCCCTTCATGAAAAATCTTACAGATTGTATTAGAAAATGATTCCTCCTCAGCTTCTTTTAAAACCACTCAAACAAGGAATTATTCCTATTGTGGAAAATTAAAAACACACAGAAAAACTATCTAGTTCTATGTTTTGTTAACATGTTTTTAGTACCTCTCTCAAAGCACATTTCAATCAGCAAATTCACTGACAATAAAGTCAGTGGATATTTTTTGAGAAATAATCTATATTTATTTATTTTATAGCTAAATACACAGTAAAGTGGCAAAAAGAACAAATTTCAATGCTCAATATATTTAGCCAACCCCAACTTTTGGCTTTGAAAAGGGTTTTGTAGGACAAATACCCTTTGAAAACCAGAAAAAAAAAATCCCTCCAAGCCCCGGAGGCCTGCTGCCACTTTTCACCAAGCCAGCCGGTAGATGATGTTCCAGGGAGGGCAGGGGGGCAGCCACCATCTCAGTCAGCCCCAGCCACTGAGCTACAGGCTGCCCTGCCCAGAGTATCACACTCTATCTGTCTATTGAAGCTGTCATAAAAATTCAGAGTTTCATTTGCCAAGACAAATGAGAAGCCACTCGTAATGGGGCAAGTTTATAGCCAGTTCACTTCCCTGTGATGATGGATCCATAGGTCCCTTCTTCAAGGATGTCCATGGTGAGGTTTAGTTATAAAATACAGGAAAAATCCTCGGGTGATGGCAACAGCATTCCGTACAGTCACACAAATAATCAACTCCAAAATGAAGCTTTGTCAGTTAAGTAAGGAAACTTTATCTACAGAATACCTTTGGAGCTGTACCTATTTTCAACTTACACACCTAGTCCTTGTTTGGGAACTTAAGCTGTGTTTATTTTAAAGGGTGTCAGTTCACCTTTACATGGTTCACCTTTTCACGTCTTTGGGTCTCCACCATGGAAACTATTTCCTCTCTACTATCATGATTCAACCCAGCTCAAAAAGTTAGGTATGTGAAGGCGTAACATGGACATACCTCCCATTTCTGCATTCCACACAATAAACAAAAGAAGAACAGGAACAATGTGCAGCAAAAAGATTAAGAAGTTGACTTTCTGTGCGGGTCTTTTTCCTTGCCACTTAAGGCAATAAATCATTTCAATTAGACATAATTAAAACAGCTTGCTTGTGAAATGTGAATTAAAATTGAGATAGGTATTATCCAGTTTCCCCTTTCTACATTCATCTCAGCTATCAGGAGGATTCTGCATATCTATCTACTCTTGGCATAGATTAAGTCATAACTTACAATTTTTTTTTTAATATAATCTCTGGTTGTAATCAAGCACTGGTATATGGACTTTTTATCATCAATTCCACATTTACACAATCTTTTCCAAGTTCCTGTCCAGATACCTCTGGGCTTTAAATCCTTTATTGTCTTTTGTAATTTTCCCTTTTCATCTAAAATTAATTAGAGTACAGACTCTCTTGTCTTTTTGTTATTCCATTCAGCTTTCAGGGTGTTTTTGTCCTCCACCTAAACAGAAGTTTTTTTGAAGATTTAATACACTGGCCTCATGTCTAGGAGTATGAACTCAACAAAAAGAATGCCACAATAGATATAAGCCAAAATTAGGTAAAGAGAAATCAAGAAATCTTTTGTAGTCCATTATAAAAAAGACAGCGTTATGATATTAGAGTGCAGTGCAGTGGACTGATTAATTAAGATAATAAAACATGTAATTAAACATGACTTGTATTCTGTTTATTAGCCCTTCTGTTGTTAAATAAACCTTTCAAACCCTGTAAATAAGCAAACCAAATGACAGTTTCAATTGGTATGCAGGGGATTCAAGTTACTTAATGTTGTAATTTTTTTCCTGATTTTCACTCTTTTAGAGCATCAGGGCTAGCGCTTGGAATAAACACATTGATTTGGCTGTATTGTCAGTGGGTCACTAATCAGAGAAATCATTGATTAGACAGTAATCTGACAATTAAGTCTGACATTGTCTCTGGTGCCTTGGCAATGGAGGGGCTGCATTCTGCTTTGAACTGAGACACTGACCTTGTTGTTTTCACTGTTGAGATGGACATGAAGATTCACAATAAGGACAGTGTTCTTATCCTTTGTTTTCTCATCCTGTTGTTTCTGGGTTTTGTTTTTTTGGGGGGGTTTTGTGGGTGTTTTTGGTTTTTGTTTTGTTGGGTTTGGTTTTTGTTTTGCTTTGTTTTGTTTGGCTCAGGACTGACTGTCATATGTTTTTCTGGCTTTATCTCTTTTTAAAATGAACACAGAGCATTCCTGCACATAGGAGACATTTTGAGAAGATATTAAAGCACTTTAACAATTTCCTCCCCTTCATTTCCTGAAAACTGATTTTTAGGATTCCTTCATTCAAATCATGAAGTAACAGTTTATAAACCTCCATTTTGGGGCGAGGTTGGGTCATTCTGGTTGCCTCGCGAGGAACGCAGAACATCATTCACAGGCAAGTCTGGTTGTGCATCAGTATTTCAGAGCTCCTCCAGCCCATCCACTGTGTACCAGCAGCATTCATGGAGAAAAGGAAGTGAAATGTGATGTTAATCTCCCTGGATAGTACTGGAATGAGTAATTCCTCCAGTCTAGCAATAAGACACAATGTTAGCCTTGAAATTAGACACTTGGGCTCCAGTTCATCATTAATCAGAAAAGCACTTGAGCATGTCTATACCTTTAGGCGTGTGTTTAAGTGTTTTGCTGCAGTGGGGCAGGCTAAAGTAAATGCTCAAATGATTTGTCGAGCTTGTGTTTCAACATATTGTTGTTAACATTTGTATGTAGCAGCAGGAATGCGCGTTGTTTTCTACACCAAGGCTGAGGACAGTTGTCGGACTCTCCTTTCAGTGAATTAAATTGACATCACTTGAAAGTAATTCGGGTACATGAAACTGTCAGCGTGTCATAAGAAAAGATCCACTGTCAGTCCAGGATCCAGGGGAAGACAGTTACACCCTATCACCTCACCAGAAACAAGGTTTCACTTTGTACCACAGCACACTCGTTGCTACTGGTTTTCAGTGTGTGTTTCAGACCCAATGACATCATACATATCTTAGAAACACAAATGGAAAACAGAATTTAGTAGCCAGGTGTCAGAAGGCATTTACCTTTAACTTAGAACAAAGTTGGTGACAAGAGAAAATGGAAATCAACACCTGAATACAATTTTTATTTTTCCATCCTATAGCCTTGCATGAGATTTATCATAGTGGTGCCTCTTTAGATACTGAGGGATCAGAAACCCCAAGGTAGAATATGGGGTTAAACTGGTATTTAACAAGCTATTTCAGGGGGTTTAGTCTTCTTTCTCTCCCTTTTTCTGCCTTAAAAAGTTTTCCCATTAAAAAAAGACTAAGAAGCTAAAAACATATTCTGGAAAAGAAAGAAAATTTTAGGCATGTGATAAATACCCAACTGCATGAACTAGTGCTTGACTTAGAAAATCTGCTGATACTAGTAGAGTGAGAACTTAATAAAATTGTACTTAGCTCCTAAGAAGCCTGTAGGAACATTAATCAGGTTGTAGGAAGGATGGTTCTCACTTGGCTTGTTTTCAGTTTCCACGGTTTTTCCCTTTAAAAAGGGAATGACCTAAAGAAGAGGAGATGGCTATTTCTGTGCAGAGCAGCTAAGCAGAGTGGGGTCCTGCCAAAGGCTTCAGGCTGAGGCAAGACATGAGGGAGTCGCAGAAGGACGCTCTGTCCTCGGGCAGCCGAGTGTCCTCTGATTATAAAGAGAGGAGCTCTGGTTCATTTGCTAACAAAACCAGGCTATTGAGTCAATGTTTTAAGACTGCTTTGGGCAGTTCACTTTTAGATGGAGATGTAGACAGATCCACCTTGACTGTCTGATTGATTTGGCTTCTGCAGCAACTGATGTATATGCTGAAGTAGCACGGATTTTCCTCACCAGAAAATAAACTGCACTGGTATAGGATTATTGCTTGAAGTCAGGGAATCTGCTCCAATTTATTAACATACAGAGAAGGATTTTGGCCCATATTCAGTTGCTCCACTGCTCTTTGTTATTAATGGAAGCTATATATACAGAGGTAAATATTTGTATCCAAGAGGAATATTTATGCCTTTTCATTATAATAAAAACATTGTAACTTTCTTTGAAAGACCCCCTCTTTTGTTTCCCTCCTTTTCTTCTTTGTTCTCTTTCCACTTCTCCCAGCCAGCATCCCACTGAAATTTTACAGCACTGATAGCAGAACACTCATCTGATGGAGAGCTCTGCGTACTTTGGTACACATTTCTCCAGTGGGGAAAAAGTAGTATCCAACATATTCTGCTTACTTAACCTCCCTTTGAGCAGCTGTCCCTTAACGGAAAGCCACCAGACTTTTTTCTTTTTCTTCACTGGCATGTTAGTGGCCTTCACTGCATTTCTGTCTCCTACAATGAGTATCTGATAGGAGAAATGTAACACATTCAGCACTATCAATTTCAAACACAATACACAAGAGTAATAGATGTTAAAAATTGCCTTGGCCACGCAGTATATTGTCAAAAAAATAGACTTAGAGTAAACTCCAGGTTTAAATAAAAGGTGACATTGTTAATGGGTGTCGTCAGAGCGATAAAGTGATAGATGCCTTGCCATTCCTCTCTACGGACCTTCCTGGACAAAGAGGATGTAGGAAACAAAGAGATATTTTTTGATGAAAATTGGATGGAAAACTAAGGTTCTGTGACATTTATTGTCTTTTCCTCAGCTACTCTCTGCTATAGCAGTATATCTAGATGTTTGTATAACTTCCTATTTGATTTAATTTTGAAGTTGATAGTGACAAAATGTATAAGCAGAACTTAGAAAACTCTCTCTCAAATTCATTTCACCTATACTGCCCTATCTCTGTCAATGAAATGAGAAAACTTAAGCCACATATTTAGAAAGGCTGTATTACCCTAGGCATCTGCATATAGAAGAATACATTAGAGGGGGAAAAAAAATTCAGTTTCCTCCCAAACTAATTTCTGAAATAAAGTTTTCATGCAAAAAGACAGAAAACAGTGTTTACAATATAGTAGTTTAAAGAAATTATTAGCTTAAGGTACACCTTGTATGAAATCCTGATTGCCAGATAACTTATAACAATATAATGGGGGAAAAAATCTATTTAATTCAATGCAATTTTATGCAACTATCCACCTTCCTGCATACAGTTTTGAGGACAGAACATGACAATAATCACCACTCATCACTCAAAGAAACCCAGATACCCCTCCTTGAGTCATTCTTCCTGCTGGGACTCACATATACTTTTGTCTATCTGCTTCCAACTAAGGTCCTTTTAAAAACAAAAAGCCAAAAAACACCAATCATTTTATTGGGCTGTACAAGAGCAGAACTGACACCGCAGTTCCTCTCTCAGAGAGCTGCAGAATATATTGATAAAGGTAATAGTTCCATACTGGTTTTCCCTGTATTGTAAGTGCATTAAAATTGCAGAAGAAATGTTATTTGCAGAAATACACAAACTAGGACCAGCCCATTTGTAATATTCACTGACAGGCAGCATTGGCAAATACCACTTATTTTCTGCATGTAGTCGTTTTGATATCATTGGCTCTTCTAATTCACAAGCTAAAATGCTTAAAATTCCAATTGACAGGGTTTTGTCGTTATTATTCATTATGCTTTGTTAAAGCCATTTAATCATGTGCAGGCCCTACAAAGGATTTCTTCCCCTTTCTCTTTTTAACAAACACGCTTTTGAAGGTAAGCTTGCATAGCAAATAACTTATCTGATAGAAATAATTACAGACTGCAACTGGGAAAAAAAATCTGATCGGTTGGGAATTGCTCTTTGCTTTCATTGTCCTGCAGCACTATTTTTACCAAAAGTGCCCTGAATAATTTAGGGGCTACTGATATGATTGCAATGTCTTCCCATGTTCACCACAACTGCTCGAGGTCAGTGTGCTATCTGGTTATAGCTGATGCTCCAGGAAAAAAGAAAACTCTAAAACTGAAGGCAGACTATCAGCCAGAAAGATCACTGCAGCTGGATTTGACGGGCCACTTAAGGTGGACAGCAAGAAGAGGCAGATATTCAGACAATATTCAGTAGCATGATGGATTCAGAGGTTTATTTTAGTAAAAACTCAAAATGAGAAAACTGATTATTATATGCCCTCTACCCATGTTTTATGTTAGTGGGCCAGGAGCTGTTTAAGTCAATTAACAAAAGACATTAAGAATACTGAGTTAGAAAGCCATTTTCTACTCATTAAATGATTACCACTCTTCAGCATGATACCCTAATCTACCATGACCATTTAGGTCCTCTTCTTCCCTCAAAGAAAGACCTTAAATTGAAAAAACACACCACCTGTGCCATGTGTCTGTTTTAAGGAGTGCCATAATTATGTGTGCCAGGTGAGTGCAATCACTGCTGACACTGGCCTGGGATGTTTCAAAGGATCCTGCTCACAAGTATTAGATTTTAAAAGCCCATGTGTTGCTGAGGTGGACCTGTGGTGGGCATCCAGGGCAACGTTTTGGTTTTGAGGGAGCTGCGGGGTGGCTTCTGTGAGTGGGACATCAGGACTGTTTCCACCACACGTGGTGGTTCCAGCTGTCCCCCGGGACCTCAGAACAGGGCACAGCTGAGCCCTCAGCCATGAGTGTGGTGCCTCAGGGGACATCTATTCTGAAAGGGCAGAAAGCCCATGCTCCAGTGGGAGGGGGAGGCCAAAAATAATAACAAAAAAAAGAGTCTGAGCACTAAGGCTTGAGGAAAAGCAGGTGCTGGAATAGAGGTTTCTTCACCTTCCTCACAGGTTGTGGAGGGCTCTGTGACACCGCAGGTAGATGCACCCTGAGCCAGCTGTATTCTGTGGAGCTCATGCAAGAGAAGGTTTATCCTTAGGACCCACAGTGGAGCAGGAGAGAACCCTGAGGAGAAAGGAGCTGCAGAGAGGTACTGCTGTGTGCTGACCTCCCCCCTCGTGTCCTTGTGCTGCTTGGGAGGGAGAGGAGGTGGGAGTGACAGAGTGGAAGTGAGCTTGGAAAGGTGAGGATGGGAGGAAATGTATTATGTCTTCTGTTTCTCTTTTTGATATCCAACTCTATTTTAATTGTCAATAAGTGAAAGTAATTTTCCTCAAGCTGAATGTGTTTGACCTTGATGGTAACTGGTAACCACTCTCCCTGTTCTCAAAATCATGTTCTTGGAAATATCTTTGCATTATTAGACTCTTGTTCATTGCATTTATTGTCCAAACTGAAAAGTCAGAGAGGTCTATTTTTGCTACTCTTAGCTTTCTCTAGATAAAGATCACTGGATTTACTATCACTTACTCAGAGAGCAATGAGAATGTTGGAGGAAGTTGCCTAAAGTGAGCACTTTCTAACCTTCAGGATGTTTGTAGAATAATTGTGGTTGCTTGAATCAATTATGACTGAAGAACAGCCTGGGATAAAACTTGTGTCTGCTGCTGCAAGGGCTTCTGCACTCACCTTTGTGCAGGAAAAATCCTGGGAGCCCTCATACAGTGTGAGATCATTGCAAATATTGGCTATGAAAACAATAGCTTCTCTCTTACATGTTGCAGGCTGTTATGTGAACCTCTTTGTGAGCTGATTCATCTAGTAATGCTGTGCAATTAATAAATCAGAAAAAAATTTCACCTGTTGTGCATGTGCAAGAAACAAACAAAAGCGTCATATGCAACTGAATTGTTCCCTCTAAATCACATCCTCAACAGAATGCTGTGCTGACAGGTGGTTAAAGTTGTAAATGGAGTCAGACACTATCCAGAAGTGAATGATTGTTATTTTGTTGTGTTACATGATGTGTTCAGATCTAGTAACCGGTCCTGAGTCCTGGATGTTTGTATCTCGGAGCTGTACATGAGTGAAATGCAAATCTCTCTCCTCCAAGACTTATTGCTACAGATTTATATGTGTAATGTTGGACATGGGGAGGGAAAAATGTTCCTTTAATATTGCTGTGGGTTTTTATAAGGATTTGCTGACTACAAATTAGTCAGGGGTTGTTTTTTTGCTTGATAGAATGATCAAGAATGTTGCAGTAGGGACCTCAAGTTGTCCAAAACACCAAGATGTCACCAAGCAATACTTTCAACATCTTCCAGATAAATTGATCCATACTGTGCCTAATCCTTACAGCTTTTTGCCTTTTTTTTTTTTTTCATGATAACCATATATTAAAAAGGGTTTGAGCTGTGAAGCAAAAGCTCTAGGAGGAGAGATGCAAGAGATGTGTGTGGTCCTAAGAGCAAAACCCGAACCTAACAAAGACATTGCAATGCACAATTTAACACTGCCATCAAATGGCCAAATGTATTTCTTGTTCTGCAATGGCATCTCAGCTGACAGTGTATTATAAGCACTTCTAATTTTGAGCAGCCCAGTTGAGTCACAGAAACTTAAAGCAGAAGAACAATGGCTTTCTGTGTTGATGTTTCAATGGAAAAAAGCCTGATTTTGCAGCTAGTTTTGGTGGGAAGGGTCAAGTCTTAGGAGATGCCTTGCTGGTGCCTACAGGGCAAAAGTAGCTTTACATTAGGCTATAAAGATTGGCTGAGTGTAAGTCATTACTGATAGATCTAACATGCCAGTTAAAATCTACATGATGAGTATGACCAAGTTATTTGTTTGTAATGTACACTAGTAAAGCAGTTTCCATAAACTAATTCATTAGAAGTGCATATTTTTTCTTGGTTATACTTACTGCTCTAAGCCAGAGATCAATTTGTGCAGGTTTATATTTTATTTCTTTTATTGCATAGGATGAGCCTTAACAAACCCTCAATATTACTGTTAATTTAAATTCACTATAAAAAAAATCTCTGAAGTTCTTGTGGATGATTTCATCTCATGCATTTCCCATCTTCTCTAACCCTTATAATAATCTTATAGTCTTAAACTAAAACTGTATTTAATATTGAAATCCTCCATTTAAATTTCCAACAGAGTACTTGGTGCTCTAATTCAGTTCTGAAGGGCCTCTTCCTGGGCAGATACTCTGAAAATAACAATTCCTTTTTTATCTAATCTTAGAGAATTCTTTCACACCAAATTCATACTAATATAGTCTGGATGTAGACCTTTTTCCAACTGCTCTAAAGCCGTCTTCCCTAATCTTTGCTTTCAGTATATAA
>JAYRBT010000181.1:30152665-30184975 GCA_036023395.1 Myiotriccus ornatus | reverse complement strand
GTTAAAGAAGACTGAAGTATAACTGAAATAATCCATGTTTTAAATATTTCTGAAAATAACTTGAGATTACATCCACTGTAAGAGTGTACATGTAGTTTTAATAGTTTTTGTCCTCAGGATTCATTGTTGTATTTTTATAGGCATTTATTCACCAAAAATATAGGGTGTTTCATGACTGAGTTTGTATACAGTCTACCTACACTTCCAGAATGAAAAAAAAAAAAAGGTCATCTGGACTACCAAGTCTTTTTAAGATATTTGCAGAAAAACCTTGTGGAAGAAGGGATGCACTGTGCACTTGGACAAAGCCTAACAATATTACAGAACGTCAATGTGTTATATAGATATTTACTTATTTCAAAATGGAGGTTTTGCTTCTAATGGTTCTTCAGTATTTTTAGGTAGGGATCTCTTGACATACTAGTTTTAATATTTATTGCCTCTTACCTTAATAGATACAACAGAATTTTCAGTTTTATGTATTAAGAAGAAAAAAAGTACTATGGCTTTTAAGTGACTCAAGAAATCTGAAGCAGCTGGATCTTGCTGGGGTTTTTTTGGGGTTGGTTTTGGGGTTTTTTTTGGGGGGGTTGGGTTGTAAGAAAAGTCGTGCCATATTCTAGCAGGTATTTTAAAGGCCAATTCAGACAAGGAAATTTAGCTAAGGCTCGTAAAACAATGCAAAGATAAAAGTGTCTCCACAATATCACAGTTTAAAATGCTGCCCTTTTGAAGATTTAGTGCAAGGACATGAGAGGGTTTGATGTGCTGGCTCAAGCACTCTGAGACCACTGAGCCCTTCCGAGATGGCAGCACAGGAGTTGCCCTCTGGCCACAAGGGCACGATGCCAGCATAAATCGGATGTGAAGGCTCATGATGAATTATAACAAGCAGAATATTCATACCAGGCTGTACACAGCCCAGCCTGCCATGGGCTCTGTTTCTACTGATCTTATCGATGCTGATTGTGTCACAGGGCGGGGTGCAGAGGGGGACTGGGAGATCGATATGGCTCTGGAAGCACGTGGACCGGGAAGCTGTGTCTGATCTCGGGTTTCAAGCTGCACCACTCTTCCACACAGCGTGGCGGTGGTGTCACGACAGCTCTGCAAGAAGCTAGCACAGCTGGCGTGTGCGAGAGGGGAAACACCAGCTTCTCGTTCTAATGGAAGGCTCCAGAACGCTGTAAGCGTCCTGACATTTAAGGGCTGGGAAGGGAATTTAGCTGAGGTCGGCATGGTCAGTGCACGTGGCAGTCAATCAGAAGCTGGCGTTGGGAATGTATCTCACCACGGCCCCACACATCAATTAGAGAGGGATACGCAGTGACAGAAACCTCAGATACATAATGACAGGTTGCACACAGCATGAAAGGACTGAAGCCAAGATTGGTGGAAACAGAAAAGCATCATAGAATCACAGATTTCAATTGAGTGTTTAGTATATATCTCCAGGGCAGTATAGATTTTGACAGAATGGCAATATTAGCAGAAGAAATCAACAGCTCCCAAAATCCTTTGTTAGTGGTACAAAGACTACAGTTTTTCAACATGGTACTTAGATTAAAAAGCTCTAGTAAATCAGAAATATCTCCACTTGCTGTGTCTGTTTCCTCTTCTCATTAGGTCTTGGCAGTGGCATAAACAAAAATCAGAATTTCGGATGGTGTGAATTTCTCTGAGAATATAATCCTTAGCATGATTATGTTCTTAACAATCATAAATTGTTGCACACTTGGACTGCAATGAAGTGTAAAAATTTAATCCTTCTAGCAGTAAGGAGAAAGTGTACTTTAGAGTGACCAGAACAGCAAGCCTAAAACTAAATAAATAGTAAAAGTTTAATAGTAGTTATCTTTTGTGACTAAATAGCAGATGCTTCCAAGTAAGACATGGAAACTACAAACTTTTGAGTTGCTCCAACATAGTTCATTTTGTCTTGACTATCTAATGGATTGAGGGATTTGTGCTTGTCATCACCATCTCCTGGAATAAAAGGGGTTCTGAAGAAATCTCTGTTGTAACACCCTCTCCTAAACTTCCTAAATGCAGGGGTAGCAAAGAGGAAAAACCCTCCTAGTTGGCTTCTGACAATATTGTCTGAATTTGGACATGCCATAACAAGCCGCTGCTAAGGATTGGAAAAGGATACAAGGGAGAGCTGCCCAGGGATTTTCCTGTTCATGCCAAGGGCTAAACCATTCCTGATTAGCTCCTGGATTAACTGGAGCTTCATAAAAGTGTTGTACGATTATCCTTCCTCCCTTTTTTGAGCTCTGCACAAGAGCTTTGCAGCTAAGCCAAGGATCTTGTGAGGACAGAGAATGCTGTGATTAAAACCTGTTACTTTCAAAGAATAGGTAGGCAGCAATTTCTATCAAACCCCTCTCCACATGAAAATCCGTCCAGCCAAAGCTGGTTGGCTGATAGCACGGTGTTAGTTAATAATGAAAACATGTCCCAGACTTGCCTCAGACAACTACTAACTTGTTTTTCAGAAACAAGTAATGTAAGTCTCTCTAGAAATTCCTCTTTTCTATAAGCTTCTGTGATACTGATGCTCAAGTGCTGTATTTTAGCAGCACATGTAGCTATAACGAACAACTATGTTGCCTCCTCTTTCAGAGCTTGATTGCAAAGACCATTTTCTGTCAGGCACTGGGAGTTTGTTTAAATATTATTCTCTGCATCATTGTATCTTCCCAAGAAGCAGTTTAATTTTTTCTAAACATTTTAATTGCGATCCTAAGGGAAGGGAAGTCATTGCCCGTATTAAACATGAATCCCATTATACTAAAGTGTTTATGTTCCTCAAAGGCTATTTATAGATGCTTTGCTAGTGTATGAAAATGTAAAACGCCAGAGCTGAACAATCATCTCCTGGCTCCGCTCACGAGTCTGAACCTCAGCTTGTTTATTCCAACAGTCAGGCGAGGCACAGGAACAGTGCTCCTCTCAGCATTACCATGATTTCCTAAAAACAGTTATGACTGGCTTGTCGAGTGAGGGCAGATGCCAGAGAAAAGAGGAATGCTCAGCAAGAAGAACAGGAACTGGCATTGCAGATGGACAAGGAGACAGCGTGTGGATGTAAGTCACAGACGAACAAAACCACGCTGCAATTGAGTAAATGGTAGGTCTGCCACAAAACTGGAGTTCACTGAGGAACAAAGGCATTTACTGTCCTGTTCTTATCTCAGAATTGGGACACGTATGTTCTTTAATCTCGAACAAATTTCTTTGCCTGCTTGATTCAAAATACATTGAACCAGTGTGAACAAAGCCCAGCCATGTTAGCAGGGCTCTTTGTAGACTTACATAATTTTTCACTCATGGCAGCAGATGACCTCCTCTTCCCCAAAAGTGGCTGTGGAAATAATGGAGTAGCAGAGTTTACTCTTAGTAGCTTCTACAGCAAACTGATCTGATTTGCAAACATAAACATCTTTGTATTATGCACCAATCATAACCCTGACGTAGCTGTGGATTTCTTTCACAGCTTCTCACTTTTCAAAAAGTTCACAAAGCCAGTGAAAGCCCAGTTTCATCTGCTAAATGGAATAGGAAAAGGAAACTGGGAAATTTGCAATGCTGTAATCAAGGATTTAACACGAAGTACAATTTTCATTACCTTACAGATATGCCATCAAGAGAAATAGATTTTCTTCCAGATTATTAGTGAATCTTACTGAGAATGAACATAATTTTTGACATTTAATAGAAAGTATCACCAATAACAAAATACCACTCCTGACAGTACCAGTGCAACAGAAAACCCATTATTTGCTTGGAAACTACTGAAAGTGCAGCTTAAGTTCTGTCAAAGGCAAAACATCTAAGAAGGAGAAAGCAATTATATATTTCCCAGTACTCAGCATAGTCTCATATGTTTTTGTGTTATTGACAGTAATGAGTTTTCCTTCAAAAAACATCTTCAATAAAGAAAAGAATCTTTTTGGGAAACCAGAACCTGATTTTTATATTAAAAAAAAAAAAAAAAAAAAAAAAAGAAGATTCCTGGAAAACAATTCCATTTGGTTACAAAGGCTCTTAGAGTAAGTTAAAAAAAAAAAAAAAAAAAAAATAGAAAATATGTAATGCTCCCTTTTTTCCCAAAAAAAGGTTTTTTTGTTTTGTTGTTTTTTTCTTAAACTGCTTATTCCAATTTTTTTGAATTTCATATTGAGTATGAAAAAAACCTGCTCCCTTCCCCTGGTATATTAAGATTGACTGTAAACATCTCACTGAGCTAGCTGGCTGTAGACAGTGAAATTTCTTTTTGTCCGTATATAATTCCCAGGAATAAATTATAATAACAATGAAAGAGCAGTGGAAAGTTCTAGTGAAAGCCAAGCTATGCCCCTAAAACTTCCTTTTCTTTTTCCCTTCCATTCTCCTACTTGACAGTACTTAATAGACCACATGGCCCTGCTGACAACAAAACTGTGAAACTGCATTTTCTAATATCCACAGCATCACAGGGAACATCCATTTCGGGGAACCCCTGAGTGCTGAGTTAATATTGCAGGCTTATTTGGTCCTACATAATTAGTTATAATGACAAAAAGGACTACCAGAACATAAAGTCTTTTCAGCAGGCTCTGTCATTTCTGCGTGGTGTTTTATATTGTCTAGACTGTGGCTCTCCAGCTCCGATGGAACCTCAATTAATGTGCAACATAAAAGAGGGTGAAACATTTTGATTACTTGGAGCATGGAGGGAAGAAATGATGCTAGCATTGTATTTTAACATATTAATCTAGCCTTTTTTTTTTTTTAACTAGCATTGCAATTACTTTTTTTTTCTTGATAGTAAGAGGAAACTAGTGCATTACAAAGCTTACACAGCAAATTAAACAGGAAAAAGACAGGCATATATCATTTTTAGTATCTTTTTTGCCCAGACAATCATATATATGTCTGTGTACCTATTTGTGCATGTTCATGGGTACATGAATAATTTAGTGAGCTAAATAGTAACAGAATGTGAAGCTGATATTGGACATTGTTGCAAAGGGCATATAACTCTGTAAGTGCTGTTAGTACTCACAAAGTTATATGTCCTTTGGAACAACGTCCAGTATCTACACAGCCATATCTACACAGCATAGTAATTGACAACGGGCAGAACTTAAGACCTTTAATGTAAGTGGTGTTAGTCTTGCCCATTTTTTATTTAGCTTATTAGTTAAAATTGTTGAAAAGTTTTGTCACTGTCAACAAATGTGTTGTCTACTGACAAGCAGCCAATACAGTGTGCAGGAATCTAACTTTATTATATTGGTTTTAAAACCTGCATGTTTCATTCCATATGGATTTCAGTGACCATGTAGCCCTCATCTGTGCCCATTCCAGAGACATGGCTCAGGCAGGTTCTCTTTCCCCTGCTATCTGCCAACAGCTAGCACTGAATTACCAGTTTCAAATATAGACTGTTGGCCAGGAAGTACATTTACTTACAGGAAAGATTTTGAAGTTACAAAGTTGTGATTTTGATTAAAGAGTGTGTTCTGATTAAAGAGGCTCTGAGGATTTTCAATTCTCATTCCAGATTCTGGCTGAGAATTTAGAAGTAACAACAGAACCCACTCCTGAGTTTGTCTCTTTTCTTTCCCCAAGATGATGTTAAAAAATAATATGAAAAAAACCTTATGCCCTCTGTAGATGTTTGATAGGCTTATTCTATAATCCTGTATTGAGTAATTACATTCATGTGTCTTCACTGTAACTTGAAAATTAATACTTTGTCCTTTAGAAAAATCTTGCAAAAATCAGAGAGAAAGAGAAAATCTTTCTTCCTAAACATCTGCAAATGTGTAGCCATTTACAGGTGTGAGAGTGGGGTATTGCGGTGCTTATCACACACCCTTTACTTTTCTCAGTTGTATTTTTGTGATTATTATAAGAATGCTCTAAAACTGTGCTGTCCCCTGCCAGTTTCTCATTTTTATGCCAGAAGCAAGTGTCAGACCTGAGCAGTGACACAGTGCTTTGACTTCTTTGAATATTATTTACCAGTGTAAGTTTTGAGTGGTTCACATTTGGCTGGCACTTCTGTTTGTACTCCAGTTAACAGCAAGTCCTGAGACTTGTAGACTCAAAGAGCTGTAAAAGGCACTGGTATATCTTAACATAGGGTCAGTCCTGATGTTCAAAGATAATAAACTTTTTCTAGGCACCTAAGTCCTCTTTGTGTTATCACTGAGGAAGTTTCCTTTTCCTGAAAAAACACTGAATTACAACTTAGATACAATTATGGCAGAATATTTAACACTGCAGCCCTGCCTTTATTTGCAAACTCTCACTGAAGAAAGTCAGAGAGTTACACCTTTCACTCTCAAATATCAGCGATAACTGTCTATGGCCTATAAAAAGCAAGTGTGCCTCAGGTCACACTGTCAGTGAGGGCAGTCCCAGGGGATTTTCCTCTTCCCTGGTGGGTTTTCAGAGGATAAATGGCCGAGGGAGAGATTTTTGCATCTCCATGATTTCAACTAGGACAGAGGTGGGAAGAGCAAGCTACATCAGAGACAGGAACTGCTCACTTGGGGGCAGATTATTTTCCCATTGAAACGTAATTATTCTTAGCTATGGTCAACCTGAATTCGCGTTTTCCTCAGCTATGTCAGATTCGACCCAGGAAAGGATAGTTTCAGCAAAAATCATAGTTTCAGGAGGAAAAAAGGATTTTGCATTTGGAATATGGAAGCCAGTACCTTGTGTGGGAAACAGGCCTCTGGGATCTCAACCTATCATCACTGAAGTGTGAAGTTCTAATTGTATTGCTTTTCATAATGGATCTGCTACATAAATATTATTCAATACCTGCAAATTTGCACTAGTGGGAAATGGAGAGGTTATAATGCAGGGAAGATTTATGCCAGCGAGATGCTGGGCTGTCATGATTAAAAATTTTCCACCCATTATGCGAATCCTATTGATCATTGCAGGAAGCAGAAAATTGTGCTGTTCATTGATTTTGCGTGGCTGCAGAATGCATTAGGCCTGATGCATTTGATGGGTGGGCAGGTTTTCAAAGGAAGCTCAGTTAAGCTAATCTTAGTTCAGAGGAATATGCACAATGGAATAAGAAACCTTGTAATTGCAGGAGCAAATAGAAGAGTCAGAGGACTATATTATGACCCATATCAGCATAAGAATTAGACATGAGCCTTCCCAAGGGACAACAGTAAAACGCATCGAGGCTTTGATGCTGTTTTTCATGAACGTAGCAATTACGGGATGAATTGGGTTTTAGTTTCTCACCCATCAGCCAAGATAGTGAACAAAAAGCAATTAGTTCTTCCGCCTCATTAGCAAAGGGGGGTTATCAGGTTTTCATTGACTCCTTGAAATAACATGGTGAAGGAATGAGTTTGAATCCAAAAGGAGAGCAGAAAGGGTACGAGGGAAAAAGGGAGAGAAAAAGAAAGTTTGCAGGCAGAGGGAATATTACCTTTGAAATTTGGTTTTCACTGATTTGGACCTTATTATCTCTGTCTTTTTATTAGCTTATGATAATTCTTAGTGTCATGTCTGCATCACAAGCTGAATTTCCTATGAACAAAGGCTTTGAGCAAATTTAATCCCCCAAATAAATTCTGTCAGTATCTAATGCAGGGATTAATTCCAATCTTAGAAATAAAGAGAAGAAAAGATTATTTTGCATCCCAGCTGGATGTTGTCTTGCTGGCATGTTGCACAGAGTTACATCTCTGTGATAAAGGAAATATTAGAATTGCATGTATTTTGGGGTAGAATATTAACTCTTCCTGAAAGGGTGTGACACACAGACATTAAATACCTAAGTCAATTCTAATAGGAAAGACTAAGCCACTTGGGTCCTGCAAAACTTTTCAAGGATAAAAGCACAGGAACATGTTTAGTCCAGATTTATTTTTTTTTTCTTCCTAGCTCTGGTAATTTTATCAGGAAAAATGAATACTGAAATGACTATTTATAGACTACATTAATGTTTATTTTATATTAAAAAATGCAAAAAAAATACTACCAGCAATATTAAGAAGTATTTTTAAATGTAATAGATACCTGTGTGTGTTTATTCAAATAATATCATGTTGGTTTAGAAGGAAAAAAAAAACCACATGGGTGTTATCACATTCTTGCTGGTTTATATCTTTCAAAATCAGATTTTCACTCTTTCTTCTTCATTAAGGACACAGATCATAGTAAACATTTAATTTTGCCGGCAGACTAAGAAATTTCACTTAGTTATAGATAAATTCTATGTTTAAGTCCTGCAACTATTTGCAGGGCAAGTCCTAAGTCCTGCAAGGATGTATCCCACATGTGAAGCTTTGGAGAACTGGGATCCTCATCTGTAATGATGAAGCAAACCCTTGTACAGGAGTTTAGTTATTCCACTGCTTTCTAAATCTAGCTATCTAAATCTGTACCTGGGGGATTAAAGTAACAGCAACAAAACCAGTGTTGTAACATAAAACGTCAGGATTTGAAAGAATGGGAAATCACAGAAGGAACAACGATCACAGCTCTGCGCTGAGGTCTTTAGCTGTACAACCCAGAGGATAGATTTGCTCTTGTCTGGAAACCAGCCCAGCTCAATTTAAAAGACCAGGTTCAGGGATTACTCAGATGCAGCGTGTCTGGCTCGACTGGAGCAATTGAGATATTTGCCCACACAGTTCCTTATCAGACAATGTATTCATCTTTTGACAGACCTTTCATCAATATTATTTAACAGTTGTTTACTCCTAGAACATCCAATTACCAATTAAATGCTATAAAAAGCGTTTCATTGCTTTTCATTTATTTCATTCTGCTGTTTCCTCAGGAAGATGTCACAGACCACATGCCTTAAATTTTTCCAGTAGGCAAATCTGAACAGTAATTCTGTACTGTGAATCAAAGTGCATGGTTATAAATAATGTGGGATGACAAACGAGCACATCCAGAAACCCAGGGGTAAACCCAAAACAATTACTGATAGATAAACCACCTGCTAGCTTGAGGTTCTCTGCTGCAAAACAGAGTTTCCTCTCTCATTTTGCACAGTATTTTAGGGTGGCAGCCTCTGAGATTTTAGGCCTGTAGCAGCCACTCCACTGCCCATATTCCCCATATTCACAGGAGTTGTCAAAACTCATTGCAAGGCAATTGTGATGATATGTACCAAGACAGAAGAAGGAAAATTAGATAAAATGTAAATGGAGATGATGGTGAAGCTGTAGGGTGTGATCTGAGTGACCTCCTGTGGGCTGTGAAGAGGCACAAAAAGAGCTGTATAGTCTTGCTGTTTTATAATTTTTGCCATAAGGTTTATTTTGCTGAATCCTAAAAGCTTACCTTTCAGGAATAAGAAGCTCATAAGTCACTTGACTCCTGCTCTGGAGGGCATGTAGAAAATTTGGGGGAGCAACTCTGAAACTAGAAATTACCATTTCCATTTTCTAAATGCAAGGAATTTTTGTTTCTGTGAATCCTGTGAATCCTGTGAATGGGAGCTGTCAAACACCACAGCCAAGTCCAGTAATGAGTTTGGAACACCGTGGCCGTCAACAAAAAAAAGTGAAAAAAACATAACAATTGGCTTTTAAATCATCTTGCTGGAAAATGTTGCTATTTATCTAAAACTGAAGGCTTCTTCCGCTACACAGTCAGGCTCGTCTGCAAAATGTGTGCTGTGTCCTTCCAGGAAATTAATAGTTCTTCCTCTATCATGACTTCATAAGGAAAAATTTTTTGCACAAAAAGCCAAACAAAGGTCAATATTGTTTTCAAGAGGAGTAAAGTACCAGCATTTCTTTGGTTGTGTGTTTTGTTTGTTTGTTTGTTTTATTTTGTTAGTTTGTTGTCTTTCAGAAAAATTATGAACAGGAAAGAAAACCAGATAGAAGATGCCACGATTTCAAGGGGTGTGATCCTCTCACTATCAGTGGTTTTGGAACAGGCTTGAAATGCCTGCAGCGGGCAGGTAGAGCTGTGTCACTGAAAAGCACAAGTGGTGGTACAAGACCATGGAAAAATTCACATAAAAGCGAATAAAGATTTTTAATGAGCTGTGTAGAAACCATCGAAGGGTCCAAGACCATGCTCATTATTATAGTTCACAAAATCTGGTAGTGTTACGCTGTCCAGTCACCAGTAATAGGGATGTCTTGGGAGAGTCTTCCAGCAAGGAGGGAATCTTATCAGTTTGCCTAGGACAGAGGGGAGGGGAAGCAGCAAACACTGTCATTATAGCAGGGAAAGAAAGTTTGCATAAGGTTAAACTGATATGAACCACTTCAGTCCTTCCTGTAGATTTCCTTTTTTCCTCTTGGGACTGAGGTGTTCCAATCCCTCTGGGTGGGATCTCATCGCTGTGCCATGAGAAAATCCCTACGTTTCTGCAGCCATGTGTCCACCCCTGGTGACAGCAGTGACGCTAAATTTTTGGCAAATTTTTTTCAGTGTAGCTTTTCCTTTTTTTCTTTCCTAAAACCTCACCTCCTCCCGCTGTCCCCTGCTGCCCTCCTGCCCCGTTACCCAGAGGTTTGCTGTCTGTCCCCTCTTCAGAGCATGCACCAAAGCACAGCTGCTGGTGCTTTTCGTAGAAGAGCAAAGAATAATAAAAAGATTCTTATCAGAGTCCCTGAGATAGGTAGAATGAAGTGCTGAGGAGTCCCAAATGACTCAAGTGGTAGATGAGCTTGTATCCATTTCTATGACTTTGCTGTGAGTTCACACATACAATCTGTGGTGTTTTCTCCAGGTTTATATCCTGTAATTCTAGAAATGCCCTTTGTTCAACAAACACTCCCATAAAATTTCAGAAGTTTTTAGTTGTACGTGTTCACTTTTCCTCCAAATGTCATGATCCATCACACGGGGTTTCAAAGTATTGCTCATTTAGACAGCTACAATCTGATAAGAGCTGAAAAGCACGTTATCATGTTCTTCATGGCAGGTTGTGCGTGGGTTTTATGCACGTTTTGTGTCTCAAATAACCTTGGTCATTACACAAACTATCCTATTAAATGTCTCCTATTTAATGATAGAAATAAAAGAAAAAATTTCACATCTGAAAATAGTTTCCCTCCCTTTTGATGGAAATTTAAGTTGTTTTTCAATTTCCATTAGATCTCCTTTTTAATTATAAACCATGTTTTTTTTTATGTGAGCCTGTTAAATGCAGTGGAACAAAACTGATTTTATAAAATTAAGTTCTATTTAGATCAATTTTTATTTTATTACCGCTTTGCCCGCAGGGTTTGCCTTTTGTGTGCGTGTTTGACAACTATTTTTTAAAAACACAGTATTATAAAAAAATACATAATAGCAAACAACAAAAGCTGCATGGATGAGTAGGTGGGAGAGAGAAAGAAATAAATATCAGTTGCAAGAGATGTTAAATGAGGTGCTAGCTGTTTACTGACTTCAGCGTTAGGTAAGTTAGCAACTGATGGCAGTTGAGCACGAATCCCGTGCTGTGCCATCCATACCATGTGTCCATCTGGCTTACTACGGATGTGCTTTGGTGAATGTGCCTCCAGCGCTCCGGGGAGTGTCACACTCCACGCTCCACTTGTCCCCCATCCAAACGTTGGTTTCTCTGAGCAGCCCCACCCTGAGCAAAGGGGCCTGGGCCGTCCTGGCAGGCGCATCCCCAGCTGTACCTGCCGCACTCTCGGCAGGAGCCGCCTTGTCAAGCTCTGGGCCACGCAGGGCTGGGGTGACCCTCGAGGAAATGTGAGCATATCCACACAACTGACTGCCCCTGCGTTTCCCGTGGCTCTCCACTGAGGATTTTAAGTACTGTATTTGACCTTAATTTCCTTAAACTGTTTTAAAACGAGCCAAGGTTTAATACCCGCTTTTGTCCTTTTCTGAACTGCAGCCACCATGAATTGCTTGACTAACTCATTAGGGCCCCAAGCCAAGCAGATGTCTCAGCCAGCCATGCCTTTAAGACCCATTGAAAGGGCTGGGACTATCCAAGCCTAAACCCACAAAATGCTCTTTTCAGTGCTTGAGTACCTCAGGTAACACAATGTATTTGGGGTTAAAGTAAAGTGTATTGGAACAATATTTGACAGACTATTTTTCTTTATTTTAAAAAGATATTTTCTTTATTTAAAAAATATACACAGTTCTCCATTTCCTTGCAAAAATAATCAGTGCTACAGTTTCCTCTTTATTTTTATTAGAAATTATTTGTAGCCTTCTAACCCCGCGTTGCCTAATTTACTTTAAGATTTTTGGGTTGCCTCTGTTCACTTTGCTGTCTGGGTTCCTTCCACTTAGCCAGAAGCAATATTAGTTTCCAGTAAATGTCACGGAGCTCTACGACTTCTTTTGTCTTGTGCTGTAAAAACTTTCTTTGGAGTATTGGTTTTTACTGTTCTTTTGTTTTACTTTTTTCCTCGTTTTCTTTTTTATTAGCAAGTGATAATTAAATTGCAGAGTGTCATTGACAGTGAGAAGCATCACAGAGGAAAGTCATTCTTTGAAATAAGGTTTTCTAATATTTTTTAAGAGAACAGAGTAAGCAGAAGGACAGGGAACAAGACCTGCCATATGAACGTAGCACACAACTAATAAGTAAAATATGGAAGCCAAAAGAACAAATGGTATATTGTAAAAAAACAAATCCTTCTTTTTCTTGATGACACATTTGCTTATGTTAGGAATTTTCTCAGCAATTGTTAACATTTTTGGTAGTTGCTTCTGTGCCCTATACAATGTGTCAATTTTGCCAGTTAATTACATTCTAAATTCCACATGCTGTGGCATAAATCTGCTCTTTTTTTCAGCAAATAAGCTCCAATAGATTAGAAGAATGCAGGAAGAGTAAAAGATGTTGACTGGAGAACAAAATCCCTATTGTGTTTCCCATCATGGAAAAAGTGCGATTTCATAATGCTCTACTTTTTTTTTTTCCCCCTTTTTTTTTTTCTTGTAGAGGAAAAAAAATACTCTGTACTTGGTCTAAATGTTAATTATTAAGCATTCTCCTGCCTATCCCCCAAGAATAAAAATATTTCATTTTCATAATTTTGAGGCTTGAATAAAAATATTTAATTTCTATAACTGAGATTAGTTTTACTCCTTTTTTCCAGTATTTTTTTTGGCACATAAACCGACATTTTCCTGCGTGCTTTATCCAACCAACAGTAAAATCTTTTCATCATAAAAGTTTAACTCCTTCCTGCTCTATACAACCTTAAGCTGATTTCCCTCCTGTGAAATGCAAGGGCTTGGGGGGCGGGAGGGGGGAGAAGGAATAATGCCTTTTAATTCTGTTAGACAGTGTCTGTACATGAGGAAAAGTGCAGACCTTCTACATAAACAAGAAGTAGCCAGAAATCTGTGGCCAGTAGCATCCCCTGGCTCCCTTGGCAACACCTTTGCCTAACCTGCTTGCTCAGGCTCAAGGCAGCTGCTGGCCTTTGTAAGGGGAAGAAAGAATTCGGCTTTTTTCTTTACCAACATCTTCACAAAAAGTTCAGAAATCAGTCCAGGTGAAGGAGTAATTGTTAAGCGTGTCATTAAGCATCACTGCTATTAAATATGTGTAATTTTTGTTCTCTTTAATAAGGCCTATGTAGCAGTTGACTGAATGTTCCTACTTTGTATTTCCATTTCATATATTACAAAGTAACCTGTTTCAGTTTTTCACAGAGATATTTCTTAGCTATTTTGTTTTATAGTTAAATTACTTCAGATGTCAAAATTCACTGAGCTGCAGGTAGATGTTTGAGTTGGGTATCTGGCTGAACACATCTGAAGGGTTATTTCCCTTTTCCTCAGAGAATTTCAAACCTGTTTCCTCTGTACCCACTAACATTCTCAAAATGCAGTGTTGGAAGTTAGTGGCACTGACAGACACAACAGAAAAACTGGAAGGGCCATACGAAGGATCTCGCAGCACTGTCATAATTTCACCTTTTTATTATAAGAAGTCTTTCAGTAGAAATACAGAATTGCTTCTTTTTGGTGATAAATCCTTGGCAGGGTACCTTGCCTGCCTGCATCCAGATAAACCAGGTCATTTTACAGACTGATTGAAAACTTTAGATTAAAATTAAAACCATGTAAAAATTACATGCACTAAGAAGCCACTCTACTCTTATCAGCTTTCAAGGGCTTGTAAGAAGGATTCCTTCCAATCATTTTTTTAAAATCTCACACCTTTTTTTTTTTTTTCTTTTCATTCTCTGTGAAGAGATAAAATGTTACATTCAGTTTGAAGATATTTTAATGGCTTACCACAGTTACAGTTACCTGCTCCGTGTACAGAGGGTTTCAGGAGGATTTAACAAGGAACACAGCACTATTTATTTTTTACTTTCTTTGGAAAATTTAGAGCCAAGTTTTGTGACAGAGGGGAAAAATAGAAAGATCTTGAACTCTTCTAGCTTTGGGTGAAGAACAGGGGTAGGAGGTGGTTAATAGATAAAGCACAGCACCTGCACTTTGGAGAAAGACAGTTGTGAACTGAAAACCTCTACATCACCACAACCAAATTTAGATAAATTTTCTTTTCAGATGATAAAGGCTCACCACTCACCTGTTCCTCTTTTGCATTATTTGTGCAGCCTCTTGTGTTCCTATTAGTGATTATAGGTATTTATAGTCTATCTACCTGATTTAACAACATATTTTATAAAATTCCCTGCACATAATTCTTGCAAAATAGGTCAGAAATTTCACAATGTTTTTTAAAAAAGATATAAACTCTATTGTATGGTGATTATCACGTCGACTACATTACATAATTTTTTTAATAATTAAACTGCTGTGATCAGTGTTACCCTGTGCTTGATTATAATGAAGCGTTATGGGCAGCTGTAATTAACCTCTACTGATGTTAATTATGCACAAAGTGGGATCTTGGAACTGCTGACCATGCAACTTGCTAAATGACTCAAGAGGTGATATGGATTGCACAGTGTTTATATGCACTTTTTCAACCTATTGTACCGTGTGAAGTCAAAGTGGTGAGAGCTGTGCTTTGAAAAAATGTGCAGAATTTGTTTGCTCAGTAAAGTCATTGAAATTCATTTATCTTGGAGCCAAAACAACTAAAGGTTTCACCACGTGAAACACTTCTTTGTAAAAGGTTATCAAGAAAATGAAACACGACTGAAATCCTCAAAGACTCCTTTCGAGAGGGCCCAGTTCCTCTAAGAGCCCATGCACAGCGTAGGAACAGCACTCCATGTGCTCCCTCTGCACTGACTGTTCAGGCCCTGGCAGTAACCTCATGAAATACGGCAGGGTGAGGACACAGTCACGTTCTCTTTCATGATATTAAAGGTGCTGGCATTTCAATAGAAAACTGCTCAGATAGTTATCCTAGGTAAAACTGAAATTTTTGGGGGGTCAGTTTGTAAGATTTTTAGGAAAATTTCTCACTCTGTTACCATACAGAGGATTAAATTCTGTGGTAAGCAGGGATCAAGCCAGTTTATGGGTGCATGGTTTCTCCAAGACATAAGCGATGCTAGAATTAGACTTGCAAATAATTCTACAAACAGACTAAAGCAATTAAATTGAAACAGCCCATGTTCTGTTGAAATGAAGAAGGTTTAACCGGCTAAAAGCATGTTTTAAATGCCTGTTTAAAACAAAACAACATCTTCCAGTTTGTGATTTGTTTGTAAACAAGTGCAGATCAGAAGCCAGGATACAAGGTCCCCAGTTAACAACTGGGGGCTCAAGGATCCACCTCTACTGGGAGAAGTGCTGGAGTCTGTGGGGCCTCTGAAAATATCTGGTCTTTATGGTAGCCTCTTTGTGCAAATATGGTTTTTATCTTCCCAGGTCTACTCCAGTTTTGCTGGATGGGACAAATATCAGGGAGTAAAAATGTTGTGTTTGTAATGACGGTCTTGTGCTGAAATTCTCGTGGTCCTTGTGACCATTTAGATTTACAGAGTTCCTTGGTGCAATGAAACCTCTCCAAAATTAGTCCCTCACACCTTCTTGCCATTGAAAATATCCAGTGAGACCTTCATCAGTACAGTTTAGTGTTCTTCTCTGCATGCTAAGTTGCTTCACTAGCAGCAGAGAAATATAAGATCAATGCTTTATTATTATCATCTTTCCATATTACCAAATTTTCTTTCCTTGGTAGTTTCTTGTGACTTAGAATTAAAATGCCCAATGTCATAGTGGGATTAAGTCAATATAATAAAAAATCATATTCAGGTAAAACATATTCAGGTAAAACATATCTTAATTTTTAAAAAATATTTTAAAGTACTTGTGAAAAAAAAACTTGAAACTGCTGGTTGTGCCAACAATATATTTCTTTAGCTGAACTAGAAATCAGCACATTTTAAGGGCTGGTAGAGCTTAAAAAGCTATTTTTCTTTTCACTGATCACTCCTATGTAATTTCAATGTGTGAGTACAATAGTGCTGCAAAGCAATATTGTTATACATGTCTCAGTAAAAGAGTTTGTCATTGAAAAGAACAAAAATACCACACACCAAAACTGGCAAAAGCTTTTTTCCTTAGTTTCCCATCTATAAGCTTTATCAGCAAGCACAAAGTTTTCTCCCAGCTGGTTTACTCACAGTCTTGTCCTGTGCCTCAGGTGTCTTCCCATGGTTTACAAACCACTGCCCCTAGTAATGTTTGGCTGATAGATGGAGATTTAATTTTAATTCCCACAAGTAATCTTACTACCCGTTTTCTTAATCACTGCAGAAAATATCACTGGTTATATCTAACATTTGTAGATTGATTTTTTTTTTTGAATTACAGAACTAAAACATGGACTTAACATCAAAGCACCAGATGAAATTTTCATCTAGACTTTTCTTATTTTACTTACATCACTCAAAGTATTCTTTTGCTGATACTTGACAAATGTAATCTTTCCTATTTCTCCCCTAATCTTTCAGGAAAATATTGAGGAGAAGATTTATTTCTGGTACTACTTCTTCATTTATAAGTCTTCTATAAGCAGTTCTCTGTGGTTCTCTTTCTGTTAATCTAATCAAGTACAAGCTGTTCAACATCCATTTCTAAGATGCTCACATTCTATTCTCATTTTCTTACTATTGCCTTATCATTTCTTAAATAATCTTCCACTTCATTGCAGAGAAGCCACTTGTCTGGCTCTCATCTAGCCCATGCCATCAACCTCCTGTATTGCTGGATTCCCACGAAAACAATCTTCCTGCTTTTTCTGCTATGCTTCTTGTACCTACAGGGAGTTATCTACAAATGAGTGAGAAGTTCTCTCTCTTTCTTCCTTCAGTTCCGTGGTTCCACTAAAAGCTTGCACAAACTTCCTGCAAGTTTGAAATACTGAATGCTGCCCACTTGCTCTCCTGCTGATTGGTGTGTTCCCGGGAAACTGTACTCAGTGTGTAAAAGAAGAGGCAGTTGATGGGCAGAGCTTTGCAAACCAGATTCTATTTGCAGACCAGAATCAATAGAGAGCCCAAGACTAGGGCTGATGGCTGAGTAATCTGCAATACCAGATAATGCATATTACTGATTTATATAATTGTACACACAGTGCATATAGATTTCGTGAATAAGAGTATTCTCCAAGCATTAAAGCAGATTGTTATTTCCCCAAAGCACCTGTTTGAGGTTCTTAAGAAGAATTTCAGTTTAGGTTCTGTAGCTTTGAGCTTCTTTTCAGATGGTTTGCACTAAGTAATAGATTGACTGGGAATGCTGGAAGTCTTCCTCGTTGCAGGATTTCATAAAGACATTTACCAAACAACTTTCAGTGTAAACTTAAGAGCAGATGACCTGGCTTTAGGGCAAGGGGCAGGTCTAGATAGTGGACTCTTTCTATCTCCGTGTTTCTCTGTCTCCTTTACAAAGATAACAAAATCCCATTTGAAAAGGCCTTGCTGTGGAAGGCACATAAATGGAAATAGACCCTTTTTTTCAGGAAATGTGTCTGTCACCAAGGAGAACAATCTCTGTGTACACCTGGAGTCAGGTGCTCTGGCCCTCTTGGGTTAGGTAGGAAGGCCAGATGCAACATCCCATGGAGCAACCTTGTTCACTTCTTGCAGATCTCCTTCAGGTGTCTCCACACAGCACTGCCAAGCACAGCATGGCCCAGCTCTGGGCTTCAGAGGCAGAGGAGTTGGTTTTAATCTAAAAGTAGGAATAGCATTTTATTGGGGAAAAAAACAGATTGCTTTTCTTCCAGCTCCCTAAACTGTATTTTGGGCTTCTGCAGCCAGATTCCCTGACCAGGGAAATTAGTTTTCTTACATCATGTTCAAGAATGCAAACATTTTTGAAGTAGGATCTTATCTGTGAGATATGTTATTAGATCACTGTCTGGTGGGTTTAATTGTCTTTCCAACAGATCTTTGGAGAGGAGTCATAGGAAGTGTGTCCATCTGCTTGAGTCATCAAATAAATCACAAATACTCCATAGATGTCACTGAATTTTGTAACTGGGGAAAAAAGAGGCTCAGGTTTCACCTTGGTCTTTTGTTTAGTGATTTGTAAAGTTTAATATATTATCTAAAGTTGATTTATTTGATAATTAATTTATTACTTCCCTTTCATGTTAACTGTGAATTTTAGAGTTGAGTTTCAAGCTTCTGACAAACCAAATTCAATGGTTTTAACAGTCACCTGTCGTGGCCACAAATCCAATCCATACTTGGCCAGAAACCTTTATTTTGTAAACACAATTCTAAATGAGTATTACAAACAAAGATGGAAAATCTGTATCAAGAAATACTCCTACCCAGGTGGGTCACAGTTTTATTCCGCTCTGCCATAATTTGAAATGAGACCTGGAGAAAAAAATTCTTTACAAAAGAAAATTTCAAAACAGTCCACGTACCAATAAAGAAAACAGCGGGTGATGATTATGGGTGTTTAGAACACACCACATTGGTGCTTACTTTTCAACTATTTTAAACACTGAAATGTATTTTCTGTGACTTTTTCGTATATATATTGCCTTTTCTTACTGCACAACTGACAAGTTAATTATCAAACACAAAATGCCGTGACTTTTCTTGTCAGGGCTGTTTAATGTCTCTCGTCAACTAATTTGTGTAGAATCCAAATTTAAGCCCAACTTTTTATTGTAGTATTTGATAGTAAACAAATTTATTAAAAGGTTAAGGAAGCTTTTTTAACCTACCATTTAATCCAAGGGAAATAATGAAATATAAGAAATAGCTCAGTTTGTGTCACTTGGAAGTGACTCAGGCAGCTTTCTGGCTTTGTTACTCCCATGTGCCCGTGCTCGGGCTGGTGTAAACACCAGTACCTTTAGTTTCCATGCAGAAACATTCTTCATTTGTATTAATATTGTATGTAAAGGAAATAAAAACAAATATTAGACTAAGTTCTTGGGCATGTCTAGAAAAGAAATAAAAGGTAAGCTAAGCTATCCTTGAGGCCCACGATTTCACCTTAAAACAATAAAAGTCAGGCTACGCAATTATTAAAAAAAGAAGCTTCTGAAAAATATTTCATGTGGATTTTATTATTTATAAGTATTTTATGAATAGGTGATGAAACATACATAAATTTTGCAAGGAAACTTTGAGTCCACGCCTCAAAGTAACACTTACTTCTCTATCATTTAAATATTTTATTGCTTTGCTACCAAACCAAGCTATGTGACTTTTACTTCAAAATTGCTCTTCCATCCCTTCATAATATTTAATCTATCTTAATAAAAAAAATCAATGATGGATATTAATTGGTTGCCAAAAACCTATGCTTTGATTTTATCAGACAGAAATATGAGTTCATCTAGACTTTTCCCCAAAGTTTGAGCCAGCCATATAATAACAAAAAAGGAAGAGCAGAGCAGATTTTTTTGTCTTCCAACGTGACATTTTCATGACAGGCATATCCAGTCCAAGTTAATTTTATTTTAATTATATTATCTTTGTTTCACTGCATATCCTGATTGCTCTGTAGTTGTTTGAATAACAGAAGTGGATATCCATGAAACAATATTCTATGTGGAGAAAAAATACCCGATCAGATACAGTTATATGTCTACTTCTGCATGAAAAGGCACAGTTTAGCTTGAAATAGTTTTGCACCTCCTTATTTCTGTTAGAAACCTTAAGAGATGGGAGTAGTTTAATACATGATACCTATATTGTACTGACTGTAGATATTATTTTGGTTTATTTATTCACTGATTAAAAAAAAATCAAAAAGGAAACCTAAAAATTGGATGACAGCAGATATATTTATCAACAAGGAAGAGCAGAACCTGCCTGGGGTGCAGCAGCATAGCGAAGCAGACGTGTGGTCAGCTTCCTCAGTGCTAAAATTAACAGGGACTAAATCAACAGCTTTCGTGTATTTAAAATGTACCCTGACTGCCAGGGCTTAGCTGCTGCATCAAATCTATTGCTGAGACAGCCTGCTTTTGGTGTGTACATATGCTATGCTAATTATAAAATAACAACCTGGGTTTTCAAGGGAACCTCAAGGTGACTCTTGAAGTGTGGTCACAGCTCTGAGTAGGTAAATACCACTGACATGAGCAAAGTGGATATCCACACCGCTAATTAGAGACATGGCTGGCCACTGCCTGGCCCCAGACTCAGAGCCAGGAGACCTGTGCTTGTTTGGTGCCTCTTCTACTGACCTGAAGTTTGACCTCAGCTATTTCACCCCAGTGTTTCTACTTTTTTAACGTTTTTTCTTCCACTTTTTTTTTTTTTTTTTCTGAAGGTTGTTGATGAAAGCTATAAATTTTGAGAACCATTGATTTTATTGTTTCTATTAAAGCTGGTTAGAAATGTTCTGGCAGAACAGTTTTTATTGGAAAATAATCTGGTTAGATTAATGAAACTCAAAATTAGCTGAATACATTAAAAACGAGTAATTGGTCTCATTTTGACCAAAGCCAAATGAAAAATACAAATTCCCAGGAAACTGGAAGCTGTTTCCCAAACTCACTTATTCCTGATGCGTTACCTTTAGGTATGGGACCTACTTGGTAAAAGGTTTCACAGGATCATTTAAGGTCTCTGCAGCCTGGTTCTGCTTTAAAAATTAAGGACAAATCAGCCTCACTGCAAACCAAATACATTCAGTTGGCTAGCCAATGGGAAAAGAAGAAAATAGAAAATGACCCATCCAAAATCAGCTCACAGTTTAAAAAAAATAAAGTTCTAGCCTTATTTCAGTAGTAAAGTTTAGGAGGTGAATGTTCTGTCAGTAGATACAGGATACTGAAATAATGGCATTAAAACCAAGAGTGACCAAACCCTTGGCATACTTCTGTCAATAGACCTTTACCAATTTATAGCCTCTGATGGTTGGGTTTGGCATTTTAATCTAGGCATTGTCAATTCCAGTTCTGCTTTTATTAATCATACCAGTAATGTCTGAATAACTAACCCCAGAGAAATTGGATTTAGTAGGTTCGTATTAAAAAATAAAATATACAAGTGAAAAACTGACGATCAGAAATACATGTATTGGTTCTTTGCAGGCAATATGTGTTGCTGCATACACCTTCAAGGTATCTGTGAGCAGTTGGACTGTGTTTTCTGGCAGCTGTCACTGGTATCATCCATCAGAACAAGAGCCCTGGCCAGTGACACTTTGCTGAGATGCTAAAGGGATATGGATTTTAATTCTGACCAGCTTTATATGACAGATAGTGTGACAGATGAATGCCAGGAAAGAAAAGAAAAAGGGACCATGCTAGAATTTGTGCAATTTCAAGTAAATAACTAGACGGTTTTTCATGTAAAAGCAGCAGCTGGACTGTTGCTGTAGTTCATGCACAGAACTGTTCCCAAATTCTGGTGTTTTACCAACTCTATTCAAACAAACAATCACTGAGAGAGAATTCAGGGATTGCAAACACTGGATTTCTGCAAAGAGCCCTGAGATCTGAGATTTGCTGGAGCATCTCCTCTCTTTCCTTCCTCTTGGTCTCCTTTTTTATTACATACAATGAAGCCCCTAGATAATATAAAATAGAAAGCATACTTGTATCACCAAGAGGCTTGATGTGAGGATATGAGGGAGGGGAGAACAACAATTCATTGCCTGCAAACACAGCCATAGTTTCCTGGAAGGAGAAGGGATCTCCTGGAAGGAGAAAGAAACATTTTGGGAGACCTGAGAGCATCCACCTCTGACACAGGTGTCTTTCCCTGTGCTAAATGGAAGGTTGGGGTCCTTCATCTTCAGCTGCCTGATGGTTTCTTCCCCTTGTCTAGATATTGTACCTTCTGCGCTCTCACTCTTTGGCTGCCAGGTTCAAAATAAACCAGATTTACTTAGGAATTTAATAAGTAGGTCTTTGTTAACTTTGACTTGAATACAGTAAACTCGAAACTCCATAGCAGATTAGGAAGCATCCACATGAGCAACCTGATAGGCTGAAGAGAGCAAGAGGGATAATGGCATGTGACTGCAAGGGCATTTTCATTTGCATCTGTCAGGAAAAACAGTCACTAAAAAAAAAAAAGATACTGTACTTCAGGAACTTCTCACAGGCTCCATCTAAAACTAGGGGTCTTGGTGCTATTGCTGACCATGCCCTGTGTGTGCCCATGAGTAAAAGTGGCTGTTTCCACAGCCACGAAATGTTTTAGCTGAATGGGGCAGACGTAGACGCACTTCCACCCAGAAAGGAGGGATTTTAACACACCTGCAGATTCTCTGCAAGTACATCTCTTAAAAAAACCCAATAATGGTATCCCTCACTGCTCTGGTATCAGCTGGAGTACAGCACAGATAGCCTCAGGCTTCGTTTTCCATATTTAGAATTTAAAACTAGAAAATTGCTGAGCTTCAGACTGTACCATCTCCTAAAGGTTTCCACTGTTCCAGCATGAGGCAGTTTGGGGATTATTGGTGGCCTTTGCCAGCAAATGCAGTGGGGAGGACCCTCCTCTAACACAGAAATCTAAGAAGTTTACATGATTCTGTCACATGCTGATTTTATTTGAAGTCTTTACAAGGACAAGTGACATTTCCTTGCTGAAAATTTGTAAGACTGTTTTTCCCACCCCATAAGTCTTTGATAAGACATCAAGATGGGAATGTTACACTCTATGACACTGTATTAAACGTGCAGCTTTTGTTTAGTTTAATCTCCTGTCCTACAAGTGTTGAGTATGTAAAGATGCCCTCAATGAAAGGAAGTATTTCACCTTGAAAATGAAAAAAGTGCTGAAAATAGTGGGGGGAAAAAAGGCAAAAGAGAGGAAGGATCAGACCTAGTGATTTCAACTGACCCATTTAAAGAGGACTACTTTTTAGGAATGCTGATTACTCATTCTGAGAAAACAGATAATTAAGCATAGATATCATTTATGAAAATCTGAACTTGTCATTTAAATTTAGCTACTTCCTCATGAGTGCTGGATGAAAAGTTTACTATAATGTTTTTGCTTTTAACATAACAAACAGTTGGAACCTATCTTGTTGAAAGCATTCTGCTTCGTGTATCTCTTGAACTGAATTAGAATTATTAAAGTTCTTGTAAAGATAGCTGCAACAGAAATTAATTAAACCAAAGGACATACATGTTTTAAATAGGCAGGGTGCTTAAGTCTTTTTTGAAGTCATCTATATTTTAATACAAAAATCAATATGTGCTTAAAATACCCAATGTGCTGATTTATTCCATGCAGAAAATATGCTGCAGAATATTCTGAATTATTTTAAGAAGTTAAAAACTGGAATTTCTGTCAGGTTAGAAATTACATTTTCTGATTTTCATCCTGAATTTAAATGGTAAAAATGGCAGGAAAGAAATGATTTCCATAGAACAGGAAATTCCATTTCAGATATCTACAATCTGTAGGTCTGCACAAACGAAGCTGCCTCCTTTTATAAGAGAGGGACAAAAAAAGGATGTGTGTTGGTTTGTTCCAGTCTGTGTACAAGGACTCTGTCTGACCTGCAAGATGAGTTCTGAGCTGGGGTAACACACGGGAGGGAAACAGCCTGGTCAGTGGATTTGGGGTGGTTGTTGTGGAGGGAGGGGAACAGTTTCCATCTGGTGAGTGTGCCCAGCATGAAGAGGGGATGTGAGGATATGAAAACAGGAGAGGAAAAGAGGAGGGCTGAGAGCAAAATCTCAGGGTAGCAGGAAGAAGAGGGAGCCTCTGCTACAGGTGTCTATAGCTATAAAACCCAGGAAGGCCCAGGAAGCTGCTGAACTAGAAAATAATACTGGAGGGAGTAGTTTACCCTTCAAGGACAGAATCAAGAGAAGTGTGTTTCAAACCTTTTTAATATATCTTTCCACCACATTTCTTATTTAAACTGACACCTTGTTATAGTTTATTACTTTACTGTTCTGGTAAATATGTTTTGATATCCTTTGGCACATTTGCTTAAAAAAAGGGAGGGGAAAAAAAGGTGTGAACAGTTGGTGGTTGAGCAGGTGGCCAGGGCTACTCAGCTGAAGTGTTTTTCCTGAGATGCACCGAGATGCACTCTGAGACATCATGGCAAATCACACCAGCACCAAGTAATACTGAAGTGACCCAAGCTAAAAATTAGTAATGGCTATTAAATCTGGATTTGAACTTTCTACTCCTGAAATTCAGTAAATAAAAGGTTTGGTACGTTCAGTCCTTCCACTCTCCCAGTCCCCGCAGTATTTCTGTCCTTTTTTTCTCTCCTTTGTCTCCTCTTTCCTTTCTCTCCTCCTTTCTCTCTTGCTCAAACCCTACCTATACTATACATGGTGTGTTCCCATTCTTGCCTCCTAAGACAGCAATGATGGTGCCCTTTGAAACAACTCCAAGACTTCCCTCTGGGATAAGATGAATCTATTATGAACAACCCCATGAAGCATGAGGACAGATCCTCAGAAAGACGGCTGGCTTGCTCAAGAGACCCCTTCACCTTGGAGAAAATCCTAAATGAGTGGTTGCTCTTGGTAACAGCTGTTCCAATATTTTTTCTGTACCTTTAGAAATGTAGAAAGAAAAAAAAAAACTTTGGAAAGATAGGGTTCTCATATGGAGACCAGCCTACCTATTTGATGTATCATAGCCTGAGAAGTCTGTACAAAGAAAGCAAGAACCTGATAAACAAAAGAACCACTTCAAGGTTGTGCATTTATGGTTCACTGGTGTAGAGGTATATAGTTACAACTGAGTACGTATGAGAATCTGTTCAGATAATTTAGCCTGGCAGAGAAAACCACCTTCCTAAGCTGAGCTTTAGGTTGGATCTCAGCATCTGTAGCCTATCCTATCTCCTTACTACTTTTTAAAAATGTTCAGGATCACCAGGCTTTTCTGAGAATTTATAACTAATTCTTGTGATGAGCTTCTCGACCATGCAATACCCTATAACAGAGCAACTCTGCCAGCACCTTCAGTGTTCAGTGGAGTATCACAGAGCTGGCAAACCCTCCGAATTTCTGCCAGTGACACGACAGAAGTGAGGTTTCCATTCGTTAGCAGAGGGGCCGGCAATGTGTTAGGTTTGTTATATTCTTTCCCCAGTTACTTAAAAATCTCTGTAGGTATGAATAACACCCAGTGCAGTTGTCGGAAATACAGCATGTGCCCGAAGGTTTGAGGTAACTGAGCAAAGGGGCAAGCACCAAAAGGCTCGCACTCCAGAGCAGCCCCCACACAGCCCACTTAGAGTGAACTTTCCAAGCTGATGCCGAGCCCCTTCCTGCCAGAGCAGCAAACGGTGCTTGGAAGAATGGCAGCCATTCCCAACAAAATAACAGTCTTAGCATTAGCAGCAGCCATGAAGTCTGTGTATCCCACCAATGTTATTTGATTAGTAAATTTATAAACTAATTTATCCCCTACCTATTTTTTTTTCCTGTGGCATTTGTTGTTTTGCAACGTTGTCACTCATCTACGGGAACTGGAAGAAATAACTGTTTGAGAATTGTCATGTAGTCTTAATATTTTTCAAATATTTTTGTGGTTGAATAGCTGAGAACACAAACTGAGTCACTGAGTACCTTTTGATACTGATGTACCTAGAAGGCAGATTTCATCCAGGGCTTCTTCAGATCACGTATCACTACACTGATCATCATGAGTAAAAATGGGCAAAACACAGTCACCAACAAAATTCAATTGGCTGTTGTTAAGAAATGAAAGTCAGTTGATGAACTGTAACATTAAATAAACACAGATCTTGTCTGGTTATAAAAAGGATGCGAATAATAAGTTCACATACTTCAGAGTTTTAGTGGGAGAGACTTATTTTCAAACATAATTTCATCTTTGTTTAAGTACATACTAAAATACAGCCACAAATTTAGTAAAGTTCAGGCTACTGACAGGTTCAGAAGCACTCAGGAAGAAGAGGAATAATTCAATGCCATTCAAGTTGTATAACTTTCTGCAACCCTGCCAAGGTCATATTCTCAACGTGGGGTATGGTATTTCTCTTGGCTTTTTATTCTTTTCTTCTGAAAGAAGGCTTAAGTTTCTTAGAGAAAGGAAAACACCTTATCTGTTCTTTTCATAGCACTAAGTTGCTTGTTGTTTTCATTTTATTCTCAGATGTTGACCATTTTCACTTTATTGTGATAAACAGTGGAATAAATGGTACTCTTTTGTTTTCAGAAGTGAAAGACAGGAGGGGGAAATTCAGCAGCAGTGGCAGGACAGCGCTGGTGCCTAAGATCCTGTTCTCTCTTCTTTACTTGCTTTGCTGAGATGAATTTAAAGGCCATTTGTAAGGACCTTGCAATTTAGCTACCACAAGTGCTTTCAAGCAGGTCCATAAGTACATTTCTGTGGCCAGGAGAATTATATATTTCTGCAGGTTATGACAGGAAAGTGATTTCCAATAGAAAAATATCATTCATTTTAAAAAGATTCATTCAAGGACCAGGGAGAGCAAAGAAGATTCTTCCTGTCCCAGTGACTGATTTTGGAAAACTCTTTCTCCTCCTGTTTTTGCCCTGCACAGTATCGATGTCAGCACTTGATGTGTCATCTTCACAGGCCCACAGGAGACAGACAGATGTGGTCAAACTTGTATAAACCAATTGGCAAAGGTTAAGAGGACTAAGCCAGGCTTTCTGTTGCATCATAGTCAAGGGGTATATTGCTTTTCCTATAGATCAGTTGCTATGAAAATAAATATCTAGACTTTACAGTGACTGAGGTTATTTTTTATTTATATTTTCTAATTATTCTCTTTCTGTGCTCTTCACCACTAGCATTTGAACCCCCTGATATGCAGCACTTACCTTATAGGAAAACCATCATTGTCCATTGGGATGCTCTCATTACAGCCTGGTATTTTACAGCTTGAATTCTGTTCATCCAATCTGATCACAGATTTAAAAAGAAAGAGAACTAATGAAATCAAAAGGCATCCTTGTGGCAGCCAGTCCATCCCTTAAAGTGACAAGCTTTACCTAATCAATTTTTCAAAAGGGATCAAGAGCAGAACTTTTAACCTCTGACACAAAGATTCTGAAGACTAAACTGACTATGGGCCACAAAGTTCAGTATAGCTGACTGACAGTGGGCTTATATTTAGTGTTTGTACATTCCCAGGAAAGTAATTAAGAACACTCAAATGAAAACAAAAATCGAAAACTGCTGGTGCAAGATAATATGACAATGTTTGCTTAAGATCTGCTGGTCTGCCTGGAAACATTCTGCTCTTGGAGCCTTTTGTGATACAACAAAAGTACAAAAACCTTGACATGATGAATTGTTCTATAGCTTTCCCTCTCTTCTTTCCCTGAACATTTTTGACTAAGAGTCCACTGCCCTGTGCCACTTTTCCAATGTTTTTTTCCTAAGTATTTGTCTCACATCATTGTGGACCCCAACTCAGTCATTAGTGATGTTTTCAGAACAGTGTTTATTGCTGCCATTAATCCAAAAGTATGCTGCAGCTTCCCAGAGTCCTCTGGGATCAGCCCTGGATAGCATATGGCTCCTGAAGGAAGACCAGCTCCTTGCCTTCGAGGCAGGACAGGGGGACAGCACCATGTGAAGTGGACAGGCACAGGGAATCAGGCAAAGGGGAAGTGCTCTTTCCTGAGCTCCCTCCAGCGAGTGGAGCCCTGAAAGAACCACCGTCTGTCCTTGTGGGAATTCACCTTCGCCTTGCACAGCCTGCTCCTCTGCTTGGGAAGTCCAGCACAGAGAATGGAAAGGTAACAAAAGGCAGCTACCGGCCTCCAGAAGAGAATCAGAAAATAAAAACTGATATTGTAATTTTCAGAGAATAGTGAAAGAGATGCTCCACTGTTTGCAGAGACTGCCACTGAGCTGTTATCTACTGTGATGCCCAGAAGACTCATATCTTTAATTTGGACTTCATTTGCCTTCCAGGAGATGAGTGGGACTTTGTAATTGTTGGTCAGCGTGAAACTAAAGGGTCTGCACTTCACCAGTCACTGAGCATTGCTTGTTATTACAGCTTGTTATACTTTCATTCCTCTGGAAAATTTCCACAGATCAATAAGCAGGTGTCATAAGACCAGGATTCCCTGGACATCTGTAAGGATCTCTTCACAATCTGTGGAGCCAGCCATATCACAGAGTTCAATTCTGGAGAATGACAGCATTTTCACTTTAGCTATGCAGAGAATTTTCAGTCTTTGTACTGGAGCACAGCTAATTGTTTGCAGAGTTAATTAAACCATGGGTGAGGTATTTGGTTAAATATCCATGTGTAATGCACATATTGACTGTTTCAAGGTGAATACTTTTCTAAATCATGAGCTATCAAATGTTGACTCACTGTGGTCCATTTTCTCTAATTGGCTTGAAGCTTCTCTCTCCTGCTTGTTATGATAGAAGGTGTTTTTCCCCCCACTAAAATATTACTGTCTCTAAATGTGACCATCAGTGGCTGTCCTGCGAATCATTGTGCAGGAAAGAGACTGTCCTGAGAACACATTTAGGCTGTTAATTGTTTGGGGTGAACCTTCTCTCTGCATCCAAACAGCTCTTGAGCCAGGTGGTCTCTGGTGCCCCTTGGTCATGCTGTAAAAGTACAGCAGAGGACTGTGACTCTCGTAGGGTCAAGGCATTGCTTTCCTCCAAGGACTCTGACTGGGTAAGCAAAGCTTTCAGAAGGGATTTTGTTGTATAAGATGCCCACCACATTATACTTTGTTTGGTAAACATCTGCAAGCCCTGCAAGATTTCTCACTGTCTAACAGTAGTCATAAGGTTCGATAAGTTGTCCTGGCTTCACGTGAGGTGATAAATGTTCAGTGATTCCTCGTCACTTGCAAAACCTGTCATTCCGTTCAAAGCCACTATTCAAAATATTCTCCATCTCATGGCATGCATTCAGAGGAAGATTGATGGGGGAAACTAGCTCTCAGATGATATACCCTAAGTCATCATAAGTTCAGAAAGAATTATGGATTGGTGGAAATTAATTCAATTCTGTATCTTAGTAAAATCTCTTGATAATCCAGACTATGGTTTGAGCTACATATTTAAGGCAAAGTCAGGGAATTTTTCAGTCCATGCTGAACATTTGTGTATTTCTGTATGACCCTCTCCATTGGTCAGCATCAGATGTAGGATGACATATGGGACACCCACTTCAGCTGAAACAATTAAAAAAGAGACCTCTTGCTTTAAGGGATTTTATCTTGAGTTGTAATAACATAAGTAGTGAGATTCAAACCACACTGGCAATTCCAGAGACATAATTCTATAAAAAACTGATTCCTCTTTATTTCAATGGCTTTTTTTCCCCACCAGCACTAAAAGAAGTTTTCCTGTGTGAATTTAAGTAGCATTTAGAGCATTTAAACCTATCTATTGAATGATAATTGCTGCATTCAAAATTCATGCTCTCTTCATCACACATCAGCAACAGAATGAGAAAGAAACAAAGAGTTTGGAAAGGTACAGATACTGCTGGGTACCACCTGAGAGAGACAGAAAAGATGGCAGAGCGAATTGCTGAGGTGGACAGTGCAAGGGAAAGTGAGCCACTCTCCATGGTTTTCCAGTGTCTGTTTGTAATAAGAAACTGAACTCCTGCTCTCAGGAAAGTGATGCTGGAGTTACAGAGAGAGAAAAACAGCAGTCTCTGTCTTTCCCTTCCTTGTTTGTCTCAGAACTCAAAATGCTAAAGAAGATTGTTTGGTATAACATGTTGATCGGAACATCTTTGGAGCAGTTACCAAATTCCAGAGTTAATTCCTAAAGACAGAGTTGGTTGAATTTCCCAGGCAAAAAAAAGAAAAAAAAAATCAATCTGCAAAGTGCTCTGCTTGTTAGGTAAAAAATTTAATTCCCTCCAGGCCATTCTGGAAGATGGGAAGAACTCTCTGCAGAGAGAGAAAAGCAAATCCTCTTTCTTCGGCTGCTGCAGGAGGGGAAGGTTACACCTCCACAGCCTTCATCTCCATTTTCGCTTCCAAGGAAAGTGATCATTAATGATATGAACTCCTGTTGTTTTTAGCCACTCTCAGAAGTGTGTTTGGACTTGGTAATCAAGTAGGGAGGTGTGGAAATGACTATGGAGAGATAACAGCTAATAAGCGAAGATCAAAGCAAAACCTGAAATGTACAATTTCTGACTGCAGCAATGAAAAGTTGAATTGTATTTTTGTCATAGTCTTTACTTATTAGCTGGTAGCTAATCCTGCTCATTATTTTCCAGAGTGAATAAGTGTAAAGTTTTATTTTATCTGTCAATGAACCAAACTTTTAATTAACTTTCATATTTGTCTTAAGTTAAGTCTAATGACTCTCAAAGGAATTGCCTAAAACCCTTAAACTTTTGAACAAAGGGACCAGAGAAAAAGCACTAAGCTTCCTTTGAAAAGCAACCTTCCTATTAGAGAACAAAAGTCAAAAAATAAGCAACTTGAAACTGGGAGACACAGAGTATTAATATTCATCATGAAAACAAACTGAAAGAAAGTTTAAATCTGTGTTGAACCCAGAGGACTTCTGTTAGTGGTTTCACACAGATTGGCAAATCACACTAATGATTTCAGTACTCACTCTCTAAACTGGAGGAAAGTTATTGGTGTTTAAATGAAGACTTTGTCTGAAGTATAACATACCTTGCTTAACATTGCTTACTTGTTCTAGTACAGACAAGTGACTGTTGACAATGAACTTAACAGAATGTTATCAATTTGTGCTAATTTCTTTTTTATTTTCCTCCCCATCATCATATGTGGTCAGGTTCATGGGTGTCAGGATGTTTTGCCAGGATTAGGGCACTCTGTGTAGAAGAATAGCAGGCGTGACAGACAGGTGGAAGTGCCAGAAACAGCAATAATAGGATGTATTGTGGTCCTGACCAAGTAGGTTTTGCATAAATAAAATTTTATTCCAGCTCTAGTACATAAACTAGTATTGCAAGAATAATTTTGGCAGAGGTAAGTATATAAATAATAAGTGAAATACGAGCCACAATAAGGATTGAGAAGCAAAAAATTTTACAAGGGTATGAAATGTAGTTATAAACCCTACAAGTTTGGGAGTTGCACTAGGGAGAAATTAGGAAATTGTCTTTGAGAGGTGAACTAACACCCTCTATTTTTCAGCTGCTCACAGCAGATCCTTTCAGCATCCTCATCATGGTGGCGTGTTAGCTGGCAGGGCATTAAAAAGATGTTGTGAAGAAAGCGAGGAATGTGGCCTTGTACCACACATTTGACAAGAATTGGCTGCAGCTCAGGTGTTTTTGTTTGGTTTTTTTTAAGCTGGGTACTTGGTTTTTTTCCTTCTTTATTTCTGGCTCCTCTGATAGCATGTGTGCTTTCCTGCTCAGTTATTGACTTTGTTGCAAGCTGTCCTCTGAGCAGAATTGATTTATGATACACTTTGCAGCCATCCAGACAGCTTCCAGTGAAGTGACAAAGAAGTTCTGCTTCTGCACCCACCTAATCAATGAAACCCAGAGAAAGACTAGACAAAACAGAACCCCCACGTGGAACTACAGGGTGCCAAGGATCAAGCACAGAAGTTCCCAAAATCCGCAAAAGTGACATGCAGTGGTTTTAGTTATCATATAATACAGCTTTTTTGTGTTTTCAAGGTAGGAATCTTTCTGTTTAACAAAGTAAAAGAAAAGCACATACATAACCACAGAACAATGGGTGGAAATGGACCCAAAGTTTAGCAAATGGAACGTTAAAGTCACAGTCTGTTAATATACCAGAAAAAGCAACACTTTACTGTTTTCTCCATCTTTAGAACAAAAGACATTTTAAAGCCGAAAATACTAAAGCTATTTAAATGTCAGCTAGGAATGGTTTGCTCTTGCAAAGGACAGAACAATGTCCTTCTGATCCAACAATTTTCTGAAGTGTACATTTAATTGGATTTTGAAGCAACACTCCAATCCTTGGGCCAACACCGTAATTGGCATTGAACATCAATAAATGTCTTGTTA
>JAYRBT010000181.1:30120986-30141144 GCA_036023395.1 Myiotriccus ornatus | reverse complement strand
AGAGAAGGTGAGGGAAGAGGCTAAAGGTAGCTGCAGCTGGTAATTTTTCCTTAGAAAGGCTTCATTTGGTCTGGGAATGTGACCTAATTTCGCTATTTGATAGTACTACTTCTGGGTATTCAAAAATTGATGACAAAGGCATTACCGATAGTTCTGTGGATGGACCAAAAGGAAAAAAAAAATCTCAGTCTCAATCAAAAGCCAGTTCTAACACTGTAAAACAAAATGCCATGACTAAAGCAAAGTTCGTGGATTAAATTTGTGTAACGATGGAATGTAACAATGCAGAACACACAGTAACTTCTTTAGCTGCTGACTTTGTCTGAGTCTTTGTTATGCCAAAGTCCTTTCTTGCACCTGGCAAAGAACTGTTCATGGCAGACAGGGAACAAATTGCTGCTTTCACAAGCTTAAAACTTTGAGTCATTATATGGGAAGAAAGTTCTTACTAGAAGAACATGCAAAATTGCTATGTGTATGAGTGAGATATATAGTAATTTTCATTATATAAATTAGGATTATATTGGAGGTTAATTTTGGCTGATGTATAATAATTGAAACTGTTGAAAGCAGCTCTTCAGCCCTGGAGTGCTTATCTCTTGGTGTCATTATTTCAAACCTGAACAAATGTCCATCGTAATGATTTCACAAATCACCACTGCACACTTCTAGAGAGCTAAGCAAACCAGTAATTGTTTAAATATTGTGGCTAACAAAATCTTAAATATGTATGGAAAAAACATACAGTTGTTAGCTACATGGGAAAAATATTTTACATTAAATTTTCTTTTGTCTTTTTGTTGTTGTTGTTGTTGGAGGAAAGAAGAGTTTATTATGCTGCAGAGCTTTAATCCTTGCAAAACAATCACAAGCAGAACCACTCCAGAATAAATTTGGAAACTTTATAAGGAAATTTTAGTTTTGGTTCAAGTTCACCACTTTGAGGTGGAGCTCTTCAGTGGCTTTTAACTTCTGAATGACTGTGCTTTTCATCTTTATTTATAATGGAAAGGGAACCAGAATCAACTAAAACTTCATTGAACTAGAATTGGATTTCTTTTCTTGGTTCAGTGCCCATCAAGGTACAAAAGTTCTTTCCAAACTAAGCTGCTTGTTTCAAATGCATTTTAGCCCAACGAAACTTGTATTACCTAGGATTCTTAAACCTTGTTTTCTTTCGTCAGAAAAATAATAATAAAAAAAAAAATGGTTGAAATTAGTGTTAAAGGGTGAGTCTGTATCATTTTATACCACAGGAGTAGAAATTAAAAGTGGCTTTTTCTGCCAAGTGAATTTAAGGTAGTTTCAGGATCTGGCTTTTACTTGGGACACTGTATCCTAGTGATGGGAGGAGCACTTCTAGTGCAAGTGATTTTTGGGGGGGAAGATCGGCTGCGTTTTGCCTTCCCAGTCGAAAACCAACTTGGTGACATAATGATGTCAAGCACCTAGGATGTGGATAATAGGCATCATTTTTCACAGTCAATAAACGAGCTCATCTCTCAGCACTTAAGCAATCAAACAAGCTCCTGATCATAGAAAGGACTAAATAACAATTGAAGGCTGACATGATAATGCTGATGGTCTGCCTGATTTTTGACTCGGACATACTCTAGTGATCTTTCACACTGTTTTTTTTTTAACTAGAACGGTTTAATTTTTATAATCCTTGTCTGTATTCTTGGCCTGTTCTCTTATCTTCTAGCCAATACTGTAATTTCACTTAATAGTCCAGTTGTTTATTTCTTTGTTCTTGTGGCTGTCTCAGAATATCTAAAGCTAATTTGGGCATATTCACAGTGAATTCCCTGAAAGATCTTTATTGATTAGAAAGGAGAACATTCCTTTGTTTAAATAGCAAGATGCAATCCAGACTTGGAACTAAAGTTACTATAAAGCTACCATTGGCTGTTTGAACTTGTAATTTTCCTGTGGAAGTTGCTTTGGGATAGAGCTAATAGAGGACTAAAAGCATCCCTGGTCCTATTAATTACTGTGTGCTGACTTCCAGTTGCTTTTACATGAGTCTGTGATAGTAGTTTATTCATTTTTACAACTCTATTAAGAGCCCATGCAGCCACTTTGGTCTTTAAATTTGGCTCAGTCTGATGTGACCTTGTGCATTTATCTGTGTGTTACACTGAATTTTGCTTCTATGCTCTTAAAGTCTGGAAACCACTTATATGCCTTCAGACCTCTTCCTGTATTATTTACCTTATAATGATTCCTATATTTCAGGCCTGAGTAGCAATTTAAATCACGGAATTATAGAATGAATCATAGAATGGCTTGGGTTGGAAGGGACCTTAGAGATCATCTAGTTCCAAGGCCCCTGCTGTGGAGTAGCAATTAATCTACTGAGGTTTTCTGTGCCAGACTTTTTGCGTGGAGGGCGACCTTCAGGAATACTTCTCCTTTCTATTTGGTCCTTTTGAATTTCATCCTCTGCATTTTTCAAAGTAGTAGTGACCTGCTGCTTGAGAGGCAGCAGGGATTACTCATTTTATTTTGTCACTGTTTTGAACACTTTTTCGTTGTAGTTAATTTGTCCATGACCAACTTATGTTACTAGATAATCCCATTGTCTTTGTCCTTTAACATAGCTCTCTTTTTTTTTTTTTTTGTTTGGCTGGTGGTTTTTTTGTTTCTTTAATTTTCCTATTTGATTATATTTTCCCTCAGTATTCTGTTTACACCCTTAGGGGAAGGGAAAACGTTACCTCAGCATTTAACACTGGGGAGCACCATAAAGAACTGAGTCTATTTTAGACAATTGATAAAAAATGAAAGACAGATATATTTCTGTACCTGGTTGTGTGTAACTGATTATTTTTTTGTGATAGCTGTGCAGAAAATGTCAGTCCCACCACCACAGCATATGAAGACGATGCAAGTCATGCAGCCCTATTGAAAAGCAGGAATTCAGAGTCTTAGGAAAGAACTGAAAGTTTTAAGTGTGATGGGTTTACCAAATTAGGAGAAGAGAATAAGATGTCAGCTTTCCTATCCCATTCGTAGCAACAGTATTACATGTTCATGAATTTAAGTTTTTCCCTCTTCAAAGGACCACTGGAATGTACTGGCACATTATATTCAAGTTCAGCCTTGATTTTGATCCAGATCAAAGGGATACACTTCAAGTATTTTGACATCTAATCCTTTCTCTTTACTTTGATCATTTCAGACTGAGGTACAAGTAACCACTTCTACTACCTGTGTTAGCCAAGAATGAAAAGCATCTTATGTGCAGATAATGGGTGCTGCTGCTTGGAACTTCATCCTCTTGATATTTTTGTGGAAAAAAAAAAAAATCTCACTCGCCTTTTGCCAGTGGTTCTCAGCACTCCTGCACTGGTATCATGGGGGGGAAAAAGTACTTAGGAAAAATAATCTATTAAATAACTCTATGGGGGTAAGAAATGTGAAACTGTTACGGGGTACATGTGAATTCTCTGCAGTACAATGGGAATTAGTCCCTGGAGGGTAATAGATGGTTAAAACAAACAGGCGCTTCATTGTAGGAATATAAAATTTCTCCTGAGGTGCCATCATTAGGCAGATCATTACAGACTTTTTTTCTTCTTGTGTCATAAAACATAACTGGTGTTTACTGGGGATGGTATCCTAGACAGTAGACTGTAAAAGGGGGATTTATGGAGGCAGCAGAAGCCACGTAAATGTTGTTTATTGGTGTTGAGTGCTATAGGTGGGCTCCAGAAACTAGGGAGCAGAGGTCTCTCTAGAGTTCCCTCAGGTGCTAGAGAGGAGCCAAGAGGATCCCGAATAGTCTGTTGTAGTGATAAACTACTTTGTCATCAGGTTACTTGGAAATGATAGCTCTGGAAGTTGTGCCCCCATGTTGGACTCGAAGCTGTAAGGGTTAATCTGTAACCCAAAACACCTGATACGTCACTTTGTAAATTTAGGAACAATAAATGCTGAGGAAAGATGTTTCTTGCCTTTGTTTCCTCCTTTTTAATGTCTTTCAAAATTCAAAGGAACTGATTTATATATGTTTGTGTCAAGAAATGTGATGTGTAGTGTTAAGTACCTGAAAATAGTACCATTTAGTATCCATAAAATATTGCCAGTTTCATCAGATTTGTTTTGTTTTCAGCCTATCTTGCCTCGTATCTTTTCACCTTCCTCAGACAATGTTATTGTTTCTTTTTAAGAAAAATATTCTTCAGTGAGGAGCTTGTATCTTTTTCAAGGATATACAGTGGGGTGTGGAGATAGATTAGTATCAAAACTAAGCAATCCCTCACTATTCAAATCTCAATCACAGCTGGGTGCAACTGGTTTCAGCTGCCCATCTTTCACGGTTTTTCTGGTTGCTGGCCTTCCTCCTGTACCTTTTTCTTTTCTTTACCACCAGCAGGTCCTATCCCTTGCCTTCACTCTCTCTTTTCCCTGATGAATTCCTGTTCTTTCTCCCAAGCTGGATCTCTGTTGGAGGGGAAGGAGATGCTAAGGAGAAATGTTACTTGCTTACAGTCTTGCTAATGAGAGGCATTTCAGCTTATACGAGGGACAACAGGGAAATGAATCAATGTCAAGGCAGATGAAAAGTACTTGGCAAAGCTGGAATAGCTGCTTGGTGGCTGGGCTCCTCTCATGGTTTACATCTCAGTTTTGCTGCTGGTCTGATCCATGGTAGGAGCTGAAACAACTCACAATGGCTTTGTGGAGCAAATAAGTCTGTGCATAATGCACACAATGCTGTCAAGAGTTCTGTGAGACTGGGGCTGGGCTTTTTGTGTTTTATGGACAGCAGGACTGAAAGTGAAACGAGTGCCAGCAGGTAATTTTGTTTCCCAAATAATCCAAGTGTGAAACATGTGGGCTCCATTTATCATTCCAGCTGAGTCTCTGTGGAGACTGACCTGCTCATATTTGCTCTTCTTTTCTTTTTTTTTTTTTTCCCTTGACTAAATATTGCTTTCTGGAACAAACATTTGTGAATCTAAATTTCGAAGTGTGCAGAAATGATAGATTGCTTTACTTGTTCGAGAAACAGTTTTGTTACGATGTTTTAATTGTAATTAATAAAAGGGGGGGGAAGGTCTGTAACTTGTTGCAGACATTGTTTGTAAGCAAAAATTATATTGACACCATCCATGAAGGTATGTGAAAAGTAACTTTGAGAATTTGGAGAGCTGCAATTATGTGATTTCTTTTTACACAGAGCTATATTAGAAATTCATTCTTTGTTTCAGAGGATGTTCTTTTAGGAAGCTGCAAGCTATAACTACTGAGATGGGTTTACGGCAACCTTCCACTCTCCCTTATTAGCTACAGAGAGGACAGAATAGCAGCACCTTTGGTACAGCTTATGGACTGCTCAGACCTGTTACAAGCAGTGTGAGCACTGCTCTGTGCCAGTAGGAAGGGGTTTTGCATGTTCTAGAGTGTTCACAGAACCAATTACACTGGGAAAGAGCTCTGAGATGGAGTCAAACCTTTGAACTAACACCACCGTGTCAACCAGACCATGGTACTGAGTGCTATGTCCAGTCTTTCCATAAAAACTTCCAGGGACAGTGACTCCACCATCTCCCTGGGCAACCCACTCCAATGCTTGACAACCCCTTTTTGTGAAGAAATTCCTCCTAATGTCCAGTCTGTACCTGCCCTGGCACAGCTTAGTGCTACATCTTCTCATCCTGTCTCTGGTTGCCTGGGAGAAGAGGCCAACCCCCACCTTGCTTACAACCTCCTTGTAGTTGTAGAGAGTGGTAAGGACACTTATCACTCACCATTATTAAGTGTTGAGGATAGCTATATTCCTAAATAGATGTTTTAAAGCATTATTTAGACTTTTCTTGTGTAGCCATTTAAATTCCATACAGACCTGGTCACCCATTACTGAACAGTTTCTTGGGGGACTCCTAACCATGCTGGGGTTTCCTTTGCTCCAACCCCCTTGGTGTCACTTGAGCCAACACCAGACAGCTGCACTTGCTGTTCCGAAGTGGAGGCAGAGGACAGCACTTTAATACTTTCCTTTCACGTGGTTTCTACTCTGTTTTTAGAGACGCTTTGAGAGAAGGCAGAACAGAGAACCTTTCCTTCAACTCTGCACTTCCTGGTGTTTGTTAGCAGCTTTCAGTGGCAATGCAAACCTGAGTGAGCCTGCCTTTGGAAAGGTACCGCTTGCTCTGGAAAAAGAGGGCATACCAAGAATCTTTCTAGATGTTGTCAGGAGGTAACGAATTCTTCAGTCTTTCTCAAATAAAAAATTAGGTGCTTCGTTTCTCTGTTTAAACCTCTGTGACCTTCTGCAAGAATACATACGTTGAACAGCCTGGCAGGTAGTAGGTGAAGCTGTTGCTTTACACTACAATAGTATTTCAGTATCCTTAAAATAGCCCAAGGAGAGAAGTCCTTTAATTGCTTTGACCTGCAACATTTTAGTGGCATTTTCTGTTTTGCAGATGCACTCATCTGTTCCTTCCTAGCTGTGTGTGGCAACTTGTGCATGCAAGGGTGAAAAGGATGAGCTGTGATGAGTCCATAAAACTGAAGGGAGTGGAGAGGGAAGCCTGAACAACTCAAAGTGCTTTTTATTAAGCCCCCTTTCCATAATTCCTCAGAGGGAGGGAAAATCATCTCTTTCAAGCTTGGCTAGACTTGGAATTAGCTGCTGCCTTCCTTTCATTGTCTGCACACCTTTGTGGTACTGCTGTTGGCTTGTTAGGAGTTTCAGCTCATGAACAGTCAGTCTGTTCCTGTGTGCAGAGGGACATAATTTCATTCACCTTTACAGATATATTGCTTTGACTTTGAGAGCTGAGAGGAAGGTCTCAGTGTTGGCTTTAATTAATAAATTTTTGTTGTTGTTTTCCCTAGTAAAACCTGTTTCAGTTTTAATGTGAACTGTACTTTGCTTTGAATGCTTCTGTGTCATTTGCTTAAGAGATGAAAATTGTGTGTAGATTTTTTTGTCACTTATTATTTTTAGAGAAGCTTTTTTTTTTTTTCTATGAGGAGAGTCTCTTTATGGCTTATTCTCAAGGTATTTGAGAACCTTAAAAGCTTCTGGTAGACCTGACTCCCAGCTTTCTAAATGTAGCAAGGATGTAGCTTGGTAGGCTGAAGGTTTTTCTAAATATATTTGTAAGTCTTTCTCAGTTTTATTTAAAAAATAACAGTAAAATTAACTTACTTATGTTGGCATATGAAGCATTTGACCACCTTTACTTATCAGTAATGCTAAGGAAGACTTCAGTACACTTGACTTGAGTGGCTTTGAAGGGGGTGGGGTACATTCAAAAATGTTCTTGAGGAATGTGCTGTAAGTATCCTTTCCCAACTATTTCACAGCTATCAGTATTTTCAGTTTAAGGAAATATATATAAAAATATAAAAATATAAATTATTTATTTTTTTATTTAATATTTGGATCTCTTTTGAAAAGGTGAAGGGAACTTTTTAAGCTCCACAAACTTTTGCTAACCTACACCTGTCTATATTCTGTTCCCTTTCTCTCAAAGCAAAACTACTTCATAAAATGCAGAGTTCTGGTGTCAGAGCTGTTCAGATATCAGCTCACTTAGGCTGTCCTGTATGCAGATGATGGTTATTCCCTGGGCTCTGTGTGAGGGCTCCTCTGGGCCAAAAGACACTACAAGTCCAGGCTTGTCCATTCTCCTGCCCCCTGAGCCCACGGGCATCAGCGCTTTGCTGCCAGTAGGTTTGTGCAGAGGAGGAACCTGCAGAGGAGTGCATGCAGCTGTTACTGGCCTGGGGGAAAAGGGTCCCTCACCCTTGAAAAAGGCTGTGCAGTACCCTGGTCGTGTTGCCGTGTTTATTCTTGTCTCATTAGGTGCTACCAAGAGAAGCAGCCGTTTGCAGAGTGCCATGTCATGCTCAGATCTGAACCGAGTAGTTTAAATTTGTTAATTAGAGGTGCTGTGACACATTACAGCTCTTACAGTCAGCTTTTGCAGTTGTCTACTTCGCATTGTTAAGAAAAGTTTCTTGCCCTTTCATGCAGAGTTGGCTATTGCTTTCCCATACAAAACACCTACTTCAACAGGAAAACTGCTTCTCTTAAATTATCGGTTTCTCTTTCTGCTGTTATGACAGATGTTGAACTGTATCTGGCTCAGTCCCAAATATAATTTCATGTTTGCTTTAAAGTCAAGGAAGATCTAAAGGAATAATGTTAGATGTTATATTTAAATTGATTGAGGTTATTCATCTCTATTGAAAACATCACACTGATCCCTTTTGCTTACTTTTACATTTTTAATGGCTTATATTTTAATATTGCCATTCTGCAACTTTGAGAAGCTAGAGAACTTAAAATGTCATACATTCAAACAAGATTCTTAAAAATAATTTTAAGAAGGGTACTTGAATAGCTCTGTCACTCTAAGGAGAGAAGTGGGAAAAACTTTTTTTCTACATCTGAATGAAGTGGAAGAATTATTCCATGGTATTTAAGTGTCTTCTCCTCCTGTTTGAGGTAGATGGATGTAGATTTTTAATGTCTAGGTGTGATTCTCTGTGTAGATACAATATATATGTAGTTCATCCACCTGTGTATATTTGCCCAGTGATATCTGACCCATCGCAGTAATTTATGGAAATAGGGTTATTTTGAAAAACAAACCACTTTGTTTGAAATGACCTTTTTTTTCCCCCTTCTGTTAATGGTAGACACACTCATATTTCACATGGTATTGAAGGGCATTAGTTCCATTTTCACTAGGTAAAGTTAACAAATAATTACTTCATCAGTTAGGTGCATTTCAGGGAGGTACTTCAGGAAAACTTCACTGGCACCAGGAGAACCTGCAGTAACATCTACCTGGCAATGCCAGTGGGAAGATAAATTGGAGAAGAAGAGAAGGAAGTGTCAGATTATAAAGACAGAATATGATACCATCTTTGTGTTGTAGAAATAAAACATCCATCAGAGCATGAGTATTTTTCAGTTGTCTCAGATGTCTTTCACTGTTGCCCCCAGTGGGAGCTGTACTGCTGGGTCCACAAAGTTCAGATTCATGTCTGGTTTGGTTTTTATTTGGGTGATTTTTTTACCCCCCTCACTCTTGCACATTATGAGACAAAGATGTCATTGAAAAGAGCCACATTTATGATGCTCACTGGAGAAGAGCTGAGGTCCAGCAGGTTTGCTACACTGGGGTTTCACAGGTGCAGAACACGCAGTTTAGAGCCAAAGCACCTCATGAGCCCTGGTGTAGTCAGGGAGAGTCTGGCCCTGTACTGTCCTGTCCAAGAATTGTTGTTCACAGCTGGGTAAATAGACTTTTCTTCAGGCTTGCCCAGATCAAAATGGTTCACTTCCATTTTTGAATGCAAGAGTTTGACTCCACTTCCTGGAGCTGGCAAATATTTCTGCACTTTAATATAAAACCATAAAGATGCACGGAAGGGATTTTATTGTTTTGGTTTGATAATGTGCACTCTGTTCCTTGTGTAGGAAGGAAGAGCTGCTGGAGGTCAGAGGCAACTGAATTAGGAGATGCTAAGATGGCATGAAAAATGAGGAATGGAAATATGCTTTCATTTGGCATAATGTCAGTCCAGATTTTACATGATTTAAGGAAAAGCTATTAGAGATCAGAAAGTTTTTTTTCTTAAAATTTTCCAGAGATATTAATAGAAACCTTATAGTGCTGAAATGGTTTGGGTAAAAAAAAATCTGAACACTGAGAAAAGACACCAGCATCTTCCAGTGTGCCCCTACAAACTTTTGCACAATTATAATAAGGTAAAATCCTCAGGTCAAGAATAGCTTTGCAAAGCATTAAGCTAAACACATGTGTATTTGCTTGTTTTTGACTGGAGGATTAGTGATTTGTTTCTTTGTGAAACTCTATGCTGAGCTCTTAATTAAGCTTACCAGGCACAAGTGCACTTCAGGTGATCCAGACGACCTTTAAAGGGCCTGCAGCAGATGGTGCTAAGTCTGTATTCCATGCAGTATTCTGCTGTTTTGTCTGTTAAATAAGTATCTAATTACTCCCAGTCTTATCTTATTTCAACACAGTGTCAGTAAATTACTTACATGGCTGTAAGTAAGGTAATCCGTTGCCAATCCGATAAGCTTTTAGCTTGACTTTTCGGGAAGTAAACTTGCACCTGATGAGAATTTTCTTTTAAGCAGACAAGAGCATCTTCCAGTACTTTTCCAGAGGCTCTTAACAAGCTCATTCACTTTCTTTTCCACATAGCTTTTCTTAGCTGTTCTAAATAAATTACCTGTGACAAATTTGAAGGTGTTTTTTTTTTTTTTCTGAAGTTACTTTCTTGAGGGCAAAATGACTTTTACTTGTGATGTTTTGCATTGTGATAGACAAGAGGAGGCAAACACTCATGGAATCAAAGCATCGAGTTGGTATTTATGGACACCAAACCATCAGTCTGTTTTTTGAACTGCGTGTAGGCAGGTGGTTGAGTCACCTTCAGCCAATTTCTTCTCAATATTGTCTTAGAGAGGTCTAAGGTGTGAAAATAGGCAGGTTATTATTGGAGGCAGTATCTAGATTTTTCCTCAGTTAGGGCTTTGTTTCCGTCTCACTAATTCTGAGATGGTATGTGAAAAGCTGAACAACACTGGGGAGGCTTTCCCTCCTCTCAGCCTTCCTGTCATCATCCCCTGGCTGCCTGGCAGCCCTCCTGCAGGGGAGGGATGTTTCCCACTGAAGAAAAAAATAAAATGCATTGCTCACGTGAGATGTCCTGTGATTGAAAAAAGTCATGACCTCTGGTCTCCAAGTAGTGAGCCTTTTTGATCGATTTCTATCTTCAAAATGTATTCTGGCTGTTACTGTCCTGCATCCCTGGGCAAGCTGCGCATCCTGCAGAAGTTGGGGGAGTTCTGCAGGCAAGTATTATGCCGTTGGGGTAGGATGAGGCTCTATAAAACTGCTTATACTCCTTAACCTCTGGCTTTTCTGCAGTAACAGCACTGAGGCAAAAAAATATTTGGGAGAAGCAGGTCAGTCTCAGTACTCGATGGGTGGTCTATGTTCAATTAAAATGATGTGAAGAGCACTTGATTCAGTCAAAACTCAAGATGAGGTCTGACAGACATGGCTAGTGTCTGATTTGGACTTGTAGAGGAAGTAAGTTGTGCTTCTATCTTGTTCTTTCCATCTCTGAATGCTAACACCTTGTTATCCTGCAATGCACTCTCACAACCAGAGTTAAGGAAGGCGGTGTCATTTTGTTCTCCCCACATCCACTGGAGAAGCCAAGTGCTCTGTCAGGCTGGGCTGAGGACCCCTTCATCTGCTGCAGCTCCTTCTCTTCTGTGCAATCCCCCTGCTTTTGTACAGCAGAGTCATTTCTCCTGTAATTTCCACCCTGAACAACAGGACATGATCTGTTTTGATTGAGTGTAAGGTTTGGGTTCAGACCAGTGTTCATTAAGTTGTGCTTAAGGGGATGTCAAATGAGAAAATACAATGCTGCCTTCTCTCCTTAAAACTGTATTGATGTAGCCAGTGAAGGGAAACGTCTCATTCCTGTAATTTTAGTCATTGTCCTTAATCAAATTCTCAGAACAAAACACAGGAAAAGGCAAGCTCACAGGCAGCCTAACAACCTCTCTGACTTTAGCCTCTGAGTTCCCATAAATAGTTTACAAACTAATTGTCTTATAAAGAGAAAACCCTGTTACTAAGGGCAAGATGTTTAATGTGTTTCTCGTAAATACCCAATTTAATCTAATAGCGCTGTTTCTAGCCCCTAATATCCATGGATGACCTGTTTGGCATGAGCTTCTGAAAGCAGAGCTGTCCTATTAACCTGCCAGGATATCTGTGAGACTCATTTTGAGAGCGATTTGGAAGAGCTCAGGGAAGATCATTGTAAACATCATAGTAGGATGCCAGGGAAGTATTACCATGAGGAGCATACTTGCTGCCTTTATTGCATGATCAATTGTTTAAGAGGTTCCTTTGTTTATGTTTTTGCATTAGAAATCCCACCAAGTTTAATAACAACATTTTGCCTCCCTGTGATACACTGTTGGTGATTTCTGTTAAGCTGGATAAAAACTTCAACTGCAGGATTTGAGCTTTATCTCATTCTAGGAGTTATAAGCCACCTGAACTATTTTTGTGTTGCTTTTTTCTTGAAATATTATCTTTTCCTGACTTTCAGTGGAGTGTCTTGTGTCTTGTTTTTAATTACCTGGGCTCTAATGGCCAACACACACAAATATTTCAGGAAGGTGGAAGAAACCACGCAGGATGCAGAGGTGGTGTCCCTCAAACATTGCATTTTGGGGTTGGCTGGTGCCTGTGGAGCCGAGGCCCCCTGGGTGCAGCAGAATGCCTGTGTGTGTCCCAGCCCTGTGCCTTTGCTCCTTCCTCTGGTCTTTGCTTGGGGAGCTGAGGGGAATGGAAGTTCACAATGGATTTTCCTTGCACCTCTCATTATTACGTGTGTTTTCAACACAGCTCTCTATAATCCAAGGGAATCAATCTCATCTCTGAAGTAATCAATCAGTAACTGTTTTCAGTCTGCCTGCTGTGACTCTCCACTTCGTTGGTGACTCTTGTTCATAGAATTGTCCTCGGACACTACTTTAGCTATCAGGTTCAACACCTATCGTATATAGATATAGATATGTCTCTCCTCCCCTATCTGACCTCCTGAAGTTGACCTGTTTTAATGCCTGTGAACAAATTAAATCCATGTAAACCCATTATTGAAAGAGATCTGTTGTTGTGTATATGTGGATAGTTTTCAGAGCTTGAACTGAAGTAAATGTGTAACTTAATTTTCTGTTTAGAATTACCACTACAGGGTGTTAAATTGCTGCTGCTGTAGGTGAAACTGCTCCAAATGTCGTAATGAATTTAAGAGACATGTATGCACTACAGTAAAGCATAACAAGTCAATTCAGGGTTTTGTCTCAGGAAACACTGAGTGTTTTTATTAAAAAGCATTCACAATTCACAGCTGCAAACTGTCCTTTCTTTATGTATGAATCCAGGAATTAGTTAAATGCTGACTAGTGAGTTTAAGGACTTGTTGGCTACTGCAAGAACTTGCTCTTTTATTTCTACACTAAAACTTCAGAGCAAAGTAGTGTAAGTAAGGTTGTTTTGTTCTGAAGTACTTTCAAGCTGTGGAAGCAGCATGATATAAAAATAGCACCTCCTCAGGAGTTAATCTCAGGCAATATATACGGGAATGATCATAATGTGCATTTGTCAGTGGACCTTTCTTGTGTTTAGTTTCTAATTTTTTCCCGTTTTCTCAGGATCTGAACAAAATTTAAAATATGTTTGTTTGTGACTTCTCTGAAAATGACTTAATAAGTGAGGGGAAGTATACCTGCATTCCAGTTGTGAGACGTTCTTTATGATCCTAAAGAGAAGTCTGTCACAAAGTGAAAACAGTGGGGAAAACCTAGTTCATCTTGGCAGAAGCAACATTTTACACCTCTTTTTTTTTTTTTTGGTTCATGTTATTCACAATTCCTGTGTTAGAGAAGCTTGATACTTTTATATATCTGAGCTATTTTTTAGTGATCACATACTAATTATGTATTTCATAAATGAAATGAGATATACTTCCAGGCACATCCAAAGCACAGCCTCGGCAAAAATACCAGTATCGGTTTCAAAGGCCTGGAAAGGAGATGGGCATTAAATAGTATGTTTCCAGAATGACACAGGGAATTTTACAGTTTGGGAATAAACATCAAAACTTGGATTTTCCAGTACAAATCAAGCCTTTTATCTGCGTCTCTCTGGTAAACTCAACAAAAGGTAAGTTACCAGTACCAGAATTGTTTCTAGAAGAGTCCTTGTGATTCAGAGTATGCTCAGCCTTACGATTTATTCAGTACATGATCAACTACATTTTCTGCACTGTGCTTTTCACCTTTGTTGTGCAGAAGAGAGTAGCTCTACTGTGCTCAGGAGAGAATTTCCAGGTGCAAATCCCATTTGTCTGTCACTCCAGTTTCTACCATTCATAACAATTACAGTTATTATGTATCAATTATTTTAAGAGGCGAAGGTGTTATATATTCTTTTCCTAGTAATGACTTCATAACCAAAGTGAAAATCTCATTCTGTAGAGTGAGGGAATTGAACAATAAAAAAATCATACAAAAAAAAAGGTTTTATAACTTGTACAAATTATACTGTTCTTGTAGGGCCGGCTAATGGTAAGTGATTATTGCTGACAATGACAGGCCACTCTAGCACACAATGTGGAGACTTAACTGGATGTCATCAATGTAACTATTGTAAAATTTTTCTATTTTAAACACCAAAGCACATTTTGGCCCCAAAAGTCATACAGGTTTTAGTGAAAAATGTGTTCCATTTGCAAAAACAAAGATAAGGTTGAAATTTCTTTCTGAAGTATAAGATTAGGTATTTCCTCTGGCTTATACTGGAAGAATATGGCACAATCCTACACCTCTAAAACCTGACTAAGAGGTTCTGCAATGACAGGGCAGTCTGCAACAAGGTCTAAGCAAATGTTTTTGGATGTTTTCCTGTTTGGGCTGGGGGTACCTTTTAAGCTGTGCCATGTTCTTCAGCGTGAGTGAAGCCTTCAGAAGGCTCACCAGGGAGAAAAGGTGGAGAAATCAGCCCAACTTCCATGTTTTCTTACTCTTTCCAGCAAAAGTGGCCACATTTCTGCCACCCTGGGCAGGTCCTGGGGCTGCCTGTGGGGTTGTGCAGCACTGTCAGGAATGTCCCAGAGTTACACTGTTCTCTTCAGGTTCCTCTTAAAGGGGGAATAGGAGGTGCATGCTCAGTGTTGGAATATGAGTGAGGGTTGATTGGAAAGATACATCTTCACTGATGTTAAGCTTTACATTCACTCTTGAATTGATGTCTTCCTTATCTTACCTCTATGGATAAAGGAATGTTAATTAAAGCCTTCAAGTGTTTCCTTTAGAAAAAGGGTCTCACTTAACAGGTTGATCTTCAGATGAGAAAAAGAACTTTTGTTTATCTACTCTGACTGTTTGCAGGGCAGATTCATGTGCTTTTCATGTTCAGTCATGACAGGGAAAAGAGTTGTTTGCTATTTCTTGATAAGTCTTAATTCTTCCCCAGTTGATCTTGAGATGTTTGTTTCCAGAAGGAAGGAAACAGAATAGAAATTTGTAAATATTCATTGATAGTACAGTACTGATTGTATCGCTGATAGTACAGTATTGATTGGAAAGTAATACTGAATTTGTGGTGGAGTTGCAATGATTCATTTCTTTCATTTTAAATGTTAAGATAATTTCTACCTTTTTTCAAAATACACAAAAAGAGATGCCACCTGTACCTTGCAGTCCTCAATTAAAAAAAAAATCTGTAGCTTAAGCAGTAATATTTTGCTTCATATGGAAATGATGGAAAACCTGGAAGGGAGGCAAAGGCTCTGAACAGTGGTATGAGTGGCACAGAATATGCTGAGGTTTCTCTGAGTTACCAGGTTCAGGTGCTGGGGCTTGTTGCAGGGAGACAGCAAAGTGCTGGAGACGGATGCAGTTTAATAGCTATTGAAGTACTGCTGAAAAAGCTGATCTAATTAAAAAATTGTTTCAGGGAATTTGCAAGTGTCCTACAGATGATTCTCCTTCCCCAAAAGCTGTTCACATCAATATGGTTGTGAGCAAAGGTGTTCTTTCGTTAGCTTATATTTTTACACAGCAATTATACAAATCTTAAACATCATAAAGGCAGTGTTTTGTCAAGCAGGTGGAACCTGCTCTCACATATCACTCACCTTCTCTAAGCTGCTGTACATCTTTATAAAAATCACAAAATAAAGCAGCTGAGGTGAAAATGCGGCAAGATAAATGTGCATCAGGTGAGGGAAGAAGCAGAACACACAGGAAAGACGGGACATTGCAAAATACTTTGTTCATACACTTTCAGTTATTTTATTTGAACTACTTCTGAGAATGGTTGTAAGTGCACAGTGTTCTTCCTCTTTCCCTTTAATACCCCCCAAAATGCAAGATTCAGACCTACTTTTTCTCTGGAATTGAAAAGAATGAGAAAGGAAATAATATAGCATATGACACCCCACTTTCTCTGGTATACTTCTAAAATAAACATGTGCCTGCACACCTACCTGAGGTGAAACTATTCTACTCTGTAAATGATTAATATCTCTTCATTCATATGCCAGATTTGTCTGAGCAGTGAGTCACAAGCAAACTGTGATTATGGTAATAGTTTGGGGAGAAATAGGTTGATAATCACTTTCAAAGAACAGTAGGGATGCGGACCTAAATAACTACTAGAAAACTCCAGTATTCTCCCAAGCGTAAAGACTGTGGCACAATTAACAAGTTTAAGTACAGTTATGCTTAATATGCTCGATATGTTAGGATCTGGAGGTCATATTTATTTTCAAAAGAATTTCAAGCCCTTCAGGGAAATGTCTCTGGGACCTGCAGTTCGCTTCTCTGAAGCACTGAAAAATTGTTTTCTATGAAAAAGCGACTCAGTCAGGATTTTAGGAGGGACCTATCACAGTCAATTATTATACCAAAGGAATTCTGAGGAGCTGTGGCCTCCATGCAATGCTGCAGCTGTGAAACACAGCTGAGCACAAGACATTAAGCTGTGAAAAGGCAGTGGAGGGTACCTGTGTGACCCCAGCACTTGCACTTGGGCAGTAGCAGGAAACACAGCCCACAGGGCTGCTCCCAGTGACTCTGCAGGCAGCTTTTGGGTTGTGCCTTTTTTGCTTTGCAAATTCTTTTTTGCAGCCATGGAAACCTTCCAAATCCTTCAATTAGACTCTGACTTTATCCATCTCGCTGATCCTAGTGGCTCCCTCGCAAACCATCTCTCTTCTGCTACAGGAACTGCTGCCTTCCACTCTATGCAGCAGTCTTTCCTGAAAAGTCAGTTTTGTGATGATACACTTTATTGGGGCATGTTTTCCTCTATCCTTTATCTCCTGTTCTTGCCTGGACTCTTGTCCTGCCTTTTTTTTTGTTGTTGTTGTTTTTGTTGTATGCTGGTCAGGGGATTTTCAACGTGGGCAGCACCTATTGTAGACACAGAAGCTGATTTCTCTATCACACCCCCTGAAAATCTCCAGAATGTGTGTGGGGGGAAATGTGGCTTCAGAGCCAGACAGAAACAAAGGAGACATTGGATGCAAAAATAGGACTTTCTCGCTCCATCTCACCAGAAGACCCAAGCCTTATGACAGTGGTGTTGGGGCAGCAGATGGCAAAGTGCGAACAGCATGGGAAGTCATCAGGAATCCCTGGAAAGTGTATTTCAGAAAGCTGCATGGCAAACAAGGGGGCATTACTGACAGCACAGAGTGCAAGGCAATCATCTGTGTAGCCATAAAATAACCTTCACCTTTTCTGGCAGAGACTGACACTGCAGTAAACAAGCTCAAACTGGGAAAGGCACATGGTAAATGCTGCAGATGAAGTCATAAAAGTCTGGCAGCCGTGCAGTTCATGTCTTTCATAAAATCTGTGAAGAAGCAAATAGGGAGACAGGGACTGGCCAAAGTACCAGTGCAAATCAATCTAACTTTGACCATCTCAGGGAAAAAAAGAAGCTGATCTGAAAGACCTGCTGAGCAGATCTCTTCTCAAACAAAGATAATGTGCTGCCACATGTTACTGGAACTTGCAAAGCAAGATGGGGTCCAAAAAGATTGAATGAGTTGGGGACTGGAAGAGGGAGAGTTTTTTTGTTTGTTTTGATTTATTTATTTAGTTATTTTACTTGAGGTATCATCAAGCCTGGCATAACTCAGTCATCTGCTTTTTTTTCTTTTTTTTTTTTTTTGAATCTTCAATGATGTGCAAGCCAGTTTTGGACTGTTATGCACACACTGAAGCATCCTGTTGTAATTTGTGCTGCTGCCTGGCTCTGTTTTATTTTATCTAAACTTCCAGAGGAAGCACTAGTAACCATTTCACACTGATTAAGAGAAAATATTTCCTTGGATTTGGAGCTTTTAAGGAAAATCTTGCACTGAGTTAGCACTGGTTAGTTCTTCACTGGGGGCTCTCTGAGACCCTGTGGGTGACAGGGAGGGAGAGGGATGCTTCCTTGAGAATAAGCAGATGTTCTCAGGGAGGACAAGCTCTCCCAGCCTTAGGTGTGGGAAGGCAGTGCGGGGTGGGAATTTCCATGCCGGGAGCCTGAAGTATCCAGGAGCCACAGGAGCCAGTGCAGAGCCTGGACCTCAGGGCTGTCAGAGCCTGTGCAGCCTGCACTGAGACAAAGCCAACCTGCAAGAAAGGGTCTGTCTTGTGAGGACACAAGTGGCAGGGGAGGGTTATTCATAAAGCCTTTACATTTTGTTCTGTACTATCTGGACCCCAGGAGTTTTATTTAAAGCAATTTAATAAAAGCTGGATTTTCTGGTAGAGGGGGGGACAAAAGCTTTCATTTTAGTGCTCAGTACAAACAAGAAGGATTAACAGGTCCTGCCCGGGGCTTTTGAAGTGTCAGGCCCATTTCACTGCATATACAAGAAACTGCTGTGCTGGTACAAACCCAAGCACGTGTATTCATGTCCCATATCAACCTACATTTACTGTGCAGTGGCCTTTACCTTCTGGCTTTTGTAATGGCACTTCAGGATCCCTACGTAGACAACTGAGCTGGTCTCTTGATGATTTTGGTTTATTTCTCTCAGTGAACTTCACAATGACCACCTGGAAATATGCATCAGACAGTTTTGAAGCTGAGTTAACATTTCCTTTGTGCTTTGTTTCTCTCTGGTTCCTGCTCTTTCTTCTTGCTTTTTACTTCCACCCACTTCCATGTCCCCAGGCTTTGCAACAGTATAGTGAATTTGAGTGAACTAAATGGTGTCCATAGGTGCCAGGGTCAGTGCAGTATGACACAGGGGCTGGCAGAAAGGGAGGAAGAGAGGAGACCCACTTTTCTTCCAGATGTAAGATGTTGTTAGATGAAACCACGTCTTGATCCACTGTGCTTTGGTTCTGGCTTTGATTCTTATTTCCCTGAAAATCTAGGGGAAAAAGTTATTAGGCCTGCCACTGGAAAGGGAAAGAAAAAAACAACCAAAAAAAGTTTGCTGTTTTCTGTGGTTTTCTAGGCTGTGATCTACTCTGTAGGATCAGCAACCCACCACACAGTTCTGTAATCCCTGGGTTGCTGACTGTAGAAATCTTTAGTGCTTTTCTTAGGCAGGAATGGGGTGATTCTCATCTTCCAAAGTCACAGTGCCTGCACAGGGAAAGGAAACCTCATCTCTCTGGATGAACTGAGCCTGCTTGTTAAGTGATCCTGTGGGGGAAGAGCTGCTGAGCAATTTGTTGGGAGGAAAGACAAAACCTCACAATTAACTTTCAGAGGATCACATTGTTTGGCTCTTGGCCACAAATGTTTAATAGTAGGTCAAGCTTGATAGAGCTGCTTTTCTGCCCAGAGCTGAACTGGTAAGTCAAATCCACTACTCTCTGACAACTTAATTTTGACTTCAGGCTTGGGGACAAATCACAGAGGAACACCAGTAATTGTGCAACAGCTGTCACAGGAGGGGTGGTGGTGGGGAAGCAAAAAAGACCAGTGTGTAAGTCATGGCATCCTACTTCAGGAAGCAGAAAACTTGCAGAAGTGTCCCTGGAGCAGAATTGCTCATTTTTTCTGAGTTTTCTTTCATAAAAGAAAATCCAGCTAGTTGTTGAACTAGACAGTTGCTCCACAGATGTTTGGTTGGCTGCAGCTCTAACACAGTTCTGGAAGTAAGGGAACACATCACATGTGCTGTGTACACAATTCAAATGACATGTTTAACTTGTCAAGAAAAAGGATTTTGAGCATAAGGCAAAACGAGTAAAATGGTTCTTCTGGGACATTTTTGGTAACAAGGCAAAGCTTTCATAAAAAAAAAATAGGCTTTTGCATCTCTGGATTTGGAGATGAGTGAGAAAGAGTTTGCAGAGTTGCTTGTTCTCAGGCTGAAGTGTACAGACATGACTGTGCTTTCAAAACAAGAAGCAAAAGCGAGGTTGTGCTGCCAGTGGGGAGATGTAAGCAGCTTCTGTGAGTTAAAAGAGCATTTGCTGTGGTAGCTGGCAGGGAACTGTGAAATGAAGAGAACAAGGAGAAGTTGAGCTAGAAATACAAACTGTTAGAAATAGAAGACTGCAGGATCAAGTTGCATCAGAGCTTAACAAATGTCT
>JAYRBT010000181.1:30058675-30098666 GCA_036023395.1 Myiotriccus ornatus | reverse complement strand
GACCTTGGACGTTCCGTTATCTCTTGGCTGGAATTCTTCTGCAGCGGTTTCTTCGTCCAAGCAATTAGTCTTTTAAGGTTTTTTTTTTTTCTCTACTCTCTTACATGAGAGAAGGGGGGCTTCAGTGCCACACCTGCCCCCGGCCCAGGCCAAGGGAGGAGGGGGCCTTGCCCCCACCTGGGCTTGCCGCCGCTCCTACATGGCTGCTGCTCTTAATTTCAGCTGTGCCATCCACCTTCTCTTCCGTTTTTCTTAAATTTGTAATTAGCAAAGGCGTCGCTACGAGTTCTGATTGGGTTTTTGTCCGGAAATTCAGTTGGACAAAACCATCTACAGCCCCAAGGACGGGCTGGTGGGCAAAACCACGACACACTGTGGCAGAGTTCTGTCATGGAGGATTGTCTGAATTAAAATTGATACTTCTAAATCCATTTGAATGAAAGAATCATTAAGATTTTATCTACTTGGTGATCCAGGAAAGCTTAAAACAAATCAAACCAAGTGACCTTAGCTCACCATAGTTTCACTCTGCTTTTTTTTCCTCTTGCTTGTTCTGCAGTGCTGTGTTCTCTGTACCTCTGAGGAAGACACCAAGATGAAGTTATTTATTTCTCATGACATTTTCTAGCACTTCAGATAGTTAGCTAATGTACTATAATTTTAGCTTATGCTCTTTCAATTAGAAAGACAGATTTCTTGTATTGCTCATTTACTGGCTGTTTTCATGCTGCATTTATTATCTGTCTTGTTCCATAGGACCAGGCTTTTAAATTGGGAATGGGTCAGGAGAGCACACTCAAAATGACTTCTGACAAGCAGCTGACATTTTTCTGCACCTAAGATGTTCTAATCTTCATGCTAATAAGGACATTTATTCTCATAGAGTTTAATAATTGTTGATGGCTCTAGAAATAAAAAAGTGGTACTTCAGTCACAAGCAGTGCTGCAGAATGGAGGCTCAGTGGAGTTGCACACAGCACTTCTAAAACTGGGGACTATGCATGTCTTTAATGGAAAACGGCAATAAAAGAGGAAAAATCCCAACTACTCTTTTTGTAACTAAGTATCTTAGAATTAAAATTTTATTTTTTACTCATTAGGGAAGCATTTGAAACAGGGAGAACAGTTAAATGTGCTTAACTTTGATTTCGGAAATTAGATCAAACTGGCTTTTTTTGTAATAGTAAACCTTGACATGTGAAGTGGCATTTTTAGAAGTGTTTGAGGGGCATGAGAGAAAGAATGCAAGCAGTAATAATATTAGACTGCATCACAGAAATCTAAACACTAGGTTGTCACATCTACTTTTTCAGCATTAGAGCCTGATCTAATAATTGTAATGGATATTGGTGTGGTTCCTCAGTAATGAGATGATTTAGTGAAGCCTATCTATGCACAAAGGTTTAGGAGTTTGTTCTTTTTTATTTTGTTAAAGGTGACGAATGAAAGACAAAATAAGCTTGTTTAGAATGCACTATCCGCAATGATCTTCTTGTTGGAAGACAGACACGGAAAAAGAATTGGAGCAGAAAGCTTGTATCATTGTAAATTAAATTTATATCTTAAGAATTTTAGAACTAATTTATGTCTTGCAATGATTTTGACCAGCCACCAGCTGATGTCTTCATAACCTGTTTAGGTTGTTAAAACCAGGTGATGAAGTGTTACAGGTAACCAGAGATTTTGGCCACATGAGGTGTCAGGTATTTGGTTCTCATGTTGGCCATGTCACTTCTCTTTAGGTGTTCACTCGTACTGTCTGCATTTGAAAGGGGTGGTTCACGTTTAAAAGTGATTTCTGATTAGATCAGTTGACCAGTGGGGTTGTTAAAGGCAGTATGACTGGCACCCTGAGAGGCTTCTATGAATTATGGATCAGACTTTAAAAAGTAGATGCCTAACAAAACAAACAAACCGAAATAAAAACAAAACCCAAACCCAACCAAACAACAAAATAGCTGAAGAAAATATGGGCTTAATTTTATTCCTTCTGAGGTAACTAATTGGACAGGTTCTCTACAGAATTTTTTAATGGATTTTCTGCACAGATGAAATCCAACTTCAGTGTAAACAGTTGGGTCAGTGCTGAACAGGATGGCAGATGGCAGAAGAAAGGAGGACAGGGAAAGGACAGCAAGGAGGGGACCAGTGGGATGGTGAGAGATGTGCCACAACAGCACTGTGCTGCTCTGCAGCCCTTAAGAGATTGCTGTGCACAGTGTGTCATTGCAGTTACATATTTCAGTCTTGCCACAGGCTCCTACAGCATACAGTCAATTTTTGCCACCCCTTCTTCTTCTCTGGGTAGCAGTCCAGTTACCTGTATCTAGAAACACACTGGTTCCTGAATAGCACCTTCTGCCTTTCCCCTAGTGGTGCACTACTCCCAAAAGTATCTTTATGCAGTGACAGTCACTGAAATCCACAATACTTACACCTGAATTGATGTTCTACTGCACTAAATTTACATCAAACACTAGTGTGTTTCCAAATAAATGCTTTACTCTAGGCTTGGGTGTAAACATTTGCACACAGGTGACTAAATAGACATATATTTTTAATTTTCAGTAAAAAGAAAATACTATTGTCAAGAAGTATGCAGTTATTCACCTATGGCTTGTTCTATCTACACACAATTTAGATGTAATTTATATGGAGAAGCCATGACGGGTGCCCTCTGTGTATATTACACAAAATTGGTATCTATCAAGATTGAATGCTTGGCACACAACAGGGCAATTGCCTGCAATCTGGAAGTGAGAAAGCCGTAAAGGGGAGCAAGAAAGCAGAAAAAAGCACTCACATCTGCATAAGTATGCAAATATGGCTGATGGAGTGACTCAGAATCATAGCAATACTTTGGAGGAGTCCTGAGCCGGTTTATCAGCTACAAAGATATCAAAATTACAGAAGAAGATGAATACAAGAGAGAATTGATCAGGGATAATAGCACAGCTTATGAAAATTTTACCTGTACATTAGAAAAGACTTTTTTTTGGTCCAGAAAAGATGTAGCTGGTAGATGAGCAAACAGCGTAGCAACTGGATGTCAGGCTCAACCAGCATTCCTTTGAATGTTTGCTCCTAAATAAAGAACCAATATTTACAGAGAGTTAATATTTTTTTCTGAGTTAGAAGTAGGCTGAATTAAATGGCAATAAATCAGCAAGGTGTCTTTTCTGCTCTTGTTTTTGTATAGCTTTAAAGTAGGAAAAAAAGTTCATCTTTTTTTAGCATTTGATTTTGGACGTGCAGTTTTGATGCCCATATTCGGTGCATGCTACCTGTGTGAGTTCAGGCAAAGAAGGGTCCCTTGTTCTGATGCAAAGGAAGAAAGCTTGGGAATTAGCAAGTGTGTCAGTGGTGTTTGTCAGATGCTGTGTACAGTGATGGCTGTATAACACTGCAGTGTGAGTCTGTGCTTCCTCTGAGGCAGTTTAAAGACCTCTTTAAAGTACACTTAGGTCGGTTTAGACAGTAAGCGCTAAACCTCTGGTTATGTGAAGGGGTGTAGGTACACTGACTCAGCCCCAACCTCTTTATCCTTCATATAAATGTCTGTTTAAAGCAGTATTAGCAAGCATTTTCCTGCTGAGCAGCTGTCACACTGTGCAGTAGGTTGGAAGCTGCTGACATCGGGTGAAGCACTGAAACATCTTGATGTAAACCCCCACATCCACTGTGTTGAAAGCGAGGAGGGCCTTGGGTAATTCAGCTGTGTCTTTGAAGACAAAAATAGTACCAGTAGTATTGGTAGCAAAATGCCAGCAGGTATGAAAGAAAAGGGCTTGTTGAAAGGCACACATCTGAGGGAAAGGGCCACTTGACTTGTGTGGCACATTGCTGTCACCTGCTGTTTAGAGACTGGGAGGTCTCTGGGTGTTGGGGGAGGAAGGGAAGGGGCTGCTCTCCTGGAGGGATGGGAAAGCAAAATGAATTGCTTCCATGGGTGGAGGGTTTTCTTCGTGTCAAGGTTAATACTTGAATGACCAATATTGTTCAGGGCTGTGTTGTTCTGTGAAAGGATAAAACTCAAGTTAGCGAATGAATTGATGACCACAATATGTATGGGATGTGATGTTTTTAACTTGCTCCACAGTTAAGAAACTATAGATAGAAAATTGAAAACCAGCAAGGCTTTGAACTAGAAAGTGTTCAGACACTTTAAACACCGCTCTTCCATCCTTAAGAAACCAGATGTGTTGGGGCCGGGTTCTTGTGAGACAGTGGAGTCCACTGACATTAAAGATGCTGCTGTTCTTTTTTTTTCCTTTTTTTTTTTTTAAATGAGAAAGTTTCTATTCCATTGCTTGGCAGAACAGTATAACTCACCTGTAATACCAGTGACAACTCAGACTGCATACCGAATGGTGATTTCTGTAGTTTGTTATGATTTCACCTAAATCAAAAAATGCTGTGTGAAGATATTGGAACTATGAAAACTGAACTTTTAATATTGGCTCTTATTACACTTTTGGCACCTTAAATTAGACTCACACAGATAGCCACGTATTAGACTTGCATTTTAAAATGCTGTGTTTAGGAATAGATAAAAAAAGAACTGGGGGGAAAAAAAGAGTTCTGAAAGTCACAACAGGAATGAAGATTGAATAAAATGAAAGCCTTTTTATTAAAAAAAAAAAAGATGAAAAGATATTAGAGTTATGAGACACTTCTGTGAGGAATAGGTAGTCACCCTGGTTGTGCAGCTGACCTGCAAGGCGAACAGCTGGTAAAAAGGGTTCCTGGTGTTGTTCATTATCAAAGGGATGCACAGAGATTGTGTAAAACTACCTGGAAACAGAATTGCACCGGAGCCTGAAGTATCCATCTTGTTGGTTCTTTCCCGGGAGCTGTGCCTGAGTTGCAGGATACACTGATGCAGTGGGGATAGATGCAATTAGTTAAAAGAGTGTAAAGATCTAAAATCCCCCAAAAAAACCCATAATTCTAAAACATTAGAATGGGTGGAGATGCAATTTTCTAATATATTTCAGTAGTGAACACTGGGATATAGAAACCTTCTGCCATGTAAGCATCTTTGGTATTTCTAGTCCCTGCTTAGCCTCTGGGCCATCTGCCCTGCGTGCCAGCTCAGCTGTCCATCTCAAGCAGTGTCATTAGATCCTGTGCTCTCTGCCTGACCATCGAAAAGCCTCCCTGGATGGCCCAGGTGGAAACCACACAGTCAGTGTTTGATACAGTCTGACTGGCTTCAACAGCACCTCAGGGCTGGAGTGAGTGTAGCACTGGCCATGTTTTTGTGAAGGATGAGGAATGTCTGGAAAGCTCAGCTCTGCTTGGACACCAGGAGAAAGGAGAATAAGCCAGTTAGATCTGCAGTAATAAAAAGACAGTTTCCTGCGTGTGTATCGGAGAATGGAGACTTAGAACACTTTTAGCAATATTTAGAACTAATTTCTCTTTTTTTTTTTTCTAACACCACTGTCATTTGATTAAATAAAGCCATTCCTTATCTATTCCCACGTAAGTAGGAGGCAGGTTTGTAGGGCAGGCATGGCATGGTTTTTAATCTAACAGCACCAATTCACCAGCGGGTAGTGATAATAATTTTAAGCAATTTTATGAACTATTGTGAATTGCACTAGTGAAAAAAAAAAACTTTCAAAAGGATCTGTTAGTTTACTCAGAAGATAAGAAGTAAATGTAAGTAGAAATTCTCTGCAAACTTTAAAGAATCCCTACATTTTTCTTGATAGTCTTAAGCAACAATGAAGAAAACTTCCTGAAGTCTGTTTGTTCATTCAGTTTAAACTGAAAGCATAAGCTTTCAAAGGATAGCTGTCAATGGACTCTTTCTGCAGGTTGTCACTGCAGCAAATCACCTGTATACACACAAATTTAACTGCAGTTGTGCAGCCCTTGCTGAACGCTGCTGGAGGTCAGGGCTTTTCCCTCAGTTGACCTGCCGTTCAAGGACAGCCTTTCACTAAACTTCACTTTTCCTCTCACATACTTCCTTGTTTTGGTCATAAGAATCCTGTTGCTGTAAAAATTCTAAAATGCATTATCTGCTTTGCCCTCAATTTTTCTTCTTGTTTTTATGATGAAGGAGTTGCTGTTCTTTGGGAACTGCTTGTGATGGTGCTCTGCAGGCTCGCTGCTGAGCTGTTTGTTAGGAAACAACACTACAAAATGTCAAGGTTTTTGGTTTTTTTTTCTTTTCCCTATAAAACCAGAGAGATACTAATGTATTTATGGCAACATCAATTTATGAAACATTATTTATGTGAGCATTAGATTAGTGGTATTTTAATGTTATTCTTCAAGTCATATTTCTCGAGCATTAAAAATGCTAGAAAACAAACATACAAAAAACCCCAAGCACTTGCCTGTTTTAAAAGCATTTATTCTGTAATGCATAGGAATTGAAAAGTCTATTAACTTAATTTGCTGTAGAGAACAGGTATCTGCACAGAGAAGGACTTTTATCTAAACAGTCTACACATACCCCTTGATGACAATGTAAATTCTATGTAATACAGAATTCAGAATTTCTAACTAAGAAATGATTCATTTTTTAAAATGTTCGTTTCAATGTAAGGTCTTACATGAGAGTTTCCTTTCCTCAGGTGATAATCACGTACTATTTGGGCTTGCTTATCACTAAAACATTTAGCCACCTATTAAGCTAGGAATTTGCATGTCCTTTGAACAGTATACACTCAAAAACATCTTTTTGTTTAAAAATAAAACAACAAACAGGCACAATTCTGTGAAGTATTGCTTATCCATGCTGAGACTAGAATACTGGAAACAGCTTTTGGTAAAATGACATAGAATGATATTATTACTGTCAAAAGTGAACTGGCATTTTGGAGTTGGGGAGCCAGCTGCAGTGATTCCCACCCACCACGATAGGAGGCAAATTCCTTCCTAGGACTGAAGGGAAGGTTGACTCTCACTACGCAGCTGTAATCGCTCCCAGGGGCTTCTCGACCTCATGGTGCCTCTCCCCTCATGTCCATGTCCTCAACCCAAATTCTCAGTAAGTGTTGCATTCTCTGTTCTGGGGGGTGTGAGCTCAACACACATTACACAGGTTGCAGCTTCTGTTTGCTCCTTTCAACAATTATAAGCACGTGTACTATTCTAGAAAAACCTAAAATACTGATTCAACAGTGAGTGAATAATTTCTCAGGTGGTATGGTATCCGATGAATAAAAGGCTCACAGATGAATCCTTTGTTTTTTCCATACTTTCTACTTACTGAGGTAATCTCTGTAACTGCGGAAAACAAAGCGATGCTTTTGAACTGAGAGTTTGGATTCTTTTATATTGTGGGAGCAGCAGGAGACCAGATCCACCTCTGTGACATTCCGAATGCAAAGACACTTCTTTGTGGGAATATGAATCACCTAATTTGCTTGTGACTAAAGGATGTACCAGCTTGTTTAAGCGAGAAGCTTAGGGAGGAAAAGAAGTCGCTAATTAGCAAATGCATCTGTATGCACATGAATGTGCCTGATCTATATGGCAATGGCCATATAAATCTGAGGACAAAATTCACATGCCAACTTTGGTCTTTTGAGGGTCTTTCAAAATCTCTTTGTGCACTGTTTTGCACAATTTTAGAAAAATGTAGACAAAGCTTATAAACTTTATAGTTCTAGGTTTCAATATAGATAATTTCTTAGTTTTCTTTAAAAGTTTAATTTAGTTACTACATACCTTGGCAATGTGTACTCGTATAAGACAGCCTAGAAATTCTCATATACAGCAGTACATTGTCAGAGATCTGTCAAAACAAAGCCTTCTTGAAAAAATAACTTTGCAGGTGCTTTCAAACAGAACTATCTCCTTTAATAAGTGTTGATCTCCACTGGTAAACAAAAGTTCTCTGATTTTCATTGCTGATGACATTTAATAGCTTTATGCTGAATATCCAGGACAGCAGAAGCCCTTGTTGCTGTCAGACTTAGTAAAAGCTGACAAAGTGTTGTTTGCATTAGAGATTCTTATATCAAATATATAAAAAACATATTAACTCTATTTTAAGGTTTCTTTCATTGAAACTATGCATAGGAAGGGGAATAAGGTACTCTACCAGGCAGTGTAGCTCCACTGTTTGTTCTCCAGTAAATATTATTGCGGGGTTATTTGAAATCACTTCTGACTGGGCTGCACCATGGTGGGTGTTTGGGACGGAACAGAAAGCAGGTGAGAGGCTTTCTTTGGGTGGGTTTGTGTGTATAACAGGAGCTGAGTTGACAGGGTGGTCTGGCTGCTGCTGCCCCTTGCCCTGGAGCTGGGGAGAAGTGGCTGCAGGACCCTGTTCTAGTGAGAAGCTATTATGGGTTTTGGCAGGGGTGGTGTCCTACCAGATCAGCCAGCTAAGCTGAGTTTACCTGATCCCAGGGCTCAGTGGGAGGGGAAAGGGGGGAGCAGGGCAGAGGTGCCCTTTTGGTTGATTACTTGCCCTGCAGCCTCTGACGGACAGTTCTGCCAAACCCTCTGCTTGGGTGTGAAACTGGTTCTGAGAGTTGGGGTTAGAACACCTCCCTAAAAAATAAATATCTGGAAGTCCAATCTCACTGTTGCTGCTCAGCCATTTAAGAGCAGACTGGACTAGGAGACACTTTGCATTCTGCTTTGGTTGCAGACTTTTCCATGGAGGTGTAGTCCTCTGCTTAGTACTCTTATTTGTCATTTGGTGGTAAGGCAGGATGGAAATCAAGTATTTTACTAGAATTACTGTAAATAAAAATATTTATGAATTATTGAAGGAAAGGAGAAGTCTCCCTTTCAAAAGGGGTAGCATTTCTGCCCTCAAATTCTGAAATATGGTCTAAATAAACCTAATATGTTCCACCCAGCAAAATTCTTGAACTGAATAATACAAACAGCAAAGACTGAGGAAAGCAGCTGTGAAGGTGTGCTGTGTTGACAGACAATGCATTTTTAGCAATGTAATTTACTCCTGTTCAGCTTTACTGACCTTTTGAAAGATTAAAATAAAAATATTATTCTCTGTGGCCTCAGTGATTTCAGCTGTTTCAGCTGCTGTACTCAACCACACAAAGGCTTCATATAAAAGAAGCCCCAAGGGGATACAGGGTTGAAGAAATTTCTAATGGTTTGAGGTCTGATTGTTATAACCCTGAGTTGTAATGGTATATGAGCTTGCAGAAGTAAGAGGGTTGTTTATTTTGTCCAGGTTCAAGTGGCATATTTTTATTACATTTTTGTGCAAAAAGAAAAAAAAAAAAAAAAAAAAAAAGAGGAAAAAATTGGTTTTGAAGCCCTGTGCTGGGAAGTGCAACCTGGGAATCAAAACTGTAGAAGAGGATTGTTGTTTTTACTCAAGACTTCAAGACTATTTTTTTTCCTGCAGGATCAGTTTTCCCAGCTGTGTAACTTGCCTGTGGTATGTGGTGCCACACACATCTGTGGGGCAGCAGCCCCTGTGTGGCTCCCACAGCTGCTGTTGGACAGTTGGAGCTTGGATGCGAAACATTCCAAGATATGCAGTTGTTATCTGGTATTTGACGTGGAAAAAGGAAGGAAGGAAACTTTCGTTACCTGGATGGATTTTTGTCGGTTCTCTTCTCTGTTCTGACCACATTCTTGGGAGTTTTATGGCTCTTAATTGGATACTGTGTTGACCGGGCAGACCATAACACAGATAAAAAACACAGGTTTTTGCCCTTTGATGGCAAGTGCATTTCCCATTGCACATGGATGTCCACAGCAGCAGAGCACTTCAATAAACACGACCAAGGTAACATCTGATGTTCCACCCCAACAAAAAGGTGCCGTGGAAAGGCCCAGTCCTGTCCTTGCCCATCCCTAGGAGGTCACTGCTGCACTTGTGCCATGTCCCTCTGCTGTCTGTGCATTCACATGGCCCAGGTGAGCAACATGATCAGCATGAAAAGTAATCAACAACAGTAAACTCTGTGTCCCAGTCCAATTTATCATGCTGCTGTACAAACACTTTTGTCAGAAATGCTGGGCTATGAAGGATAAAATTTGAGTTCCCAGAAAATAACACGCAGACAAATTCAGAATCCACATGAGCCATTAATCATATGACAAGTCAGAAAAAGAAAAATATGATCAGCTTCCCTAGTATTTGTCATGTCTTATAACAGATTTATTATTTTTAATGTTTTTCTTTGCAACTCAAGTTCATCAGTGTTCTACCCTAACAAAATAGTGACATCCTTTGACTAGAATAACAGGAACTTACTGTTTGGAAATTGTGAGCAAGATGGTTTTTGAGTTAAATCTTCAGTACTGAAAGGAGTGAAGGAGATGAAATGAAGAAATTTCTGTACCAAAGCAGAACAGAAATCAATCTGATTTAATATCTTTCCCTGCCAGTGGCCAGTGCTGGGTACTTCAGGAGAAGATATGAGAAACACTGTGATAATTGCTTTCACAGGAAATATTTCTTTCTGCTACTTCTCTTATACTTGTGGCTACCATATCTTGCAATACAATGCATTAAATCCTTTCCAAAACTTTAAGCATCTTTTTATAGTACCTCTAGAAGTTCTTTTTATTGAAATAAACATCTGTTCCCTTTAAAAGAATTTTGCTGATTTTTGGTCTCAATGATACTCATTCCATAAGATCTCATAGACTTATTATGCTTTGAGTGGAAACATATTTACCTTCATGGGTTTTTTAAAATTACTGTCTTCCAGCTTCACAGAACAGATGACAAAAAAGTGAGAGAAGTTCCCATTATAACTTCTTTATTGCTTAATGTGCCATGTAAATTATTGTGTCATAGTGCTCTGGTGATGTACTTAAAAGGATTATATTTTTCTGAATCTGAGATGTCTTAAAAAAAATATATCAAAGAAATGGAAAATGTCTGTGAGGAAAAGGAATTAGTAATTCATGTAAAAAGATGTTCTAACATTGCCATTTTAGCTGCCACTTCATTATTGGCTTTGCTCATTGCAAATTTTTGCATTTCTAGGTTTTTTTTAACTCTGAAGTTATACCCAGAAGAGCACATCCACACTCCTGGGTACTCATGGACACTGTCATCATCACCTATGTCATGCTGACAGCTATGGAAGGGTTTGCCCCAGAATGCAGTTAACCACTAGAAGCAGATTGCCTTACTGATCATCTGCCACAGTGCTGGTAGAGTTTGGTGTTGTTTTCAGGGCCAGCTTGTGTTTAGGCATGATTTTAGGCATCTTATCTTAAGCTGATTATGATCACGTTTAAGATAAACTGAACAAGCTGTTCTTTCTCTGAAAAACCTGAGTCCTTGGAAAGTGCTGTGTGAATTGAAATGTGTCTCTCAACAGCTTTCTCACATGGATTTTAGCTTCTTGCAACTCCAGGATGTGCCAGGGCTGGTTGTGCTTTGTAGCAGCCGATGGTTTGAGGTGTGCCCAGGCAGTGTTGGCAGCTCCAGTAAACTGGGTATTTGGTGGTATCTGGAAAAAGCCAACCATGTGCTGAGGGGGTCATACTGCACTGTGTGACCACCAGGTTAGAGGTGGAATCTGAGCACTGCAGCTCTCATGAAGGTGTTACACAGCTGAACTCGGTGGAATTCTCATCTCAAGGGATCTATGCCAGCTTGCATAGCTGAGAATCAAGGTCCTTTATGTTCTTCTCTTACAACATTACAATAGAACAGTAAATATAGAAAATGTGCACAAATATCAAATTTTCTTTATTTTAGGGGTAGTGGTACTAATTTGGCGCTTGAAGTACTCAATACTGCATTTTGCCTGAATGCTTTAGTTGTTCTCTAACACTTAGTTTTCAAACTGAAACACCAGATTTATTCTCACAGCCAGAACACGAAGACAAACTATCAAGTCACCCTGCTGCATATAGTTGTGAAAACATAAATTAACCTCAGGCACAGTTATTTGACTGCATTTCATGACCCTTTTTTAAGAAACATTAATGAATGTTTAAAGTCTTTTCCCTATGTGGCTAACACTCTGTTAGTTCAGTGCTAGATAAGACGCCACAGTTTTGCTTTATCACTTGAAAAAACATTGAGACAGAATCCCAGCTGATTCTCAGGAGATGACAGCCTTCTACAGTTATGCCAAGAGGATTAAGACTAGCATGTTTTTGATGGCTAAATATAGAGCTTTGGGCAGCCTTTTCCAAAGGAAAGGTACATGACGAAATACTTGCTGAAGAGCACTGTAAATGCATAAGCAATTGTGGGTTTGATGAGGTGAAAATACAATGATTTTGGACTTAAACGTGTTGGGCAGTTGTTAGTGTATGATTAAGCCACTTGCAGGCTGCAGTTGAGTGCAATTTACCTCTTGGTTTGAAGACAAAAGGGTTTGACTTTTTTTTTTTTTATTATGGTGTGGAAGAAATGGAAGTGCTGACAAGGAAGCCTTTGTATTCCTCTGAGGAAGGCTTTGTATGTCTCTATTTCCTTCAAAATAATGTCGATTATTGTTTGCAATTTAAATACTACCTCACTAACGGCAGGTAGTAAAAATGTTTGTTTTTGCATACATTTAGAACAACAAGTAGGAAAAAAGACAGTCAGCATAGGACAGTTATTCCTACACTGCAATGACAGTTTCCTTTGTGACAAACAGTGTTTTGGAAGTTGGATTATGACTATAACCAAATTCCATGTATTATCGTACTTCCCTTACTGTTACTGTGCTGCATCATGTCTAGGATAACTATAAAAAATATCATGCAGTTTAGAGAAAGGTTCATGGGCAAGCAGAAAGCATCTGATCCTGTGGGCCTGCCTTCTTTTCTAAGGAGAAAAAGCTTCAAGTCCAACTGCAGGTGAAATTGTCCTACTGATGCTGTTGTGTTTTGGGCTCTGGGACTGACGTATTCAGAGTTCAGGTTGTCAGTTCTGGTCATACAATGACTTTACTGGCCATTCTGCAACAAAGCTAGCCAAAAGGATCCACTAAACTAGTTCTATATCCTTTAAAAATTGTCAAAGGAAGCAAGTTTTGCTGAATAGACATTTTTGTTGTTTTGCCTAAAAATGCTTGTTCCCCAGACTGCACACAAACACGTGCTTTACCCTGTTTTGTTGACCAACCATTATATGTATTTATCCACTGTCACAAGACTGTGCTGGGCAAATTTCTCTTTTGCTCATTCTTTCCTGACCTCAGACTCGAGACACTCCGATTTTAAAGGCAGTGCTTCCTCATTTCAGTGCACAGGGTCTTGGCTATTCAGATCCATGGCTGCCTCAGTACATTAAATGGATTTTTGTTTGCTAATTTCTCAAGGCTGTCGTACCAGGAGGGTTAGATACAGACTGTGCACAATAATGAAGGCAAATTTTAAGTGATGCGTGCCAGAAGGTTTGTGCGGCTGCTATGGAGGATAAAAGAAGAGGTTAGCTCTTTGTCACAGGCTTCTTTCAGATGTTTTAATTCTTCTGTCACAGTGCTGCAACCAACTGTGTGGAGGCACCCAGGCAACAGTGCATTTGCCAGCTAGGCTGTGACTGTACCTTGGGTCCCTTCTCGGCAATCAGCCCGCAGATGTGGTGCAGAGCATGTCCTCTTGAGATCCTTTGAGAGCGGCACAGGGAGAAGGTGTTCTTTACAGTGACTGTGAGAGAAGCTATGCTAAAAGAAAAGGTATTTTAGAAAGTAATAGTGGCAGGTCCAGTTTGACAACGTCTGTGTATTCTAGTGGATTCATCCTCTGTTCTTCCAAAACGCTGTTTGAAAATGACAGTCTGGATGCACACTTCATTCTGTTGATGTGAGGGTTGCTTTTGGCCATTTAGTGACAGAAATCCAGCAACACCCCATGAAAGTTACTCCAGAGATACTTGTAGACTTGGCTGAGTCATGTTCTCAGAACTGAGAGTGGTGGAGAGATAGTAAATGCACTTTCTTGTGACATAAATTTGAGAGCGGGATTTTAAATGAGTTGTTGTACCTTCTCTTCCCTAACTAGCTCTTTGTTTTCTACAGACACTGGAAGCAAGTTAAGCTTTATCTGTATACTGCAGATGTGAATCCAGGTGGGAAATAAACAGTATGAAATAAGCTACCTGGAAACAGATTCTCTTCTTGCTATCAGAGTGTTTTTGTTTTCATTTTCATATTTTGCCTTCTTCCTCATTATCTCCTTTATGCCCATATTTGTCTAATTTTAATCCTATATTCATCTCCTCAGACCATGTTGAAATCAAAGGATTTGTAGTGGTGTTGGAAAAGGCTTGGTTGAAGATGCTCTGCAGTCACATACGGGTGACACGTTAAGTCTCTCTACATTTTCATTACTAGAAGGGTCTTTTGTTTTTGTTGTATATCTCCTTCCTATCTTCTCTGCCCACTCTCTTTCAACATCCTGATTATCAGGGCATGTGTCAGATTCATTTCTATTCTCTCCATGAGACCACAGGCCTTGATCTTCCTGGCACTGTATCAGCAGGCTGCTCTACTGTCTCTGTGGGAGACAACTCCTAACTATAAATACATCTACTTGGTCCAAATTCAGTTCTTGCTGTATTTCTTGGGGGGCTGGGGGTTGGTGATGTCCATTTTTTTCTCGTTTTGTGTTTTCTTTGTGGATGTTTAAAAGAAATCTGTAAAGTGGTTTTCTGGAGGTAAAACTTCTAAGCACTTGTCTGCTCTCAGGAGAGCAGCTCGTGTTCGTGTAGACTTCTCAAAGTTGTATCGGGAGTTGCTTTGACATGGACAGCAGTGGTTTCATTCTGAAAGGATGCTGCTCAATGGAGGATTCCAAATCTTTGTGTCTTTCATCCAGGAGGTGAGTTAGAACATCACAGGAAATGATCTGTTACAGCTAAGTGAATGAGCCTTTCACTGGAGGAGTTAACCCCAGTATAAGAGTCAATTGACACTGAACTTGCTTGCCAGCTGTGAAGGGCCAAGTGCAAATACAAAATACATATGCTGTGGATGTGGCATTGGGCAAAAAAAATCTGATTTATGATTTAGATGTCAGACCAAAGTGCTATGATGTGACAGGACCTATGGTTGGTTGTTATAATTCATAGCTCCTCTAATACTAGGCACAAAACATAAAGCAAAGCGTTGTCAGCCAATTAGTTGAGAATTAATAGAAATTCACTGAAGTGTCAGAGGCAAAGGCAAAACAGTGAAGTGTTTTATATATGAGTATGATATATTTATACGTGTTTCCCATCATGTGATCTGTTCTCTTATAATGAGTATTTAAGTCTCTGCTCTTTGAACACTGGTTTTCCTGTGACATCACTTGATTTATCCCTCTCCACTTTACCAAATGGAATTCATAAACCTTGAACCCCCAAACTGTTCTGTATTAAACTCATTGCTCCCACAATTCTTATTCTTGCCTAAATGATGAGGGGAATGAACTTCCATGAACTTCCATACATTAAATCCTTGAAAAGAGATTATAAATCAATGGGATAACTGATTTTTTTTTCCTTTTCATAACTTTAAATAATGACTTTCAATTTAAAATAAATATATAGGGACATCTGAAGTATGTTTTCATAGGTATTCTTAACCATTATAGCTCTGTGAAGATGGTACACTATATGTGTTTAATGCCCTAGTTTGCCTCTTCTAAAAGCAATCTAAGCTGTTATATTTGACACTGGGAGTTGGTAAAGTAGCTGAAGTAATTAGCACCCAAGTTCCTCTGGCTCAAAAAGGGAATCATCATTAAGACTCTTACACTATTTCATTGTTACCAAAAATATGTTATTATAAAGTTTCTTTAACTTATGAATGTTAGTAAAAAGTTATTGTTATTTTAGGGCAGGTAATAAAATGTAGAGAGTGTAGGAGCCATCTGCCTGGTGACAAGCTTGAACTAAAGCTGAACCCGCAGTGTCCATGCTGAGGGTCCAGCCTGCTGCTATTTGAAAGCATTCCACCATGAACTGGTGACAGGATGGAATCTTAAACAACAGCAGGTGTGGGGAAATGAAATCCCCTCCCTCTGCCCTGAGCACAACTGTGAGAAAACAGGACTGACTCCAAATTTCTGTTGATACCTGTAAAATTTTTTTGGTGCTCTGAAGCCTTTGCTTCTTTTGTTGCTAAAATGTCACATTTTCTACAACTAGAGAAAGAAAAATAATCTTACACATCTCTAAAATCTAATTTCCTGCAAATATCATTAGCTGTAGATTTCCCCTGCTACCTCTTTTTGTTGTAGCCAAGGGGAAGAAGAAATCCCTTTGATTCTTTGGGTCCGTCACCAGGGATGTTCGTAAATGAATGGGATCTCTTCAAGAAATGTCATGGTCAGGAATTATGTTCACATGCAACAGGCAATAAAGAAAACAAAAGCAGTGGCAGGTCATTATTACAGATGCTCTTTTTATTTGCCAGCATAATCCCCCCCAGGAAGTGATGGCGATAATGAAACATGTTTAAAAATAATAACTCACCGTGATGACAAGAAAACCCTTAAGCCTCATTTAACATCTGACTTTATTGGCCCACTACCTTCACCATTCACTATACAGTAGAAATCTTGGAAGGCAGCCCAAAAAGAGAAGTCAGAGTGTATTCACAAAGTACAGAAACACAAGCTGAGTGGTTTGATCTTCACCAGCCAGTGAAATGAAACTGAACAAAATTGGTTATTGGAAGACCAGTGTTGCTACATGCAAAAATCTCCTATGGAGGCTCTTTGGAGTTTAGGAGCAGAGGTAAGTGAGGCTTTTGAGAAAGAGCAGTCTGTGGGCAGAGGTACTTTCTCTGAGTGGAGAGTAGTTCCCTGGCTTCAAGGACAGCACTCTGGTTACATCACTGCTCAGCTGGAAATAACTCAGGAGGGCATCAGTCAGAGACATCCAAATTTCCTCTGAGACAGCTACTGTGTCTACATGGCAGTGGAAAAGCCCTTGCAGAGATGCCCAAGCTGGCTCTGAGAAAAATAGCAGCACTAACTAGAATGACATGTTTTAAGTCAGAACAGCAGTAGAACTGTTTCATGCTATTTCTGGTTAATTCATTGCTGTCAGGCTCTTCCTGTGTTTTCATTCCTGCTTTAGTACCTGGTGTTCATGCTGAACACCTGTGACCTGAAACTCGGCCTTGTCAGGGCTTCAGAGGAGCCTTGTGCTGCAGGGATTTCAGTGAGCAGGTTAAGTTCTTTGTGTTGGTGGGGTGAGATGAGGAGAACAGCCTTTCACCACCACTTGTCTTTCTAGGAAGTCAAACTGATGTGTACAAAGTTACAGACTTGTTTTTTCCACCACACGTAGAACACACACAAGAAGAAGAAAACTTTGAAATGTTGGCTACCATGAGAGAATAACACAGTTTATGCAGTAGTCTAGGCAAATTTAGTTTTTGCTGATTTGTGGAGGTGCTATCTTTAGTGTTTTCTCTGGGGGAGATGTCAATCCCTGGTAACTCTGATGACTTTATTCAACTCTAAGTGCTGTGCACTGGATCTCATGGAAAAACTTTGCATTATTTACACCTCAGTAGCAGTTTAGTGTCACTGGTGATGCTTGTTCTGGAGTGACTGCAGCCCCTTCTGAACGAGGGGCCCAGGGTATGCTCTGACTTGCTGTGCTTTGCAATGGTGTGTGGTGGAGTGATGGAGGGGGGAGGAGGGGTCAGCAGCCTCAGCAGTGTTGTAGTAACCTGGCTTTGATGGTTTCTCTAAGATAACTGGTGTATTGGCTGTATGGTTTGGGGCCCAGGGACTGTGGATATCCATGCCTGTTATCGCTAAGGGTGTGCTCAGAGAGACCAAGGCATGGACAGGGGAAGACCTTTCTTGTTATTTCTCAAGTGTGTGTTTAGGGAGGTAATAATAATTTGCTTAAAAACCAACAGTGTTTTGACTGTGGTGTTGTATTTTTGAGTGAGTTTTCATATTTTGCTTTCAGTTTCCAGAAAATCCCAGTATATGGGGATTATGTGCAGCAGGGAGATGGGATTCCACCATGCAAAAGCTGATGTAAATTGGAATTGTGTGGGTGAATTTTGCAGGAAGTAAAACAGAGGAAATAGAGCAAAGTAGCCGCTTTGGAAGGCTTTTATTATCTTTAGGCAGCAAAAATAGTTGTTGTTAGTTTATGTCTCAAGCTGAGCCAAATCCCTTTTGCACCATTTGTCCAAAGTGGTAGGAGAGAGAAAAGGAGAGCACAGAACAGCCTCTAAAGGCATTTTCTTTGTATGTAGCTGCCAGAGAATGTATGACTCACTAACAATAAGACTATAGAAAATACAACATTTGAATTCATTTCCCTAAAACTAAATTGGTTGTGTTCATGTTTGTTCCTAAATGGTATTTTTAAACATCACTGCTTCATCAACAAAATTAAGTCATCTATACTACACAGGGAGAAAAACGTATGTATGGATGAAATAAAAGTAAAATACATCCTAATCTACTATAATGACCAATGCATATGTGTATCCACACAGTGATAGATTAAACTCTACTAAATATTTGCAGTGTCTTCTGATGAAGTTCAAAATGGTTCCAGATCTTATTAAACTCTTTCATGTTCTTCTCTAGGCCATAAATTACTTCTTCACATGAAGACGTGACTGTAAAATTCATATAGACATTCTAATGCTCCCAAGATGAATGCAAAAGCAACAGTGTCATAAAATATATTCATTACTTATATTTGCTGTTAGTTATTGCTAGGAAGTAGTAATCTAATGTTTACTAGCTTTTTTGCAACTCCACATATAACTCGAGGTGAAAGTGTAATTTTTTTTTCTTCACTGGGGGGGGGGGTGGGAGTTTTTAGCAAGAAAATATTCCCAAACTCACACGTGTATATTTTAAATTTGTTCTATTGAGACAGTTGCATGCGTTGGAAATTAGAGTTATTTTGCAGCTAGATGCAGGAAAAATGTACTGCCTCAAGCTCAGAACGAATGTAGAACTTTGTTCATGACTTTTGGTCTGCTCTCTCTGGTCACGTGTAAGGAAAGACTTGGGGAGAAAGATACAGCTCTTCAGTTGGCAAGGAAGCAGAACTCTGTGGCTTTCTGTGGTGTGGGAAGAGAAAGGATGTGACTGGTTCGTGTGAATAATCCTGTATTGACTCTAAATATCAGCACAGAGATCAAGAGGCAAATGGGTAAGGAAAAAGAAATAATAGGGGCTTGTCAAATTACTTTCTGTTTTTGCAGAAAACTATTGTTATGTGTAAGTTGTTAAGTGCTCACGCTAACGCACACTAAGGTCATAGAGCATGTGTACACCATCTTATGCAAAGATTGAATATCCCTGAAATTACGTTATTACATATCTCTTGGTTTTGTTTTTTTATTTTTTTTCATATAAAATACTTTTAAGCCCTGTTTTCACCAGCACAGCAATCAGAACCACGCTTAGACAAGCTGTGAGTTTCTGTTTGTACGTACTTTCCTGACAGAGGGGATTGGCATTATATGGGTATAATATATATATGTGTGTGTGTACATATACACACAGGTAAGAGGTGTTGTTCACCAGCTGCCCGAGTTTTGTGGAGGACAAGCAGGGAGATGCTGTGACTTGCAGACTGAGAACAGCACTATATATCTCACAGCAGGACTCCGGACCTCACATGCTTTGCAGAAAGATGGAGAACTGTGCTCACAGTCAGGGCAATTTGGAGGATTTCTCCTGTCATCTGCTTATGTATCCTCAGGACTTCGGGTATGTAAGCTCTGCAGGCCAGGACAGCAGTCTAGGACCTCTCTGTGTGCTGGTCTCATGAAATAATATTTGCTTACATGTAGGTCTTCAGTAGCAAAAAGACTTATTAACTAGACCTTTTATTCCTGTTTATTCTGTATGTCTTTTATAGAGGAGGACAATGTCCACCAAGCTGATCAGTGAGACAGAGCACCTCTCCCATGAGGAAAGGATAGAGAACTGGAATTTTTCAGCCTGGAAAAGAGAAGGCTTCGGGGTGACTTAACTGTGTCCTTGTGGTACCCGAAGGGAGGCTACAAGAAGGATAGAGAGAGACTATTTACAAGAGCATTTAGTGACAGAGCAAGGGGGAATGGCTTCAGAGTGACAGAGGGCAGGCTTAGGTTACATATTAGGAAAAAATTCTTCACTGTGAGAGCAGTGAGTCACTGGAACAGGTGAACTCCTCATCCCTGGAAATGTTCAAGGCCAGGTTGGATGGGGCTCTTAGCAGTCGGGTCTGGTGGAAGGTGTCCCTGCCCACAGCAGGGGAATTAAATGACCTTTAAGGTCCCTTCGAACCCAAATTATTCTATGATTCTGTGATGTATGTATTAGACATGGCTGGTCAGACCCATGAGAATAATTTGACTGAATTAGTGTTAAACTCTTTTACAGAAAAAATAAATTCTTTACAGGTAGGACTCTTCTAATTTTCTTGTTCCTGAGCCGATGGTACTTGAATCAGAGCCTTTTTCTCATTCTAAAATGAGGCAGGGAATAGGTACAGGCATTGCATTTATGTATTTGAGAGCTTAAGTGACATAGCTGAGGATCTGGTAAGAAGCCTGTGAAAAAGGCAATGCTCCTTGTAATCCTTCTCAAAATTCCTTGAAGTACTGATTTCATCTTACTCTGCTTTGTTCTAGTGTCATTTAGCACTTAGCTTTTTTCATAGGCAATTGCTTCTCTAAACCACTGCTATACACATGAAGCTACCAGATTTATGACAGGAGTCCAACAGTTTCAGCATTCACAAACTGTGTTTTAATACAAATGGTTCTCCATGAATACAGTGGCAAAGCAAGATGTTTGTTTTTCACGGCTTGGAGTAAACTGAGAGACTGATACTGGCAAAAAAGGGACCTGTGCTAGGGCTTACATGGAAACAAAAAAGAGGTATGGGAAGATTTCAGGAGAACAGAAATAGCATCACTTACTGCTTAAGGTAGATCTGTCTGGAGGAAATGGTCTGATTTTTGTCAAGTTGACCTATCTTCTTGAAAACAGTCCACACTGTTGTGTAAGCTGAGGTTGTCATGGATAAGAATATCTGTGAAAGATCCAAGAAAGAACTTCTGATTCATACCCTTATGTCAAAGGAAACAGCAGCTTTTAATTCAGCACACAAAATTACTTCCCCTGAATTTCAGACCACAGTCTCTTGGGAGTCTCACAAAGCAGCAGAATCTGTGGGGTGTGCAGGGATCAGCCCACCCCATCCACCCCTGGCTGGGAGCAGGGTCACCTACTGCGGACCATTCAGGGCTGGGTCCAGCTGGGGCCTGGATATCCCCAAGGATGGGGTTCAGCTTCAGAATCTCTCTGTGCTTGACCACCCTCAGAGTAGAAAAGCTTTTACCTCTTATGTTTAAACTAAACTTACTGTGTTCCCATTTATGCCCACTGCCTCCTATCCTGTCAGTGGACACCACTGGCAAGAGCCCGGCTCTGTCTCTGTGCTGGGATCCCTCTGAGCCTTCCTTTGGCCAGCCTGAATGGTCTGAGATATCCCCTCACGGGACAGGTCCTTTAATCTCTTAACAACCTTCATGGTACTTCGCTGGACTCTGTGTTCAAGGCTAACCCAGTTTTACTGCTTCTAATTTAAATTAAGCTCCAGGCATAACTTACTTTGCTGCTTGCACCAACTGGGGCTTTGTTTCAGAACCTGAAATATTGTATGTGGAGCAATGCTCTGTATCTGTGTGCAGATACTTGCTCTGCAGAGCAAGTGTCTGGCTTGTATTAGCAAGCCCTGAGCTATTGGTTTCCAGCATTCCCAAACACCTGCACGTACAGACTTTGTCACCTCAGAGCTGTTTCAGGGAAGTGACGACCTTTATAAACCCACTTATGGCTCTGTATTGAACAGAGTGCCTTCATCAAGAAGAGTTTGAGTTAGCAAAACCCAGGCTTGCTCTGACCTCACACCAGAACAGTGCTGTTCCAGCCACTGTGGACAATTACCGGCACGAACACAATCCACAATACCACTGTCTGGCCCTCAGCATGACCAAGGACACTTCCAATCATTTGGTAGCCTCTGTGGTCTCAGAACAAATTGAAGTCCAACACAGACATTTCTCTACTGGTTTTCTACAGACATTTTGAATAAACTTGGAGTAAATTTCGTTTCACCTACTTTTAACTTCTGTTAAATACCTAGGAGTGTACTTCTCTCACTGAACTTCTGATCCTTTAAAATTAAATTACCCTCTCTTGGTGAACCAGATTAAAAACAAAAGACATTGTGAAGCTGAATAATCTTACCTTGCCCTGGTTTTCCTGATTAAGCACTATTAGGCTGAATGCCTTCCCTCATGCGAATTATTTCCTTGAGGTACTCCCTGCTGGACTGCCCTTTAGTTCTCAAAGCTGCAGAGTGATTTGTTAACGTGTTTGTGTGTTTCAGAACTTGGAAAGTATTGTTTCAAATATAAATAGAGCCCTGCCCATGAACACATCAAAACTTTTCCCTCACCAACTAATCTTAAAATAAACAAAAGACTAATGGCACAAAAAAAAAAAAAAGCCAGCTTTGTTAGATTTGTTTTATAAAAAGATAATCAATATGAGAATATTCAAACGTAGAATAAAAAGTCATTTTATAGAATACAAAAGTCTTACCAACCAGGATCTTAATGCCCAGCCAGTGTAATACCTGATGGTAGAATTGTGATTTGCATTTAATCGTACAACAGTGAGGCACTTGATCTTTGAGACAGCCCACACAGCAGCCATAGACACAATTATATATGTGTGTATGCTGTGCACAAAGGCAAGTCCCTCTGATCCCTACTTTTCCAACACATCACTAACTTATTTATGTCTTTCCTGCTGCAAATCCTACAGTGAAATTCCAGATCATACCTTCCCTGTATGTGTAATTATTACAACTGCTTAAGTACACTTCCATGCAAACTTTTGTATATGAAGTTATAGTGCAGGCATTTAACATGTCAGTGACAGGTAAATACTAGGCCATTTTCCCTTTCAGGAGGACATAAAAAGTGGACACTAATTGCTATTAATGTGATATTAAATCTACTTGTACTGAGATAGATTTACTCATCTGAGGCTTTCCAGTTTTATCACTGAGGACACTGTGCTAGCCTGAGGACAAACGCTGGGTAGTGCTCAGAACTAACCCCCTTAGTAGCACTGTAACTGTACGTGTCAGGATAAATTTGGAAGTTTTACTGTCTAATTAAACACTGTGGCTTTACCTCCCCAAAGTATGTGCCTATCTTAGGATCTCTGAACTGCATGCTAGTGTGCCTCTTTGTGTAAACGTCTAGGTACAAAGCTCTTTCCTCTATTTTTATTCATATAAATATATAGATACAGCTTTGTACTTCACCCTTGAGACCCTTGTGGAAATCCCACACGCAAAATTTCTTCTGTCGCTGTTTATACTCTTTTTGCCATCACTGAGGTAACCCCTTTTTCAGAGGGGAACATGCAGCACCAGGAGCAGCAACAGCTGCTGTGGTGCTTCCACTCAGCTTCTCAGAACAGTCAGTGCTCTTCTGTGTTTATCTCAGCTTGGTTGTATAATTCAGGATTGAAAGATCCAGCCTATCCCAAGTAAATTATTAAGATGAAATTTGATCAGCTGAGGCCCAGTGACATACTTAGAGAACTCATCATTATCACCCTAGAGTAATGTCTCTGTAGACTGAAAACCAAGATTGGCAGACTGCAATAACTTTTTGCTTTGGGTGTAATCATTCAGATTTGTCTTAGTCTTAGGGTTGGGATTTTTTTTAACTCACGAATATGGGACAGAACTTTTGACTAGAGACAGCTCTTTGATAACTGTAAATCTTTTATATCATGAGGAAAATTCCATAACTTGAACGACTGCTTCTGTTTTGCCTTTTGCTACAAGGGCAGTCAAACCAAAGAAGTACCATCTCAGGCATAGTCTGTGTCCAAGACGATCCCCACAATTAAAATTGCAGAAAAACCCAAAAAACCTTAATGCTGACCTTAGTGCAAAAGTTAATGAAAGTCCTATTGCCTGCTTTCTAAAAATAGAGATGGCCTGGATAATTGACAGAAACCTTTCTTAAAAGTTAGTGGTAACACTGGATTATATCCCTGGAGTAGGAGTGCCTGTAGGTTTAGCTCAGTACTAAATGGTGCTTTTACTTTCACATATGGTACTTTTAAAAAAGACATAGGTTATCATGGAAGAGCAGTTTGATCTTTTTCCCTGTAAACAGAATGCATGGCATGAGTATTATGGTTTTTTTAAAATATTTTTATTGCACTTTCAGAACTATTTAACTTATGCAAGAATACAATTAAATGTGATGATACAATCCAAGCAAGTACTGGAAAGCAAGCCTCTTAATTATCTTTTTATACAATATTTTCGTAAATGAAAGTAGTTTGAGCAAATCTATGAAATCCAGAATAACACAAAATTGTTTAAAAAAAGGTGAGAGCTGCCTTTGTTCTGCAGAATGCCTTGACTGATTCTGTAAGCTTAGCAAAAGCCTGAGGGATTAAATTCTCTTCTGTTTAGTTCTACTTGCTATGGTAGTTCTGGAAGGGTACTTCTCAGAAACCTCTCAGTGGGCTTAGCTACACAATGAAAAGCTTGAAGACAAAAGAGTCGTAAATCTTCAATTGTTCCTTCTAAGTCTCCATTTTGTATCAGTTTTCTTCCTGAGATTATGAATAAAATCTTAAATTACTAATGTATATCAGACTTTAGAACAACAGATTTTTCAGCGCCCAGAACAAGACAAATAGATGAAACTTTAATTGTAACATCTATATAATCAAACAGCTTATAATAATAATCTTCTGAGGTTGATCACGTTGGAATATTTTCAGTAAAATCACTAGAAAAAAAAAGATATACACCTGTGTGTGCTAAAATGCTGATTAAAACAGTCATAATTTCCTAAAGAGGACTAGCAGCTTACAAACTAGAGTTAAGAAAACCCTGGGTTATAACAGTAAATATGAAAACGTTAAGCAGGACTTCGCAAAGAAAAATAGATTTCTCTTGCTCTGGGGTGTGAGTTAAGACTACTGGATGTTCTGACCAAGATAAGGCAACAAGGTCAATTTCTGGAAAAAAAGTTCTTCATTTTTGCCAGAAGCTTGTCCAGTGAAACCCGTGGCTGCCCGTACCAAACAGTGGGTCTTCTGTGGTGTCGGATTTGAGCACGGCAGAGGTTTTGGTTATCAACTTGCTGCTGAACAGGGAGAGTAGCTAAAGGAATTTAAAGGAATAAATAATCTTTTTTATTCCCATCTGACTGACAGCTTCTGTAAATGGCAATCGTGTTTTGTGATCTATCTAAATAGTACCTAACATAATCTGGGTTCTACACAAATAAATATGCGTAACACGTCATGAGGCCTTATATAGGGCCTTTTTTTCTTACAGTGCTGCCTCAGGAAAAGCCTAACTCAGTGTCTTGTGACCTAAATCCACCTGTAATAATTTGGAAAATCTTTTAGAAAGTAGTTGTCTAAATGAACACCAATTCTAGATGCAAGTCACATTGAGATCTGCTGTTTAAAGGCAAGTGTAATTCTGCAAGTTAATATTGTGATTTCTTGAGTGCTTCAGCGAGTGTTTACAACCTGCTTTTGCAAAAGAGCATCTAACTTTTGAGACAAACAGAAATCAGTGAAAAGAGCGACCTCCACCTTCCAGAAATGGATTAACATGCAGAGATTAAAAGCCTCCTCTGCCTGGAATTTGACTTGCTCCAGGTTCCATTTTCTGTGTGTGCCTTCTGTCCTATCGCCTGTGCTGTGCAAAAAGCAATAACTAGCTTTGACATTATCTCCACCACTTATGTTTCTCTAAAATTACATTCCACTTCTGGGTGTTTTTCCCCAGACTTTATCAATTAGGTTGTTCCTTTAACCTTTCATTTCTTCTTCCCTTCTGTCATCTCTGATTCCATTTGATGTATCACAAAGTCTTTGTTGATCATTTCCTAATAAAATATTGTGGTGTTTTTTAAATTTATATTGAGAGCACTGCAGACCTCAGCCAGACTGTACTATCTGCTAAGTGATAACGTGCCTGAGGATGTTTATATACTGAATTTAGAATGTTCAATTGTATATTTTTTTTTTCATTTTAATGTGGAAGAGATTGATCAGAAAGCTTCAATTTTACTTCTAGCAATTTTATCTTCCCCAGATATCATCAAACAATTAAACCAAGAATTTAGGATAAGTGAAATATTATCTCACATACCTGAGGGTAAAAACATCTTTTCTTGTCTTCATTAGATGTGCTGTAGATAAGAAAGTTTCTGATTCTGAACAGCCATGATCTCCATAGTGATGGGAAAGATACTTTGAAAGGACTATTTTATTTATTTCCAGATATTTCAGTTTTGTAAAAACTGTGAGAGAAATTATTTCTATTTACATAGAAAAAAGATCTTGAAAAGATCTTAACTGCAAAATTGCCAGCTTAGACTTATTGTAATTAGTGCTTCCCACACTATATTCATGCTATCCTGTCATGGCCGTTTGACAAATGCTGCTGATTTGGAAGCTCGGATAGGAAATGTTGCTTAAGACTTATAAAGTAGGAGTTTAGCAGTTGTATCATCCCACAGTTGTTGGGAATCCACATATAATTTAAATTCAATATATATAAAACATGCAAGGCACCGTTTTTAGCATTTCTAAGAATGCTTATTCCAAGCTATTTAAATCCCCTGTTGTGCAAGAGGAATCAGTGTTTAATCGTAGAAAGGTCAGAGAGGTCCAGAAACAACACTTAATGATTCATTAATGTCGAAAAAGCAGGCAGAGCTGCAAATGATCATTTGTCTCTGAGGGCTAAACCAACGAGCCTGCTGTAGGTTCATGGGCTCGTTGTTTGGTTGTGTGCACTGAGCAGCATCGGTGAAGGCACAGCACTCACACACTGAACTCAAATGCTGGTTTCCACTTGCTTGTGCTCATGTTTGCTGTGTCTCCCTCCCCTGTGCAACAGCAGCCTCTGGGTGTCTAATATGTATTTTTAGTTCATGCTGCTGTGGTGAAGCAGAGAGGGATAGCTGAGTTCTTGACATGTTTGAAAAAAAACCCACTGAATTTCACTTGCAAGAACTGACTGAGAGACTTTTGATTTGTTGACATGAATATTCTCTTTCCTTTGTGTGTGTTGCTGGAAATTAGAATACAATAATGTTCCTGTTGTGAGCATAACCCACCACAACCTGTTGTGCCCCACCAGAGTACGGTGAAAAGAGAGCAAAAGACAAGACTTGGGTCCCAACTGTGCTTTTGCATGTTTAAGGAATGTGTACGGGTGGTTCAGAGAAAGAAGAACTGAGGGAATATTTCACTTATGCTCATATAAATGTGTTTGTATACATAAATACACACATGCATATTATATATAAAGCACCTGTGGGTTGATTTTTTGGGGGGGGGGAGTTTTTTTTTTGGGGGGGTGTATCATTAGAAAGATGTTAAATGCCTGGGAATTGACTCGCTTGGGAGGAATAGGGTTTGTCTTCCCTGGATTTCCTTGAATTCAGAAGATATATTTTCCACTGCTGTTTTCTTTCTCCTACAAAGAGACTTAAGTGAACTATCCTTCTAGCTACTTCATGACTGATTAACCCAAAATGCCTTTTGAAGTTTGTGAGTGAAGTTTAATGGACAGCAATGGAATAAAAGGAAAAAGGAAAATTATTCCCTTGAAGGTGGTATTAAATGTTGCTTATGAAACAGCAGTATCTGTTATAAATTAATAGAAAGGAATGCCACGTAGGAGCAAAGTGGTTTTGATTATTTTCTTAGAGTGGCTATTAGTAGAAATTGATTTGAGATATTAACTTTTACTATCTTGCTTGCTGTAAAGAAAATTATTCTGGTCTTAATTGTGTCTTGCCATGTTTGATATTGACACAGTCATGGCTAGACTTGGTCAATAATCACAGCTGATTATGATCACTAAAAATAGCTATACATTGTTAACTTATTGAGTACATAAATTACTGAACAGTGCCTTGGTCAAACTTTATGAGAAAGTAAAAGTCAAATGAAGTTAGAAAGAAGGAAAGGTGGTATAAATGAACATAAACTATGTATTATGTCATTGAAAGATGTTCTAGGGAAAGTGGTCAATGTAAAAGTACTGGGCTTGCAACAGGAACAACAATGACAACAAATAATACTGTTGCTATTTTATGTAACATTTAAAAGCATTTGTTTTTTGTCTTAATGAAGAAATGTTCTCTTGACCTTCCCTAAAATGGCACCTGTAACAGCAGCCTTTGGGCAAGGAAGGTATTAGGATGCAGATGGTAACAACCTCACAATAAGAAATGTTTTATTAATTCTAGTCATAAAAACATGTTAATCTTGTATCTCAATTTCTGTTGGATAAAGCCCTATAAATATCTATGTAGTCTCTGTAATAGGTTTATAGTGAATGCTGGAGTTGTTTGGCAAGGCCAGAGGTGCATTCCAGTCTCCACTGACTGTTGCAGTGTACTCAGCTGACTTAATTTCAGGTATTCGGAATGTGAATGTATAAATCTGGGTGAGTTTCTAAGGCCCTGCTACTGTGATTGTAGAGAAATTTGCCTCTAGAGTATTGTCTGCTTTGTGCTGGTGCTGTCACCTAAAAAAAGGCATTGAATCATGTTTTGTAAATGCTGTTTCTTGCCACAAGAGAGAGGGTATTTAACGGACTGTGTTATAGATGTTTACATATTTAATGTTATAACAATTTCACTCTATTTTCTGTATCAACAAACAAGAGGAATCCTAGTAACCTAATTCCTCTGCTTTTAAAAGAACACTTTTCTAATTAAGCAATGTCAATAAAGTGAGAAAAAGTCTGGGGGTGGGGGGGACACTAAAATCCAAATTTTAATCAAGCACTGAGAGTAGTTCACAGGGTTTGTGGAGTCTCCATCCTTGGACATACTCAGAAGCTGTCTAGGTGTGGTCCTGAGAAACCAGCGTTAGGTGGCACTCCTCTGGCAGGGGAACTGAACGAGATGACCTCCAGAGGTGCCTTCTAACCTCAACCATTCTACGGTTTTGTGAAATTCTAATTAAAATACTCTTAATGTCACGTTTGACCAATTTACTGATAGTTCAGAAAATACCTCTCTCCAGTAAGGCTTGTTCTACCTGTCTCAAAAAAATTCTACTGCAAGAACTGGCTCACCAATACATACCCACCCTCACGTAAGAGCCACAGCAGCTCTTTCCGGTGAACAGATGACACTTTCAGGAAGCTCTGATTAAGGCATCTCATCAACATTAAGCCTGTATACATTCTAGGTATTTAATCGAACAACTTGCTCTGAAAATTAGGTGTGTGAGGTTTCTGGTGCTTTTTGGTTTTGTACTAGATTGTATTTGTTTCTTTCCTCCTTCACTCTCCCTGCCTCTCTTTGCTGAATACAGAAGGGATGAAGCAAAAAAAAACACAAACAGACAATAAAGTTTTAAAAGAGTTTTCCAGGGAAATCAAACCTCTGTCATATGTTACCCTTGGATGCATAACCTCCAATGCTATTTATCAATGCAGTGTTCAGTCTGAGATAAAGATATATATGCTTTTATGTAGAGGCACTGAACCTTGAAGTATGAGAATCTGAGCACAAAGAAAATTTGCTTTGGTACTTTCATTTCCTATTTGAGTTAATTCTTCAAAGAATAAACCGTTCTTTATGATTTGAGCAGTCAGTTTGATCTGAGTTGCCCGAAAGGATTGATAATTCACATGGTGTTTTCCCTGTTCTCTAGATAAATGTGACTCTTATGACATAGGAGTCATGTTCACATAAGTCCATTTCTTCTCTGCTCAAAAGCAGACCTGTAAAACTCTAAATAGTTACATGGTTCTTGTCACGTAGTTACTTCATTAATCATTATCATTCTTCCTCCCATGCTGTGTTGAGGGGCTGGGTGGGGTTCTTTGGTTTGTTTTTGTTTTATTACTTCATATGACGTTAATAATCACAGAATTGCAAAGATAAAACCACCATCAAGTTGAACTCAAAAGCCAAACTCTGCCAAGCATTGACTTCAACACTCAAAGTGACAAACCATGATTTCCAATTTATCACAGGGTACATCCGTAGTACTGATTGGAATCCATCCATGACACAGTCAGGTCTAGGAGTAGATTCTAACACTCCCCAGGTTATTTTAGGCTTGTAAGTGGATGCTATAATTTATCATGCCCCAACAGACCTTTTTTCTTTTTTTTTTTGATTCCAGCATTTCAGCAAACACTTAGGTCAGGCTTCTCTTTAAACTTGTTTGTATTAGGCAGATACATTATTATGTTACTACTTCCCTTTCCTGAATATAATTATTTTCCATAAATGAATCTTGTCTTGAAAGACAAAACGATTTGGGTAATATAGCTTGGGGAGAGAGCCTACTTAGGTTTTCCATGTGCCATTACTAAAGATATGATATTCATTTTAAAAGAAAAAAAAAAATGCCTTCATACCCTGAGGAAGTTCAAGAATCAGATTAAGGGATAATGGATCATTATCAGGACTATATAAACAGCTTTTGTATTGATTAATCCATGTTACGACTCTTTAAAAGAGCTAATAATTTTAGTGCCAAATAAAGAAGAGATTGCAGTTTCCAGTGAGGAAATGGCTGTAATTGCCATTCGGGTAGCGGGTGAGAGATGATAATTAGGCATCATCCATTATTATGATCCAGCAGTGAAGCTGCTGACCACAGAGGCCATTACTGTACAGAAAAACACTAAACTGCAGAGCACGTGCTGGTCTCTGATACCCACTCAACATGCCAAAATAACAATAAAAAAGGGGGATTGCTACTCAGTGTGCATTGTAGTAGGAATTTACCCATTTCTGAGCATTCTCCATGTCTACTGACCATCTCTAATCACAACACACATAAACTAAGCAGGGATATTAGTTTAGGATGTTGTGTTTATGGTGTGACTTCACATAAAAAAATGTGGTATTTTGTAATAATGTAAGACCCTTTTCCAAAAATCAAAATTTATAGACATAAACCATAAAAATCTCTCCTTGCTGGCAGATCTGACTTCTACAGATATTTGTGAGGAAACATGGCACTTTGGTTCTATAAAACTTGTTTCTTTTTGTAAGAGGGAGTTAACTTTGGCATTCTTGGTAGTTTCATGTCCTCATCAGACACAGGATGTTCTTGATCTCTGTTACCATTAAGAGAGGAACTTCATTAGAATTATTACTCCTTTGTGTTTAAGACCTATGTAAGACCTTCCCTTATAACCAGAAGCTATTTAACAGATAATCTCTATTTTGTCTGTAATTAAGGAAAGAGAATCAGTATCTTTTAAAAAGTTAATTTTTGAATCAAGTTTAATAGCTCAAAGCCTTTTAATTTCATAAATCATTATAACACCATTTGTAGAAAAGTCAAAAGAGCATGTACCTACCAAAGCTGTTTGACTTTTAACATTTAAATTTTAATGATATTAAAAGTGTTGTCTGATTCCTTTATTCTAACACAAATATGTGAAAGGCAGTTTGAAAAGTGTGTGTTAAGCGTTGAGTCATCCATTTGTAACTGAACTCCTTGTGGTAAATGGTGGCATTAGTGCAATTATTGGCAATTTACAGTTATCAAGATAAAAGCATTCTTAAGTGGATCCAGCCAGTTCAGAGGTGATGGCTTCTTAAGGCAGCAAAAAGCTACTTGTTTAATCTTTATCCTTCCTTGTAGTCTTGTTCCACCTGCTTCTAGAGAACACTTTAAGTGCCCCATAACTTTGAATTCAATTATTTTAAAATTGTTTTTTACAAGTTTCCATAAGGATTCCATTCCATTTCAGCGTTACTGAGGACTCATGATAAGCAGTTACCTGTGAAATACTTCCAGCTGAGGCCTCCTTCTGTATAAGGCACCTTGATTGCAAATTTTTTTGCCTACAGTGTCCATTATTCTACTTGCATAGGTGCAGAATTAGAATGCTTAAGAGTTTAATGCAGATTGTTCTATAGGATCTAGAACAGCTCACTGAACTAAAAGCAATTGTCTGGGTGGTGTTGATCAGAACAGCTATAAATAAGATGTGCTTACAGATTTGCTGACAACAAAATGGCCAACATAGAAGTGGTGAAAATTTCTGTTTCACTAAAAATTACCATCAGTTACTCTCCTTTTTGCACAGTGTTTCCTCACCTTCCTCTGCAGCTCAAAAATTAGATATTTTGAAAGGGTAATATAGTCTGGAGTTCAAACTGAAAAATAGCCTTTTCACAAGCTATATAGTATTTTTGAATAGAGAGCTTATTTTCAAATTGTGTCTATTTAAGTTGAATTGCAAATTGCAAACGTTTTTGTTTTTATTGTTCCCAGAGATACTTGTAAAAGCTATGTTTTCAAAAATGTCACCACAACAGTATAGCATTATGATACATCATTGAGTAATGGTATTAAAATAACAACAGAGCTAAGTATTCAGCAGTGGAACTCAGGTACAGGTGTGACTTGATAGGTAATGTCACTTAGAGGGAATTTTTCATTATGCTTTGTCTTCAGATCTACTTTTAAAAGCTTCATTGCTGTGGGGTTTCTATTACTCTTCCTTCCTTCAACTAAATTATTGCACAAGTGAGACTACTCTGGCATTTTTTTTTCCACAGCATTCTCTCTGAATTTCTTTTACTTCAATTTTTCTCATTTCTATTAGATTCAGCTGATTTGAATACTTCATTGACCTCTTTTCTATCCTATATTCTCCAAGGACTGCTATTGAAAAGGTACTCTACCATTATAACCCTTAAATTATTGCTCAGTACAGCTCTGTTTGCTAGTTCTTTTAATATTTCATTACAAGTAAAAATGTTGGTCACCTCTGTTACTCTGCTCTGAACTTAAACATTTCATTTATTGCTTTCTGAAATGCTAATCCCAGAACTCGGTATTATTTTTAACGCACATTTCCACCAAACTAGATTAAGAATTCATTAGTAAAACCACTGGAAATCACTTTAGTTGCAGACGCATCATTGGTCTGAGCGTTCTCAACATTCACTGAAGCCAAAGCAAAATCCTGGCTGTCTTGAAGTCTGCCACATCAAGCCAATGTCCATGACATGAAGGAAGGCTGAGGCACCCAAAACAAGGGGATTGATTTGAATACTTATGACTTAATATGTATTTATGGTCTTCTAGCATTTAAATTTCAGATGTATAAAATCCAGACTGACAGCTAATAGAGAAACAGAAGGTTTTAAGATGCAGATTTTAGGAGAGTAATTGTCTGCTGCATTTTTTTTTCTTCTGGATAAACCATCAAATAAAACGAGTTGCATTCCTATTCTACCAGAAAAAAATTGGGTGGAGACTTTCCTGTTATCACAAAAGCAAGTTGGGTTCTGACTTTAATGTTATTCTGATTTAGAAGTGACAAATGCTCCATTTGAAAACTGTCAGCCATGTACAACATCCTCCAGCTGAAAGTGAAAGGGGAGGAGGAAAGGAAGAATGCCACTTCTTTTTGCTATGCTATTCTTGCTAAAATAAAGTGGCAGATAGTCATAAAACTGGAAGAAAACAAGTTGGTAATGCTTGTATGCAGTCAAGCAGAACTCTCCTTTCATCTGGATAATGAATCATTCACACATTCACAGTCAGGTTTGTACTTTCTCTGACATGTAGGTTTTAATCAACAGATTGATGTTGTCTACAGAAAATTGCCTATAATGAGGGCTGTCCTGAGCTGGGGAAAAGTACGTCAGCATGCCACAGCTCCAGAAATGTGTAGGTCTGTAGGATTCTCTGATAGTTTTGGTGATGAGAAACCTATCAGCCTCGTTTTCCTCCCAGGTCTCATACAAATTTCATCATAGTAGCATCTTTATCTTGCTGTTCAGATTAGATACATTTAGTCTACAGATGTGGTTGTATATTACTTGCTTAACAAGTCCTGCTAGTTTGCTAGTAGTCCATGGCCTGTATTAAGAGTACTGTTACCCTAATTTTATTGGTTTTCTCAGCACAGAAAGCTCTAGGAAATTAATCCCAAGATAAATAATCATTTGGAAACATGCACCATGTTTTACTCAGTAAAATCTCTGGTAGGACAGAGGACTTGCCCTACTAGGTGACATTCATTGTTTCTTTCTTGCACTGCATCTGTATTCTCGAATGTGACCCAGTGGGTTCCCGCTTGGAAATACCCTGAAGTTGCCTCAGGAACTTGACCTTGAGCTGACTTTGACACGACAAGTGCTAGAACAGAGTCGGGCTTGACACAGTGATTTACTTAACTGTGTAGATACTTTACTGTGTGTTGTTTAAACTAGCACATTGCACTGTTTACAGCACTTCACTAATATATTTGAAAAAGTAATTGGATAGTTCTAACTATGTAAAATTGCTTCTATATGAGTGTGACAACGTGGTACACTGCTGCTAAGCAGGTTTTAATCAACTCAGCATTGGGTTCATTTGGTTACTAATCTCAGATGTCTATGCTTCATTTTTATATTATAGGGAGGAAGTTTTCATAAATATTGAAGACATACTAAGTATAAGTAATTATTTAGGGCTTAGCAGAGAGTGTAAGCAATAGAATGAAAAGCTATATGAACTGAAATAGATTTTTTTTTTTTAAATAATTCTTCGAGTATAAGCTAGGTTTACAGGAAAATTATGGATCATCAGTATCATATGAAAGCAATACAGTAAAATAGTTTACTTGGAGTATATCCGTGCTTCAAAAGTCACCTTGTACAAAAAAGATGAGCTTTAATTGTAATAAAACATCTGTTCCTCACATGAAATGGAAGTCAGCTTTTAAAAAATCATGATTTCTTTCCTCCTGCATTCTTTCTATATGCTTACAGCTGAAAAATATGTGTTTTCAGAAACTTCTTTGTTGGCACAATCCATCCTCTCTGTGGGGTTTAGGTGAGGGATTGGTTTGTGATGGGACGTTGCTGGCTGGGATCCTGGGCTGTGGGGAGCCTGAAAGCCCCCAAATTGCAGGGCTGGGACCCTGGTAGTGCTGCTTTAGGTCAGCCTGTCCATGATTCTCTTCCTCAGTTCCTCTTGTCAAATTTAAAAGCAAAATGAAAACTGCTGAAAAGGAATTGAGAAACAAAAAATCAGGTGCAAGAAGAAAGTTTAATTTAGTATGACCTTATTCTTTGGTTTTGTTTTGTTTATTCCTCAGGGTGCTTTCCTGCAGCCAGCGGGGACACAGCACTTCCTTCCTGTCCCGAGCATCCTGAGGCAGAGGCTGATCTCCCACAGGGTGAGTCACAGCTTGCACAGCCTTTTCTGGGGAGTTTTTCCTCTTTTCTGGGGGCACTGCTGCCACTTTGACACTTTTTGCTGCCTTTGCCTTTTGCTGTGTTCTTGTCTTGAAGATTTTTTTTCATCTGGCATCATAGTAATTAAAGGCAAGCGAGTCAAGTCTTACCTGGGATGAGAGAAGATGAGAGCAGAGAAAAAAGAGGCTCAGACGTAACTCTTTTCTTTGTTCTCATCTATCAAAGAAGAAATTGCCATATGTTTTCTACTCTTTTGCTGTTTGTTACATCGTAAATGTGGCATCGATTAATTACATGTTACATTCCAAAAGTTTTCCGGTTTTTTAAAGGGATTCATATTTTCTCCTATGTCTCCTTTGCAGTGTTGTAATTGCAGGTTTGGATTTTTGAAATGCTTTTACATGAAGTCTGGACTGAATATTTTTGCCTGAAAGGTATTGAGGAGACATATCATGTATGACAAGTGTATTAACTATATTTGATCCCAGTAATGGAGGTTGAATTTTCTCCATTAAAGTTAATGGAAATGTAATGGTTTATGCCAGCTGTGAAGATCTGTTTGGTTATATTTGCAGTAGGAAATCCATTTGTTTGTTGGAATGACAAGGTTCTTTTTTCTGCATAACTTAAAAACTTTTATTAGACTTGCTATTAATTCTTAATCTGTAAATGCTTATATTTGGAGGCCTATTCATAGTGAGGCTACTTCGTGACTACAGAGAGGCTGCTGTTTCTAGAGACTTATGGTTTGGTAACCTACAATCACTCCAGTATTGGTCCAGTTTATCAAGATGTGCTGGAGAGCATCGGGCTCGGGGTCAATCATTCAGTGTGTGCTCAGGGAGTGGTGACACTCAAAGGAGCTACAAAACACTGGGGTTGGTTTGGTCGCTTTGAGAGGAAGGGTCAGCAGGTGTGAGCCTGCTTTTCCATGTGTCTTGTTCCAGGACAGCTGTTGTTTGGTTTTGGTGGAGATTTGATGTTTTACTGGGAATTCTTAGGTGGTGTTGGCACATATACCTGTAAAGAACCACAACTTGAGCTGCACAGAGCAGTCCTTGGCAGTGCTGAATGCTGTGCTTTGGAAGGCCTTGCTCCTCACAGCTTAAGCCAGCCCTAGTTAAGGTTTCCAGGTGAAAGTGTTTGCCTTCTTTATTACTTTTCCTTCATAGTTAAACCCATTACTGCTAAAATTTCACAAAATAGCACTTCTGTCCAGGGTTCTGCCCTGCACAAAGGAACAGTATGTGTTTTGCTGTCCGTGCTGTTTTAACACTTGATCTTTCATTTCTGCCTTTATAGTGTGGTGTGACCTCTCTTCTGTGCTATATTGTGTCTGTCCTTGTGGACGCCTTTCCTTTCACTTTGGCAATATTTCACTTTAATTTCTTCTCAGACCATATCTAGTCTACTGCTTATTTTCAGTGGAATTCAGCTTTCTTATCTGCAGGCCAAGCACGATTCAAACTATAAATTTCATTTCTCTTCGTATTTTCTGCTAAGCTACTGAATTTGGAGAATTACTTTTTGCTCTGACTTCCCATAGTTTTAATTTTTAGCCTTTTGAAGAAATCATCTCAATGTTCAGACAAGCAAATTGCTAAGCATTTTCAAGCTTCAATTGAATCTATTGTAACTAACCTCATTATTTGATAAAACTGAGTTAGAAAAGTAGATTCTCTCAAGTCTAGAGTATACAAACCCTGTCTCTATTTATGTATGGAGCAGAATTACTGTCTGTTCAGAAAATTTAAAGCACTTTAAAACGGGTTCTATAGTTCTTTAACAGTTATTCTTCTAGTGCTTCCCATTTCTTCTCAAGTTGTGGGGTTTTTTTCTCAAGCACAGGATTAGTTAACAATCAGATATGCTTTCTGTGTGAGAGAGATGAATGCTAGTTTCCTCAGGATTCTTTTGCTTAATTATTTTTGTACATTAATATCAAAAATTACAGATCAATCTTATCCCTTGGCTTTCTTAAATTTTGAATTACAATCTGTGCAAAAGGTGTTGTTTTTTCTAGCTGACTAATCTTAAAAGTCAATAAAAATTATACTGCAGGTGTTATGAAATAATTTAATTATTGAAAAAATGGTGGCACTTTAAGAAATTTGGTAAAGCTTAGGCTTTATTAATGTATAACTACCAACAGAGGACTTGACACCAGGCTGAATGTGTTTTTTTAATATGCATGAAGAGACCTGGTAGTGAGAAAGACTCACTGAGTTGTATTTACACAGGTATAGATGTTCTTTTCATGATACATTGAAGAGTTCCAAGAGACTATATGTCATTATATCTTAAACAGCTATTCTGTCAAATGCTTTAAAAAAAAAAACCAAACAGTTAACTGAAGTGTGGACTTAGAAAATGTGATTACAAGGACAGCTCTTTATATGTATACATTTAGTATATGCACATGTGTATACCTGCAGAGTCACTCTGTATGGAAACTGGAAGGGAAACATTTCTGTTGTTAGTTGGCAAATACTATTCCACTGGGCTTTACTTTCAATCAAAAAACCCCACAAGTTTACATGTGGAGTAAAAAGCCTGTACTGCTGAGATGGGAACAGGTGTTGGGTTTTATGTTTTCCCACCACCTTAAGCTTCATCTGATGGTCTCATTTTTGACTTGAGTGAATCAATTATCAGTGGTGTTTCCACATTTATTTTTTTTTTAGAGGCAAGCTGTCTAATTAGGGAACAAATACATTGCTTTGGGATTAAAGTTCTACTTGCATCATGAAAGTACAATAAAAAAATCTTTAAATGCTCCATAGCAATTATTACACTTAGACTTTTTTTTTTGATGATTCACTAAATAAACAGGAACAGGAGAGTAGTTTTCCAATGCCCTTGTACCAGTATTTTCTTTTGCAGTGAAAGTATGTAATAGAAAAAAATTTATTAAATTTTGAAATATTTTTTTTTTATTTTCACTCAGTGATTTCTTAGTTTCCTTTTTTATTTCTCAAAAGGATTTCAGATCCATAAATAATGGCTTAGGTGAATCTGTGTGACCAGGATGCTTTGTAGTGTAGTTAGTCTATTATGTAATCAGTCTAGTGTGTTATACATGTGCTCTTTAGCCAAGATGTGAGATTAAACTAAGACAGATGTAATATTTCAGAGCACAAATAATATGAATCCCACATAAAATATGTTTGGATTTAAGTAATATAGTAATAACATGGATGATAAGGCCGTTGAAATGAAACATATTTCTTTATATTTGACATGTTACATTTCAATATTAGGTGTTGCTCTTTTGAAATAATGGCATTTTAAGTGCTTGGCTTTAGTGTGTCTGTGAAAGTGAGATCCTCCAAAGCAAATTCAGTTAAAAAGAGACGTCTTCTTTTTCCTCAGTGGGTAATGTGTGACTGCATAAAGAGAAGTAATTAATGAATTAATCCTACTGCAGAACTCTATCTGGGATAGCCTGGTTGAGAAGATACTGAACACCTTTGTCCCCAACCAGGTCACAGCACATGTTTAGGTCTCAGCAGTGTCACTACCCTCAAAGGTTAAGAACTCTGATATAAGAGAAAGCTCATCAGCCCTCAGGATTTAGATCTGCTCAGAGGCTTCATAAACCCTGACTTATCCTTGCTTGTTGAGTCTCTGAACTGGGGGGTGGTTCTTAGATCCAGCTGAAGCAGATGAGCTTCTACTCAGAGGCTGCAAAGTGCACCAGTCTGAACTGGTTGGCAGGAAAGAGCTTAATTTTGTGACCTGCCCAATTCTCTCCCTTTTCCCCCAAAACCTTTGAGGAAGGGCTAGAGCTCACAGCTCAAACCGGTTCAGACCAAATGAGTCACCTAAAACTGATTTTTTTCCTTTGGTATTTAGAACTTTATACACCTGAAATTAAACCTGAGACCTTTTAAAAAGGCACTTACTTTCCCCTAGATACGTATGTTAATGAAAATAACTTGTTACCTTTAAAGAAAGGAGTCAGGATCTTAAATGCCTATGAAGAATTAACTAGATTTATTTTAGCTTTGTGTTCAATCATAGTGCATTATTTCTTTCCCCACTAATGACTGAGATTTGCAGTAAGTGAGATATAGTTCTTGTTTCACAGTGCCAGTTTGTTCACTTTTCATTGCATTTGCGAGACATTGTACGTGAAATAATTTTTAGAAATGGATTTGTTCAGAACTGATTGCAGGTTCTCCTGTTAATCATTACACTATTCTTCATTTTTTGTTCTTTTAAAGATTTCAGTAGCACATTATAAGGCAGCTTACTTTACAGGAAGCAATGTTAGGTAATGATGAACTATTCAAAACTATTTCAGAATCAATTGAATTAGGAATTGGGTAACTCCACACTTCTTTCTACTAGCAGACTGGTCCTGGGACCAGTAGACTAAAGGAGCATCAAGATGTAGATGATGGAAAGCAGAGGTGGTTGAGGTTGTTTGGCCATTTCTTTTAAATACCATTATTAACAACAGAAGAACATTAATTTTACAATTGAAAGAAACTTTGAGATAAAGACTATGAAGTTATATCCTTAGAATCCTCACATTGAAAAATATTCTAGAGGCTAGGTATGAAAAAGAAATAATTGCAATGGTCAGAGTGGGTCTAAATATTTTTAGATAGGCATTTACTAATTAGTTCCTACGTGTGAGCTTAGCTGCAGTATGTCTTTGTGCACATGCTTTTAGTACACACCAACTGTGATATTAAATATATTCACCTAAGAGGTTTAAATAAATTCATCTTACCTCCCATTTTATAATGCACGAGTACATACAAAGCTTGTTACTAGGGCTTAGCTTGTTAAGCTGCAGGAACATGTCCATATTTCTAATCCTT
>JAYRBT010000181.1:30006364-30036691 GCA_036023395.1 Myiotriccus ornatus | reverse complement strand
CCTACTACAAACTCAGAAGAGCAGATAATCCAATTCAAATCTAATCTAAAGAAAAAAACTTTTCATTTTGGAAAAAAAATCACCAGTTATTCCTGTCATATAATCCAACATGTCTTGGACCTCTTTTGATCCTTGTTGAAGCTTCAGCTATGCTGATAAAATGTATTTCATAAACTGCTCGTGTCACGACTCAAAGTCGTGTTGGACAGGGCTTCGAGCACCCCGGTCTAGTGGAAGGTGTCTCTGCCCATGGCAGGGGCAATGGAACGAAATTGTCTTTAGGTCACTTCCAACTCAAACCATTCCGTGATAAAATACAGGTTTGTTTGTCTTTCCTAGCAAGATAAATGCACAGTTCTTAATCCTAGGGCTTGAAGAAACTTGAAGTATCTCAGAAAAGCAACACATGTAATAGACCTGTAAGAAATGTTGGTGTTTAGATACTTTAAATTTCTCCTTTTCTGATATGATTATTAATCTTAAACAAAGCCACTGTTGTTTAGATATTTCCCAGTACAGCTGTATCCATGTCATCCCACTGACACACAGTGCAATTATCCATAAATGATCTTATATGTAAAGGTCTTCTGACTTCCTAAATGGTACCTCTCTGAAATTGTCAGAAATGGTCTCACTTTGTGCCAATACTGCTGTGGGGGTGCACAAATCAAGCTGTAACAATCTCTGTTCCAAACAGTTGTTGCATATTGCCAACAAGGAACTGAAAATAACATTTTTTTGTGCAGATGTAATGCAAAGGGGAGGTGAGAAGAAGGTTGGGGTTTTTTAAAAAAATTGAACTAAATACATAAAAAAAGGTTTCTGTGATATTAACGCAGCACTGTGCTTGGAAGCCTTAAACCAAGGTAAAGAATTACCTTGAACTGGCTTAACCTACAATGTAGATGAATATCTTGCTGACACTGTTGCTGAAATAGGCAACTAGCATAGATTATTTTAGCAGAACTGTGCTTTATAGTGTTTAATTAATTACAGCTATTCCCTTCAGCCTTCCAGGAGGTAAAAGGAGCAAGAAATGTAGCTACAGGGTGTTTCTGCCTGCAGAATGAAATCACTGAGAGCATACCCATTTGCAGCTCTGACCCAGACATCTAGACTGGCAGGAGTTTGTATTGTAGACATCATGCAAGAAAGAGCTTCTCAACAATTCTACTTCTCTAACACTTAGGACCTTTTAACTCTTTCTCAAGAAAATATGGGTTTCTTTTTAAAGTAGCTTCAAAGGAATGGGTAATTTGCAGCTTTCGAATGGAAAACTCCTCCTTTCAAGAACATACGAGAGCTTCCCATTGACTTTCCTTCCTTTCAGTTCCACAAAAAGGGTCAGTCTTTTCTTCTTCTTTGTCTTTGCAAGAGACCCTCACAGGTTGCAGGGGAACCATATTGCCTACAGTTTGCCTTGTGGGATCTCAACAAATAATAGATTGTTGCCCCAAGTCCAACTTAGCATTTTTATAACAAGCTTTTTCACAGTGTTAAAGCTTCTGTGTACGTTTTTTTCTGCTCAAAACAGAACTCTCATGAAGCTACTCCTAGTTCTGTGTGCTAGGGGCTGCCTGCATAGTGTGAGAGAAAAACATTCATGAGATGTTATGCTACAAAGGAAGGGAGGGAACCCTCTCTCTCCCTCCCTCCCTCTCTCTCTGTTGCTTTGGTTTGCCTCTTCCCCAGTATGCAGAAAATTAATATTCATGGATAATATTGGGGATGGAATTACCAACATTTTTAAACAGAAGAAACTCAATGCGTGCCAAAGTGTTTTGCTCTGCAGCAAAGCCCGTGTTTTTGCATATTCTCCAGAAACTGACTGATGTGAGATCTAGGCAGCAAAAGATGAGAGCCCGTAATAACTTTCCTTGGTTGAGAGTCCTACCTGACAGAAATTACTACACAATTATAGACTTTCTCTTATTATTCCTCCATTTCTTGAAACTGTTATTTATATATATATGTAACTGGTTTTTATATATATAAAATACTGGTTTATATATATAAATATAACTGGTTTATATATAAACCATATCTATATATATATGGTGCTACCTTAGCAGACTTAAGTACTGTAAAAGACTTCAGTGTATATTTCCTTAGATTGGGAATACCTGCATGGAAGAAGTCCTTTTAAGGTACAGTAATTAAAGCAATATATTCTCTTCAAGATAATGTCTAAACTACTATACATAAACATGTAGAAATGCATAAATTTTTGTACATATGAGTAAGCATATCCATGTGATAAAATGAACGTGCTTCTAAACATAACAGATATACATTAAAATATATGGGCTTATTTTTGAATTAATCTACTGTAATTGCCTGAAGCCATACAGAAAACAGTTTCAATTACTAATGCCGTGTCTTACTCTTTCTTTTTTCTATTCACTAATTATCAATAAAAAGGGATGAACAATAATTTTTTTTTTTTAATTGCCTAACTAGTAAGTAGCTGCTTAGTAGGGAACTAGACACGAGCTCATACAGCAAAATCACTTGAAGTAAAGCATTTTGGAAATGTCTGCAAGTGACCAAAAATTAGTTTTCAAACCCGAAAGTATTTAGCTTCAATCTACCTATAAATGTCTAGAAATGAGTGCCTGCTTTTAGAGGTTTTCTAATGACATACTTTTTCTTTTCAGGTGAGGTAATATGAGATTAAATTAACACTTAGAATCTCAGGACTATGAATAATGTGCTTTCAAGTAGAAGGAGGGAGTGTTTATTTGGGTTTTTTTCTAGATAGAAAATGTGATGGACGGGTGACTAGAATTTACTTGGTGTATAGTGAGTGCTTATTACTTTTCAAGGTGAATGATATCTTCTAGACTGAGCTATTTTACAAGACCATTGGCACAGATACATTCTGTGCAAAAATTATGTTGGTGCTCTGCTAAACTTGATTTGCATCAGAGAAATTGCTCTAAATGCTTAAAGCCAAACCATAGCAAGAACACAATAAAACCTTTATTCTTTTAAACCTCTTGTTAAGGAACACAGACGTTATTGTGAGGGGAAGCCTTGAAGCACCTGTTCATTTAGCCCTTCAGTTTTAAATTGCATTTGATGCTGTAGTTTCTAATAGTTATCTTGATAGTCCAAATAATCACTCAGATGAAAAAGATGATAGCAACAGTAACCAATGCATAACAGGTAATGTACGTAATGGAATAATTAGGGATTAGCAGACAATCCCTTAATATTTGCAGCCTAATCCTATGCATGCCAAACTCACACTTGATCCCCATTTTCCTATATCACTCAATTTTTACCCTTAGGCCTTCATCTTCATTTCCTATAGTTCTACTCCATTAAGTAGATCATCCTGAAATGGCCAGTTCCATTTGTCAGTCCTTTGTTCTGGTCCAAGGGTAATGTTTCTCATGCCCTTCTTCCTTTTGTGTCTTCGGTGAAGTTTATCATTCCATATCATACATTGGTCCAGAATCAGACGTGTGATTAAACAGTAAAATGTAACTACTTCAGACCACATGTTTCATCTTCCTTTCTGGACTAGGTTGGGAGTTATATTTAGCCCAGTCAAACTTTTGCTTGCAGGAGATTAATTTGTTTTTCTTGGCATATTGCATAGTATTTTTATTTTTCTCACAGGCTGATACGTAAGGGATTAGACCTAAGGGACCTAAGCACTGCATTGTTTGGTATAAAACTTTGAGGCTCCAAATAAAATTTAATCCAGGAATTTTAGGACTCTTGGAACCCTGGGATTAGATTTTATTTTGAAAACAAAGCTGGGAATAGCACTGAACAAGTGGGAAGTTGCTGCTTTGTCCCTTCTGAAATGCAGCCAGAAGAAGCATTGCTGCTGTAGTGCTTTTGTACAATAACTCTTTGGCTGAGCATTTCCCCAGGATGTGGGGAATATAATTAACACTTGTCTTTGAGAAGAATCACAGTTACTTCTTCACCTGTAGGAGGACTTTTAGCCTCCAGCTAATTCCAAACTCTGGGAAAAGGAGGTGTGCTCACTGGGCATTCTGGTGTCTCAGGAGAAGTTCATGGAGAGATGTGGAAGTCCCTCAATTTATTGCCTAGTGATTTCCAAGCAAGAGAAAGTCCCAGGTTCTGCTTCCTACTCTCTGGGCAGGTCCATGTGTTTTGGATACATATAATCACTAGATAAAATAAATAAATAAACATCCCAGGTCACAGGAACTCACGGAGGGAGTTTCCAAATCTCTAATCTTCAGCTGCTCTTTGGTAAGATGCCTTGTTTTATTTATGATGAAGATCCTGGTCTTTTAGAAGACAAGTAGGTTTTGACTTTCCTGTTGCTGTTTAATTTGTCCTTTAGCCAACATTCTGAGGAGGAATGTGCTGCTAATGAAACACTTACGTGGAACTATCTTTACAAAACCAGCTCCCTCGACATCTTTGAGCTGTAGACTGAGTAGCAGTCTGGTATGACAGCAATAAATTTGTGCTATACTGCTTCACTGATCTACCCTTTGTAGAACACTTCTCTAGGGCTCTCTTAAAAACCATCACACATGTTTCTGCATCCCCATTACATTCTGAATGATATGCTGCAAATCGGCTGTGCTGTAGCACACCCGATTAAGGAAAGTAATTCAAAACGTGGAGGCATAAATGAGAACTCATTCTCTGAGTTTCTGGGAAGACTCTGACACACCTCAAATGTATCATTCAATTACAATTACTTTATTAGTCATATTAGCTTTCATTTGAATTAGTTCTGGAAAAGGAAAGGGAGAATAATTATTTGTTAATGTCATTTTTTTCTTTTTTTTTTTTTCCCCTGAAGATTGAAGGGAGAGATGTCTATGGGAAGATTTTTTTTTTTTTTTAATTTCATTCTGCAAACGCCTATAGTTATACAATGTAAATATTTAGGGATAGTAAGAATATATATTTTCCAACTGTGTCAGTATTAGCAATAACAAATCCCAGGAATGTAAACATAATGTTAACTACTGTAAATTCATAGGTAATTTACTATAAAACAGAACTAATTTGGTGCATGTTCCAGTGGTCTTCATGTGGTTTTTTTTCAAAGTCATGTTTGCTGCTGAGAGTTAAACCTGCAAGGAAACCTCTTGGAGCAAGCATTATTCCCAAGAATACTTCTTTACATTGTTCCTTTCTCAAAGAAGCATGAGTGCACAAGCAGAGTAGTTGCCAGGGAGGGAGGTGCTGTTCTGTGAGTGTTATCAGTTCATCCCGTGAGACCTGCTTCCACCGCTCAGGATCACGGAGAGGCTGCTGAGTCCAGCTGCTCCTGCGGTACCCGCTGTGGGAAGGACCCTCCCTGCCCCAGAGCAGAGCTTGGGCCAAACCACTGGATCACTGTCAATTCGGCAGCCACTGCCCACTCCTTTCCAAAAAAAAACAACAAACACTTTCATTCAGTCCAGTGGTTATTTCCACAATTAAACAATGGTTACCTGGTTAGGAGGAAATAAAAAAAAAACAAACACCCACAGTACTGTTTGGAAAGTATTTCTAAATTAAAGAGGCATGTTGTCCTTCAGCACATAGTCCCTTAGCACCTGTGTAAAATACATTATTTGATTGTTAATATGTTATGGATTATGGGCATTTTCAGGCTCCTGAACTGAAATTGTTGATACAAATGGTGTGTCATCAAATGTTTATCAGAACATTTTAAATCCTTCCTTGAGGCCAGCATACAGATGCACAAATAATGTCTCACTAGGGCAGAACACAGAGAAGAAAACGGTCCCCCAGATGGTTATGTGCTTTCAGAGAGGTCTCGCTCTCCTAAGCTCCTGGGCTTCAGTTCCATTTGCTAGGACAGGATTAGATGAGCAAGCTGTTGCTTCTTTTACCCCAACTGCTATTGCTGCTGGTTTGTAGCCAGATTTTGCCAGTATCAGTTTAGAATCTCCCGGGAAAACAACAGGTTAAAGTATGACTGGTGTATTATTAAGCAATTTTGTATAAAATACATAATTTACACTAGTTGTGCTCTCTCTTTTCTGTTATGCAAAAGTATAAAATGCTAAAGGACTATTTTCATTGCTTTGGTTTTACAACGGTGAAAGACATTAATCCTGCAACAATGATGAATGGTGCAGTCAATTCACTTCATTCTAATTTAGACCAATTTAGCTAGGATGAGAATTTGGAATGTATTTTATAGTTGTTGGTATACTGTTTGCAAGAAGTAAATGGTTTACAGGTGCATTTATTCAGATGAGCATGGCATACTGATGGCTGTAATAGGGATCTTAGACTAATTATGGCCAAGGTAGTATTCTAGTCTCAGATTAAAACATGAAAAAAGATTGATGAGGTTTATTGTTTTAAAGGACAAAATGGCATTTTGTGGCAGCCCGTTGGTAAGAGAAGCTCTGAAAATTGTGAAGGGCTAGAACAAGAATAGTAATGTGCATGCATAAGGAAGAAACATTATCCTTTTTATAAGGGTGAGATCTCTTATTTATTTACCCAAACAGTCTGCAGTAGTTAAAATGCAGAGCAAAAATGGGAGCCAGGTGTGAAGTGACAGATATATGCGAATGCCATATGCACACTTAAGACTGTCAGCTTTGGAATCACAAGGGCTGACAGGGAACATTTAGAAGTATTTAAAAAATCTGGAAAGTTAAAAAAAAAGATATTAAAAATATCTGATTCCTAACAAAATACCGGCCACGATGCACAAAATAAGTAAGCAAGTAACTTCACAGAAGACATGATGATATTGCTCCAGCAAAAACATCTTTATCTAGGAGGTCACTGTCTTTTTTGTCAGCTGAGGCAGAAAAGTTAAATGTGTCAAAATCCTTATAAATGTGAGGTGGGTTTTTTTGGTTGGTTTGGTTGCTGAAAAGTTTTGTTACCTTCAGCTTATTGGTAGCTAATAGGTTATTCAAGCTGGGACCAAACTGAAACTTCTTGATTTCAGAGTTAAGGAAATCCAAAGGTTGGGCTAGTTTCAGATTTAGTGAACTGTGTCTTACAAGGAAAGCTATTTCTGGCATGATGTCTTAGACTCACTTGTAAATATGTCCTTGTAAAAAATAGGGCTGCTGTTCATGTTACCGTTTGTCTTTGTGCAATCTGGCCACGTAAATCTCCTGAAACAGAATGCTTTTCTGGACTGGATCCCAGAGCATAAAAGACACTAAGGGAACAGTAATAATCACAGTGACGCCTCACAGCAGTAACAGAAACACTTCTATCAGCAGCAACAGGATAAGTTGGGAAAAAATGAGATGTTATTAGTGCAATTGAGAGTGTATATCATCAGAGCCATCTTTTACTCCTCTCAGCCACATCACTGCAGAAGAGGACATATTTTTCATGCTCTAATAAAACTGGATTCACATCCTGGTGAGGGGATAAGAGGAGGATACTCTTTAATGGAAAACCCAAATGCATCAGTGAAACATTGCTGATGTATTAAAAATAGTTAATGGCCCAGATTACAGTTCTCCTGAATTTCTTCATTCAGCTAAGCTGGCTGCTTTCTCATGCCCTTGAGAAACCTTGGAGTTTCCCAGAGCACAGCACTCTCTTAAAGAGGAAAACATCACTGCTGAAATATGCCAGCAAAGCTTGGGTTATGTGTAGCAGCAAAACACAATAACAGGTTTTCTAAATTCTCAGTATCAGCTCTCATGGCCAGGTGTGCACTTACCCCCTCTTGGGCCTCTCCCACCCTTGCCCATGGGCCCAACAGACCCATTTCCCTCAGCCCGCAGGGTTGTACCCAGTAGGTGAGAGCAGGGCCAGCCCTGGTGCCAGGCTTGGCTCCTGCTTGTCGCCTGCTCAGGGAGCAGCCCCACTCTTGCTGTGCCAGGGTGATGCAGAACCCCAAAGAGCATTGTAGGCAAACTAGGTTGCTTTTTAAAGACAGTAGTGTCAGAAGACTTTCCCTTTTTCCTTTTTTTCCTCTTTCTCTCGTGGCTTCAGTCAGTGGAAGGTAAAGCTTTACAACCGTTCTTGAAAATCCCATCTTAAATAACTGTCTTGTTTCTAGTTTGGGGGGAAGACAGCTTATAGGCTCTGAGAACTAAAGGATAATAATGATAATTAGAGTTGTCTATTGTCAATAGTTTGCCCTTTTTTTTGCCTTTCATCATGACATCCTGTAGTCTTTGAGGTTTTTGTTGTGGCACTCCATAAAACATGCATACAGTGTGGAAACTGATACTCACATAGGGGAAGTAATCTAATAAAGTCATAGAAAAGAGCAGATTCAAAACTGGGAATAGAAATGCCCTTGTTCTGTCTTCTGAAAAGAAATCTTCATTAAAGAATTTACATTTGTTCTTGGAAATTTCTTCTTCAAAATTTTTATGAAAAATTTCCTAATCAGGAAATGCACTGCTGCTGTTGCTAAAGCTTCCACTGGGTTAAAGAAAACAAGATCTAAGCAAAATGTTAGATAATTTCCTTACTAACTCTATCTTTCTGTTTCTCTCTTTGTTTCAGCTCTTGTTTTCACTCTCCTTTTCCACTGAATGACAAGGACGTAAGAGCAAGGAAGACACAAAGTGCAGGTCTATATCTTAATTATTCAGTGCAGTGCAAGAGTACTCTGTTGCTTTGCTAAGGAATTGCAAAATTCTGTATTCTCCACCTTTTCCATCTTGCTCTCAGAACAACTAAGAAATAAGGGCGTCCTCTTCCTTGAAGTCATTAATCCAAGATAGAATAATTAGCAGTAGAGTGCTGCAAATATTATCAAAAATAAGGTCAAAAGACTCCAGAAATCAATGATGCAGTCCTCCCCAAAATAATTTCAGAAATGAGAATACTGACAGGTCAAACTTACAATTTGAAATTTCCTGTGATTCAAGTTTCTATCTCTTTCTGCTGCTGTATTTTCCTAAAATGCAGTCTGTACTTTTATTTCTTGCCTGACATATTATGAAGAAAAGATTATTCCACTTTTTCTTAGCAGCTGTGTATATATATATATATATATTCCTTTTTTTCCCTATTATGTTCAATATTAATCAGTCTCATGCCTATTAATCTCCTTAAGTAAAAATTTCTGGCCTGCTGATCACTTCTCATGACTCTCTTCTGAACTTGCCGTTTGAGCCAAGTCCCTAAATTACAGTGTCCCAGTTCAACCTCTGTGTTCCAGCTGAGGTCTTTTTGGTGCTGTCTGATGCATTTACTAAGCTGTTTCTTGTGGGATCCTCCTCCACAACCCTGCTGAAATCACACTGAGATGTTCTTTTAGGATAAGATGAAGATGGTGACAGCTTATAAGACAGCATCATTGAATGTATTACCAAACATTATGCCAAATCTTTGAAAAAAAAAAGAAAGTTACGTGCTTCAGGCGTGGTTCTCAAAGTTGTCCCCTTCCTGTAATAGTTACTGTGCTACTGGAGATGAAATAAGGATGTGCTCACGTCATCCTTCCCAAACCTCTGCAGTCAATCCCATTGCAATCCAATCCTCTTATATCACTTGCAGGTCTCAGTGTTATCCCACTGTGTCTCTTTAAGTGTTCAGTGGCTTTGTGCTTGTTATCTGCAAAGGTCTACTGAACACTTCTTATGTTTCTGGTAAAAAATTATGATGTTTATAAACACAACCCCCTCCCAGCGCTCAAAGAGCACAAGAACAAATGCCACACAGCTCCTTGGGAAGCTTCTGTTATGATAAAATAAAGGAGTTGATGCTATTTCACTTTTAATAAAGTCTTGTCATCTAATGTGACAGCACGAATAGCTGTCACTGAACAGTCCAAGAGAACGGCTCCCAGATGGACTATGGTGTTTGGACAAACAGTTTGGCTGATTCTATTTATAAAAAGGAAAATTAAGAGTTAAATCACAGTTTTGGAGACAAATGGCTAGCAGAATTTAAAAAATAATCTAAGCTGATTGTTCGACCTTTTCTGCTCGGTGGGATCCACCGTATCAAAGAGAGGCACAGCTGCCTTCAGCTTCCAGAAATCAGAGAGTGGATACAGCAAAAAAAAAAAAGTATCCTCGAAAGGTGTTCAAGTAGGGGGCTTACCACGACAATAAGGAGAATTTTGGAAGGAGGAACTTAGAAAACGAATAATCACTAAGCTTGAGACAACATCTGGAGCTTGAGACAGTATGTGGACCTGTATGATACTGTCAACCCTACTGCAAAGGCCTACGTAGAGCCTGCTGGATTTAAAGTTACCCTGAACAGTGAATAGGAATGGAAGGGAACCTGTTAAACTGAGGAACAAACTCTTCACAGTTAAGAAACAGGCCCTTTTCTGTCTTGATTTGATCCTAAACAGGGCAAGGATTTAGCAAGGGAGATTCACAAGTTGTTCTAGTGGAGAAGTCTGATAGTTTTTTATTCCCTTGCATCATAAGAGCTAAAAATTAGGCTGAAGCAATTGATGTTACTTCAGTTACTAAAAAGATATTAATTTAATAATTTGGTTTTACTTTTTTCCTTATGAGTAATCTGAATTACAGAGCTTTTCCATGTATAACTCCACCCTTTGCCATGAAAATCCGTTCTGCACTTTACTAACTAGTGTGCCCAGCTCTGCAAACAGAGTTTGTGCACTTTCACATGGTGGTTGGGCAATTAATAAAACCAGGTTTATCTGAAAAGCTCTGTTCAACAAGCTTGAACTGACTGGAACAAAAAAATAAATAAATATTGAAAACAAGGTACTGCCTTCAAACACAGCCTTCAGCAGGAGCCTGAATGGTAAAGTTGTCCTCACCTGAAGGAAGTAAAATGGGCAGATTACAAAAAAGGTTAAATCACAACTTTAATATTGCTTTTGGTGCAGTTTGCCAGCTTACACTTAAGTTCCTTCCCCACCTTTCTCTCTCAGTACCTTTAACCTTACCTGTATGAGCAAAATGACGTGATGGTCTTTTGAACTTTAAAAGTTATTATGTGACTGTCTTGCAGTGGGTGTTTTCTTCAGCATCATGTGGAGGGCTGGATCCAATCTTTTCCACCCCTCACGTAGTCCTTGGAACTGTGTTAGTTTTGATATGTAAAGAAGTGAAGCTGTGAGGAGAGTGTAGATCAGATAAATCCATCAAGCATTATGCCTGTTCTTAGATGCTCTGTCTCTTTTGGAAGAATTATACAGATAACTGAGATACAAACGGATAAGGGAAATGGTCACATTATCTGTGTCTGTCTGAACTGTCCAGAGATCACTCAGCAGTTTGACTGCTGAATGTATGTACTGTATAGCTTTCAATCAAATTGATCTGCTTTGCCGTAACTTTGTTATGCTGCAAATAAAGTCACGTACAATTGCAAAGCCAGGAAAATTCATATTCTTACTTAAAGCTACTAGAATACAATGGCAGAAAACTCTTTGAGTTGTCAAAATCTGCCTTTAGGTACTGCAGAAATAAGCTTGACTTTAATTTTTTTTTTTTTTTTAATAATTTCTCAACGCCAGCATAAAAAAAAATGAGTATTTCTCTTCTTTCTGACCTTCCTACAAAGGACGTACAATTCAGCATAAAACATCTTATAATTTTTCTACATTTGTGTCTCCCAACATGCAAGATGCTGACATGAGAGTTGCAGGTCTCCTTTTCTTTCTCACGTACACAAAGGGCTGAAGTACTCAGAGAGTCTTGGTGAGTTTAAATCAACATAGCTCTGCAGGTGTTAATGAAGTTATGTTAATTTGCACCAGCACAGGGTGCACTAAACCTCTCAAGAACAAATGTTCCCTTTGATTACATTTTGCTGTTAAGTATAAGCATTGTTCCATTCCAACAAAATCACTGCCTATTGTTCTTTCTAGATCCATATATTCCCTTTAAAGAAAGCAATCATTACATGGTTTTGAATGTTCCTTGCCTGTGTAAGTACTTGTAAAGACACTTGTGAAATCACTTACGTTTAATAGGCCCTGAAAAGATACAAAGGGTCTAAAGAAACTCCAAGGTTGCATCAAATGATTTCAGATTTTTCAAATCGTACAGTTGTGCTAAGTCTCTGTGAGCACGTTAAGCTTGATAAGACCATGAAAACATCCTCCTGGGACAAAGAACGTTGAATACCAGAATACAATTTCTCCTTTTCAGTGCTGGTTAAAAATTCTGAGCTAATAACTGACAAAAATAAAGCTACAGAAAACTCCTCAGCAGAATTACATGTAAATCTCTGGAAGCTCACATTTCTGTTCATTAGGTATCTTTTGCATCAGTCAGGGTAGTAAGAACATTTAATTGCATTGTTTGAAGTGAAATAAACATCATTACTGATAATAAATTAAAAACACAAGCAGTGAAATAGTTGAGATAAAGAACTGCCAGAATTTAAGATAACATCAAGGAGTAATGACCCATGTATCAAGTTCTTTATTAGAATACTATGTGGGGCAAGGTGAGATTGAGGAAGATTGACTTTACTTACATAAGTTTTGCATTTTAAAATGACAAGACCGAAAAGTCATGTATTCAAGGAGAGGTGGCACTGCTTCCACCAACTTGTTGACAGGGAAAAGGTGCAGCAGGAGGATGATGTGCTGAAACAGGATGTTTGTGGAAGAAGGAGAAAACTAACCCAAATTTCATTGCCAGACCCTCAGCAGAAAGTTGTACTTGGCTTTCTGATGTAATGCTCAGTCTCTGTTGTCCTTGAGGGCAACCTGAATTAATCTTTACTCTTCATTGATCCTAAAACATCCCAAACCTGTCCATTGATACAATTTACAATAGCCTCAGGTTTGTGTCTCATTACAACCTCAGGGACAAGAAGTCGTTGACTGAGAGCAATATTTGGAGTGTGCCCCCTTCCTCTATTTTTTGCCCTTGGTAAACTCTAAAAAGGGTTTAAATGTTAGTTGTTAACAATTCTGTGTCCTCATTTCTAAGTCTTTATACAAGGAAACTTCCATCCTGTCTGCCTATTTTCTCTGAGATATATGTAGAGGAAAAGGAAAGAATATTGAGCATAACCAAGGTATCAAAATTATATTCAAAAAATGTGTGCCAGAAAGGAAGGGAGAAAAGAGGAAAAAAAAGCTGAGTAAATCTATTGAATGGTACTTGTATGGCATGTGTTTTTAGAGGATGAAGGAGTAAGAACCTGAAAAACAGAAATAGACATTTTCCTGAAATATGAGAAGGTGTAATCCTAACACTTTCCAATTCTGTAGCTGGATATAGAAACTTATTTAGAATCATTATCCTTCTCCTAGGGTTAATACTACAGACCAAGTCTGCTTCAGCAGCTTTTCAACTGTATTGTGCTCTGCAATTTAAAAAAAAAAAACACAAAACAAACCAAAAAAAAACACCCTCACAAGAAATTAAGATGAAATAACCTAATAATACACTCAATAAATAAAGAGAATAACCTGATAAACCTCACTTTCACAGATGTCTCTGACATATGCAGAGTTTTCACCCACCACTGGGATGGACTGAAAGTGAGTGGAACCATACCAAATTGAAATCCCAAGGATTTTTGCACAACGAGGAGGTAATCTTCTTCACTGGAACTTGGCCAGAACACAGAGGATATTAGACCATCATTTCACAACTGCTATGGGATTGTCAGTGGCAAAAGAAACTCTTTTTTTTGCATCATCCACAGGATGACACTGGTATAGAACAGTGACTCAAATCTGTCTTGTTCTCTCATTTAAGTGGTGACCCGGCTTGACCTCTTCTAACGCGGGAGAATCTTAACAGGCTCACAGCCTCAGGTGAACTAGTATGGCTGTAGGCTTGCTGCCAGACAGGAGACACTGAACCTTGTAAAGAAACCTATCTGGGATAATTGGAAGTCAAAACTTTTCATGGAGAATTATTACAGTTTATTTTGGTCTGCGTTTAAGTAGTTTGGTCAGATCAGCATTCCTGAGAGAGAAAAAAGGATAAAGAACCACAGTTATCTATACAATGGTTTTTATAGCAGAAAACCTTTCAGAAAGCCAGGCTTTGTCTTAAAAGAGTCAGTACTTTACATGCAGCATATCATGTAAGTCTTACCGTGTAGTTATCTACTGGAATATTTAAACATATGCAGAACCCTATGAAATTTGCACTAAAGAGCCCTGTCTTCCCATGGTGTCTCTCCCTGTGTTTCAGAGTGTTTGAGTGCATGAGAAAATGCAAACTAGCTCGTTCTGAATCACAGAAACTAAAGGCTATTGATTGTACTGGCTCTCCTTCTGCCAACATGCTGCTGCATCTTACATTAGAATCCAAATCCTTTCTTCTGTTCCTCTTCTTCATACCTGAAAAGTTTCCTGTACCAACATATTTACAAAATATGTTGGATACACTGGATTGGGCTGTCAGAGACCTTTCCTAACAGCCCTTAATTTTCCTTTTTTTTTCTTTCAAGCTTGTGTTCCCTAGGCACAGCTGTTTAGACAATCCTAAATAATGTTGGTCTGTTCTTTATTCGCCCTTTTTTTTCACAGAACATTTTTTAAACGATAACTAACTTCCCTTTTCAGTTTCCTGTGCTGTAGTTGGTAATATCAGTTTTGAAACTTAATCTGTTAATGGATTTTGTTGGTCTCAGGATATACATGAACATGTTATCACTTCCTGGAATTGCAGAGATCAGATGGAATTCTTTCACATAGATTCATCAGAGATCACCACCTTCATCATTTTTGAAGGCTGGACCGTGACCTTGGCACCACTCACTTCCAGACAGTTGTAATTAGCATAATTTTTAGTTGATCATTAGCTGGATCCTGTGTCAGTGAGGAACCATTAGAAAGTGGTAGAAAAGAAGGTGCAGCATGTCCCACCTTCCTTTGCTTTACTAACGTGACCTGAAATTTTTGGTGACAATTTGCACAGAAAAAATTGGAAGATTTCAACAAGTAGCTTCGGTTTCGTTAAAATACTTGTGGTCCTCCTCATATCTGCCATGCCCAGCCTTCCTGGCTTGGATAGCTGAGATAAGCAGCACACTTTTCTCGGCATAACACCGTGCTGTGAACAGCAGGGAAAGCAAGTGAAAGGAGAGGAAGTACGGGAGATGAGGGGAGCGTTGTAGCTGCGAGTGTGCACAGGTGATCAGTTTTGCCCAGCTAAAACTCAGTACACCCTGATGAAGGGAATTAGAAAGGGTGTCATGGGTATGAGTCACTCTTCAACAAACACAAAGGGGAAAAAAAAAGCAAACTTTAAACTGTCCAAATCCAGAACCAAATAGAGCTTTTCCCTGTTGGCAACGGTAACTGGGGAAGAGCCTTTAAGGTAATAATATGAAGTTAAAAAAGAAAAACATGATAAAGTTTCTTCTTCAAAATGATTTCCAATTAGTCTCTTTTACTTTAGTTGGCTGATTTCACGAATCAAATTGTCCCAGCTTTGAATACACTGACCATTTTAAAACTTCACTGTGCATTATAGTAAGCACACCAACGAGCTAGTTCTGTAGCAGTTGCCTTCCAAACAGATAAAGATTTAGGTATGTGCTTAATTTTCAGCATGTTAGAAATCCTGCTGGAGCTGAGGGGGATTATTCACCTACTTAAATCTTGTACAACTTTATGTATTTTGCTGAATTAGAGCCAGCAAGATATTAAATTTATTCCGAAACAGCCCAGAGTGCTTTCAGGAAACATGAAGTATATGCATTCACCCCAGCGTAACAAAGGAGAACTTATGAAATGCAGCAGGACGTTGCTATGCTGCTAATCTAGCTAGCATGACTGATGGATTTACAGTTTTTTTGTGTGATCCAGCACAATTCAAGTCCGAAATTTTTTTACTAGCAACTTTAAGCCAACCTTTAGCTGAAACACCTATTGCTGCATTCAATAGATTCTAGTACTTATTTAACAGTCTTTGAAGCAAGGACTTCTTTTTCATTACATGTGTGTCAGTATAGTGACTAACATTATGGAGCTTTATTTTTAATACAGCTTCTATTAATATTGTTAATGGAACACAAATTATCGACGTGAAATTATAATTTGTATGAGCAATGGAGTAGCAGTGCTGTCAGGTTTACAGCCCTCCCTAGGAAAACATTAGGAATTTTGTTTAGCGTCGGCTCTGTGGAGAAATGTGCTTTATTAAATGCACAATTCCATAACTCTGTGTCCTCTTCTAAGCAATGTTAACCATGTCCGAGGCTGCCAAGCTTCAGCCCAGAAGGCTGCAAGTGATTTGGCGCCAGTAGGTCTGCACAATAAAAATGAGGCAATGGTGACCATTTAAATGTGCACTACAGCATGGCCAGCTAGAATGTCTTTCAAAGAGAAAAATGTACAGTACCATAAAAGAAATATCATATTCAATCATTTATGAAGAATAAACAAGGCAACATTTCCTCTTTGCTCTCCAGTGTGTACTCAGCACGCTCTTCTGAGTTGTAGCGTAGCATTTCATTTACAAAAAAATGAAGTGAAATATCAATAATTGTTCATCTTCTTTCGATGACCTCAAAGTATGCTGGCTGTGTTTTCAAAACCCTGTGCTTCCCAGGAGAAGGGAGCAATTGAGTAAGAGATTTCAAAAGGACGTAAAGCAGAAAAAAGGATGTTTATATGTGCAATGTGATACCTCACCGCACCACATGTAATGATAATGCCTCTGTGCTGGCAGCCATCCCCTGCATCCATCAGGGCTCCACTGGTCATATATTTGATGAAGTCACCAGTCTGGTTTGATTCTGGTGAACTCCTGAGGCCGTGAGGGACACTGTGCTTGATTAATTTTCTTATGTGAAAAATCAGGTAAATAAAACAAAGGCAGGTTCACAGTTTTATAGGAAATAAAACAAGGATCTTAGCTTGTCCTCACATGAATCCCAACTAATACTGGCTGAGGTCTGAAGCAGTCAGATAAAATTCACTCTCTTTTCTCCTCCTTTTTCACTCACTATTCACCTCATTCTTCAAATTCCCTAAGTCAGGCTTAACAAGTGTAGTGCTAAGGTGTGATGAGAAGCAGTTCTTATGATTTCCCAACTTCAACAGGAACACTGAATATGGGAAATTTGCTCTCCTTCATGAAAATGTAATGCTGCTGAATCTTGTAATGAAATGTGATGTGAAAGAAATGGAATCTTTTCATGGAATTCTTTTCCTTGATAACAAGAAATTATGTAAATTATGCACGTCAAATGATTGCTGCACAACATGATAAACCCCACAGATTTTTAAACCTACTTTGTGGTAACCAAATTACAGAAAGGGTTGCACTGAAACACTGGAAACACCACTTTTTGCAGGCTGACAGTCATCACCCTGGTAGTTTTACAGACTGCAGTCATCAGTGTATGTCTTAATCCTGACAAAAGCAGGGTCCATGTTCCAGATTCTTCCTGTGTGAAGAGGCTGTGACTTAGTCAAACCATCAAGCTGTCTTTGGGAAGAGGGGAGTTTGTGTGAATTCTTGACCTTTCATAAACCCCGCTTCCCAGCCTTTTGTTGAAGAGGGAGTACATCACTGGCAAGACAACTGTGTCTGTAGTCTGAGGCTGTACAGAGGTTTTGCGGTTGAAAGGCACCATAAAGCAATTTTTCAACAGATTTTGTTTTGTTTATTAACCAGAAGATCAGGCAACTAAGAGGAGGCATGAATTAGTGCAGCTGTGGGTGTGTCTTACTCACACATATCACAGGGATATCAAATAGCTGACCAGGCTTCAAAAATTCAGCTAACTCTTATCTCTGAGTACTCCCATAAAAACCGAAACCTGAATACTTCAGGTGAAAGGTAATGCTCCATAATAATGAGATCGTATTCTAATATTTAATTTTCCTTCAGTCAACAAATAATATCTCAACTCTCAATCTTTCTAACTTGAGAAAATCTCCATAACCAACAAGCTTTCATATGAAAGAGGGTAAACCTCAGTTTGTATTAATATTACTGTTACTTTAGGGCAACCCTTCCTTTTTTATATACTTCCATATTGCTATCAAATATTTTGAAACTATTACATGAAAGAGATATGTAGTTAATGGCTATTATTATGCAGATGAGTCTTTCTTAGACAACTGAGTCTTCAGATCTAAGAAAGGCTGAGATACTTGACTTCTGGACGGACTGTAATACATACTACTTAAAGTTATAACAGGGGAACTTCTAGTGACTTTCAGATTAATTTGTGACAAAATAATTTCGTCTTTTTTCCTTCTGCTCTTAGGATAAGAAGAGGTTTTAATTTTGACTGAAACAGTTATGACAGAAGAAGGCCATAGTAATGTCACTTAAACTATGACTTCAGCAGTTCAGTTTCTTCTGCCCCTAGGAAGTGACTTTATTATATTCCCTGTTTGTATGGCTACCTCCAAACAAATACCATTCCTACTATGCAGAAAATAAGGAATAGGGAATACTTTATGCTACTATATCACATTTTAATTAAACTCATTTCAACTGGCGTAAAAAATGTATGTAATGTATGAAATTGGTACAGATTCAGTGCAAGAAAAAGAGTTTAAACTATTTTTTCTCTAAATTAATCAGTTTTTATTTTATTGTTTATAGAAAAAATACAAATCTTGGGGAATTTAAACTGATTCTGAAAATTGGATTTTAAAATTTTTTTTTATAGTTTTGAAATAAAATTTTTCTCTTAAATTGAAATAAACCTAAGGGTTTATATTCAGACTATGAGTTCCTGGTCCAGAGAATCACACAAGCCTTGGGAAACTCTTAATTTATTCTGTAGACTTCAAAGTTTTGTGTGACCCTACAAACACAAAAGGGAATTCTGCGCATGGAGTTATTTCTGGATTTTAACATATTGATTTTGCAAGAAAGCCATTTCATTGATAATTTAAAAGGAAAAAATGTATTTGATTTTGCAGTGAAAAATGGTTTATCTACAGTAATGTAGCAAGTCAATAGCAAAACTAGTATTAGTATTAGGTGAAAGAGTTGTGAGCTTTTTATACTGGGAAATTCAATCTCAAATAAAATCAAGATGCAGCATCCAGATGATTTGAATTAGACTAACTTGTATTTCATTGAAACACAGTTTAATTTCAATTTCTGTTTATTTCAGTATGGTGGTTTTCTCAGCTGTTGGATCACTAGCCTATGGATTGGATCTCTAGGCATGGAATTTGGTCTCTATGTTTCTAAGCACCCAAAGAGGCTCTTACTGTTGAGGATGTAAGAGCCCCACAGTTGAAGAATATTAGCCACTATTTATCTCTAGTAGAAGAACCTTCTGGCAGTCTCTGTTTAAATTTCCTTGAGCCTTTAGTACTTATCTTGCTAAATTACTGGACCTTTGTATTAGAGAGGTGAAAGTAATCCCATTGCTGTGCCTTTGGCCTGAGGTATCCTTGAATAATCTGTCCATAAAAAGGGTCACTGATATAAATTGATATTCTGCTTGTGAGTGTTTGGTGGGAGTATTCTGTAGCTAACTGGTCCCAGGATAGAACTTGTTTCGGGAATGGGATTCCTAAAAAAATGAGAATTTAAAGGTGATGAAATTACATGGATTTCAATCTGTGCAAAAGTTTAACAGCCCATCACAAACTCTGATCAGGACCAGAGGTGGCTCTTACATTTGTGAAATTAAACCATGCTGAGATTTCATTTACTAACAGTTGTGAAAATTTATGGCCAGTAAACAGAACCTCTGAAAAAAATTTGGAACTGTCAGGCGGCTTCAGCTGTTACAAATACAAATTTAGATTGCTCATTCTGAAACAGTATGTTTCTGTTTCCTCTTCTCATCAGATTTGCACAAAGCAGTTGACTCTTTATGGAAGATAAATTGAGACAGATCTGTAGGGGATTCCAGTTCAGTAATGCCAAAGCTAAGCAGTTAAAAGAGAGGGTGAAGCTGATGAAAATTAATGGAAGAGAGACTTGAGTCGTCACCCACTGTAAATTCCATCTGATGTAGGTCAGATTGTAGCTGAGCCTTTTCTTCTGTAGTGAACTGGGTACAGTGGGGTGTCTTTTTTCAGGGCTTCTGAGCCTGCTGTGCCAAAGCTGTCTCCAACTGTATTTCATAATGATAAAGCATGACTTACCAAATTGATAATGCATTATTTAATAATCCTTCTTGGTCAATGTTTGGTTCTATAACTTATTCAAAAGTTGGAATAATATAATTTAATACACTATAAAAAGTGTGACTTCTTTGGGTCTTTGATATTTTATGAATTGGGCCTCCTGGAGTTACATTCACCAAGGATGACTCCTGAAAAGTGTTGGTCTCACTTGCTGCCTCTCTATTACTTTATTTATTCCTTGTTTGTACATAGACTTCAAAATGTTACTTCATTGCTATACCTCTGCCTGTTCCAGACTAGCTCATGCATGGAGATACACAGGCTGGGATGAAAGCCTTTCATCACGTTTTTTAACAGGAAATTACCTTCCAGTTATGCAAATTACCCAAATCAAGGAGATAAATGCAAGTGCGAACAAGAAGGAAGAATTATTTGAAACTCATTTGTATTCAGGTTATCACATTCATCATCCTCACTGTTAGTCTGTGGTCCATTGGAGCTCCTCATAATGTTTGTACTATTTCCTTCATTTTCTGTTTCCTGTTATTTATCTTTTCTTTGTTGTTTTATCTTTGTTACTGTCAGTCAACCTGACAATAATATATATAAAATCATTAAACAAACAAATAGTTGTTAGGGCATCTCTTGGCTGATAACTAGCAAAGAAATGGTTGTATCTCTCTACAACATTTTATGGTTTTACTGACAGCATAATTCACTGTAACTTCACAGTTCCCAGCTAGGAGAGAAACTGAGAAAGAGACCAAAATATTTAGGAAAAATCAGATAAGGTACAAGAAATTTTATAGGGTTGCACATGGTATGAGGTGCATTCTCAGTATATAAACTATAAATATGCTGATTGATATTTGGAATGAAAGTGTCCCTGCAAAAACAGCACCAATTATGATAAATCAAGCAAGCCCATGACAACTACTAGGTCATACAAATGTTTCTATTCACTGTTTTGTCTGAAATGGCTGGAGTTTTAGTTATTCAAGTCCTTTGTCAAGTCTAATACTTATATTTTGAGCTCTTGTCTCTCCCCATTTCATGGGTGTCCAGATGCTGTCACATGTCTTGGTTTTTAATTATGGACCAAGGTATGACAAAAGTTACTCATGTGTCAGCTGCTCTCGAGTTATTTAGGTGGGCTGTAGTTTTTCTTTCCTTTGGAATAAGTTTTCCATACCTAAATGCATATTTCCAGGGGTACATGCCAGCTTGCATTCACTTGTAAAAGTAATGTGCACAAGTTAAAAAGCCCATATTTTTGTAGATTTAATCTACCTTTCCCTTCAGTGTCCGTAGTGGTTGCTCAGCTAAGTTTATTACTAAAAATTTCTGATGAGCAAGCACTTTATTGGAAACTTTACGTCTGTGGATAGATCTGGAATTGTAAATACCAAACTGACATATATGACAGATCACACACCATCATTTACCAGGTGTGTTGTTCCCCTCTTTGCTTTAATTTTTTGTGTATGTGAAGTTTAAAAAATACACCTTTTTCTTGAATTCTTTTGCAACTGCAGAGGAAAGTACAAAAGCTTCCCTAAAGATGAAAAATAGACTTGGTTGATAGGATGTTAGTCTACAGTATTCATAGAAAGCAGGTCTGAACAAATGGCAATGCCAGCTCAGAGTCACTGCTCTGCATGTCAAGTGCTTCATACATAAGAATTGAAAGTATCAATTCCAGGAGAGATCCTTTAACCATGCCCACCACAGGAAAACACTAATAAGCAATCAATTCTGCAGCTGTCCAAGGGACTCTTTCACGAGCATGACAATCCATTTTAAAATGAAGCAGACCTATCAAGCAGCTATATCATTTCTTTCCACTACCCGTGTTCTCAGACTGCAAATTCACGTGCAGAAGAAGGCTGAGCACTAGTAAGGCATCAGGAACGAGTGTCAGAAATTCCCTTTTCCACAAATCTTACTGCCAGTGTTCCAGTGGTCCCCTCGGGGATCTCACTGGAGGCCCCAGATGGACAGAGGACACGGCTGAACCGGGAGAGGAGTTTGTTTATAGGACAGACTAATGGGAGGTGTTTTTCTGACACCTCAGGGCCATGGTGCATCAGCGAGTCTCAGGATCAGGCATTCCTAGTGCTGTCACAGGGCTGTGTTGTTGTGTATAAATACCAGTAGGGACCCAGGATTTCACAGTTCTTCATTTTGCAAATGAAAAATAAACAGCTTTTTATGAAAAAGATCTAGCAATATCATAACAGAAGTTCATATTAGCTCACCAATATGAGCTCGTGTTTGTGTACACGTTTTTAAGCAACTGAGAACCAAATCCATCAGATATTCTTAATAGCTGCTGCAGTGAAGATGCATATTCCCATTCAGACACATGCAGCCACTCCGAGGCCCATCTGTCCTTAAAACTGACAAAAAGGGTGACAGGATTCTTTGGAAAAAGCCACACTGGCACTGTCACCTTTGTAACAATGTGCACTGACTCCATAAGCTGAGACATGTTAGCAAACAGAGAGTTCATGAAATGTCTGGAGAGATGATTGCTTTGGATCTTTGCCTTTGTCAAAGATTCTAAGGTATTTAGTTGTGTTTAAAAACCCCAAAGTGCTCTTAAACAAAAATGGCCCATGATAGCCTCTTACTGCATTACCATTTAGAGAGTTTCATGGGCCTCAGACTTTGAAACTTAATGCACTGTGGCTTCAAGTGTCCCCAGTTCAAGCTGTGAATGTGTGGGGCTTGCACAATACGCATGCATTCATCTGCTGCTGTTGAATTTATCCCTGATTTTCATGGAAGTTATCAGAATACTTTCTACCAAGAAAAAAAAATCTTTTCCAGCAGCAGAAGTCACCCAGACATCCCGGAAGAAAAGGCTATAAAAGGCAGTGCATCCAAGTTTTAGCTCACCAAGTTCCCTTCCAACAGCAGCAGAGCCACTCCAGAGTCAGGGAGGAAATACCAAGTTTCCTGCAATTGTATGTCACCAATCTCCAGCCCGTGGGTCTGAGTGTGGCCATCAGGGCACAGGGGAAGGGAGCTGACACACAAAGGGGTGTGGGGAGAAATGTGTCTGAACTTGGGAGCTCAGAAGTCATCTTGGGTCACTTGAGCCTTCTTGTAACTGGAGAGATCCTCTGAGTAAAAACTGAACAAGAGGGTCAGTTTAGTTTCTAAACCTTTTGTGAAAACCAGTGGCTTCACTTAAAATTCCCATCTTTTCCCTATAGAATGTATAAATGAAAAAGGGCAAATTTAATCTCCTATTTTAGAAATTCTGCAAGACTTAAAACTAGAATAGACATCTGTTCCTATGAACATGCCTTAAAAGTTCTTTTTTATCTTTCAAAAATGCCTCTTTAGAGGCCAGATTTGGATAAAGTGCTTAAAACTGATGTCTTCCCAGCTTCCTCCAGAGCAGATCCATGACATCTGATTTTTCTCTGCTTACAGAGGCAGAAAAGATAACTTATCTCATCTGTTTTTAGCAAATTATTTGTTCCATGTTTTTTAAAGGTTGACTTAAGCAAGGAAGGATTAATTTATGAAATGTGTAGGGGACATGATGTTTAAAGGGAACTGAAGAACACAGCTGCACAGCAGTGAGACAGGGAGGTTTGTTGGTGCTCTTGGTTGGTTTTTTTTTCACAGAGAAACAACTTTTTCAGTTTGTAAGGGCTTTAGTAGACACTGCCTGTAATGGACCATAGTTACTGGTGGATAATCTTTGTGGGTTTGGTTACCACAGAGACCAGTTTGCTCCAGTACATTAACATTCCCTAAGACCAGAGTGCATCACAGATTGCATTAAGACTAGTCCTGGTACACTTCGTAACCTGTATTATAATTTCTTAGAGTGATGAATAAGTAGACAGTCAAAGTTCAAGGTTCACAGGACAGATGAAGGTATATCAAGTTGCCATATTAATTACCAGTCTCCTATTCAATAACACTTTGCCATGAGCTCTGTGGTACTTTAGCCCTTCCTAAAACTCTGATTGGTAACTCAGGTGATCTTAGTACTGGGTTTCTGTTACTGGGAGGTAAGCAGGAAACACACAAAAAACCTCCTAAAAGAAACCTTTAAACTGAATTTATGAAATAACAATATAAGCTGCTTCAATGGAATCAGTAAATCAATCTGAAGGAAATCCCTATGAGCAATACATTAAGAACTAGGGACATATTCCCTCAAAAATACTTGAGTCAGACTCATTACATTAATCTGAGCTGTGACTTTGATCTGTCAATTCACTCTGTAACTCCTTAGTTGGACTTAATATTGAATATGGAATGAAAAAGGTTTTTTTTGGGAACATGCAACTGAGCTACACCATTAAAAGAATATGGATAAAGCCCACATGAGCTTATAATTTTTATGAAAAGGAGAAATCAATTCACTGTTTAGAGTGCCAGAAGACCCTGACATCTCCCCACCTAAAAGAAAAAAACACAAACCAAAAAACCCCACCAACACACAAAAAAACAAACCCAGAAAAAAATTATGCTCTTTTGGGACCACAGCTATAAGCAACTAGTGCCATTATTATGTCAGGACACATACAAAAAATATTTCAATGTAAACATAAGTGCAGATACACAACAATTACTGGTATGTTTCTGCACTGTGTGACGTTAAAAGGTGAAACCCACCACTCAGGAGACAAATGTGATAAGTGTTACGGTTTTCCCAACATGCAGAGCTGAGAAAATATGTCAAGCTTTGCTAAATTCTGCACATTCTGCTTCCCTTCAGTTTTACAATGGCGCCTTAACACTGGCTGGGAATCTGGGCTTGGATAATTAATGCAGCATATTGTGACACTATTAAATGTTTATTTTAGGGATTTTTTTTTTTTTTAATGTTCATTTTCTTGCAGATGCAGGTGTGCATGGGTACTTTATGTTTGTGTTCTTCTTACTCCTGTGAACCCACAACGAGCCCACTGATAACAGATACGGACTAGGCCGACACTGAATGTGGAAAGTTATCACCTGCACAAAGAGATCCTTACCGTTAGCATTGCTTGCCACTTACATCACACAGTTGTAAATAGCTACAAAATACACTAGAACAACACAGGCCACAAATTTATCATTTTTTACTGCTTATCTTCTACCAAAATCACTAGCAAGGGTACTTACTCCACACTACTGGGGGCAGAGATTGGCATGCAGCATTTCAGTTTGTCATATATATGATTTAGATTCTAATAGCAAAATTGCATATTCTGGTAAATACTTCTGTTTTTGTGAGGTTTCCTACTAGTGGTTTGGTCCCAAATCATGTAAAATATCATCATAGGGTACTTTTAAGCGCTTTGGCCATGCTTCTGCTGCTTCTCGAAGGCTGCTGTGATGTTGGTCTTACCGTACGTGTGGGATGGCACCGCCTGGGAAACACATGGCAACTCCACTTCTTAGCATTGTGCTGAGAGCTGTTGGGGTCCTCTGTGCCTGCTCCTGGAGTTGTTGAAAGCATTTCCACGTGCCCTGCTAGAACCCTCCTTGCAGAGGTACCCGGGAGCAGGTGCTGCAGCCGGGCCTTCAGCTCTCACGGGTTCAGAAACCCCCTGAACACCGTCAGCTTGGGCGGAGCTTTGGCAGGAGGCAGTGACATGCAGAGGGATAGCTCCTGGGAGCGGATGGATAGATCCAGCCTAGGCCATGTGTGATGCCACAGCACGCCTGTGAGCCTCGCTGCTGGTGTGCCACTGCTCACACAGAGCAGGTTACCCCCTGACTGCAGCTTTTATAGCGGGAGACCACGCACCTTGGAGAAGCTGGGAGCATAAATGAAAATCAATGATCGCTGCCAGAGAAAAGCAGATCAAAGTGGAGATTAGGAGCTGCTTTGTTTTGTAAACTCCAGCAGAAATGAAAGGGAGGAATAGGTTTTGGGAAGAAAATACTTTGAGAGAAAAGGAGATGGCAGGCTAAGCGTGGTATGGAAAGTTGGTGAGCAGATTTAGCTGTGACACTGCGCTGTCCTCTACTTTGATCACAAGGAACCATCTTTCCGAGGATTAAGAGTATTTGGCTTGAGCCGAGCTTGTTTCCTGAGCTGTAGTGACACACTGTCTGTTATACTTTCTGTTGGAGATACCAGATGTGTATAGCTGCCAGGATTAAGTTGCAGTAGTGGGTTTTAACAAAAAAAAATACAACAGAGACTTAGAAAATTAGAAATAAGAAGCCACCCTGAAAAGGATGGTCAGGCTGCGTGCCAGTCCACTTGGTCACCAGGCAAGATTGGAGCCTGGGTGGAAATTTTGAATGTTGCACTGTAGGTAAGGCGAATAAATTGATGCCAGTTCAGAAATAATCTTTACTTTCCTTCTCTCTTTCCAAAAGAATGAGAAAAATATTTGTTTTCAAGCTTGTTCGGTAAGCAGTTTTACATAATAGCCATGTAAACCCGTTGTGTACAAAAAAGAAGGAGGAAATTCTTTTATATTTTGCTTTTTGCAACCAGAAGAATCATTTTTCTGAAATGTCTGCTTAAGACAGCACTGAATTTGAGTCTGTGCTGAAAAAGTTATGGTGGTCTTCAAAGTGTTTGTCTGACGTTGCATAAAAGAAAGTAAGTTAAATAATTGCAATTCTCTTGATTTTTGAAGAAATCTTGTGCCACTGAACTACTGCAAATTGTGTAGTGGCTCCAGAGCTTTCAGTCACAATTTCCTGCTGCCAGTCCCTCCTTAATTTTACTCTAAGAGTGGCTGTTAGTGATACACACCTGCTCAGTTGATCTTTCTGTATGTGTGTAACACCATGGCTTGGAAATTCAGGTTCAGCAGCAGGTGTTGCACTTAGAGACACAGCACTTTCAGCATCTGCTGCTCAGTGACTCATGGAGAGCACTGACAACAGCTGGGCTTGTTTGTTTGCCTCTTTACTTCAAAGAAAGCTACTGCAGTAGATGCACCACGAGGAGGAGAAGGAAGATTTCAGTCAGTCCCTGAGCTTTGCAGCTCTATTTAATGAGGGCATGCCATGTTCTTCAGTTTCTTCTGTTTCAGAGGGTTTGGTTGCAAGGGGGACATGTGGACAGACTAACACGGATGCTCATTTTTATGTTGATTTACTCCTAGATTTTCCCATAGGCAATGTAAGGACAGTAGCCTACAGCAGACTCTGATCTCAGCAAACAAACACTATCCTATCCTAGCAGCAGAAGGGCAAATTTCAGCTATCAATAGCAAGGAATGTTTATTTTAATTTGTGTCAGGGAGAATGGGAAATTAAAAAGTCTTTTTCTTTCCTTAGATGACAATATTATCTCCTGCTAATTTTTGTAGGCTGTAGGGAAATAGATGCAGAATTGTGTTCTTTTATGGAGCCTTATCTCCTGGCAACCTTTTAGTCACTGCTTCATGGTTAGTTAAATGCAAGGTGATGTTTGGCTTCTCTTTCTTAAACATGTTGCTGAATATTTCCTAAACCCGCAGTAGCTGTCCCAGCACCACACTGCCTGTGAATTGCTGCAAGACCAGCTCATTCCAATTTCTTTATGTTTGGAATACAGTAAGTTTGGTTATGCAAAACCAAACACAATGGCCACGTTGTTTGTGCTTCACCAGGGCCCTGGCAGACAGCTGGATATTACAGCCTCATTTCAGAGACAGATTGAGACAAACATCCACTACTAAGGCTGACTGTCAAGGTTTATTGTTTTAGCTGCAGCACCGCGCTGTGAAGAGTGACCACAGTCGGTGATCTGGAAAGGGAAGCAGCCTGGGAGCATTATAGAAGCTGTTTCTTTCCAGCTGAAGTCAGCCTGTATTCTATGCCTGTTTGTAAAAGAAGTAATTAATGCTGTTTAGAGAGGATTCGGCTTTGCTGCACGCAGCTGAGGAGGTACCACTCTGTCACCTACTAACTGCTCTGCAGAAACCAAGGAGCTTTCCTGCCTGCCTTGCAGCAGTTTGCAGGGACTAATTCCACTTGATTAAATAATACAAAACAGGAAAAATTGCAGCAGTGGTTGTTATTCACAAGCAGTTAAGTTTTTTCTGTACCCTAAAGGGCAGGATAATGTGTTTATACCATACCATGTGCTTGGTCTGAAGTTATATTCTGAAGTTTAAGATGTATCATAAGGACATTCTCTGGCTCTGGGCACGTGTTTTTTCAGTATGATGATGCTACTGGTTAACATGATGAGTTAGCAGGAGTCCCACTGTGTCAGCATCACTGGCAGTGGAATATTTAACATGGCAACAAAGTGCACTATATCTAAAGCAAAGGAGCTACAGGAGGGCACATCTCTGTTCTCCAAGAGGTTTCCCATAAAAAGTGACCTTTCTGTCATAAACTGAATGTATGGTGAGAACACTTCACTCCTTGCACCATTCACAGCGATTCCAGAATGAATGAGAGAAATATCATTTGCACTTTCCCCGTGTGCCTGTCCAGGAGAAAGGGACCTCTGTATAAAAAACACAAGACTGCCTGCTTGTATTCATCCACAGTATTATCAAAATAACATTAAATAAAAGGGAAGATGTGAAAAATTGAATGTTTCATGGTATGATATTGGTACTTAGCTTGGTTTTTAGTTTTTCAGCTGGTAATTTGGAATCTGATCCTTTCCCAGCTCCTACTGGAGTCCATTGAGTTGTGGGCCTGGACTAACTGCTTCAGAGAACCAAAATTTTGATGAAATGTTCACAGCCAGTGAATTGTTCTTTGTAATATTATTTTCAAAACAAGAATATAGAAATAGGCCTGCACACACTGGCAAAATAAAAAATTACTTGATTCAGCCAACACAGCACAAGTAACCAAATGAGTTTAAACTTGTGGTGAATTTTTTGTTTGTTTTCATTTTCACGAGTTTTTCGTGCTTTCATGCAGGACCAAGATGAGCTGCCAAATAATAACAACTCATGAGAAACCAAAGAAACAGAAACAAATCTTTCCTCAACAAAAAATACAACTTCTCTTGCTCTCTGTCTTTTGACCCTAGCAGACTTTAATACTCTACTTCAGCCAGTAAATAAGTAGTGTCTTCTAAGTATTCTTATTGTACCAATAGAGAGTGCCTGGATGTACAATTATATTTATACAAACATATGCTTAGATGTAATGTAGACATGTTTATGTTGATAAATACAGCACTTTAGCGTTACAAACAACCTAACTGGGGATTAGTTTAAGTATTAGGTGTGTTAATATCTGAAAGTTTCGAAAGGTAACATTTTGCACCTTTCTTTTATTATTATTTGTCCCTGATGGGGTATACAAGTTGAAATACTGGTGAGGTAGGTCATGGGGATTTCTTGTTTGAAAACAGAAATTCAACAAGTCCAAGTTTGGATTCAGACATGGATTAAAAAAAAAAAAAAATAGAAAAAGAAAATGAAATTAAAAAGTCTGTCCTGGTCTTGATTCCTACTATCTGAAACTCAGGGGACAGGTCTGCCTGACTTGTAGTAGCTTCAGTCACTGGAGTTCACACATATTTCTCATAACTGTGTTTGTAATGGACCCAAAAATCCTGTGTGGCAAGGGAGATCTTCCTAAACCCCAGAACAGATAAAACTGTTATTGCAGTGTATCCCATGGGATTTTCCACAGAACATTCCTGTGTATAAGCAACCATCTGATGAAGTTTTTAAAAAAAAAAAAAAAAAAAAAAACAAAAAAAAAACAAAAAAACAAAAAAAAAAACAAAAACAAAAAAAAAAAACAGAGTTGAAAGTCTCCTCTCTGAAGAGAGGAAGCTGGGAGTATCACTAGGGGAAGGGGGAGGGAGGAGATTGGAACAGCTGCACTGGCCTTTTCTTTTTCTCTCTTCCTACTGGTAGAACTTGCCTGGAGAGGGATCAAAAAACGTGTCTGAGAAATTTAGATAATAATGAGAACATTATGAAAAAACATCCAGACTTCTAAAAGCTGAGAGGAAAAACATGTAGAAGGTTGAGAAGCAGGTGAACGGCAACTTTAAGGGAACAGCTGCGTGAATAGTGAAAAGTAAATGTAAGTTTAAAAAAATAGTATCTGGCACTGTTTGGGACTGAAAATTGGGAGAAAATTTGAGATTTTCTTTAAAAAAAAAATGGTTGGTTTTCTTTTAGAGAGGGAAGCTTAAAAAAGACAAACTGAAAAATCATAGAGAAAACTTTTCCAGGGCCTATTTGGAGAAGAAGAGGGAGAGGGAGCAGTGAGGTGGGTAAGACGGAGATTAGTGTGGTGGATTTGGCATTTTTCTGAAGCAAAGCAGATTCTTAAATGTCAAGAGTCAAGATTATTAAGTGTTCAGGAAGCTGTTGAAGAAGAGAGCAGTGAGAGCAATATGAAGAGTGTGTGGTGAATCGCATGAAAATATGAGTTTTTAAGAGCAAATCTTTTGGGAGGCTGAGTTACAGTTAATATGGAGGACAAAGCGTTGGCTGAAATAT
>JAYRBT010000181.1:29990856-30006264 GCA_036023395.1 Myiotriccus ornatus | reverse complement strand
AGCATCTTACACTGTAGAAGGGTCAGGCAGAATTCAAAATTATGCTGCCTTCAAGATACTTGTTTGATGAGGGTGTAGATTTAAAATGTTGCCATTTGTCCCTCCCTGATATCTCCAGTCACATTGCTTCTTGATAAATTCACTGTTTTCTAAACTTCAATCCTATACAATATTACAACTACTTTTCTGTCTTATGCCATCTGTCCTTTTGCTCCATCTGAAGTGTTTAACTTCAGTGTACAGGGTGTTTGGCTTCTCACCACTCGCCAGGTCTTCCCTGCTGCTCTTCATGCTCCACAGAAAAACACAAATTTTGAGCCAGCCTTTGGGTTAATGTTAAAAAATGTCCCTCCGTGAAGCATGAAAGACAATGCAGAGCACCAGCACAGCCACTGGAGACAGATGGAAAAGAAGCTGACTTGGTGAGAATCAGACACCTGATTAGCAGCCAGGCCATGAGGAGGGCCACCTTATGTAAATAAACTCAACCTGCCCCCAAATAACACCTCAAAACAGCTTTCAAGCTTGCAATAATGATGTTCAGCTTGGAGAGGGGAGAAGCTGAAGCTCATTGTGAAGTCAGGCCAGAGCCCGTACTGACCGTGTTGGCAGCAGGTTTGGGCCCCACCTGGTCCTTACCAGTAGCTTCAAGAGTGGGCTCGAATCATGCATATTGTCTGTGTATGTGCTGGCCTTTTTGACAGACACTAAATTGTCTGATTCAGATGAAAAAAGTCTAGGCAGAGCAGCAAAATCTCTCATGTCTTTACTATTCTTAGTACAAGAGAGTAGTTACAAGATTTTCCAACAGTCTGTGCGGATGATATAACTATATTTAATGGATTTGGGTCTTTTCATGATCATTTGTCAGTTGGATAAACTAGAAAACCACAAAACAACAACAAAAAAAATCGTGGAGGCCATCTTACTGGTACTGAAATTGTTTTGTTTGCCTTGATTATTGGTCAGATGGGTACTTTGGCTAACAGAATGGACATTTTCAAGCAGAAGTCTCTATTCAAATCAGTAACTTCTTGCAAGTGTGTTTTCTTACCTCTGCTAGTCAAGTATTTTTTACAACCTTGAAACTAAACGAGTTGCCAATGACTCGATTAATGTGTTTTTACTGCTTGTGTAATTTAAAGTGTGTGCCACCTTAGTCCAGAAAAAGCTATGGATTTCTTACCAGCAAAAATCAGAAACACTCTATATACACTGGTTTTTTTCCTATGAGCAAACCGAAACCACTGGCCAGAGGAAAAATAAATGGCAAAGAATAGCAAGGGGAATGGTTGATGTAAAAGGCCTTTATTTCCTTTTCATTGGTGAAAAAAAACTATTAGTACTAGCATAACATTTTTGTACCACATTCATTTGTTGTCTTCATGGACTCTCATTCTATTCTTTTGGTTTGTATCTCTCAAAATACATTGAGACTAATTCTTTGAAATAAATATTAAAATATGTGAATTTCTTCTATAATAGAAGATTTTATTAAGTTTGCACATTGGATGCAGCACAATAGATGTGTTTTACAAATGCTATGGGGAAATGAGGTCAGCTGTCAATATCTTATGAAAATAGTAAGTTATGTACACAAGTCTTACTGCATTAAGGTAACACAGGGATATTTTAAACTCTTTAGATGCATGCTGCCTTCTGTCATCTTGTCATCTGGACAATTGATTGGTAGATTATTCAAAATCTCATGTCAGGGTTTTTAATCAGAATATTTTGCCCATTCATAAGAAAATCATGTAATGGCATTTGCTAAAGTATTTACCTTTCTATCTGTAGATAGAATGGTATCTTCCATGTTGTAGAAAAGGGTTGAAGAAAGGTAATAGCAGGATTAGCACCTGGAGGTACAAAACTGGCAAGGAACAATGGATTAAATGACAACATAGAAGAAGCACTATTCTCTTTAATCAGTAGTGGGTGACCTTCTGTAAAACCTGCTGTATCTAGTATAATTTCAAACTCAGAAATCAACCTGTTTCTCTGAGACATTCACTATGGAGAGAAAAAAGGTATTCTTGGCTGCAAAAACAAAAGAGTTGTTTAAACACACTCAGCAGGCTGGTGAGTGCAGCCCTGCAAAATACCAGGGGGTCAGATGGTGCTTTGCCTGGGAAAGCTGGAGGGAGAAACTAGGGAAGCATAAGACTGAGTACTGAATGGATATGTCAGAGCAGGACTTATATAGGTATGGAAGTTTATGTGCATTTATGCAAAATAAAAGGGATCACTGGAGTTGCATACATGCTTGAAGCACTGAAGAGCTGACGGAAAGGAATGCAGACTTTTTCTCAGTCTAAGGTGACTGATTTGAACCAGCTTCCTACAGAGAGCAAAAGGCTAAATCCTGGGTTCTATGTTCACCAGCAGGTGGAGGCTGTAAATTACTTCTGTATCACTAGGAAGGACACTTCCTCTGCTTTGTCCAAACTCAACGAATGTGAGAGTTCCCAGGAGTTCTCTGTCACTGGACATAACTTCAAAGTTTCATTTCAGTAGGTACACAGAGCATGATTTTGATATTTATTTATTTATTTGTCAGCAGCAGCATTCAGGACTAGCTTTATGACTCCTAACTTAGGAGCCCAACCAAATTTCCAAAAGTGGAAATAGTCAAATTACTTCTTCCCCAGCCCATGCATAGAAGAGGAGGAATCTACCATGTGTCATTTGTCCTGTCCAGGGTACAATTTTAAATATGAACCCTTATCTCCATGGGTGATACATACAGCTGAGTAGGTATTGGAAATTCAGGCTTGTTGGGCATAACATGAACATTCACACAGGAAAGAATAAAGCTGCTGCCAAATGGTTTGTGAAAAGTCCTCCAGAACGTGATGAGATAGCACTGCTGTTCCTGTGTTAGGACATTTGTATTCCAGGCACGGGTGTTGTAATTTCAACTAGCTGGGAATACAAGACTGCACCTCATAGAATGTCAGTGGCTGCTTAGCAGTGCAGCTTGTTCTAGTCACAATAAGTCTGTCTTCCACTCTCTGCACTCTTTAAAATCCTGCACAAGGAGGGTGCACCAACATTCAAAGTGTAGTTTGGGATTGTCTCTTGCCTGTGCTGCAGTTGTGATCACAGTTCTTGACACTGGAGGTTCAAAGAGACACTCAGCTTGTCCTCCACATGACTGTGGAATAGAATATTTCTAGGAACAAGGTCATGCTGGAGAGAAAACCTTTCTGTCAGTTCTTTCCATGCCACAAGGAAACCATGTTTCGTCGTTCTTCCACACTACAAGCGAGGAGAAAAGAGGCAAAAGCATATAATCTAATTACATTGTTTTAGCTGCAGGTTGAGAAGGAAATAGTTAAGACATTATAGTATCTATTTTAAAAAAGTTTGAAGTATTTGCAAGCTGAGGATGTGGACTAACACCTGGAAAAAGAAATCATGGTCCTAGCTTTTTTTCCCATACCATTTAGCTGACTGGAAGTACTCAGCACCACTGAGGATGTAATTTTCCACATAGCAATAACTGACAATTTTGTTTAAATCCCAGTTTTTCTTCGAAAGTTTAATATAGGAAAGCATGCTTTGTTGTGAGTTATGGCATTGTAATGCTTTTTACATAAACAGCTTTCTTGGTTTTAAACTGAACTATGCCTAAATAGCAAGAACATTGTCCTCTCTTGTGATATCTGAGGATGTAGCCTCTGTTTTTCACTTCAGTTTGTGACAACAATGCCTCTACAACAATCTGATATGGCACACGCCTGCCTTTCTGTAATATTCATTATTAAAAATCCTCCAAGAAAGCTCTGGAGGGATTTATTTCTGAATAATAATGCCTTTTTAAGAGAGGGAGTGGAGGTACAGTCAGAAGTGGAAGTACTTGAAGCAAGAGCTCTGGAATATACTGTTTCCCACTGTAATCTCACTTAGAAAAGTATCTGAAGTGTGTGCTTGACTGTCAGTAACTAAGAAAGCAATAAACATACATTTTCTAGGTAAGAAGGATTGGCTCATGTACTTAAAACATGGCTTATGGTTAATGTTTTGAAGAATCGTGATCTATGTTAGATCAGTGTTAGAAATTATGACGGTAATGACACTGCTGACTAAGTTTTACACGTTCTTTCCCTACCAGTTTATGACTATCACCTACCTAATGTCTGTTTGTGTTTCCCATATTCCTGCTAATTGCCTGGATTACCCCTGGGACATAGGAGAATCTTGTCGGTCAAGTAGAAAAGCTTTGTCATAAAGAAATATGTGCTGCTCTTTTAAGGTATTAATCTGGAAAAAAGATTATATAGGCTGGTAGAATGACTTCTTTGCTCTTTAATGGCTTATTTATGATTACATCATTTATATATATATTATTTGTTGGCTACTTAGGCTACAGTAATTGCTTTAAGATGGATGGAGTAAGAAATGTATATCAAAAAGTTTTTCCGAAGTGAATGGCGAATTGTCCAAATAGTCTTTTCAAATAAGCCATGAAGTATTTAGGGACAAACCATAAATGGTGTATTTTAAGTGGACTTTCTTCGAGCCTTTTGACATAACACCATCCCAGCATCCTGCCAGAAACAAATGGAATAATTGATCCTGACTTGAAACATCACAGGAAACAGAGCTGGGAAGTGTGTAGAGGTTCTCTCTCCAGCTGATTTCCTGTAATTTCTTGATGCAATTATGTGTGGCAAAAAGGAGGAGCATTCCCTGAACAAGGTGTGTTTAATAGCATATGATGAGGTCTAAAGGCCACCTGCCATAAAATTGCTACTTTTGGGCAGTTTCTATTACATTAATTATTGTTAAAGACTTCTGGTCCCTGAGGAAAAAAAAACCCTAATATCAATGTGAAAATATTTATCTGTTGTAGCAGCTTTACCAAATTTATCTTATACAAAAATATCTTTTGTACAGATAAGTTGGGGGGAAAAAAGGCAGGTTTGTATTCAGAAACAATTTTAATTATTGAAGGAAAAGCCTATATTGAGTCTTCATTATATTCTCAAATAAATATCATTCGTATGACAGTACTTTTTAGAACTGTTGAGAGAAATAATTGGGATAAAATAATTCAGAAACTAAAACCAGTTGCAAAGTAGTGCTCAGTCAGACCCTTGAGTTGCCTGTACTTGTACTCAGAACTCCCACTGGCATCTGTCATCACTGACATTGGCATCAGAGTCCAAGATAATTAAAATCAAGCAAAGATTATCTATTATCCCATCTAATACATATGCTTAATCAAATATTCTCAGTTAGATGAATGGGTGTGTGTCAGGGGGAAAATATTACCTCTAGCTAAAGTTTTCACTTTAGGCTGATTTTGCAGGAAAGTGCATTTTCCAATGCATATGCAAAGTTAAAATTGGTAACTTCTGAGACCAGTTCAGGACAACACCAACGTTTACCCCAAGTTAGGATTTTAACACGGTCTCCATTAAGGCATTGCTCTCTCGCAAAAACAACTGCCTTTCACCTCAGTTTGACATTATTGATAACAAATACTGTCACTGGTTTCCTCTTACAAAAAAACCTTCGGTGATGAAACGGGTGTGGGGAGACTTTCAGTGACGCCCTCATGCCTTGGCATTGTTGCTGTCCTTTTCAATAAAAGCCCTAGAAACCATTCATAAAAGTGCCCCAAGGACTCAAACCACTTTCTACTGTGTGGGAAAGTAGTTCCACTGGAAAGACTAGAAGTAATATGACAGTAAGTTTTTATTAGTTTGTTCAAAAAGTACATGCATAATAAATAAAAGTAGATGAATCTACTCTTCATTCCCAGAAACACAACAGTGAAAGTTCCAAAAAGAAACACTTTTCTCTCAGCAGTTAGATACGACTGGTGATAAGAAAAGAAAAAAGTGGAATGTTAAGAGACTCTGTCTGCATTTCTCAGTGTAGATGGTCTGAATTTACCTGCTAATTAATTGTTTGACCTTTGCATTCCTGTATTATAGTATTATTCTATGCTAAATATTTTTCTTCTGTTGAAGAGGTTTTTTTGTGGAGTTTAAGTCTCTCTTTTAGTGTATAAAATTAGGACCTTTGGGAAAAACCTGTTTTGCCTTTTCAGTGAGAACTGACAAGTTGGGATTTACTGACACCTGTATAGTTGCAAAGTCCAGTGGCAAGACATCCATAGGCAAGTGTCATCCCTAATAAGTCTGCGAGGAAAAGCTTCCATCTGCTCTAAAAGGCAGCCAGAAATATCTCTTATGAATTTGGAACTCACTGCAGAGTCCTTTCTTCTTAATGGTGGCTTTAAGTTTACCCAGTTTATTCCAAAGTTCAGGAATTCTGGCTTATAGTAAAAAAATGAGACCGGTAAAGCATCTCTATGTAAAGCATAGGAAAAAATGATTTTCCACCATAAAAATCCTCAGAACTCATTGCAGAATTTGTGATCACTTTGTAAGGGCAGGGAGATTTTTCTGATCGATGTACGCAGCTAGACGTGGAACTGGGGCACCTCTTTTAAGCTGAGACACAAAATAGCTCTCCTAGAACCTGAATTCACTGCCACATTTTTAATGAGATTAGGACAGCAATCTACAGTCTCACAGAAAATTTCAACCTGGGAAATGGCTTGGCTTTGGCCCTCCTCCTATCTTCCCCCTGCTGTTTTGAAGAGAAACAAGATCTTTTTTTTTTCTGGAGGTGTCCTGATATAAGCTGTTGCTATGCACTGGTATAACACCTTTATTCCTTGATGCATCAACAGAAAATGAGAAAAAAAACGACCACTACTGAAAATACAAAATGCCCAAAGCACAGTCTGTGAGCCAAACCTGGATTTTCGAGAAGATTGAAGGTGCCATCCGATTTCCCCAATGACTTGTGAAGTTGTCTAGCAGACTAGCACTGCTAAAAGATGTTTGCTTCGTTTTGACAAGGAAATTCTCCAGGAACTTTCTGTATAAAGTCCTGCACCTGGTTATTTTCCTCGGGTTTATTCTTTCCTCTGCAGATAAGAAACATACAAAATCTGAATGAGTATTTCCTTGTGTCTTAAAATAAGTTGATGGCCATTACAAACCTTCTGGAGTTTTTGTAAACAAGAACACATGTGACACCCACATCTTAACGTGACATCTTTGTTTCCACATGCTTTGCTTTCCATTCCTGAGTGCTTTGCTGTATTTGCTTTGTTCTGAATGTCACCATGTACCACTAACACTCCTTGGGTGTTGCTCCGCGGGGGTCGTGCAATTAGACTGCAATCGAGCAGCTGCAAATCCGTGGGAGGTTGTAGAAATGCTATCTGAAAATGGATCAGAGCAAACCAGTGTTCAGTTGTTTCCCTTGATTGGAAATTGCTTTGTATTGATTTGAGCAATAATCCATGCCATGACACACATCAAGGACACTGAAGCTGATGCCAATCACTATCAAGCTCCAGATTCCTGGTAAAATTATTTTGTGTATCGTGTGAGGCTATAGAAAAATAATATTAGAACTCTTTTTGTTGAAAATTTGCATGAAAATCAGAGCTGTTTTTTTTCTGGATATGCATGGATTTAAATGAAACTTGACAAAATAGCAACTCATAGGCTTTGCTTTCAGAGCTTGCTTTAAGGGTGTTGACAGTAGCCTGTAAGAAACAAAAGACTGACCGTTGAATTTGGATGGAATGAAAAAATCACCAAAAAATCTGGATGTTTTAGGATGAATTGGCTAAAATCAACTAGCAACGGAAATATCTTATGAATTTCCTGGGGGAAGAAAAAGGTAGATTTGTTATGATAAAAGGAAGGCAATCTGAATTTCAGGCTCCACTTCTTCCAGCTGCCTCGGGCTTCCATTGCAGGGCCTATCAGTTGAAGGGAATGGTATTTTCCTAGGACCAGAATATTTTTCCTGGAAGTGTGTCTGCAGCGATGCAGGAGCAATTTGAGGCACTACTTCCATGGCTATGTCAATTAACTGTGAGAACAAACCATTACAAGAAAGAATTGCTAAGGTTTGCTATTTCATTACTGCAGGCACCTACAGTAATAGTAATGCAGGACAGGGCACTGATCACTACAAAGCAGAGTCCCTCTAACAGGAAAACAGCTCAAGTGAACAGGAACAAGTGAAAGAAAGGGCTTGATAATCATGATCTATCAGTCTTAGAAATAGTAAAGCTAATTTATGAGAACTGCACTGTTTCCACTTTAACTATAGCATGCAAAGTTGGCATAAATAAGAGCTTACATCTTTGAGAAGTCTTCACAATATGCAAGTCCTAATCAGAGCTGACTGAAGAAAGGGTTATGCTAAAATACTTTATTTTTTTATTATTATTATTTAATTTACAGAACTTGCGCTCAAAAGAATTTGTTTCCTGTAAGGTGTGCAGTGTTGTTTAGAGGCCAGTCTTTCAGAGTATCTACATGCACGTACTGAGGGACGATTTTGCCCAAGGAATAATCTTAAATCATAAGCAGACATAGTTATTCCTTACACTGCTGAGTGGTTCCAAGTGAGCAAGCAACAGAGAAGTGGCAGCAACAATTATGTGACTTTTAAGCCTCTTAGCACAGACAGAGGGAAGTCATGGATAGTACTAGGGCATAATATCAGTTGTCTAAAAACCTGAAGCCAAGATCCAGGCAAGCCAGTGTTATTCAAACCTTACCAATAACTTCTAAAACAGTTTGCCAGGCCTGCACTTCCAAACAAAGATTTCCAGCATATTTCTTCCTAGCAGAGCCTCCTCTGTCCCATTTATCAGTTTTACAAACTCTGTTAATTTCTTTCCCATCAGATCCCAAGAAGCCTTTACCATTTCTGTGGTAGCAAGATCTGGACATCAGTTTCCATGCAACTTAGGGATTTTAATAATGATAGTCTGTCCTTTTCTGCAGGCCGGTTCCTACCTTTGGTGCATCATTAACAACATATTTGCTGTGATTGGACCATCTTCTTGATTTAACTAAGCTTGCAGGGAGGTTATATTCCTCTGCCTGCAGTGATCTTTGGTATCCTACATGTAATTTCTTTTTATAATCCCTAGAGTAGCAAGTAGCAAAGAGGAGTTTTAACTAATAAAAAGGTATTTGAACATTGGAAGCAATAAGAATTTGGCAGAAATGTACATTTGGACTGGGAAACTTAGTCCAAAATCTGAAGATAGCGTTGAAAAAGGGGGGGTCCCTAATTCAGCCACTCTTAGGTTTTCTGCTGTGCCTCAACAATGCACAAGACCTAGAGAATATGGCTTATTCAGCATGAAATTTTTCCTGTGTTCAGGGTCACAACACTGAAATTTACTTAAATATTTCAATTACTGCTGTATCCCTCTTCTTTTACCCAAAGGCATCCATTGAACTAAGTGGTGACACCTTTTTAAAGTTGCCTTTTAGAAGCTGAATGTACTTTGAAACCAGCTTTTTATTTTCTTGCAGTAGCAAAATAGTGGTTACATCGTAAAATTTTACATCACTTAAAGTGGTTTCATAAATAAACTTTTTATTTATTATTTATGTATTAGCTCTCTATATTGTGAAATACAACTGTGCGAGCACGAATCTAGGAAAAAAACTACATTCCTACCGTGAAAATATTTTTTGAAGCTCAGGAAAAGATTTGCAGCAGAAGAAAGTTGTTGTTTTTATCAGGTTATGCTTCCAAATCTAAAAGCAAACATCAGTTTCTCTAGTGAGAAGTGAGGTGCGTGACTGCCTCTGAGAGAAAGACCATCCTACGCTGGCAGCGAGATGTTCTTTTTTTGGTAATTCACAGACAAAACAAACGCTGAAGTACCTGGTGGTATGAAAAAAAGCGGGTTGACATTGGTAGGAGGGAATAGTGGTTGTTTACTTGGGCTAGAAATGCTTCTGTAAGGGGCAAACCTCATCTAACAGTAGGAATACTTGTTACATTAACAAGATTTACTGACAGACTCCATCTGTGCCTTCCCACCAAACAAGGTCACTCAGTTAGATCCTAAGGAGCCTAATGAGCAAAGTGCCAAGTCTCTGGAGTGATGGTGGAGGTTTGCTCTGACTTACGCCTCAGGCACATGCAATATTTTTAGTACTGGAAAATAAAATCAGGTAGAGGGAAAAAAAAGGTCATAATTTTTATCAGACTAATCCACCTTGAGAAATATCACTGTGTGTGCCTCTGCATGAACATACCTGGATATTTTTTCTCTCTTTTCCTGGTGATCTACAGTTTATTTTTCTCTTCTGCTTCAAAGTGGCCCTTGAGGCACTTCAGTGTCTTCATCTTGGCCATTCATTTCAGATCAGCATCTTGGTTATGGAAACTTCAGCCTGGTGGCAACCTGCCCATTCCTTTCAAAAGGCTGTAACAGCAACAGCATGTGTGGTGGTTTCCAAGTTGAGGGAGAACCTTATCCTTGGATTTTTGCTGTTTATATATTTTCTACTTGGAGTTTCTGAGATACAGTCTAGTCAATTTATAACAAATATTATGGTAAGTGCAGAGGAGAAAGGGACAAAAATAAATTTAGAGTATTGCATGGGGGGGGGCCAAAAAACTCTGCTAAACATTTTTAGTATTTATGAAGGAGTTGTTCCCAAAGACAAGCTGATAGTTTGCAAAAAAAAAAAAAAAAAAAGGCATATTTTTTAATTAATACACAAAATTTACAGCAGCATATAAGCTATCTGAAATTATTTAGATGCAAAGTAAAATAAAGAGGAAGAGCGTATTTTCCCTACACCTCGGAGCATGATGAGATGTGGAACTTATTACTGTCAGGTATGGTTGAAACCTAGTTTTAAATTGTTCATCTTCTAACCTACTAACAAAATAGTCTGAATGTGATCTCTAGTTTGAGTTCCTGTCATTCTGCACTTCCTTCTTATAATTGTTACAAAAATGTCCTCTGGAGTCATCTGAAACTGAACCCCAGGTACCACAAAGCCACTGTTCGACCTATTATCTATTCATATTTATCTGCTATTGCTAGGAATATCTCTTTTACTGTATGTTTACTGTTCAACTGCCAATACATTATGAACTGCCTGCAAAAAGCTGTCACCCTGTGTAACTGCTCAGTGAATAAAAGCATACTTGTCTAAACCTGTGACACAGGATTTAGGAGGCCGAAACTGCTTCCTTTTAGAAAAACAACACGGTGAAGCAACGGGATGAAAAGAGAAATTTAGAAGCATCTTCAGTGAAGGTTCTCTCAGTCCCATTCTTTAACATGCTGGAATGTTTCTGGAATGAAGTAGTGCTTCTCATGGTGAGTGATTTATTGGGTGATGTCTGGCTATCAGCAGCACAGCATGGAAAAGATATGACAGCAGATTTGGAGGAAGTGACTCCACCGTGCAGAATCTATTCTGCCTCACCTTCTGGCAGGTTTCTCTTCTGCCTTGGTGTAAGCAGTCAAGTTCTAGTGTATTGTATCCAGAACACTTCTTCATAGGGTGAGGATTTACACTGCCATTTGTGCGGCTTTACACTTAGTGAATGCAGCAGGACATCACAAAATTGTACACTTGGTGATCAGAATAGAGCATTAATTTAAAAGTTCTAGGGGATAAGCTTCCAGGAAAATGCACATGTACAAATGGATATTTCAGTATCCTGGAGAAAAATGTCTCTACAACTGTCAAGGGGCTCTGCACATTAACACTAGCACTCAGTTCAGAGCCTTCACCTCTTGCCACAGCACAGTGAGAATGTCCTGGATTGCCCAGGGCTTCTCAAATGGCAGATAAGATTGATATAAGATTACTACTGATATTTTAACAATACTCAAAAGTTTTTCTAAATTCTCCAGCTATAAGTGGTGGGTAATTACTTCAGCAATCTGAGCTATATTGAAGTAGGAACAGGTGTTTTTCCCTTTTCCCCCCTTGTTTCCTGTCATCTGACAAGCTTAAAAAATGAAATCTATGCTCATATATTCAAAACCTTATAATATAGTAACATATCTATTAATCCTAAAACGTGCTTTCTACTGACTGATAAACACAATTAAATGTTCTGAATGGTAAAGATGGAACAAAATCCACAGCAAGAGTGTTATTAATACACCAAGACAGAACAGAAACATGCCAGAAGGTGAGGCAGAATAGATTCTGCACTGTGCACAGAACAGCACATCACACTGCACACACACCTGAGGAGAAATGAAGGGTTAGGTTTCAGTGTCTCTCAGCTCTTCTCAGTAAGGAGCAGCCACTTGTTTCCTGAAATCCCTATCCCTCCATTCCCCAGTTGAGTCTGGCACACCACTCGGTATTTCCCAGCTCACGCTCTGTCTGGGCTGGCACACAGGTAGGTCCTGAAGTACACTGGGAACTTTACCCCTAGGTCACTGCACTCAGAATTTCCGAGAACCTGGAGAATTTGTTTTCTTTCCAGTCATATTACATTTCTGTTAGTAATTTTTTTTTTCCCCCCTTGTAAGCTTCCCCACGGTCGTACTTAGCTCAGAATTGTTGGTATCCGTGCTCCTTCCCTGGAAGCCCATCTCTCATTTCCCCCTGCCTTCACATCTGACCTAGGTCAGCCCTACGTCCTAGCTTGTCTTTTGCAGCGTTGCAGGAGTAAGACACGGGAATTGCACCTTGAGTCAGGCACTTCTCAGATCTGTCTTACCTAAACCCGCCGTCTGGTGTTTGAAAAATATCAGTTTCTTTGCTCTTACTTGAATAATATTTTGAAAAATGATGAGTTTTAGCTTGCTCTAAAACATCATTTGTGTTGGATTCTCCTTTATTTTTAGAAGTTTCTTTAGCTTTTATAGTTTTTGCATGGCAAAACAATGACCTCAGATGCCTCCTCTTGTCCTGGGTAAAGAGAAAAGAATTTTTCTCTAATATGTGTTTCAGCTCTTCTCCTGATCCTTATTGTTCAGTTATTCATTGAAACTAAAGGAGTGTGTATGCTTGGTTTTGTTTTGGTTTTTTTGTAAAGCAAATTATTGGTACAATATAATTTAAAAAAACGTATCTTAAACTGAAAGGAAAATTAGTGCTTGAAAAAAAGGGTTCAAAATACGTTTTGCTATAGAACCTCTTTACAACAGAAGTGTTGACTTCAAGAGATTACGCATATAATCAACAACAAGCCTTTTGTGTACATCTTACAATGCAAAAAACCACAAAGATCCACAGATGAAGCTATTAGGAAGAAAATATGCTGATACTGTATTGAATAGTCTTGCATAAATGAAAGAAAGTAAGGGTTACAAGAAACTTTAGGTAATCACTAAGAGTAAATTGCTTTTAGAGAGACAACTGGGTAACACAAACTCGTATGACATAACTATAAAGAGAGATAAATAATTTCTTGGGATCTTTCCATGTCCCTCATATAACCTTTCAATAAAAGATGTTGTAGGCTTGAGCAACTTCAAAAGCAACATAAATACATGAAAGAAACTAGAATGAAACATTGTAAACTTCTTGCAGAGGCATTAATTCATCAGCTGTTTCCTCTCAGGTTTTCATGGCCCAGGACCCAGGTGTAGGTGTGATGCCCTGGGTTGTCTCTGCCATATGCTCACTGGTGGGTGCATTTCCTCCAAGGTTTATCACAGCCTGAATCACCTGCAATTTTTTGATAAGTTTCAGATGGAGATGACCAAGGAACTGTAGAAAAATATATGGAAGAACGGCCAGGGAAAGGTAAAGAGAGGGACCATCTGAGTACAGTAACATTAGTCATAGGACAAGAACTTCATTTCCAGGGACTCATGCCCACTCACCACTGCTAAGGTCTGAACAGAGGGTGCTTAATGTTTAATTACTTCCAATAGACCTTAACGGGCAATTACTGGAGCACCTCACCCAATGACTGAGAAAGTCACAGGATCTGAGACTGTATTTCCATGAAAGATACCGCAATATTAACCACCACCACCACCTGTCTGCTTGTTGCATCTTAGTTGAAAAATCACCTTCATGAAGCAATGCTCTCTGTCTGCCAGCTGGGCTCCAGAGGATTTATCCAACCAATGATAGGACCTCCCATCTGCTGATTTTTCACTCGTTTATGCTTCCTGCCTCCCATCATAAACAAAGCATGTGGCAGAACCTCTAGTGAGATTACCATGGCAGTATTGCTCAGAGGGGCACTGACTGACAGTTCCAATGCCTCCATGTTCGATACTCTGTTTGCATGCAGGGAAAAGGTAACAATTATAACAGCAACTCTGTGATTGGATAATCTGCACAATGTTTCTGATCCATTTTTCATTAGAAAAAAAAAAAAAAAAAGAGGCACTTTTATGTGGCAGCCTCTACAGTGAAACTGATTTTAACTAGTTCTCCAGGGATTCCAGATATCACTTGACAACTTGAACAAAAGTGCTGCCTTTTCCATCAGTCTTTGTACCAGGTAATCATCTAACAGTTGCACGACTATTCAAGCGGCTTTAAGACATCTTTGCAGACAATTTCTGTCATCAGCATTGTGGAAATAGTCCCCCAAGTACCTGAGAATTTCTGTGGAGCTTATCTATCTGGAGTAATATATAAAGAAATTACAGCCCTTCTTAAGTAGTATTGATTAGAGATAGAGCTGTAGGAAAAAAAAACACCACACCAAACAAGCATCAAAAAAAGCCCCAAAACTACTGTATCTAAAAGTCTGTCTGGGTTTTGTTTGGGTTTTTTTGTTTGTTTTTGTGTGGGGTTTTTGTTTGGTTTTTTGTGTGTGTTTTTTTGTTTGCTTGTTGGTTAGTTTGTTTTTTGTTTTGGGTTTTTTTTTGGGTGGGAAGGGGGGCCGATTTGTCTGGTTGGTTTGATTTGATTTGTTTCTCAATTGTAGTTATTTAAACTATGCAAGCTTTATTCAGAAGTGAACGCCTGCTCTGTGCAGCCTGCCTTAACACAGTATTAGGCCCAGTCTTCTCATTAACAGATGATAAATCAAAGGAATTGGCTGGGAAAGTGTCAAAGAGAACTAAAAAATATTTCTCACCTACTCCATGTCACTCAGTGGCATAGACTCTTAGGGATAGATTCCTGTATATTTCTGCTTCTCCTTTATGTTTCTGAACTCAGGGTTTTCAAAATAAAATATTTTCTCAGAGGAAAAGACTACTAAAATGCTAAGCTGTGTGACCTAAGTGACAGATGTGCCATAAAGTCTGAAAATGGTGCCTCCCCTGGCTTTCTGAGGATGTCAGACAAGAAATTCCCAGAGCTTCCCTTTTTACAAAATAACAGTGCGAAAAAGGAAAATAAAAAGAAACCTGGTTGTGTGCTCTGATGGCGACAACTAATAGAGCTGCAAAGCGCTGTGCTAGCTGAGGACCAAGCCCTCTGTGGGCAGGGTGGGAGCAGGAGGGAAGAGCAAATATTTGCACTCAGAACTCTCCAAGGTCTTGAGAACGGCTGTCTTTCGTTTTGTATTGTGGGTTTTCTAAGCTGTCAAAAGTGAAAACAATACATATTCATTCAGGGAATAAGAATATAAACAAAAATGAGACCTATTTCC
>JAYRBT010000181.1:29972229-29990756 GCA_036023395.1 Myiotriccus ornatus | reverse complement strand
TATAATATTCTTAAGATTGCCTTAGTTATAAATCAAAGCTAATTACTTGAATTCTGTCTTAAAGTTAATTAATGGTATATTGCCTTGTACCTCATTGTATCTGAATACAAGTATCAAAAATCACAGGGAATTAAATTAGATGAAAAAAAATCTTTGATCATTAAAAGTATATACAGTTCTGTTTAAGTTATCAGTGCAGATGATTTGGTTGTTTACAACATAATTACTGATTTGACTATAAAAAAAAAAATTGCAAATTGTCTCACGTCAATTAACAGCACATAAATAATTCTGGCATGCATAAATATTTTACTGTATAAAACTGTAGCACATAACTTTTTATGGTGCTCTTAAAACAGGTCTAATGCAAAGTTAAAACCACAAAAAAACCCCAACCCTGTCTATGGGGGGAAAAGCCATCTCTCGTGAAGAGGACAAGAAATGAAGCTGCACCAGAACCTGCTAAGAAACTAAGAGTTACAAATAATATGAGTAGCGAAACATTGCAAAACTGCACAGCATTACAATGAACAGACACAGATACAACAAAATATGTGGATTAAGTCTGACTTTTGCCATCTCTTGACTTGATGGCACTGCTTAGCACCTGCAGAAATTTAGGAAGGTTCTCCAAACCAGTGCTTTCACTTCTGTGGCACATTGCCGCTCAAATTTTAAAGGGTAGGCAAAATCCCCAGTTGCAAAACAACAGCTAAGATTTTCCGATATATCTTTCTTTTCAGGTTTTAAAGGCAAAGATGGTCATTAAAAGGGTCTCACATCAGAAAATACTTGAGGAGCATATTGTATTCTGACTAAGATGTGGTTAAATATCAGGCTTTTCAGCCAAGCAGTATAAAAAATAAAATATCAGTATTTGGCAGTGGGTGATGGGAAGGTTAACACCGTGCTGTAATTCAAATAGAGACCCATAAACAAGTCAATTAAAATATATGGATTTATTATAGTGGCTCATTATCTGTTCGGTTTGTCTTCAGTAGTCTCCAGCGCTGTAAGAGTTAACTTTCATGCCTTTGCCCAGACCACATTTGTGTTTTGTTAAGATTAGTTGTTGAAGAAAACAACTGTACATCTTGGATCTTATACAGCAGAGCTGACACCGTTTATACTTGGTGGGCATCTGCTCCTTCAGTTTCTTAAGAATTCATAACTTTAACAGCAGCAATTTTTGGAAATAAAAACTCTTGTTAGTTTAGTTTAAGAAACCTTTTAATCTTGTCTATGCTATGAGGTGTTGGCTTGTAAAATACTTGTGCTTTTCTGAGTCAGGCTGGTAGAGCAGACTCTGTAAGTGATCGACTTGATGTCAGGCTCAGACCTTGTTTACTCAGTATTTATTTACATTCTTATTTGTTTCTTGTCATGAAGAGAAACTCCTCTTTTCTGAAAGGGGCAAGCTGAGGTGGAGTTGGCTGAGCAAGGGACATGTAACAGAGGTTACCAAACATTTTGCTTTTCTCAAATTAATTTACTTTACCCCAGAAAGAATAATAGCTCCAGATGTGTAAACAAAGCAATTTTTTCTGTAACATTTACATATGTAGCATTATTCACCAGGTTGTCTTTTCTTATTTAAAATGTTTGCCTTCAATTTACATGTACTGCCCTTTATGTGATTTTTGGACATTGACCACTTACATTTTAGGTCATTTACTGTTAATATAATCCTTAATATCAGTAGTTCAAGTTCTGCTGTAGGACACCAATCCTCATAATTGCCAGGAATTGTAGCCACTGGAAACAGTGGTCTTACAAGGAAGTTATAAAACATTACCATAAAATGTGAAAACATAAAATGGTAACATTATTAAATTTTTATTAATATTGAAAACAAAAAAGTCAGAATAATTGTCAAGGAAAACTTGGTAGCAATAATTAATTTTGATTATTAAGAGTATAAAAAAAGAGTTATATTAGAAAGGTCAGGAAACATTTGATTCTGGTGTGAAATCACTGCCCTTCAAACAATTTAGTTGAGTTTGACCAAGAGCTATCTTTGAGTTTAAGCCAACTGGCAAATAAATGAGTTAATTTCCCGGTTCTCTTCAAAGACAAGCTGAGATCCACAAGATGCCATCCCAAACAAGCAGCTTCCTCTGAAGGAATACCTCCAGGTATTAGAACTATTTTCCTCACAGGCATCATATAAAAAGGTTGTTCCTTGATTGCTACACTGATCTTGGAGCAGAAAGATCAGATATTTACAATATGCTTCCTTAACCTTCTTAAAACCATTTTTCCATACCTGTTATAAAGTCACACCTGGAATTCAAAATTCAAAATAGCTTCCTAGGAGAAAAGAAAGAAAGAAAAAAAAATAAATAAAGCAACATCCTGACTATTGCTGCAAGTATCTTAGTCAGTGTAAGAGAAGACAAAAATGTTAGGATGTGGCAAACAAGGAACAAAATTGATATATAATATTTGTGATGAAAATGGTTAAAATAAAGAGCTTTTCTGGGGTTGATAGGCTAATTTCTGATCTATCTTTTCCAAAGTCAGGACAAAGGCAGCATTAAGAAACTGGTGTTAAAAATACTCAGTTCATGAGTTTGGGGCTATTTCAAGCATAGCAAAAAGGAAATGCTGAGATAAATGCATGGATTGCGTATTGTAGAGCTATGCTTCTATGTAAATTTTCCTACAACAGAAGAGGAAAAGGGAATTCAAAGGTATTAAAAAGCAACAGATTTAAAATGTATTAAGACATTTTTACAAAGCATATAATTAACCTTTGAAACTTTTTGCCATAGGGTAGCACTGAGGTCAAGAACGTAGCAGGATTTAGAAAGAGTGGACATTTTTATGTACAATCAGAAGTTACCATGTTACATTAGAGTGCATAAAGTGCTTTTATAGAGGACATAAAGTCCAACACTTGAGGCCATAAGGCAACCACTAACTCATGGGGGTTAGGAGGAAATGTTTTTAGCTGGCAGGTTATTCTGTCGTGGCCGCTCCAGGGCTCCTTGGAGCTGCTGCCCTGCTTTGGCTACAGTCAGGAGAAGACGAGGTAGGTTGCCAGTCCATCACAGCATCATATGTTCATGTGTTTCATCTGTGCTCCTACTATTGCTTTTATTTTTATTCATTTATTTCTTCGCAACAGTGTTTTGCTAGCAGAGGTTTATTACAGGTAAATCCTGTCTGGTAATATTGTGTACATTTCTGCTCAGTAAAGGGAAATAACTGTGATTTCCTATGTAACAGATCCGCTACATACTCCTCATATTGAAGCAAACAAGTTGTTAATCCAAGGCAGATGTTGCAGTGTTTGTTTCACTCTGTGCTGAAGGAGTCAGCATATTTCCTTTCAGGGAAATGCTTTCAACTCAGCTCATTCTTCTGTTAATTCATGGTAACTGATTGTAAGAACTATGTTAGTAAAATTAATGTTTCAGAGCAGCCCTGCAAGGGATATTTTTAACATGCAGCACCACAGCCCTGTCTCTTGTCACTTGTGTCATCCTGTCATCGTGTACACTCTCAGACACAGGCAGGCTGATACTAATGAGCTCACCACTCCATGTTCCTCTAACATGAAGTTCACCACTAATGAGAAAAATTCCCAGACTGTACTCACACTCTAAATCAATTTGGCAAGATTGATCAAAATATTCATTAAAACAGTTTGTTCTTCAACTCAGCCTGAACCCTGCAGGCATATCTCTTGCTTCTGTGAGGGTTTGTGTGCGCGTCTGCATGCACATATGTGAGCGTAGGAATTAAAAACAAGTCAGCTGGTTTTCCTTCTCATGTTATTCAAGCACTACTTTCAGAAGTAAAAAAACCAAACAACCAAACAAGGCTGAATTCTCATTACTCTTTTCTCCTTGGGAAGTGCCCAGGAGTCCAGAAATGCTAAGAAAAATATTCTGCACGCCTCTTCTCATGTGCCTGTCAGCAGAAGGCCTGAGAATGACCAACATGAAGCGGCAAATTACCGTCAAAAGGGCAACAACCAAAATAACAAATGGGAATCTGTCAGAGAAAGAGAGACATCACTGGCCACACAACCCTGGGAATTTATTATATCTTTTGTCTGTCATCTGCATGCTAAATTTCCATGTCTTCCTTCAACAGAATTTCTGCTTACTTTGTCAGCCTTGATAAGTATAGGTTAGCTCACGCTGTCTACTCCTTCACACGCATTTCAAGATAAAACACAGTCCAGAGAGCCAGGGATGACATTAACTGACTAATGCTCAACGAGCTGGACTCTGCTCAGAAGGGTCTAGACAGAAAACCAGAGCAGCACAAATTGCAGTGAGAGATGAGTAGGGGATAGATTTACAAATCTCAGCTATGATGTTATCTGTCCCTCCAAAGGGACAAGAATAATTCATGTTGGTACCAGTTTAAAAGCCAGACACCCTGACTAGTCATATATTATATACTTCTGGTTCATTTCAGCAGTAGAGGAGGTTGCTGTTGGTCATCCAACTCCATCATTCATTGCCTAGAAACTAGGAGCTTTTTTTCAAAGGGCTAAGAGGAAAACTCAGGGAAATTTGAGCCAAACATGGTTTTAAAATACTTCATGTGTTACTGTTCACAGCATTGCAAACCCAATTTAGTTTACAACATTAAATACACAAACTGCGTCCCCAACAGCCTATTTCTTAGATATACTATGTGCTATAAAATGAGACCATGTTTTTCCAGGAAGTTTTCAGTGGGGTTATGAATCCAATCACTCAGAAACTGCAGACTAAACTCCACAGACAGTGTCCTGCTGGGTTGAAGCAGCAGGCTGTTGGTGGGGCTCTCACAGTGGGGGATCAGGAGGCACTCTGCCTTGGCTCAGAGTACGGAGTCTCAGCAGCCCAAGTTAAAAGAGACGCTAAGTATTCCTCTAAAAATTGGCAGTGGCACACAAAGGCAGTGGTCCACATTTCTTTGGATACGTCATTTCCTTTGTATTCAAAAGGTTTCAAATTAAAAATAGGTGCATCACTGACAGGGAAGCTCTGACCACCTGCAGAGTGGTATGAGGTTTTTATTTCCCATTTAAACACCGTTGGCTGTTCGGAAGTCATGGGTGTGGTCTGCTTCCATACTGAGGGGAGTGATTCTGAGCATCCCTGAATTTCCAGAGTGATGTACCAGCAGCCAACATGAACACATCCAAGTTGGTTGAGTTCACCCAAAGGAGAGATAACTCCCATACATGCAAGCCCTTAAAAATTAAACCCCTGTTTAAATGCAGTGATGCCAACTTTCTTCATAAGAGTAGTCCAAGCTTTGCCAATTCAGAAAACTGTTTTTTCCTTTAAAACAGAAAATAACGCTGCTAAGAAACAAGAAAACCTGCAATCATATTGTGCAGACGGGTTCTCTGGTGATGAGATAAAGGTGCTATTAACCAAATGCTCGTTTACAGGCATATCATCTGCCATGGAAAGTGAAGATCAGCTCTTATCACTTTCCTTTCACCGTGCAAGATCCTGGTTTTAATGTGCTTCCTGCTTGCCCGCTTTTATCTGGCTGGTGAGGTTTATTTCTCTTGACAGCAGCTGTCCCCAGGCATCCATTTCCACAAATAGAGGAAAAAGCAGATACCAGAATTGTTTGACTCTGTTCGGTGGATAGATTCTACTGAAGGCCACTGAAATTTTCAATAAAAGAGAAGTTTTAGGGAACTCAGATGCTAAGATCTTTCCAAAATATTTTCTATACCAATGCAACTCATTCAGGAATTAGTTAAAATTTCATTTATTCAGTTATTCAAAATATTTCTGCCAAAATCTTGAATCAAAAGAAAAAAAAAATTCTAAACAGAGTGTTGTCTAATGATAGGATATTGTCTAATTAAATATTATCTAATAATTCAAAACATAGTGTTATCTAATGGTGCGTCTCTCAAGTAGGTTATGTGAAGATTTTATTTTCTGCACTGGATTAATAATTGTACAGACAGTCAAGAAGGTTAAACATACAGTACCTCCTTTCCCATGTTTGATCTTAATAGGCTGACTCATTCATTTTAAAATCATGTAGGAAAAAAATTAATGAGAGTCATCTATTCAGAAGAGTGAGACCTTTGATTTACAAGAGACTTCTGAATTCCTCCATGCTCCCTCTACAGCTTTCTTTTTTTAATTGCCATGTTTCTTTTTCTGTAGCTTTGTGGGATCTCAGACATTTTCAGCATCAGTTGAAGATTCCTTCACTTAGTGCAGATTTTTATTTATAAATGTTTTCTCCTCAGAATCTTAGGCAGTAGATACAGAAGGAGATAGAGAAGTTTGGTTCAGTGACAGAAAATGCCCTGAATTTCTTTGCCGTGGAAACGGAGAGGCTTTGCAATGTTTTCTCTCATTTTTCCCCTCTCACTTCCCACCAGTGCCAGACGTTTCTAGGAGAGCTGCTGCAGCCCATGGCTGAAGGGAAAGGTCTCCTCCCCTACCCAAAGAAAGAAAGTTGAAAAGGTGTTGTGGCATGTGGCGTATTTATAGCTGCCTTCATCTCAGGTTTTGTGTATAAAGTAAAATGAGACAGTTACTCTTTTTGCAGTTCCAACAGATGTTTCCAATGCACGTTTTCTACAAACAGAAAATTACATTCATGTATAACAGAGAGGGTGGGTCAGACTTAAGTCTTGGTTACCATGTTGGTTTGGAAAAGCCTAAAACTTGGTCAGACCAAGACCAGTAAGCGATATCCTTGTTTTTCCTTACATTTCCTTCTTTCTTCAGGTCAACAACGTGTGCTGCTCTGTCCTGGTGTTAGGGGATGTTTGTGGGACTGGCAACTGTTAGGGAATGCTTTGTCCTTTGTGTGTGAGGAAGAAATTCAAGGAACTCAGTGCATAAACGAACACTATTGCATTGGTAAAAAAAAAAAAAAAAAAAAAAAGAAAGTCCTACAGCTCAAAAATTCATCCTAGGACCTTGAATTGTCTGTATGCCCCGAAAAAAGGTGGCCCATTTTCCAGCAGAAGGAGGAGGGCTCTGCCCTGCTCCCTGAGGCTCTGCTCCGTGCTCAGCGTGGTGTGGGGCTGTGCAGGGCCTGCAGGAGCCTTGGGGGAAGCAGTTTCTAGATTGCCTGTGCACCTCGGGGCCAGGCAGTGATTCTCTTCTCTAAACTCTGCTTCATGCAAGCTAACAAGGGGAGCCATTCTTTTCCAGGAGCCTGTTCTGTCGTCTGTTACATCAATTACATATTTGGAATCTTTCACGATAAAGATCCTATACGGTCTGAGACGTTGCTGCTCTTAACAGCTGTCACAACACTATGACTGCGCTGTATTGATATGTAGTTGTAAAAATAAATATTACCAGCAGCTCTAGCCCATCACACATTTTTGTTATTGGTCTTAATTGAAGCAGCATCTCCTTTTCCAGCAGCTTTTCAATATAGCAGACTTGATAAATCCTCCTCTCAGTATCTGGCTTGAACTACCACAGGCAAACTCGTCTGTTAATTAAATATAACACTTTCATTTGGATGCTTTTTCGATATGAACAGGCAGCAGAAGTAGGAAAGGATATTGGGTTTGAATGACAGTGATGAATAATATTAATATTTACCTGCTATCGGAATCTGGAGCTGCTCAAATGAGCTACAGAGTCTTAAAATCTTAATTAAAGGTTAATGAAAGAAAATATTGAAAAATCTACTCAAGGAACACCAAGTGAGAAAACAGGGTACTCTAACTCATCTACAATACTGACATTTTCAAGCAGAGAAATTGCAGGAATACAGCTGCCATAAGAGAGTCTGTGTAGCTTTGAATTCACCTTTTGGCTTTCTGACCTTTTGGGCTGCAGGTGCAGTCCCACACTCAATCTTCTTTTTTGCAAAAACATTCTTCTGTTAAAGGCAAAGATGGATTTGCAATATATCCATGTATCTCCATGAGTTCAGTCAGCAAATACTACTGAGATTCACAGGAAAGACTGGAAACATTACGATCAGATCTACAAAACAAAATATTCAAGAAGTATTGATACTATTCCTTTTGAACTCTGTAGAAAATTTGGACAAAAATTTTGCAACATAAAACAGTGAAATATTTTAATTGGTTGAAAGTCAGAGAGTGTATCTTCATTACATTCCTAATGTATGATACTTATTATGTATTAATAACACCTTATTATCTCTTGTCATGTATAATAAATATGGCACCTGAATATTAATTTAGTGTTTTATGCCAGCTAATAAGGTTTGAAAATAGAAGCTCTGATTTCTTGCACAGCTCAGATGTTCTTTCAGAGTAAGATACCTCTCTTAGGGAATGGTAAATTTATAGACCTCAGCATACGTAAGCTTGGACTCATGTAGAGATGCCAGTTTTATTAAATACTCTATATTTGAAACTGAATTTAGGATTAATTTTATGCTTTCATGTTTGTTTAAATATTAGAGGAATGTACATTTGCTCCTTTGTTTTGTGTTAGACCCTCAGCTTTAAAGCTGCTGCTGCATTTGAATTAAAGAATAATCTGTTTTGAATCTGCAGAAACACCAATAATGCTGCAAAAGTAAAACACTTGGGAAGTTCATCCTTATGAGTATACATTTTTCCCTCTGGCAATTGTATCATGACTAATCAGACGCAAAAAGCGTGTCATTATCAATTCAGTACTGAACATGAATATGTACAGAGCTAAAACTACACAGGTAAAACTTACAGTGTCATTGCTTCTTACCTCGCAGACTTTTCAAGAGGCCCAGGTGCTTCATATTTATAGCACATTGTCAGCTGTGGTATCTACCCTGCGATCACAGGGAGGGTCAAGATTTTCTTTATAAAGAGTAATAATTATGAGTGCTTCTTTGGATGCTAAATTTAGTAATCTTTCATGAAGCCGTGTTTCTCAAGAGTTGATGGACAGTCTGATGGACAGATCTCTTTAAGTGTTCTTGAAATCACAAAATGTACTTTACCAATCACTTCGGAAGACCTTTGTTTACTACCTGATTGCAGAAGGAGTAATAGGTATAATATCAGTACAGTGCTGCCATCAATACTAATATCAGTAAACATTAATTTATTAATTTATGTATATGTAAGAGGCAAAGGTCAGGGGGAAATTTGCGATGACAACATAGATATGTAAATGAAAATTATTCTTTACAGGGGAGTGCTTCAAAATCAGAAGCTTGTTCTTAATGTCTACTAGTCTCTCTGGTGTATTGGATATGTACCCATGAGTCAAATCCTCAGATTTCTTCTAGGCAAGCAATAGTTCTTTTTCAGCATCCCAGAAACACATCCTTTATAAGGTCACTTATGAAAAAAATGAAATATGCAATATGCTGTGGTATCCAGCACTAATACTTACACAAAGGTGATCTCATGGATATAGCTCCTGGCAAACAAAAAGTAACTCACCTGCCGTTACGTCCTTCTCTTTCTCTTAAAAGGAAGTCACTGGGGTTCATAAAAGATGCATGTTCCACTTCTATTCTGAAACTGTTCTTATCTGAAGAATGGTCCAGTGGAAACCCAGTTAGCTCAGGACAGATTTACTTAATTACTTGAGAACTTGCATATAAGTTATGAGTATAATTAACCAAAGTATTCAATACTATACATATCATAGGCACGGACCTTGACCTAAGGCAGTCCTTATCAACTATGGCATAGTTAGTTGTCATCAAGTGTTATTACACTTTAAAACTTGTGGTTGTATTGGAGAGTTATTTATTGATGTGTCTTAGGAGGATATTGCACCAGAGGCCATTTCGACCATGATAAACAATTTATTATAAGCTTCTTACCAGACATACTTATTTTAAAGCATGATATTATGGTGAGAAAGAAGGTGGGAACTGCTGCCAAAGGCAAAGAGTATCTTCAGATTATCTCAGTAAAGTTCACTACCTGGCTATAACACCGAGCAAATGCTTCTACCTCTCTAATAATTCTTCAGTGGAGACATACCCCACAGATCCTCTCTGACACATTAGCTAGCTTTTAAATCCATGACTCACCTGAGACAAAAACTTTATCTGTTTCAACACAAGTGGCCTGAAAATACCATGTCATAAACTTTTGGGAATGGCCTCTGTTTCTAATAAATTCCAAGTGTCCCCGAGCCCTGGTGGTAAGACACAAGTCAGAAATACGATGGCACAAACTGACTGTCAAGTGCTTTGCCTTAGTCAGATGACCTGGGTGGACTGTGGGTGTTCTGATTTCTTCTGCTGAATTTGGTAGAATTTTTTAAATTTTTTTTCTGTCTGTTTAAAGGGTCGTCTGGGTCATGGTGACGGTCCTGAATTTCTCTAAATTATTTATTAGAAATGAAAAATAAATTTTAAAGTCAGCAATATATTGTTGATTTTTTTCTGATTGATTATTAGTTGTTAGTTATTTATTTTTATTGTTGAAATCCTATCCTGATTTTGAGATAGGAAATAGAAATGGAATAGAAAACTCAGAACACTTTGAAAGAAGATACAAAATATTTCAGAATTTTTTGGTAGTAGTAAAAATAACAACAAAAATGCATTTTCTAACAACCCTATAAGCCCCCAGCTATGGGATAGGTAAAACATATGATTAGCTTGTAATTAATGTGTTAAATCTTAGTTATATGCTTCTGTTATCCTGGAGCATCCTTTTCAGTTTGTTTTAGAACTAAATTAATCACAGTACCATTCCAATATTTTTTGCTATGGAGATTTATCATATTTGCCAAGATTTTTGCGGTAGAATCATATTTCTTGCAAAATTCAGTAATGAACCAAATGTTGAACCGTGGCTGTAGCTTTTTGTCTTGTTTTCATTCATGCCATTAAATACCTAACGTATTTGTGCTACATATCTCTCTCAAACTAAGAAATAATTTCCCAAATCAAACCTTTGTGGGTTTGTTTGTTTGTTTTTTTTTTGGTAAAAAATGCTCAAGAGACCATTAAAATAAAATAATCAGGACCCTAGTAGAGCATTTCTACACAGCCTTCTAGGGTAACTCTACATCCTCCTACATATGTTTTCATTCATTTTTGTTCTTCTTTTTTCTTCTTTTCTTCCTATGTGCTTAAGTAGTGTGGAAATTAAAACCTACTTAATAATGCAATTATATTTCCCCGAAAAATAATCTAAGGAAGTTTTAAATGTGATTTTATCACTGACTTATATTCTCAAGTTCCCATCAGTAAGTCCATAGCACTATATATAATTTCTCATAAATTGGTTACCACCACATATCTTTATAAATAGAAGAGACCTTTCTGTTTGTCCAATTCCCTCATATATCCCATCAGATGAATATATTTCTGTGTGCATCTAGAAGACTTAAAAAAAAAAAAATCACCTTATGCAAATTCATTTTCCATTTTCTTAGCATTATGAGACACTTATTTAAAAGCAGCTTGCTACGAAAACAAGATCTATGTAGGCTGGTGTATTCTAAATTAGTTTTTGAGAGCCCCATTATAATGTAACTATTCATTGAAGAGTACTCTGATAAATGTCCACTTTGATCTGTATGGCTGGTGTGACACTCCAAATGGAAATGCAGATCCATTGGAAGGAGCCTGATTGAACCAGATACACCAGAAAGAAATTAAGATGCAAGAAATGTTGTTTAATCAGGCTGTGATTGTACTAATTTAACTCATCTGGGAAGCGAAGGGTCATAACTTGGACAGTGCAGATCATGATTATTTCTTTAATCATTTCCACGTGGTAGGAGGCAGGGATTGCCTGCCCTCTGCAGCTGGGCCTGAGCCTGTTTGCAGAATAGAAACTGAGGCCAGAGCAGAGGCAGATGCTCCTCCTAAACTCACGGGCAACCGAAAGGCATGACTGCCCCTGGACAAGGTGTGTGTCATATCAGTGCCAGAAAGCCTCCCCCAGAGAGCAAAAGGGAGAAGTACAGAGGAGTGTAAAATACTCCTAAGCCACTGTGGTAAATCCACAACTTGGAAAAGGGATTAGCAGCTTGCCACTGCAGCTCAGCTATCTAGCCTCTTGAAGGTGTGCCTCCCATCAAGGGTAATTTCAAGCATGATTTATCAGGGACCCAAAAACCAACGGGTGAGGAACTCCACTAAACACCTGACATCTGCCAACTGCAGCAGCATGCACCCAGCTCTGTTCCGATAACTTTCCAAAAGTGCCGTGATCCAGCAACTCTCTAAAATGCCATGGTTAAAAAAATAAAACACTTTGCCCACGTCAGTGTTATTTTTAAAACTTCCTGATATTTTATAGGATAGCTCATGCGTAAAAATGGATGCCATATTAATTCTATGGGAAGTTGGGAGTTGTTATTCTGAGTGTGAGGGGACTCACACTTTAGGACTCGTGATTCATTATACTTAATCCACCTTATATATGCAATCTGTATGAGTCAATGATTTACACATAAATGATTCTTCCCTCTGTATTTTAAAGGATGTCTCCCTGAATAAATCTGCTTTAGATTTTCTCTGTCTCCTCCAGTATCTTAGAAGTTCCCCGTCCCTTCCTCTGAGTGACACTGTGCTGTAAAAACACCACAAAAAAGTGTACCTGCAGAACTGAGGGGAAAATGACATGGGCCAAAACAGGGAATAGGACTTGGATGCCAGCTTTGTTGTGGAAAAAATATATGTCTTTGCAATCCCAGACTCAAATTTTCCCATGCTTTAGAGTACCTATTAATGTATTTTCCACATCATTCCCACTGAACATCACCCCCCACCAGTTCAGTGTGCTGACGGGAAGTGCACTGTATGTGTCACTCTTCCATCTTTTCCTTTGTCATTTCTGACATGGAAGAATTAATTGTTCTACTTATGTAAGACAATTCTTTAGGGACATCACATTAGGGTAATTGTTTATAAACATTTTCCTCCCTTGCAAAAGGAAATATGTGCATACAGAAAGCAAGATATTTTAAATACAATATTATTGTTCTATGAAATAAGGGGACCGGGAACAACATACTGAAATCTACTTTCCATAAATCTGTCACTTTTCTGGAATTAGTTCAGGGACGTGCTGAAGCCAGTAACAAAAGCCCCATGATATTCTGGAATGCATAGTAATAGAAAATAAGCATGCCTCTGTAAAATTTTCCTTTCATTTGACAGTGATCTCATTTCAAATGGCAAACCTCTGCATTATGAAAGTAGGTGTCTGTATTGGGTTTGCATGGCATGCAGAAGCTTCCCCATGTCTGATGGAGTCAAGACACGGTGGCTCCAAGACAGACCCACTGCTGGTCCGGGACGAGCCCATCAGTGCCTCTGGGATAACAAGGGGAAAAATCTTGCACAACTGCAGCCAGAGGAGAGGGGAGTGAGGATGTGTGAGAGAAACAACTATCCTGAAGTCGAGTCTGTTTTACCTGTGATGGTAAATTCTGAGTGATCTCTCCCTGCCCTTATCCCAGCCCACAAATCTTTCGTTATTTGCTCTCCCCTGTCCAGCTGAGGAGGGGAAGGATAGAGTGGCTTTGGTGGGCACCTGGCATCCAGCCAGGGTCAACCCACCACGGTATCTTTTCAGTTTACAATACTGAAAAAAAATTGAAATTGCAACCTGTGTAGCAAGAGGCAAGGCACCTTTGGCTCACAGTGTCTCCCCACGAATACTCATCATCTTTCAGCAGTGTCTAGCTATTAGCAATTTATTTGGTATGAATACAATAAAAACTTATTCTCTAAAGCTTTATCTTGTGCTTTTTGAAGTCGATAGGATTTTTTTCATTGACATTAAAGTGGGGTCAAAATCCTAATTAACAGCGTCAGCTCCATCTATCATTCAAAGGTGTTTCATAATGAAACATAATTACCAGAACAGGTTAAAATGCAAGTATTAAATGTACCTTCAAAATATAAGTATTAAAAGAGAACAAGTGCAGATGAAGCGTAAAACCTTTGAGATGCTGAATACCTTCCGATGTTGCACATCGTTTGGTTACTTTGTTATTTTATATCCTGGTGAGGTTTCCTGGGCTTCTGTAGAGACGGTGTTTGTAGGCTCACACCCCTGGGTAGCCCTGGAATCAGCTTCCAGGTACCCAGACACTGCCCAGAGCTCTCGAGGCACTGTTCTCTTCTGGCCTTGTGATAGCGCCTTTACAGGGTTGTCTGCATGATTCTGTACTGAAAAGTTTTAACAAGTAAAACAGACTTCTCCCTGCTCAGAGTTGGGGAGGCTGTGAATAGTCCTTGAAGGTATGAGGAATTTTCTGCATTAAAAGCAGTGAACAAACACAGTGGAAAGAATTTGCAGTAGGGTAGTGCATGCTGTGTGAGAATGTATGTAAAGGTAAGCATAAAATATTTAGAATGGAAATATCCTCTTTTGGATTGCATTTCAATTGTCTCCCTAAAGTTAAAGTGCATGCATACCCACTGCCCACCCAACTGCAGCAACATTAGTTTCTCTGTTTCAGACAGCTCAGTCTTCTTATATTTTACATGTGATTGCTGTTTAAATTTTTTTGATTTGTAGTGTCTTCACTTATCCTGTAGAAATTCAGTATTTCAAAAAGAGGAACAAAATGCGTGGTATACAATGATCTCCCTATAAAAATCTAAGTGTAGTTCCTCAAAACTTTATGTATAATCATATAAGCAAAGGAATCGCAGCATGGCTTTTTAGGATTATTTAGGAGCACGGAATTGGTAAGAGTATTAAACAAAACCCATAGTAGATAATCCTAAGAAGTGTACAAAAACCTCTTTGGGCCTTGCAGTATAAAATCTTCCACAGGAATTTGCTTGAGGCATTATGAGCTCTAAATGAACGAGGTGCATTACGGTAGATCAGAGTATGCAAGAGGTCTGCAGAACGTTTCTTCAGAATAGGTGTTTTCAGCATAGGTATTAAGCTCAAGCAATTAAGTGAAAACTTGATATTTAAGACTAAAAATAGTCAAACCTGTGGGAATAATATTTTACAGTTAACAAGAAAGGTCTGGCCTTACGTTTCACTTAAAAGAGATTAGCTTCTATAGGCCGGTTGCTGTCAGCGTCGTTTGCTTCCCTCATCTCTACATATGGTGAAAGGAATCTTTAAAATTCGCAGGGAAATAACTGAAAAAAATATTTTATGTAAACAATTATGCTTCTGAATAGCAGCCAAGAGAAAATGGGTGTCTGGTTCAGTACAAATCACTCTCTATTACCAAAAATCTCTGGCAAACAAACTGCATCGGTAGGGTGTTCAAAATAGCCTCACTGAGTTAAAATAGTGTCTCACTGAAAACCAAGTAAAGAAAACAACACCCTGGGGCCATACAGGTTTCTTTGAAAGTGCCACATGTCTGCAGCCTTCTTGTCTCTGGGAAATGAAAAGAGAAAATGGTCCAGCCAGGCTCCCAGAGCAGACACCGTCTCCAACGGGCCATCCCTATGCAGAGCTGCAGGTCCAGGGGTTTTGCGTCTCCCTTGGTGGTGCTCCCAGAGCTTTCTGGGAGTTCTATCAACAGAACATGCTGAGCAGAAGGCAGAGAAAATTTATACTTCTTTTTGCTACCAGGGAAGGGACTCAAACTGGACTGTAGAGTCTCCCTGTGGGTATTGTATTCACCACCAGGAAGTGGCTCTTCCCAGAAAAACGCCTCCTTCTGACACAAAGTTTCGTAACTTTTTGCCCTAGTCCACTGTAAATCCTGACGATAAGACTCCCATCTTCCAAAAAGTTAAAATAGATACATGTAAAAATGCTAACATATCCTCGTAATTTCCTTTTTCTTCTTCAAGAATATGTTTTCCTAAAATTTAATTAAGTGGTGATAAATTTTTACAAAAAGTAGTCTTGTTCAGTTAAAGCTTCAGAAGTCTTTCTGGAATGAAAAAAGGCTTTGTTTTAACAGAACCAGAAGCTTAAAATTACCTAGGTAATGTAGAAGAAAAATAAATTTTAAACTCCTAAGTGGTTTATGAGGAGCCCATTAAATTGAGGTACTGCCCATTGAAGACCTAAGACAGCAGCAGTGGCATTTGCCAAAACAGTTAAGCAGCACTACTTTAATAATATATTAGACTAAAATTCTAATTATGATTTATTATGTCTCATAATAATGTACTTGGAAAAGCAAATCCAGCCTCCTGAGTATTTAGCATTTGAATGCTAAACAGATGCTGAACATTTATAAGGTAATTTTAAAAAATAACATTTCTGATGCACAAAACTGAAATGCTTTGAAAATCTCTTAATAATGTTAATGCATCAGCAAGAAAAAACAAACAAAACACTTCACAAAAGTGAATCAGATGTAGTAAATAAAATCAGTGGAAAAAACTAATTAATCACAAAAATATAATTTAAAGTAAGATTTACGGTAAAATACTAATTTATGAAGAGTAATAGTCATGTTAGTAGAGGGTAAAAAAATACTTAAAAATTTAATCAAATTCCAAGTAATAGCTAGTTATTTTCTGATCTGATTGTTTTTAAATGGTACTAGAGCTTCTGTTGGAAGTCCTCCAAAAACCATCTTGGTTTCTAGGACTTTCTTTGTGATTATTCCTTAGTCCTGTATATTCCAATAACTGGGAAGATCCTCCAGAGAATAAGACAAGGTTTTGAGGACTGTGGTTCTGGATTTTGACACCTAAATCATACCTGTCACACTTGGAGCACCAGTCCCTTTTGAAGATCATGATATAAGTAAAGCAGAAATCATCAAACTAAGCCTAGAGCTCCTAAAGGCTTAAATTAGTACAGTCATCATGGGTCCACTCTTGTACAAATGTGATAGATATATATTTAAATATAGATCAATCTAAAAATTATTCTGCATAGAGAGAATTATTGTAGGTAAAATAAAATATGCCAGGTCCTTGTCTTAGAAAATAGAGCCTTTTTTAACAGTGGGGACAGAGCCAGTGTTGCCTAGGGCAATGGCAAAATGAGTTAAAAACAATCATACCAAGAAGCTATCTTCATTAAAGTGTATTATTTAATATAAAGCTTGAGCAAATTAAGCCAGACCATATAGTGAAAAACAAAATGTCTAATTTCTACTTTTAAAGGAAAAAAAAAGAAGACATTTTAATTCCAAACTCTTATGTTTCTGAGAGTCCTTGACTTATAATGATAGGTTGCATTTTGAATAAATCAATTGCAGTGTTCTCCACTTGGAATATATAATCTATTTCAAATTCCAGATTTCATTGCATACCACTCTCATTTATGTCTTCTCTACAACTGCAATTATTTAAAGAAAATGGAAGAAGCAAAAATAACTCCATTTTCAGGATCATGATTGAAGGTGTAAAATAACTACTGAAAGCAGTATATCTACTTCATTTCAGAGTTGGGAGACTGTGGACAATTTTCATGAGCAAATATCCTGGAATTTTGCCTAGCTTTTGCTGACCCATGCTTTATTTTTGTTCTGCTTCATACCTGTCTTGTGTGCATTCAGCCTAAAATCTCTAGTCCTTGTACAGGCAAGGCAAATAAGCTTCTCCCAATGCACTTGACATGGTGAGCTAAGAGTTGAGACCAACCTGAGAATTAAGAGATGAGGAATGACTAAGATGGCAGGAGGTAGTTTTTGCTGGGTCACAACTTTGCATTACTTGCAATAGGAAATGTTTTTGATTTTTTTTTTCTCAGTAAATTCCCCACTGATTCCTGGGAGCTTCATTTGTGTTTGTAAGTCATCTTCGTTTTGGCATCGTGTGCCTCACAGCAGAAAAAAAACAGAATGGAAGAAACACTTATCTCACTCTCCCCAGTTGTATCTGCTTTTCTCACTGGTAATTTGGGGTTTTTTAGGGGAGGTTTGAAGTCAATTTACCAAATGACTGTGTTGTTAGGATTTTAGGCCGGTAAGTATGGTAGCTTCTGTGATCTGTTTTATTCTTGTGCCTTTTGCCTTTCTGCTGGCTCACCCCACATAAAAACTCTGCTTGTGCTATGTTTTTTCAAAATGTTCCTCCTCTTCCCACCTTGAGAAGATGTATATTTACATCAACTGAAAAGAAGAAAATATAATTGAATGATCTTATTATTTTTCAGTGTTTTTCCTCATGTTCTTAATGTCTCTTATCTCTTGCTTTTTTTGTTCAGTCTCTCACTGGTTCTAATCTGCTCTCACTTTTTTCTAGTGATCTGTAATTTCATAGAAGCACTAGCAACGCAGTTAATGCAAGATCTTTATGTAGGCATTACTGTGACAGCTGAACTTGTTGAGTGATCTCTTTGCCCAGCACTACCTCTGTGTCAGCCAGACTCACTATCACTCACTATCAGATTTTACAAACTGCACCTTATTTACTAAATCAGACAGGTGAAACAAAACCTTTTCACCTTTTCTCGACATGCTTTCGGCATGCAGTCGTTGTGGAATGTTGCCAATAACAATCTTTCTCCAGTAATATTCTGTTTCTCTCTTGTGCTTTCAGAATTAGGCTCCCAAAATACCTTGTAAAAAAGCAAGGACTAGACTTTGACTCACTCACGTGCTGATTCCCAGAGCACAGCTGAAGGAGTGCAGGAGGGTCACGAGAATAAGCTGTGCACTAGCTCCACAAAAGCTGGCCATAGCAGACAGCCATGTGGCTGATGATGTGAAGCAGTTTCTCCTTGCCACAAAAAA
>JAYRBT010000181.1:29952382-29971606 GCA_036023395.1 Myiotriccus ornatus | reverse complement strand
CTAGCTCCACAAAAGCTGGCCATAGCAGACAGCCATGTGGCTGATGATGTGAAGCAGTTTCTCCTTGCCACAAAAAAGTAAAACAGAAGCCCAGCCTGGTCCAGCAGGTCCCTGTGCCCACAGGAGCCCTTCCGGCAGGTCCCTTCCCCCTTTCAGAGTCATATCAGGGTGAAACAAGAGGCAATAACTGGCAGCCCTGGCTAGTGTTACATTCAGAATGGGACAAAGTGCAAAGCAGAGTGAGACGGGAAAATGAATTTTAGCATGAAGCCCTGAGTGCCAAGACATGAACACTGACCCTACTATAAGCTAATAAAAGCATTTGAAAACATTTTGAAAATACCCACACAGACCTCTGTAAATTGTGCTCTAAAGTGACAACGATGTGCTCTACAGAGGTCCTTCCTCGGGTTCATTTTCTCTTGTGATACAGGAGAATGCTATCTGCTTTTCCAAGGAGGAAAATTTGGTCCATATGACCAAGCACAACATCTCAATGTTTATATTGAAGAGTTATCCAAATTTCATCCAAAGAGGAGAGAAAAAAACCTTTTAGGTCCTGATACATAGGAGTCTAATGGAACTGTATAATTCCAGTCATGTGAATCGCTCCGTAGCAATGCTTTTAAAGGTGTAAAAAGAGTCCAGGACAACTGAATTTTAGAAGAGATGTTTCCTAGAAGGATCTCTGACTGCCTCCCCTGCTGCTTTGATCAGAAGTGTAGGGCAAGAGGAATAAGTCCCTTATTGTTAAGGTCAGGTCCAGATCCTCTTTCAGTCCCTTCAGTTTGAATATTTTACATTCAAATCAAAGAGCAGTGTCTTAAAGTAGGAATTAGATATATGAAATCAGTGCTCTGAAGTCATGTCAGTAGATGAGTTTTGTTCTATCTTCAGCTTCATCAAACAAATCTTCTCAAACACAGCTCCCTGTTTGTGACTTCCCATCAGCACTGGAACATGGCAAGGCATGTCTTGTCTGTGCATCTGGCTTTGGATTTAAACTGCACTAATTGCTTTCACCTCCTCCCAAGCATAGACAGATAGAGTACTGTGTTCACTGAAAAATGTCACTTCCAGCATGTGGTTGGCATAATGTTTCATGAAATTTACTTTAAAAATGTATTTCTGACCAGAAACAGAACACCAAAATACTTCAAGGCATCTCTTCTTGCCCTCTCTATGACTCGTTCTTGCACTTACAGATTGGAAGCTATTTTAGATAAATAGGATAAAGAGAACTGCCAGATCAGGATTATTTCACATATGGATGTTTGTACATAAATACTTTCCTAATCAGACTATTTGGATGTGAGCAGATCCATTAACTTCAAAGTGAACTGCACCTGTAACTGTATTTACAGGAATATAATAATTATTAAAAATACACATATGCTATGGCGTTTTGTGTGGGAAAGAATCCTTGCCATTTCTCCATTTTTTTCTAGTAGTTATTAATTCTATGCAAAATGCTTAAGATGTTAGAACTAAAATGCATTAAAGAAATCTCTTTATTGCAAGCTAAAACACGTATAACAAATGTAGAGCAGTTTTGTCTCCAGTAATTGCAGATCAGTCTTTGGAGAGATCTATTTCGCTTTATCAGGTAATCACATAAATTAGGTCAGGTTTGCAGTTCATTGTGAGACCAATTATGAAAATATATGAACCATGATGTATTTTTTTCTCTTTGAATCTTTATATAAGACCTTGCCACTGACTTTATTTGTAGAAGAAAAAAGCCATTAGATTATGAGATATTGTTGTTTATGACTTGTATTACAGTGGCACCAGGCTGCCTCACATTAGATGACATTTCCATTACGTAACAAATTATGAACTTTAGGTAGATTACAGTCCAAAGTGGAAAGACAGATCAGGGAATTACTCAGAGTTCCTTATTTCCAGCTAAAAGAAAAAAGCCAAAAAACCTGACTGATAATATGGTCTTCTGATCTGAAGCAATGAAACTAAGTGTAGGCACGGAAGGAGTTCCCTTCCTGGTCAGAAAGATAAAGACACTAGTTTAATACTAAGCACATGCTACTCCTATTGAATAAACAAGGACTTATTTTTAAGATTAAACACGTTTCTCCAGGGTTTTCTTAACTGGCAATCAAAATGACTTGTACAGTCACAGGGGGTGTTCGTGGCATAGGGGATGCAGGATTTCTTAAATCACAGTGAAGTTTATCAGCTCTGAGATTTCCGTGAAAACAATTGAAAAATAACTTTTTTAGATATTACATACTCATGGTAATTCCTGTAATAACTAAGTGCATAGTTACAGGTAAAATGGTATCTAACAAAATCCCTTCCACTTTACTTGCTAACACCAGATACAATTTATATTTTCCAGAATCCAGTAATCCAGAAATACACGGCTAAGCATTTAAGACAGGGTGCCTAGAACTGAGAATCTTACAGCCTGACTGGGACATGAAAGGTGTCAGCCAAGGCAGAAGGCAGCAGATGAAAAGATGGTGTTTGCTGTTAGTTTGATAATAAGAGGGTGAGTGCTCCAAAGTTCACTCACAATTCTCTGGTATCTTGCAATAACTAAAAAGTCTTTTGACAGCAACACAATAACACATTTTATATAAAAGTTACAATTTGGTAACCTTTCACAATTTCACTGCCTCCATCTCATTGCATAGGACCATGATGGGGTCCCTTTGAAAGGATGAGAGATAAGAGAATGAAAAAAGAAAGAAAGTGTGGGAGGGAGAAAAAGGTAAAAGGTTTCTGCTAGGGGTTCTAAATTAATACATTATTGATCAAAACTTGAATCAGCAAAGTTCAATGATTTGGTCACAACTAGCCTTTATTCTTTCCATCAATTCATATACAGTCAATATCCTATTATATTGCTACTTTGAAAGGATGTCTAGAGGAATAATGTGCTTGAACAATGCGTTCCAGTGAACATATCTGATTGCAGCTGTGGGATTCATTTTTTTCTCGGTTATCCAAGAAATAAATAGGATCTGTAAAGCACACAAATGGCACAAGTACTACTGCAACAGTTTGGGCACTGATACGTACCTGACATTGGTGAAATCTGTACCACTACCTAGAAGCATGAAAGAAAGGTTTGCTTTTTTTAATACATATATGCTTGAGCGAATGCTTCTACTTCTTCTGAATTCCCCAGGAAATAGTATCTGCTGTGCACCTCAAGCCAGTGTTAACATTCTGGGTAACTTCATTCACCGTATCATGTCGAAATCAGCATTTAGGTGATTACAGCTCAGTGTAATTAGCTGTGCATATTAGATGAGCAGAAATGCACCCTGTAGTTGATTACACTGATTTTCAGCCCACAGTGGCAAACACGCTTACATGTACCCGGTGCTCAGGGCACCAGCCTTGGCTGGGCTCGCTGTGCCTGTGGTGTTATCCCCCTGGGGAAGGGGGTGCTGGGGGGGCACAGCACCCTGCAGGCCAGATGCACCCCTGGCTAACCTGTTATAACAGGAGCTATGGGATCCCTGCCAGTGGAGGTTTGGACTGCTTTGCCCAAGAAGGCAAAAAAAATAGCCAAAAGAGGCGGTAATATTGACAATACAAAGGGAAAAAAAGTGTCAGAAAAGGAGACCTTTTGGTTAGAAACCAGTTATTGATAAGAATACGTAATGTAGATAACATAGAAATAATCTATGTTATATACATGGTGGTTAATAGCGTAGTGGTGAGTTTTAGATGTCTTGCTTGTCTGTTCAGTTACAAGGATAACATCTAATCCTTTGATTCCTTGGAAAACACTTATTTTAAGACAACTGGACTGAGAGTAAAGTACTAGGCACTCTATTTCATTTTGGTTTGGTTTTTTTATGAGCAACGAAATAAAAATGAAAGTGATGGTGATTAGCTATGGAGTTGTGCAGCACCCTCTGCTAACTTGCAGCAGATCTGGCTCTACAGAGAAATGAAAGAGTTCAGAGAAATGTCTTTGCCTTTCCCTTTTTCCAATTTTTTTTTCTTTTTCTTTCTTTTTCTTTTCCTTGTTTCTTTTGTTTTGAAATAGCTCGAAGAGCCAGAGAAGCTGCAGGATAATGAGGTTGTTACCAAACAATAAAGCTGCCTCCCCATCCCCTTTGGTGTCTAACCAGATTTAATGTCAAAAGCCCTGTTAGCATAATGTGAGAGGTAGGATAATCAGTGGAGCTTTGTCCCTCCCTCTGCATTTCTCAGGAAGGGAAGGGAGTGCTGGCTGGAAGCACTGCTGGGGTGGGAATGTCGTGGGGGTGGGGTTGCTGTGGAAGGACAGGAGCACCCTGACCTTGATACCCGCAAAGGGGAAATCCGTGTTCTCGGGGCCCTTAAGCTTGACCTGTAAATACTGAGGTGGTTGGCTGTGTTATACTAATTGTCATTTAAATCACCTCTTGCCATCCACTCCTTGGATGACAAGTTTCTGCTGCCAGTGCCAGACTCTCAAAGGCTGATATCTTGGCTTCCTTCCCCCATCCTTACGATGCTCGGGGTGAATATGAGCAGTAATGAATGTGAAACTGGAATTTCTGCATGTCGTAGCAATAGGGACACTAGAAATTCAGTTTAAAGCCTGATTCTGTTCTCTGAGGAGGTTCTGAACAACTTATTACCAGTTTAGTTTTGCTGCTTGCTAGTGCTTGTGAACTTGTAAGTACAAGAAACTACATTAAAATGATATAGTAATCTCCATCTTCTGAAAGTTCTACTGGTGAACCATTGGGTTATAAGGAAAAATGAATTTTAAAAATCAGTACTGAACAGAAATAAGCGACAACTATAAATGGAACATTTTAATTGACCATTCCAGCTTTCTTCAGCTGTTCAGTTTGTTTCAAGGCAAAGGCAATAATAAATATGATTCCAAAAATGAGTTATGCTATCCATTGCTTAATAGTTATAAATAATTCCTCTTTGCCTTCTCTTACATGGTTCTAGTGGCAATTCTGTAAGTGTGAATTCTTTGTTTGTAATTCAAGATAATAATTCAGATTACAACATGTTCCTTTATCCAAAGATTGGACCAATAGCTATGGAAAGCAAGGTTAAGCAGAGGTCAAGCCATTTACTGCCACACAGTGTATTTTGCAGCAGTTTTGCGTGATGCCATGCATTGTTGCTATCAAAACTCATTCTGATTTGACCCATCTTTTCTCAAACAGTTAAGCTGCCTTTTATGCAATTTCATTGTTTGTTTGTTTGTGGTAGAACATCCCGAGACTCTGAGCCATGGGCATGATCACAGTGAAAAAGTGCTGGATTATATGTGGGTTTTTATTTGCTGCTGTTTGTTCCTTGTTGCTCATGACTCAAGTGCTGCAAGGAAAATGCATCATTTCTGGTGGCTCATTCCACACCTGCACAAGGACACCATTTGTTTCACCACATCCCAAAGGAGTAACACTGAAATTTAGTTTTGTGTTCAGCCTAAAGTTTGAAAGGAAGTGTTTCTCTGAGATCTCATATGTTCACTGCCCTTTTCGTGGTCCAAGGCAGGATTTTATCAGACTGCTTGCTCCATAGGCCTAAGAAAATATGCAGCAAAAGTAAGAGTATGCTTTATGGATTGTATTATAAGGTAAGGAGGTAGGGCATAGATTCTAATCTTCAGTGGCCAAACCATGTGGAAATGTGAGAACTCCCTTAACTATATAATATGAACTATTGGCTCTGACAACAAAAGACTTACGAACTGAAATTATTTGAAAACAATGAAAATCCTTAAAATAAGGGCCGTGAGGCTTCAGAAGCTCAGTGTGGAAGAGCACAGTATTTCCTGTTGTTGATAAATTCCAGATGATCACACATTGGGGCATAGTGTGAGTTGGAATGGGCTGGAAGCAGCATGACTGGAGAGACCCAGCAGAGCTGTGTGTCTCTAAGGTTACTGTGACAAGAATGACGGTGGCTGTTACGCAGGTAGAGTCCAAAACTTTATCAGGTCCACAGTTCAAACAGTCCCTGTGGGGTGTGGCTGGGAAAGGCTGTCTCTGTCGCTCTCTCTGCTCCTCAGGGTGCTCGTCCCAGCCCTTACAGCCAGCAATAGTCCCACTGCAGGTGTCCTGGCAGTGGTTTGGCTGCCAGCGGCAGTGGGAGCCCTGCCCAACGATCTGTGCCAGGCCATGTGTGTGTAGGGGCAGTGCCCACGCCCCTGCTTTGACATTCGGCATCCTCACCCCTGTCAGGCGCCTCCAGAAGTGCTCGCTTGTCTGCAGCCCTCGCTGCTCCCCTGTGTGTGCCCACCTGCCGTCCCTGCCGCGCCAGCTTCTCTAACACCTCATCAGCTCCCTTCTCCTGCCTCACCCTGCTTTGCCTCTTCTCCAGTCCTGAGCAGGAAATCAATATTCTGGAACCTGTGGGCTCTGAACAGATCATTTGGAAACATTGATCTTGGAAACCTTTTCCGAGGAGAAAAGGTTTGTATCTCTGTGATAAAAGCTTTGCCAGGCAGAAAACACTTCGGTGCCTCTTACACAACCTGTAGGACTGGCCTAAAATGTCAGAGGGAAAAGGAAAAGCAATACACTCCATTAAAAGTAGCCTTTTGTGGATTTGATATCTGATTTCTGTGGAAACTGAGTCCTTTCTTATTTTTCAGGATGGATTGATTTACATCTAAACTTCTATTTTTTAAGATGGTTGTATATTTTAAGTAATTTATTTCCAGTAATTTATTTCCAAAGCAATGTTTCTGTTTCTATCTAATGTTATTGATAATGTAGATATTTATTGGCGTCTTTAAAGGTGGTAAATTAGTACTGAGAACTAACAGGAGAAGGTCCAAAAATTTAAATGTGCCCCATTAAAATTTCTCAGTAACTATTTACACTCTTGCTATGAACATCTTCCCTCCATAGCATAAAATTTAGAGCTCTCTGGAATCACTTGGATCTCTTTCTCTGAAAACCATTAGGAAATCCAAGGACAGATATGATAGAGTTATTCTGGTTCTGATTGCAGCCAAAAAAAACCTTCTCTGTCCTTATTGAAAACAACCATTATTGTTTCATTGCCTAATGTCAGTGGCAAAACCACAGTATTATGTTCTGTCGACTTCCAAGCCATTTGTAATAGTAAATGAGTTACTTTTCCTCAGAGATTTGAAAACAAATGTCCTCTAGAAATCTGGCAAGATAAAGGAGCTTCAGACAATACCAAATTAAAGCCCAGCGTACACAGTTTTTACTTCTCTGACGTGAAACAAATCCTATAATTCAAAGCATCTCATTTTTTAAAGTCAAGCTGAGGATCTAGTTACATTTTCCTGTACACTTCAATGACTAAACAAGCAGCTCAACCCACTTGTTGCTTGAAAATGTCAATGAGGACTTTCCCCAACAGAATTCCAAAGCAGTCCAACAATAGAACAAAGCAAGTCTCAGTGGCCTCAGGAGCCACCAAATGGTGTATCCTTATTGCAGGGCCATGTCCATTCTTGAAGAGAAAACGCTGTGAACTTGTTTCTTTAGCACAGCCATCTAGTAACCCAATTTCTTCTTTCTTATCTTTTCTCTACTTAAAAGAAAGGAAAAGTCAAAAGGCCAGTGTGCTGAAGGGAAGTGTTTCTGGTTACCTAGCTACTGGGAACACATACCCACCTGTAACAATAAGAAATACATAAGGACAGACCCATCCCCCTCCAGACATTTCCAACCATAGCATCTGTCAGCAGCTGAAAGCTTGTTTTAAAGGAAGTATAGTTGGAACATGTATTCTCTAATGCATCTGTAGATCTTGATTTAATTTAAATTGCCTTTCAACAAAAATTTTTAAAGGTGTTAAATTTGATTTCTTGTTAAGAACCCTACCGTGTGTTCCAGCTGTCACTGTGTTTACTGTAAGAAAGCACTGCAGTGCACTGGTATTAGCAGTCCTGGTAGGGTGTATTCTTTCCCTCCACAGAATGATTTACCTCTTCTTGACTAGAATGTGATTCTTGAACCCATTACTGAGGGTATGACTTTTCTGTGGTTTTGCTGGCTTATTTTGAGTTTGATAAACACGAAAAGTGGACTTCATCACTTAAAATCTTAGAAGCATTTGTGAGAGTGGGCTGCTTACTGTGTTGGACACATGCGAACTGGTGACAAATTTTTTGCAAGAGTTTATAATCACTCTCAGCATTGAACTTTATCCTTTGCTCAGGGGTTGAATAATTCCAGGATATTGCTTGCTGAGGAAACAATGGTGTTAAGACAATCTCCTTGTTGCATAGCAAAGTCAGTGTCCCAGCAACTGAGAGTCCACAGAAAGAAAAAGCAAAGTCCTTTCTTGCCTTTCTGGGATGCTCTGGTCCAGACTGCATCCTTCACTTGATCTATACACTTTTTTTTATTACCATCATTTCCCTTCTTTTAGAGTACTATTAATTTCCCACAGACAGCAGTGTTCATTTTATACCTATGTGTATATTATGGCTGCTTTAAAAATGGCAAAAATAAAAATTTTAAATGTTTTATGAATGCCTGAAGGCCCCCTATTAATATCCACAGTGTGGTATAGAGCAGGGCTGCCAAATAAACTTACACCATTAGCATCTATTGAGTTGTCTTGGCAACAGAATAAGGAATCTCACCTCACAGCAAGACGGTGCTGAATGCCCTAACTGTTTGTGACTGATTACAGTTAGTTATCTGCTACCATGTATGGAGTGAATGACAATTTCGGGATGGGATTTTCATTCTGGGTATGTGGGATTTGCAGTTTTCAATCTTTTTTTAAATGCTACACATAAACTGATTTGCTTTGCTGGACTCTGGCCATGCTCAGCTCTCTTTTTTTCAAGTTTTAGCATTGGTGGCCCCTCAAGATTTTTACTAGAGTAAAGCATCTCATAGGCTTCTTGGAACCCTGTTCGTGTTTTCTGCTTTCTATGTTTCAGGTTATGCAAATAACACTGCAAACAAAACATCCAGTGCAGCTAAATGTGAAAGGATCAAATACATATCTTTTCCCTTGCTTGTCCTTTCCTGTTATGATTATTAAAGCTGCTCTGAGTCAGGGCCTTTTACTGAGTGTTTTTTAAATTGTTGGGTAAGATAGCACGTGAACACTTATAGGACAGAGAGATCTGTCTGTGAGTAATTTCTTTCAGCAGCACCTCTTTTAAACTGTAATGTTTCACAACCTGAGTACTTCTCATCATGCTGTATTGCTCCTCCTTACAGTTCTTGTTTCATAATTAATCACAGAATATCCTGAGTTGGAAAGGACCCACAGGTATCATCCAAGTCCAACTCCTGGCCCTGCACAGGACATCCCCAAGAATCACAGAACTGGTGTTGTGACGACTTCCCTGTAATTTTTCTCTTCTCTTCCATCGTCCCAGGTGTCCAGTGCTTTACTGAATAAAGACTCTGATAAGTAAACATAAGCCAGTTATAGAGCTCCTTGGAACAATAGAGCTCATTTCCTTCTTTCCCTTTAAAAAAGTAAATCTTTTTTTCCTCTCTTTTTATCTATTTTGGACAGAGGTAAGGCTCATGGATGGAAGCACTGATAGCATTTGGAGAGCAATAGCAAGGACAAAATGCATTCTTCAGAAACATGGGCAATTACCGTAACATCAGCCCTGCTCCTGGAATAGTCTAAAAGACTGCAGTCCAAAAGTCAAAATTTAACTCACTCTGAATAGTTAGCATGAAGGAACAACATCCTAAGAGCTCCCCAGGACTGCAGGGTCACTGCTCTGAGGTAGAGATGACAGAAATTGTCAAATATGACTTAAGACTTTCTTAAAAGAATGTATATGGTGAATTTTTACAAGTTCTCCAGACTTTTTCCCTAAAGAGTTACCAGTGTAAGTCTTAAAGTGCACCTCGGAAATGTAAGTTCTCAGACGTGATATTCCCTGACCATGATGGGATTTCAGGATTCCCAGAACTAAGTTTCCAAACAACTGATTCAACATAAACTCTATTGTAGGTCTGTACTTTTGACTGATTTTTTGTAACCCTAAGAAACCTTATTCATTGTAAGTCCTAAAGAAGAATAACTTTTCTTTCTGAGAAACACCTGGAAGGCATCATGTCTTGGTGACCCACACTAAATAAATGAGCTGTCTGAATAAAATAATCTCTTGTGCATATTCCTACTTTCCACATAAATGACACCCTGTGGAAAGAAAAGGTGTTTGAAGAACTGATTCATCAACATCTTTCATGTCCATGACAACTTCAAATAAAACAGCTCCAAAGGAGTTATTCAGTGCTTTACAACTTCTTTCTTTCATTTGCTTAAAGAGGTCTCAGTGCAAGCACTTTCCAACAGACAGTAAAAGCTCAGGACAGTCTCTTAAAATGTGATCACATTAGAGCATTGCCACTCAGATAAGTGTCTTACAATCAAAGAAAGGAAAATGTAGTTTCTCACCCACTGTAGTGCATATGAAATAAGGAAACTGTTGATTTAGCTTACCCTCTGCAAATTGCTACTTTTAGGAAATATAGCACAGATAGAATAATAGATCTTTTCTTATTTCTAATGAGGACTAAAATTTTTTTTCTGTTCACAGTTAAAATCAAAAGCACCAGTCAGTATAGCCCATCCAATCCAGATCTTTCCTCCAGTCTCTTTCTGTCCCTTTCCCCGAGTCTGAGGTCAGAAGTCACTTTTTAATTTGTGGTTGAGGTTTTTTATCCCTATTTATCTGGAACTCCCTTTTTTCTTTATTCACCTTGAGACAATAAATCACCTTTTCTCTCAGTCTCTCCCCACAAAAATCTTACTTTTCTCCTTCACTTATAATTGGCTCTCTTGCTGTATGGTGCTCTGTGATACTTCTCCAAGAGCAAGTAATATAATGAAGAGCATGGAAAAGACATCCTTACTTCTTAAAAACTTTTCTAAACCTGAAGCTGTCTTGGCAGTATGTCAGAAAAAAAATGACTCTTGAGTTTATGTTTCCAAAACAGTGTCAGGAAAAAAAAAATCAGTCATCTCATGTCTGAATTGTTTAAAAAGGATACCGTGTTCCTGACTCCCATACTATCCACCCATGTCATGAGGGATTGCCATTAGAACAGTTCCCACGGAAAAAGACTGAGTGTCTTGTACTCATTGTTTGAGTACAACAAACCAATAAATCACTGCTCTGGCGTTCACAGGAAGCAAGAAAGCACAGCCAGTCCCATTTGCTCCAGGTGTGCTGTTTCCTATGAGCTGTGCCACCTTTTCCTTGGAGACCTTGGATTGGTCATTTGTAGTGTTTCAGGTATGGCTACCTTCCTCTGGGCAGGCCTCCTCCATCATCTCCAGCAGCCTTTTACTAGGGAACAGGGTCACCCAGCTGCTGGGCTGGGACCAAATGCTGTGAAATCTGCTACCAGATTCTCTTTGGCATCAGGGGACTTTAGAACTCACCTTGCACCTGTACCACACCTTGGTTTTCTCACCAAAATCATTAATCTTCGTCATCTTCTGCTCTTTCATGTACCCTGAGCCATAGTATGATTTCAGAAGACTGTACAAAGGGATGTGGCAGTGGCAGATATTTGATTTGTATCTCACTTTGATGGGAAAATGCCTTAGTCACGCATTTTCACCCTTTAAAAGTCAAGGGATACTTTTGATTGAAAAATCATTTTGAAAAAGACCAATTTTTACGTAGCTGGCTTAGTTCCCATGGCTATAAATATGCTTTTACTATGAAGGTGCTAGAAAGCCTAAATGAGTGTGAGGAGGAGTGAGGCACGTATTTCATGGATCATAGAACTGTTTAGGTTGGAAGGGATATTAAAGATCATCTAGTTCCAATCTCCTGCCATGGGCAGGGACACCTTCCACTAGACCAGGTTACTCAAATCCCTATCCAGCCTGGCCTTGGACACTTCCAGGAACGGGGAATCCTCAGCTTCTCCAGGCAGGCTGTTCCAGTGCCTCACCATCTCCACAGTAAAGAGTTTCTCCCTGACATCCACTCTTAACCTGCCCTCTGTCACTTTGAAGGTGTTACCCTTTGTCCCATCCCTATATGCTTCTTAAGCCGGTTTAGGCAGTCCTGATTTAATATGTCCTGCAACTTACCACGGCAATGAGGATCTCTAAATTCTTGAGGAGAAGAGAACCAGAAGTCATTACATGGCTTTCTTAATTCTTGCCTAGGTGACATTTACTGCACATTTTTTTCATGGAGTTTTCTGGTTCAGTGCATCTACAGACTGTTTAGTGCATCTACAGATGTTTAGTGCATCTACAGATACTGAAATTGTCATCACGTTAATTCATTGGTTGTCATCAATCTGTAGCCTACATGTCCATGGGTATCCTGCAGGTGAACCCATGTTCTAAGTATAATTCTAACTATCACTGCCTTTCAGAGTTGCAAAGTGGCAGAGAACACAATCTACAGAAAGTATCCAAAAGAGTGTTTCCAGTCACACACCTGTGTGGCCTTCAGTAGGACCCAGGAGTTTATCAAGGCTGATAATTATTAGTCATACTCAGAGTAAGCTGTAAAAGCTGATCTCTCTTACATGAGGATGAATTAATTTCTTTAGGCAGTGGAGAGCATTCCCTCTGCTGCACTGCAGCACACCTTAATTACACTTGCTCTGTGCTGACTGTTGCCTCCTAACAATAAATAGTAACAGCAAATTTGCAGTATGTTCACACAGTCTAAGGTCTGGGGAAGTCAAAATACCTAAAGCCATTATCAAACCCTGCAGCAGCTCTGTAGACCCCACACATTATTTTACAAATTCTGAAGAAATCCTGAAGCTTCTTTCCTTCTTGTTTAATGAACAGCAACAACAACAACAAAATCTAAATAATATCTTCACAAATTTTCCATAGAAGATATCTGCGTACTTTAATTTTGACCCAGGTTTATAAGTTTGGATTTTGACTAGGAGGAAAATAGATTTTTAGACTCCCTTCAGCCCTGCTTCTTACACTCACATCAAACTCAGACTAATTTACAGTTGAAGAGAATGCTTCATCCATATGTAATATGTACTAAGGAGAATCATTAAGTACAGGATTCTTATAATGTGTGCATATGTTTGATCTAATTCAATTTTCTATTCTCTTCTGCCTTACACTTAATCTATTTTATAAGATCAAGGGGCAAAAAGGGCTGTGGTTATTGCCTGCATATAGCCTAGTCAAAAATACCTACAACATCAATGAGCTACACTGGCTTTCACTGTCCAAGGCAGATGTTCCCTCATAATGGACACAAGTCCCTTGGTCTGCAAGGACAGAACATTCTCAGAGTGTAAATGGTTTATTTTTCACCTCATTTGCACTATTTTTAGGTGGTCACTGTCACTCAGAAACTAGGCAGTTGAATGAGAGTGTGTCAAAACAAGTGAAGATCATATGACCATTGGTATCCAGGCAATGCCCTGAGACAGGGTTTTGCACAATGTGGTCACTAGTAAGAAATTCTATAAGGAAAAAAGTCAGCTTAAAATAGGAGGGGAAAAAAAGCAAATTAACTTTCAGCTTACATTTTTGCATGTCTTTTAATGCCTATACTCTACTTGAGCCAGAGGGCTGTAAGTTAAAAGTGTCACAGAAATACAGTTTAAGACAGCTCTGATGCTACTATTCTACATCTGCTTAGTACATTCCTTATCCTACAAAAGTAATATGTTGTAGATCAACTTGCAGATTGTGCACGTATTTGAGAGTGAATGAGACTTCTCTACATTTTAAAGTATAATATACAACACAAACACATGATATTTTCCTCACCTGTAAATATATTCTGTGAGTTGAACCATCTGCACAGACCACAAGTTTTTCCCTATCTCTGGGAGCCAAAGGCATGTTAGCAGTCAATCAAGGTAACAACTTCCACTTCTTCTCTAAAATTATCTCTTTCCCCCTAGCTCCCCGTGTTCATTCAGTCTGAAGCTGAAAAAAAAAGCCCTTAAAGTGAACTCATCTACCTGTTCTAACCAGAAATCTATTGCAAAGTCCCTCTGGGGCCAACAGTCCTTGAGGCAATGGGGTGTCTGAACAAATCAACATGCAAAACATCTTCAGGAAAGCAAACCAGCTGCTTTGCTTCAGCTCTCTGCTGAGCTCTGACCATGGGTGTCTAAATGGACATAGCAGGGATGCAGGAGGTAATTACACACCTGGAGGGGAAGCTCGGGGGGAGCAGAGGATGAGCAATTGCCAGGAGAGCATGAACAGTGACACTGTCACGCTCCTTCCCTAAGGAAATCTCAGCAGGTGCCCATCCCAGGGTGTGGAGGATGTGTCAGCTGGGTCCAAAGGTTCGGTGGAGTCCACACATGTGTCCGTACCATGTGGCTGAAAGACAAGGAGTGCAGTGCAAGTCCTGTTATTAGAATCACAGTCACTGATTAGGCCCTGTTGGAAGGGACCCAAAAGGATCATTGAGTCCAACCCCTGGCTCTGCACAGGACCATCCCCAAGAGTCACACCACGTGCCTGAGAGTATTGTCCAACTGTTTCTTGAGCTCTGTCAGCCTTGGGGCTGAATCATTGACATCAAAGGGTCTCACTAAGGGCCGAGGCGAGAGACCTCAGCCAGCAGGAGACAGGTGAGAAGTCATCTTGCCTGAGACATCCCAGAGGTAACCTAGCAATGTACTCTGAGATCCTTCATCTAAAGCAATTCTGCATGGGGCAAAAAAGCTAGAAAAGGGCAGAAAACCCACCCCAAAACAGTAGCTGGAATCAGTCCTTCCCTACGCAGCTGAACAAGCTGTTTTCTCTCCTTCCTTTCTGAAACAGATTTGAAAGATTTAAAAAGACTCCTTACATGTTCAGACCTTAGACTAGGCAGTAATGGAGTCAATGCATAACCTCATTTTAGTAATTTGCACTTTCTAAAAGGTCTTTTGTCACATTTTCCATCTATCTTCCTTCTGGAGAATTTCCACAGAACAATGTGGGGACTTTTCATCCAACAGCTCCAAAGTGGGGGGACAGAAGGAAAGTTCATCTCCATAGAGGTTTTAAGATTATTATTGGTAAGTTTCAAGTGTTTGTATGCACTAGACTTCAAGATACTCCTAATTATTAATTATATTTCTGTTATAAGTGGGAAGAGCAATATTTGTATTCTTCACAGAGTGTTTGAGAATGAAAATATAAAAAGCTTTATTCCTAGAACCAAAGAGCCAAGCAAGCACCCCAGCTACTGTGAGTGTAACGAGTATATGGTTTCATGCATTTAAAAACTCCAAGAAACAGTGATTAAAAAAAAAAAAAAAAGTGTATTTCTCTGGTGTGACTCTTGTTTAATGCTTGCGTATAAATACTGCATATGTCCCCTCAAGTTCTCCTTTTTGTTTATCGAGACTTTAATCATATTGCATTTGTGTAACTCTTCTCTAGCAAAGGGCTTAATATAGTCAGTTTGAGAAATGTAATTTCAACATCAGTATAACATGTTTCTATTATAAGCTTTTTCAACAAAGCACAATGTAACATTTGTGAATTGGAAAAGAAAAAGCTAATGTTTATTCGCTACATGGTATTTGCTGGATGTTCTGAAAATTCAGTAATCGAGTGTCTCCCTAGGAGTACGATAAGCATAACACCAAAATCATCACATTACAGCGTTTGGTTTCTTCTCACAGTAACTCTTTCATTGCTAATTGAATTTCTGCATATGCAGAAAGATACCAACAGTGCACGAAAAAGTCTTCTATGTGCACAGAAAGCTGTGCACCAAGATTAGTGTAGTCAGAGAAAATACATGATTATGTATGCACATATGTATTAAAAAATACAATAAAACTGATGTTTAGTTATAGGTCTTTTTCAATGAAGCATTTTTATTTATGAAGGTTTGTTGTTGTTCTTTATGGAGGCCCCATTTTATTGCCGTTCTATACAGTACTTGATGCATTTTTAATGTTAATTCACTTTGAAGAAATTAGCTACAATAAAGTGCTGTTAAGTAACACTGGTTTATATGAAAACCAGAGAGTGTGTGTGTGTATGTCTGTGTGTGCCACTGTTTTGTGACTGCATGTACTGTTTCCTTCTACTTCGGGTTTGGGTTATTTAGTAAAATACTTTCACTGCTTGCAAACCAATGGATTTGCAGAACCAGGACCTTATTTCCATTTAAAAGTATGATTTGTTGTTTCTTATTTAGGATTCATATTTTACAGGAAATGAAAAATCATTTTCTATAGATCGGTATGACAATGAATATATAGTTTAAGGTTGGTATTAGTGTACCAAGAGATTGTTACTGCTCTGTTTTATAACCAGATATAAACCTAGAAATGTCTGATTTAAATTTTGTAAGACTTCCTCACAGCTTCTTATAAAAAGATAAATAGTGAAGCTATCAATAAACTCTTGTACTACTTCAGATATAAACCAAAATGGCATTAAAACCAAAAAACAGATAACATTGATACAGTAACAATCTACACTGCTGAATCCAATCCAGTAAATGACAAAAATTTATCAATCAGTCAGCAGTCTGCAAAGCAAGACCAATGGAAATCAGGCATTAGCAACAGCAAAGTGTGATTAACAAGTGCAGAATTATTATCTTCCAATCAAATAACCAGCAGCTAAATAATTATTTGCTTTTGTGCAATAGACTTCAACTCTTTCCAGAATTAGGATATATTATTCTTCATTTTTAGTAGGACTGGTCATTGATTTTTTTTTTCTTTCTTTCTTTTTAATAATAAAAAAGGACGCATTTGTACCTTAGGGGGACAAATACTCTTGATCTTAAATGAACAGTTGGCAAAATTACTGGCACTGCCGAAGACAGTAGGAGAAATGTCATTGCTGTCAGCAGGTCAGGTTCTCACACAGCACTTTGAAAAGGGTTGGGTGGTGCAGAGTGTGCCATGATTTTAGAAAGAGGAGTTGGTAAGTTCACCTTTCATATGGAACTATATGTTTCAAACTTTCCTGTGTAAGGCACTATAAATATATAATTTACTCTTCAGTTTCCAGATTTATTATTCAATATCCCATCCAACAAATAAACACTAGCTAATATCTTCTAATATAATGTACTTCTTCCTAACCTGTACAGCTCAGATTATCAAAGATATATGACTTGGGTTAAAATTACAGTATCTAATATTCAGAGTTCATCAGGAGAAGATATGTTTAAAAGTAATATATATTGTTCTCATTTATTCACTGTTCAGAAATAAAAGGGGGAAAAAAGAGTATTACATATCCTGCTGCTCTTCACACGTTTTGTGAATTCTTAATAGTGAAACAAAAATAAATGATGCACTATGAATAAAGAAGACATTCACTAATTTTCATGGTATCAAAATAAAAGCAATAAAAGGAGATAGGTTTGGAGCAAATTAAAGAACAAACCTCTTCATGCAGCATATACATAAATTCTGGAACTTGTTATCAAAAATAATAGAACCTAAAAATGCCTCCAAAAAGGCAAATTAGACAAATTCATGGAGGATAGTTCCACTGATACTTGTTTCAGCTGATGATCAGACAGAAGTTGTCTAAACTGCTGATTTCTGTGCTGTTGAGAGGATATATAAGAGAAAAAATACCCGATAAATGCCATAGCTCTATCACTCTGAATGAATCTGCTCTATGTTCTTGGGACAAAGATTTCAATCAGTTTCCACACATTATAATTAAGATAGCTTATTTAGGAAAAATAAACCAGCGTCTGGAAATGCAGAAAGAGCAAAACTTGAGCTCTTTGGGTGATTCCAAGGTAGAGCTAAGTAGAATAATTCATGATTTTATAACTGAGGCATGGGCATCTTCCTGTGATACACATGCAGTGGTTTTTGACTTAGAGGGATAAAAAGCTGCAGGGATCTCTTCAGATGTACAATGGTAAAGAGATGTACACCAATGAGAAAGCTCTGAAAAAATAGCAACTTCTTGATAACTTGTATAATTAAAAGATCTTCAAAGTGTTCTGTTAAATAGCTAAGAAGAAAGAACCATTATCAGCTCAAGTGTCTTTTAGCTCATGGAGAAAACAAAATTCTGCAGTAGATGTGTGTGTGTTTACTTAAGAGAGAGCGATGTTGTACAAAGCAAGACCAGTGAAGGTTACTCACCACTGGATAATATGGTGGAAATCAGAAAAAGAATTGTCATGACCTGTTAAGGAACTTCATAACTGTTTCCCACACATTCTCAGCTTTCAGCCCAAGTTTCTACATGTCCGTCTCTATGAACTTGCTGCTCGGAAGCAAAATTCCCACCGAGGACTTGTGTGCAGGCACACAGGTACACCCCTAGTCTGCCAAGCAGTGAAGCATCAGTAAACAAAGTGAAATGTAAAGGTGATGTGTTGCCTCTATTGTGTTACATTTCCACTGCACATCACTGTAAGGACAGAAGAACAAGGAGAGACTTTAAGGAGGTGTGGATCATTCTGGTGGGGGTGGAGAAGTGTCTCCAGGAGGAGCAGTGCCATGAAGGAGCCCTTAATCCTGACCATTTCCTCAGCTCAGAAAACAAACCTGTGTTGGGATTAGGTTTCTTGTGGCACTGGGAGAAAAACAGGCACAAAATAGACTGAATTCAGCCTCTAGCTTTGAGACAGAGCATGAAATTATGATTCCCAAACCCTATCAGCACAAAACACGTCTTCGACCAGTAGAGAAAATAAAACATATGAGCTGAATTTTTCAATGTCAAAAACAGCTCCAAGGCTAAAATATTGTAAAGATGCCTTTTTTTATCATGGCCTCCACATCAAGGGGGATTATCTTGTGGAATGGATACTCCAATCAAAAATATGTTTAAGTCTTTGCTGAAGATTTTTCATCCTTTCTCAATTTGCTAACAACATGCCAATAAAAAAAAGCACAGCACAAAAAAAAATGTAGATGGAAGCTAGTTTGAGATTAAAATACACAGAAAGATAAAACAAGAATTGATCTGAGCCACAAAATAGAGAGGACAGCTTGAATCATTCCGAGTTTAAAAATACGTCTGTCTTCAATATCTGTCTCTTCCCTTTTTCACATCATCAGAGACTAGAAGTGAAAATAAAAGTTACTTGTATGGCATAAAAATATCTTCTTGATCTTTGCAAACTCCCCTTAAAAGTTCTTAAAAATGCTGCACCTTACACTGTTTGACACAGTTTCAGTCAATGGCCTGAGTCCATCTCAGTGATGCAGGTGCACAAAAGAGAAAACCCTCCTAAGACAAACATTACTCTGAACGAGCTCAGTTCAGAAAAGACAGTTACATGAGCTGATGCCTTTGCAAGTCCTGGACTGTAAGTGCATCAAAAAGCATCCAAACCACTGAACCTTT
>JAYRBT010000181.1:29927669-29939374 GCA_036023395.1 Myiotriccus ornatus | reverse complement strand
GATCACAGTACTAAGATTATCACTTAGCCTTTCATGATATTTAATATATACACAAAATTAGGATCTAAAAGTGCCTGCGGACTTTTTATGTCCTGACTTTGTGCCAGAGGAAGTAAAACATGGAATGTTTGGCAATAAACATGAAAAAATCCCAAATGCAGTGACATACCCAATGAAAATCCAAATGAAACAAGATAGGATAAGAGCGGGGGGATTAAAAATGGCTGTTGAGAGGGAAAATGGACCTGCCTGACAGGTCAGTAGTATATTCTGTGAAAAGCCTGAACAACTTCTATTAGCACTGCTGATGAGATAAAGATGGTGTTTTTTCTGAGTGCAATGGGGGCAAAAACCCTACAACTTGCTGTGCAGACTAAAAGCCTTTGTTAAACCAGCAGACAAAACATTTACTGATAACATGGGAAAAAAAACCCAAAATCATCTCTCCCCAAAGTCACTGGTGATTTGAAGAGCATTTCAGTTTTTATAAGAATAAAAAGAAGATTAACATTTCTGAGTGTGTGGCTGAATTAAGAAAATTAACAGAGCATTGCCAGCTTGGAGAGAGTTTAAATGATGCATGAAGAGCCTCAGTAGTGTATTGTATGCAGAAGGAAGTGATCCAAAAATGTCTGTTTACTGAGCCCTTTAATACCCTAAAGTGGTCCCTAGAATTTGATATTTAAGTCAAGAGAACTTCTTATCACACTATACAGCTTCAACAACATCATATGATCTGCTCAGCAAATTAACCAGAGGTCAAGCCAAAAGCCCAATATAAAGCACTATTTAAAGTGTCCATGCTTTACTTTGGAGATGCAGGAATTTGCAGAAGTTTTCCTATGAAATTTTCTTTGGGCCACTTTTTTTCTTGCAGTATTTTTGTACATGAATTTATCTCCCTGATAGGATAAAACCCAGGCACTCAAATAAAATTAGCAAGCAGTTTCATCAACCAGTTGTTCATTTTACTTTAACCTAAAATTTTCTTTCTTCATGCTGATGTTTGCCGAGAGCCAGATCATTCTATCCAGGGGTAAGCAATCGATTTAACTGATAGCTGTGCCTCTGCAAGGCCTCAGACAGCAAATTTATCTGAACAAGTTGAACAAGCAGAGCCAGAAAAAGGTCCAAATGAAGTCATACCTTGGTGTTAGGATGGCTGGGCTTGATGTTCTTGAGAATGTTTCATGAGAACATTGCTAAAGAATTACCAGCTTGGTTTACTTATCAGAGCATCTTCTGTTCATTAATTGCATCAGGTCAGAGGGAGGGTTGAGGATGATGGTGAGGAGGAACAAAAACAGAGGAGGAGGAGGAGGAGTTATATTAAAAAAGACTTATCAGTTCAGCTCTCTAACAATAACTGGAAAGTCTCCACAAGGCTGGTCCATTCCATGGTGCCAGCAGTCCTGGTGACAGCCAAGGCACTCGTCGCACTCCGCTGCCCCGGCAAGAACCACTTCTTGCCCCTGCTGCCAGCAGCTGCTGGGTTCCATATGTTCTGCACATTTGAGACCCAGAGGTCCCCCCCAGTCTGTGATGACTCCAAATCAGATGTTACTTATTTGTATACATATTCTGAAAGATGTGTTTACCTACCCTACCCACCCTTATCATCCTTAGGACTTGCGAACTTTCTTCTGGTCCACTCCAGCACGAAACAGGGAAGTGCAAAAGATGAGTTCTTAGGGTCTTTATGCTCTGCTTCTGGTACCATCTGTGTTTTAGATGCCTGCCAGTGCCATGGCTGTACCCAGAGTTACATAGAGAGGAAGGAGATAAAAATATGCCTAAATGTAACCACAGAGGAAGAATAATTCACCTCCTCAGCCCTTCTAGTAATGCATTTACAGCAACACTCTGTAGCAGGGTTGCTCCTCAAGAGAAGATTGTGTCTCTCCTACTGTGTTCTGATGTTTATTATCACAAGAACAAAGGTGCCAGGGGGAGTTCAGTATGGAGCTGAATGAACCCCACACTGCACAGACTGAACACAATTTCTGTATCACTATATGTACGTACATGTCTGCATTTCTCTATATAAATACATGCACATACCTATGTAATTATACATGAATACATGTGTGGATGTATTCTATGTATCATATCTAGACTACCCGTGTCCTAGTTCATTGCAGGAGGGCAAGGTGAATAAGAATTGCTTAATGACACCTAACCTTTCTTCTGAGATTGATTCAAAGTACAATTTTTTTGCATTAATTCATTACTTAACCTTCTCCCTATGATTTGCTTTTACATTTAGTTTTCTATTTAGTTCTGCCTCAGATTAATTTTCTTATAGATGCAGAAATTACAAGCTTTTAAGCTTTTTTCTTTTTTTAACAGGATTTTTTTGCCAGATTGGCTTTCTTTCACAAAGTCTAACAACCCCAATGCTCAGAGCTTGTTAGGACTGATTCTTTTCTAATGATATCCATGCATTCAGGAGTGTGATTAATTCTCTTAGAAAGAAAAAAAATCTATGAAGTTGGTAGTTTTAAAAAATGTATAACATGGATAAGTGTCACACAGCTGGCTATGAAAAGAGAAGGGTATTAATCACAACATTTAGATTAGATTATAGATGTAGTTGAACTTTTTTCTCCCTTGTTGCAACCATTCTTTTTACAACAGTCACTGCTCTGCTATTCTAGCTGAGAGGAAAACACTTTTAATTTATACGGTTTGGCCTTACTTTCAATAGCATCTCATGAATTTGATAATCATGGCTCACTGAAGAATATAGACTCAAAGACAAGAATTATCCTTAGTTTAAGATTCAACAAACCTCTAGAAGAAGAAAAATCTAAGAGGTGAGACCGTAAACATGTTTGATGGAAGCAACTGTAATATGTTAATTAAAATCTCAGACTGCCTTTATGCAGCACAGAATTAGTGACCCTTAAGAGCATCACTGTGAAGCTGGTCCTCGGAGTTTTGGCTCAGATCTGCCCCTGCTCCCTTAACAGACAAAGGTAATGATTCTGATGTCTTCAAAAGAAGCCAGAGCATCCCCCCTTTCTGCTTTTGGTTCTCCATTTCTAACAGCTTGTCAGTTATGAAGAAGAACAACAGGACTTTCTTTCTGTTGTGGTTTAGCTCTGGCAGGCAGCTGAAATGCTGTTTGCTCACACACACACGCACAGGGCATGGGGAGACAACAGGAAAAAAGGTAACATCCTTGGGCTGAATAAAGGCAGGTTAATAGCACAGAAAATAATGATAATTATATTAAAAATATACCAAATGAGAGAGGCACAACCAATTTCTCATCACCCACTGACTGATGTCCAGCCAGTCCCCACACAGTGGGCCACAACCCCCAGCCAACTCCCCCCTGCTTTATATGCTGAGCATGACACCATCTAATATGGGCTATCCCTTTGGCCAGTTGGGGTCAGCTATCCTGACTGTGGCTGTGTCCCCTCCCAACTTCTTGTGCCCCCCAGCACCCTCACTGCCAGGGTTGTATGAGAAGCTGAAAAGCCCTTGACTTAGAGTAAGCTCTGCTCAGCATCTTCTAAAAGATCAGTGTGTTATCCACATTACTCTCATCCAAAATCCAAAACACAGCACTGTAGTAGTTACTAGGAAGAAAATGAACACCTGAAACCAGAAGACTTTTCCAAGATTGTCCTGAGTTCTTCCCAAAACAACCACGATTACACTGAATCTGAGAATAGGCTTTCATAAGAGTCTCAGTAGCAGGGAATGACATCTTCGCAGAGGTGGCTGGAGTGTTTTTTTCAGCTTATTTTTTACATGAAAATACTGATTTTCTAAAATGGCCATTTGCTTAAATAGTGTTTCAGATCAAACGTGAGATAGAAACCAGTGTAAGAACCTCACAGCTAGAACACTTGACATAGCAAAGGTGCAGCAGTGCAGAAGCTACTACAGCACTTTACACACCAAGCTATACATCTCCAGGCCGTACAGCAGCCACTGCTGCCACCTAAGTATTCACACAAAGTGGAATAGGCCTTTTAGTCTGAATGTGGAAAACAATAGATCCAGAGCAGGGTGAATGCCTAATTCCCAGGCACCTGCTTCTCTCTCTTTTGTTTTTTCTCACAAAACTCCGAAGAGGTTCATTTCCTTTGGAAGCATAAAAGCAATCATTGTTAATATGCAGGAGAATTTTCTAAGACAAAATCCCCAGTTTCTTCTTCTATGCCATCACAGGTGCAGGTGAAAAAACCTCTTTGCCAAACAAACTTTTCTCCTTGGAATTACATCCCTGAGGTAGAGCAGGCCTGTCAACAAAAGGTTCTTGAAGGGACTTCATCATCCCTCAGCAAAGTCAGGACATTTATATCACTGCTATCAGCTTGTTTAGCTGTTCAATTTATTTCGTGTTGTTCAAAGAAAGAATGATAAGAAATGCTTGGGGAACAATCACATGTCTTTGGGCTAATTGCAGGTGTCAAAGCTGCAGGTTTCTCCTGAAAGCCATCCTCAAAATTATTCCAGGTGGGTTCTGACTGTGAACTTCTGTTTTACTAGCATGGGCTGAGTGATGTTAGAAACCTGCAATTCCTTTTAACCAACTGTTTCTCTTTGGATTTCATCATGTATTTATGTTAAAAAGTCTCAGAAATGCAACAGGTTGGTAAAAGTTAGTTTAAACTTTCATTCCAGTCAAAGCATTGTAATTTTTCCAGTCCTCAGGATGCTCTCAGTTTGATAAAAGTTAGTTTTGGGGGGGCTGCCTCTCCTATTTTTTTAAATGTATGTTTTTTTAAAATATACATGGAGCAGGTAATTAGCCAAAAAGGCAAATGAATACACTTAAAGACATTTTATTCAATGTAGCTTGATACTAGACCATTATTTCAACTTAAATGTAGCAAATTACTTTTTCCCCATTTTAAGCACCAATTTTTTTCTGAAGATTTTTATTATATGATCCCTTCCTTACTAGTAAGTGCAGGGTTTTTGCTCTCCAATAACTTTTTTAATAGCCACCCAATGGGGTCATATATTACCTTATTTCTTATATCTGCAGCTGGTCAAACTGTTCCTAAAAAAGTCATTTATTGAAAACATTTACCCTTTTTTTCCAGTTCTACAAAATATCCATAAGAAGAATGTGACTTTTATTACTTCATTCCTTATTCATAAGTGTTTGTCAGATCACTTATGTGAACAAATTATTGCCTGTGGAATTTTCTCAAAACTTCCAATCATTCCTTGCCATCTGGACAACAAGGCTGGCTTCATTAGTCACACAGTCTTATTTATATCCTTTGATATGCAACAACCATCCTCTTGGAGACCGAATTGGGGATGTCCAAGTTAAAAGCAGAATTCGTTATAGCCTGAGCTCACTCTCAATAGATCTGCCATGGACTTTCAGGAGCACACAGAGTAACTAATATCTGCTGAGGGAAAACTTGAGTAAACTGAGTTTAGAGAAACTGCCTAAAATGTATTTGGAAATTTTCAAATTTTTTTTTTTTTTTAACCTTCCACATAAGAAAATATATACTTTTTCCTACATATATCCAGTATCTGTGCTCAGTCCATTCCTGAATGGTCCAGAAAGATAGATAATCACCTGTTGATTGACTGGAATGCCTCTGGTTTGCTTTATATGTCATATGTACATATGCAGATGTGTTTGTGACTGGTGTGTGTTGACACGACGTAAGTGTGCAGTGGACCATGAATTCGTCGTATTTTGCATCTGATTTATGTAGCAGCTGAGGGACTAAGTATCTAGCCAGGAATGCTCATAAAAATAAGCACATATATGGTACATATTTATAAATATATCTCTTGACATATTTCACACACTGTTTATACAGAAACGTTGCTTCACACTTCTCGCAGTGGCCTGCACTTACTCACTGGTCTCTTGTGTCACACTATTTATGGATCAGCTGTGATAAACACAGATCTGCCCATGCAGACCTGTCCCACTGTGGATGCAGGGCCACTTGCAGCCTGTCCTTGTTCCTCACCTGTCCTTAGCCAGCTCTGTCCCCTTCTGCTGCCTTACTGACCGTCCTGTCCATCGTTCAGCTGGATTGTTAAGTGCACGTGTTTCTGGCTCAGCGTGCCTTGTTCTGTGGCTTAGATTTTAAAGAATTTCCACTACCTAATTCTCTCAGTATCATTAATAGATGATAATTTCTTGTTATATATCTTTTTCTGTTAAACATTTTCATTCGGAATTCACACCTGGAGGTTTTCATTTACTTTTCTAATGGCTCATTAAAAAGTGAATATCATGGTTTAGGAAATGATTTGGGAACATAATTTGTCATGTGAGCTAGGTCTAGTTGCTAATTATCATGTGTTAATGCTTGAAGGGCCTGGCTGCTTTCTGAGCAACCCAAATCAGTGGAGATTATGCCACAGATTTCCCTCCCTGTATTTACCCTAAGTTACTGAGGTCTGAGCTGGGAGCCTGAAGGTTCTGCACAGTTGATGAAAGCAAGTAACCTTCAGGTATGAGAATCGGGCTACAAAGTCAGGAACTACATCTTGGTTAATTCTTCTGGAAAAGGACAAATAGTGGCTGTATTTAGTAAACAGTAGTTAGTAAATAATGTCGCTTAGGGAAATGCCTGAAGTCTAAATGTTGTGCATGTGCATGAGAGAGCCTGTGTTAGAACTCTGTGCTTTTGTGCTATTCTCTTGAGCTCCTGTGCTCTTCATGGACTCTGGGATTCCCAAAGAAGGGAGTAAGCCCTTGGATGTTTGGAAGTGAAGGACTAGGCTGTGATGTTGCTTACATTCAAGGGTAACCTTGGAGCACATCTCAGTTGTGTATCACAGGCAGGTGAGCTTGGCAAGCACAGCCTGTGAGCCTCTTCACAGGGATCAGCCTGGGCTCCTGCTTTGAAACATCTGTCACACCCCACCAGCACTAGTGTGGTAGCTCTTTTTATTCCATTATACACATCATGCTTTTTTTTTTTCATATTGTACACCCTAAAAACCAGAATCCTCTACATTTTTTATGTTGGATGCCATTGGTAAACATATATTAGCCGTTGGTTTGTTTGTTTGTTTGTTTGAGAGAAGAAATAGTGTCTGAAATATCATTTGGAATCAATACGTTTTGTTACTCAGGGACAAATAAAACATGCTGGGGGCAGAGTTTAGTTGGGAAATATGAGATGTCAATGGGACTGAGCAGGGCCTACGAGGGGATAAGAAAGAGGAGCCTAATACTGTAACAATGCAATAGATGGATTCTTGACCAGGGGCTTAACAACCAGTGGTCCAAATCCAATAAATTTTATCCACAGGGTTAGCAGAAAACTACTGCCAGTGAAAAATAATTGACTGTGCCTCAGGGCAAAAGAAAAAAAAACTTCATCACACACAGAGCTTCAACATAAGGCTCTAGTGATTCTTCTGTCACAGCTGAGCTGAAGGCTTTGATGTATCATCCAATGCTGTAACCTCTGTCCTAATGAATTAATAATTAAAAAACTTATAATGGGAATACTGAAACAAGTTACCAGGTTACCAGAAAGATTAGGAGGAGCCTGACTAATATAATCTTGGAAACAGCCATAGTCGTTCAATATGTGTCATCCCCTGCGTGGTCCTTCCAATTCTCTTTCAGAGGTTGCTGTTTCTGTAGAATCAGGTCACATCAGCACTCTCAAGGTAGTCCTGGGCAAAGTTAGAGGCAAAATCTTACCACACAGTGTGTTTGTGAGGTTTCTTAAGAAAAAGGGACTGATGTGTAAAGTGACATAAACGTGCAAATCATTCTACAGTCTCCAGAAGTTTTCAGTAGGTGCACTTTAGGAACACTGAACTGCCTTAGTTCCTGATGTTTGAGGAATTACAGAGAGACGTGCAGGTAAGGCTCACTTGCCTGAAAGGACTTGTTAGAAGTAAAAGAGACAAATCTGTGACATTAGATGGCCTTTAATGGCTGACCACTGCCCTTGTCCCACACGAGCACTAAGGCAATCCTTGAGCTTCATGTGGAGCAGAGAGCTGTGGTGAGCATCCAAGAAAATTGAATGCATCCATATTTACTCAACTAATTTAATTAAAAAAACATATATTAAACTAATGCAGAAGTTAGTTTTACAGTATTAAAAGGATTAATTTTAAGTTAGGAAACAGTATTAAAATTATTCCAGTACAGAAGAGGTTACCTATGAAAATGAAAACAACAAGAGCCTTAATGTTTTCAGAAAGCAGTAAAATGAATTAGCCACTTCTGTATGTAATGAATAAATGAGAAAGGTAGATTGGGTTCTCATGCTGTCAGATGATCAAGAAAAAACTCTCTCCATCCCCCAAAGAATAAAGTCTGGAGAATGATGCTTGAGTTATAGTTGTTAATGGAAACTTAATGGTCTTCCAAAGTGCAACAGTCCCTACATAGGGAAAAAGATTATCCCTCCTTTGCAAGACAATGCCATCCATATTACACAAAAAACTAACTCTGACAAAATGCATATGTCCAGGGAAGCAGAAAAATTAAAGCAAATGATTCTATAATAAAATAACTCAGTTTCCTTTTTTTTCCCTTAATCAGCTCCTGGGTTTGTGTTTCATAACTTGGAACTGAGGAGTTACTTTCAGTGGGACACTTTTGAGTGTTGCTGCTTTGACATTTTATTTGTTAGCTCCACAGTTGGCACACATTTTACATATCGCTGGATGCAAGAGTCAGAATGAAAACAACTGCAGGAGAGGTTCTAGAAGAATGGCTTGTACATAAGGTTAACCTTCCATGGAAATTCATAAGTTGAAATCTTTTTTTTTTTTTAACATAATTCTCTGCTTTGTTTTATTTTCTAGTGGGGTATTAGAAAAGCTCTGGTAAGCAATTTAATCAGCACACTGAATTAGAATTCCATAAAATATTAACTATGTAGTTTTAAGACAACCAGAAATTACATAAACAAAACTAAGGTGGAGCACATGGAAACAGCCAATCAGGAGTTTTTCCTTATCTGGTTTTTATAGAACATTTCTGTAGTGTTAAAAATCCTTTCTCATTACGGAGAGGTCAGATGGATTAAGCAAAGTTGGATGACATAAATTCTCTTGAAGCTTGAATGCTGAATTGATTATAGTGTATCAGTCTGGAAGAGATAATAGTCCTGGTAATTGAATTCACTTCATTTCTTTAAAAAACAGAGATAGGTGGATACAGGAGTGAGGATATATAATTCTGCCCTAATTCAGTCCTGCAGTTAAAAAAAAGTTGTTTGGGTTTCAATGAAATGACACCATTTCATAGCCAAACACCAGATCTACTGTGTAATTTCTTATATCACCTATGGGGTAAAAGATTATACAGTCAGGTTGGGTAGTAGGTTTACTTGGTTTTTTAAACTTGATTTTGTTTGATATTGGTACATATTTATGAATAAGTGTTGTGGAGTGTACTCCAGTCATTTTAGGCAAGATGTTCCTCCTAGCCTTCAAATTCATAAAAGCATCAAAGAATATATTTGGAAAGTGTACACAGACTTAATCAGTTCTTTTCCAATAAATTAATTAGAAATTCTTATTCTTTAAAGATACTGAGAGGAAAATAATCAGTGGCAGACCATGTCTGCAGTTTTATCAAAACCACTATTTCATGGACTGAAAAAATGAATCTGACCATACAAAACATATCTGACAAAAGTGCCACTGAAAAATCTATATTAAGTTTTAGGCTGAAGGAAATTTAAACGACTGAGCTATAAATGTCTACATAAGAGGATCTGGAGAAACTGCTGACAGGCCCCTATCTCCAGTGATGCTGCCAGGTGCTGTTATAATTAGTTCTTTGGAAGCAAAGAACTGTTCATTTCTGCAAGCAGAGTAAAACCTTGTGTGCAGACCAGGTCTGTTAATTTGAGACTGAGCATTATTTCAGTGCTGGGTCTACTTAACAAGAGGAACCTTTTTGGCAGAGAGAGGTCTTTGGTGCTGAATAAACATCCTCAGGTCTAGACTTTGGGTTCCCTTTGTCAGCAGAAACTGGCAGGGGTTAGGAAGATCTGAGGGCTTTCAGCTCATTTACCGTGGAGTTTATGTAATAAACCTGTGGACAGATATTTAAAGTACCGAACTGCTGGGGAAAAATGGTTTCTCATTCAGCATTTCAGCTGACAGGGTGTTAGAGTCAGTAAGAAAATCACTCTTTTTTCCTTTTCAAAAAGTTAGAGAGAAATGCATGTAGCAGAAAAAAAAAAAAAGGCAAGCCCAACACTGGGCAAGGCAGGATTGGAAAAAAGGGAAGAGAACAAGGTATCTCTTAATATGGAGATTCAGTAATATTTTGTAGGAAGATGCAATTCAGTCAATATAAAAAAGCCAAACTACAGCTGAGAAAAGTTTAATATTCTTTTCCTACCTCTGCTAGTCTTAGTCTTACTCTCTCTGCCAGCTGGACCTTAATTTATCTATTAATGAAATACATATGCAAATATTTTTGACACCTTGGGGTGTATTAGGAGGCTGAATGAGTGCTATTCATCACTGCCCACAAATTGGAGTATACATTCTCTTTTTTACTGAGAAATAAAAAGGTCCAAACGTAATTGCAGTGTGATTGAAGAAGGACAGTAGGGCTGGTAGAGTTAAATTATCCTAAAAAAAGGAATAATTACCAGGTACTCTTGTACTTCAGGCAAAAATTTCTATATTTCCTACAGCAGAGACACTGTTCTTAAATTGACTGCCACTGTGTCCCACAGAAAATCGTGGGAAAGTTCCCCTTATAAATAATCCATGGTAGAGAGATTAGATGTATAATTATAGAGATATATATGGGGAGAAAAAAAAAATTAAATTTGATGGTTAGACAGTAGCTGCATCTATGAAAGTCTGCATCTCATTTTAATGGTTGTGTGTTAGACTCCACAAATGACATTATTAACTGTGCACCGTTGCTGTAGAAACATCCTCTTTGTCTCACTAAAAATGATTTCCTCTAAACTGTAAGTAGCAGTCAGCCTCAAGGACCTTTCGTGTCCAACACTGATAAACTCTTGACAAAGTTGTAATGTCACTTGGAGCAGAGCACTTCAGTTGCCTTTTGCATCATTCAGATCAGGCTACTTTGGGGCTGCTGTGCTAATTAGGAGTTCAAACTCCTGCAGCTGCAAATGCTGAAGACATCTCAGCTGTGAAATCACGGTCATCATCATCCCACCCATTCCCTGAGAGGAGTTCGTACTTTCTGAGAGCCAGCTGGAAAAGCAGCTCTGGACATCTATGTCAAAAATTTATTGCTGACACCACCAAATTAGGGCTCTTGCTCAGTGTGAGTGGTCTGATAGCAACAAACACAAATTTACATTTGCCCTTAGTGCTGATCTGGAACAGAAGGTGAAACACAAACTGGGAAGCTGGCAGTAATAAAGTTACAGCCTGGACAGAAAAAGAAATGTGAAAATAAAGCTGATAGTTATGCAGCTGTTGCAGTCCAGAGGCAGTCATACAGATGCTGAAATAACATCTTTCTACCTTTATGCATATGAAATAGCTAAAATTCAAGAAAGCAACAAATTTCCTAATGGAGGGAGGGGAAACTGACCCACAGGCTGTCTGAGCACGGCACTGTCACGCCATCAAGTCCTATCTCCCCTTCCCCAATGCACCTGTGACCATTTACCCTATTTACCCCTTTCTTTGTTGGTTTTCCTGATTGTGGGCTGCAAGTCAGTTGCGCCTTCTCATTTAATCTCAGGTTCACTATCTACAGCTGCTGCCAAAGA
>JAYRBT010000181.1:29910271-29927569 GCA_036023395.1 Myiotriccus ornatus | reverse complement strand
TTCCTGATTGTGGGCTGCAAGTCAGTTGCGCCTTCTCATTTAATCTCAGGTTCACTATCTACAGCTGCTGCCAAAGAACAAAACCTTTCCTAGGCCCCCAGCTGTAAGACTTCATAAATCCCACACGAGCAACAAGCGGGGTGTGCTGCTCAGTTTTCTGGATTTTGAACTGGAAAGAGCATCTGTTGAGTCTTCTAAAGGTATTTTTTTTACAATTATTTTACTAATTCCTGGTTTTGAGTTCAGTAACGCTGTTTCACAAATTAGTCCTTTTGTGGTTTCTAGATTTTGCAGGATAATGTCGGAAAAAACACAAAGCAGATATCTTAAGTTCTAAGAAAAGTGGGGGCTTTTTTGTCCTTGTTGAGTTGGTTTGTGTTTTTGATTGTGAATCAGAGAAGTTACCTGGTGTGACTTGTGCACTCTGGAATCTAGCCTAGATCCAACCTGACTGCCAGGAAGGGGGAACTGCAGAGAGGGTAATGCAGAAGACCTTTATGATTTCTTTAGGATTTCTTGGCTGTCTCACAAAGTCACCACCCTAATGGTAATTCCTAGGCTGCCTCCCTGGTGGTGCTTCCTCCCTTGCTTCTGTGACTGTCCCACCCCTCCCAGGGTCAATTGTGAGAAGTAAACTTGAATTGTAGAGCTGTGCATTCGCAGAGTTAGAGTGTGTGGGAAGAGCTCCCTGTGGGGGTTCCGTGTTCTCCAACACCAGCTGGGCTCTGGGGAAGGGCGAGATCATGGGACGGCTCTTGTGGTTGTGTTCTATTCAATTTTAAAAGTGAAACTGGGGTAAAAACTTGGGAGGTAGAGGTCTTCAAAGACCATCCCCAGGCAGTAAACTTAGTACAATTCCCATGTCTGCTCTTTTCTGGTGGAATAACATGCTTTGCCTTTTATGGTTGTTCATATGAATGAAATCCATACCTGCTACTTGAATCTGTTGATATTTGCTTCACTTTTTCCCCCCATCCTTGTCTGCTTATAAATCACTCAGGTGATGCAGCTGACAGATCCTGTGGCTAAATTTAATAATGAAAGCATGTGTTTTCTTAAGCTAATTATCTCTGCCACCCTTGAAATTCAGATTAAATTTCTGCTTCTGAAGAAAAATGTGTTTTAAACTACAGATTTCTGAGTTTGTCGTAGTCTTTCAGTTCTGTTCCTTTTTTACATATAGGTTCATAAGGGTATCCTGTAATGAAGCATCTTTTTGTGAGGTAAAAGTGAGGGCCACAGTGATTACAGCTAGTCAAATAGGAGGACTGTAGCTGGAGATTTATATTGTATGCAAGTGTTCTGAGAGGCACTGAGAGAATCCTGTAAACAAAGCTGCCCATATGTTGCATCTTGAACATTTTAACAATGAAGTCGATTATTTTCCCCCGTCTTTGTCTGACAACACCACTCACAAGGGTTCATGATTTTTCACCGATAAAGCTCCTGCAACTTTTTCTTTTTATTTTTGCGAAAATACAGAATAAAGGCACATCTAAGACAGCATTTCACAGAATAGATGAGCTCCCAGGAGGCTTAGTTTCTTAGGGTTGGCAGATGATAAAGGAAGAAGCTTGTTTTGCTGAAAGAATTTGGCGAATCTGAATGAATAATGACAACTAGTATGTATAGAAAGAGGAATGTTTTTCTCTGGCTTTTGACTATGGATGAATACCTTAAAACTTGTCATCAAGATAAGTAGTTTGAAACTGCATTAATGATTAAAGTGAAAGGAGACTGTGGGAGGCAGAAGACGAAGAAAACGGAAATTCATACAGTGCCGTAGGTGGCTTTTTCTCTTCTTGAGAGTTTTATAAAACATAAAGGTGATAAATACAGGGTAAGGACAGAACAGTTGAAAGATTCTGGTAGAAAGAAGAAAGCTTTGTTTGGCATTTGCAGAAAATCCACAGAGCTGGGCTTGAGAGTAGGAGTATACAGCACATCTGAATGGCAAGAGCAACCATCTACCTTAATTTGAGCCTATAGGCATATAAAACTGTACCAAGAGTTAGGCTCCAAATATTGAATAAATGGAGCCATAACTGAAGGAAAACTGATATGAAGAAGCAGGTAGTGAAGACAGCTAAGAATGGGAGCTGTAAAGTAAGTAGAAGGGGTAATGGAGGCAGATAATTGGCAAGTTGGGAACAGAGAAATTAAAAAAGACAAGTTCTATGAAATACAGCCTTCTGTCATGGATTTCTTTCTCAGGGTGAATCAGAATGCAGGGAGTGTTTTCCTTCTTTACACCATGTGGCATTAGTAGAACTCCAGTAAGCAGCTTTGCTTCTTCACTAGTCCCACAGGGGAGAGAATCAAGCCTGACATAAGTAATCTATTTGATTTTCATATCTCTTGTTTTCCTGGTAGACTTTCTTTGTGGACTTGAACAAAATCAAGAGAGAAGTAAAGTGTACTGATGCCAGGATTGTGTTGAAAGAAACAGGAACCAGTGGTTTTGAGTAATCTCTGGTTAATTTTGTAGAAGGCAGAACTGTATCTGGCTTATTGTATTTACGTAGCTTTTAATGTTAATCGTGTGATTTGGCCAATTTACTCTGATTTTTTTACTCTTCTATGTTCCGAGTCTTCTGTGCGTTGCTCCACAAGTTCTCTTCTTTCTTATTTAATGAAAGTCTACCAGCTTGTATTGGTGGTTAAACAGACTATCAGAAGCTAGATATCATCTTTAACCTTATTTTCCGTTCTGAAGTGTAATTTTAACAATTAACCTTTTTGTGCAACGAAAAGAAAGTAATGCAGCAGAAGTGACATTAAGAGGGAAAACTGTGCTGTTATTAAAGCTGCTATCAGGATAAATTAGTATCTTCACACATAACTGCTTTCGTCTTTTGTGCCTCCTCGTGTTAGAGTGAACTCTGACCACCCCCATATGTCAGAAATCTTTTCATTAACTCTTTTGGGGAGCATCAATAACCATGTTGGAGCTTCTACTTGCTTTAGCAACATTGTGCAGAGGATTATCTACCAAGTATGAGTGTCTTATCTGTATGCAGTTAAACTAAAACATATGCTGGTGTGAAAACCACAAGCAATAGTTTTTTCATGATCTTTTATGTATGTGTTCAAAACAAAACCATTAAGTCCTGTTCTGATAAGGTCAAAATCTAGCTAATATTGAGGAAAAAAAAAAAGAAAAGCTTCGGTTTTAGCTCTAAAATAGAGATGACATTGTTTATGGAGATGAAGGAAACATGTTAGACAAAGTATTATACCCATACCAAACATGTCAAACAATATTAAAAGTTAGTGATTCTCCCTGCAGGCTCCCCTACACTGGAGGGCAGTGTACTTGGACAAAGAGCCCAGGCAAATAAGTGCCCTGTGCATTGCTTTACTGTGCTTCTGCTGGGCGTGGGGGTGGTCAAAATCACACCAATAGGGGCTTCTTAACTTCTTAAGCAAAGTAGTAGGTTACAAAACCCAGCACTCTCACCAAAATCAGAGACACTTGTACCTCTAAACTGCTCATCAAGATGAGGGGCCAGGGGAGAAGAAGGGGGGCTGTGCCTTAGGGGAGTCTCTGGGAGAAATAGAGGGGGAATAGCAGTTCTATTTGCTTTGACCTCTAAGTAAATTGCAAGAGTGGTTTCTGAACAAAAGCTTTGTGTGAGCCACTGCTGTCCTAAGTCACATTTTGCTGGTAAGGGTCTGCTTCAGCTTGTTCTGCCCTACCCCATCTCCTGTGTCAGCAAACACTGCTGTGCTCCCCTGCTCAGAAAGGGATTGCTGGCTGAGAGATTCTCCTGATGGTCTTCCTTCAGCACTAGGACACGCCTGTAGCAATACCTGATGGTACCAGCTGTTCAAAGGGATGGAGAGAAACAGCAAGCAAACAATGTATAAAGCTGTTCTGAGAATAACTGCTGAAGATGAGGGATGATGGGAGCTTTTATGTGTTATCCCAGCTGTTCTTCAGGGGACCTAGTGCCCTGGTATCACAAAATGCCACCTCACCTTTCATCAGCCTGACAATGCCGGATTTGTATGTAAAAGGCCTACGAGGAAGGTTTGCTGGCTGCATCTGGGACTAAAATCTTAAACCTGGTGACAAACAATATGTTACACAAGCACTCATCACATGAGTTTAGAGATGTCACTGGATTTGAGGCCAGGAGGGACTCGAAACATCAGCTACTCAGGCTTTCTGCTTTATATACGCCATAGAAATTCCACCTAGTAATTCCTTTGTGAGTTCCATCACTTCTAATTAAGCTGGAATACAATCTTTAGATGGTTAAATGGATTCAAAACTTAATGTGATGAATAATACAGATCATTTCTTGTTAAATTTAATGGGGAAGATAATTTACCTGTGTAACAAATGTAGCATACATTTATTTAAATTTGGCATACGATCCTTCAGCCTTCAACCATCTGAAGTGGTGATGGAGCAGCTCATTTGCCTGAACATTTCTAGTGTAATATGACAACTACTCCTGCACATGTACATATTTACAGTGCTATACATCATCTGGATTCAATGCCTGTGTGGAATCTACCACCTCTGCCTAAGAGCTGCATCCTTTGAAGGTCATCACTTTGTTCTTGGAGGCTGCATCATCCCCAGCCTTAGCAGAACCTGCCCCAGCCGGTTTGAAGGTGATGTCTGTAGCTGGAGGCAGTAAAATAGAGCTTTCAACAGAGCCTCTTGTACTCCCTGCTTCAAAAGGAAGCTCTGTAGGTGCTTCCTGGTGGATCAGACAGTGTGCTGACTTTGCCTTCCTGTGTAGGCTGCCTTTCAGCATGATGAAGTTTGCCTCTGTTTACTGAGATCATATTTGATTCATTATCATCACAGTATGAGTATTGACAATCCTATTTTTTGACGTGCCTCCAAACAACTACTTCTTGATTTCTTTTTTTTTTTCCTGTCTTCAAAACCTGTCTTGGCTTATCCTGAACAGCAAAATCACAAAAGTTAGCAAATTTTTTGTGCAAGTGGAGATATGAAAATGATGAAGCATCATATCTGATAATGCTTCCCAAGAGGTGATTCTGTGTGGACAATTTCAGTAAAATAATGGCACATCTGGATTTTAGGTGCATAGCAGGTGTTGAAATCACTAGCTAAAGCCTTCTGGTATCTCTGTACATGACGAAGTTCTTACCTTTGACTATAAGAAAGCATTTGTTTCAAGTCTTTTTATCAGGGACTGCTCAACGTTACTGTGATGGAAGGAGAGTTCAAAACTCCCATAGACTTTATGCAGCAGCTTTTAAACTCTCTTGATCATTATAACTTCCCTGAGGAGTCAGTAAAGCTTAGTTTGTTGTGCAATTCTGCACATCTGGCTTCATCCACTGAGGCTTTTTAGCTTGCAGTCATCGGTATTTTGTGCCTGTAAATTTGTGAGAAATATTATTAAATTCAAAATACGTTTTTAGCACAAAGCAGTTGAAAAATCAGAATCAAATGAACAATGAAAGAATTCATAATAACAGGACTTGAAGTCATTTAAAAACTGGATAAAATTCTTTTCTCCAAGTGAACTCCGAAGTGTCAAATGGAAGCATGTTAGTTCTAGGTGTGACAGTGAAGTATGAAGCCTTCAGAAGGAAGCAGGTTCTATTGATTTGAGAATGTTACTGTCTTCACAAAAGTCTTGAGTTTCAGGGAACTAAGAGATGTTTGTGAGGTTTTGTTCTTTATTGTGATGTTTTCTCTCTTTTAAAATGTCTGATGATATTCTTACAATAATGAAATTGCTGTCCCACTACAGCTATTCAGTGGTTGCAAATGATGTTCCCACCGTAACCAGCTCTGTAAGCCAGCTGTATGCTTTGCTCTGCACCACAGATCTTGTCAAAGCTCAGATTATAAAACATGTTTGTAGAATCCAAATTTCCCTCGTGCTAGTAGGGATATTGCATCGGATAGCTATATATTATAGGGAAGGAGTAATATTTGCTGAGTCTTCTGAAGACTGCAGAATGGTATATGACAACTCATTTGACGGCTTTATCACCCTTACACTATTCTTTAAAAAGTTTTATTTAATAATAGATGTGGCACTGATTCAATGTGCACAGATAAACCTTCTGATAAGCATCTGACAAAATATGTGAAGTTTGGAGAAAACAATTGTATGCCTGTATGCCATATACCTTTATATCGAAACAGTTGCATTATGTTTCTAACACCTAAAGGACTTATGTTTATTGATCAAGATGAGGTTTTTGAGTGGGAGAACTCCATGATACGTTTCTTTTTTCTTATTCTGTTTTCTTTTTACTAGCAAGATAAGGGTTACTGATGTTACTGCTGTGTTTGTTAATTTAGCAGAAGTTAGAAACCCAGTCACTCAGGCAACAATATATAATAACCAGTAAAATTGTAATAAACACGTTGCTGTATTAGACATACACAGAAGAAAATGTGCAAATAACAATGCAGTGGGTGTATCTCTCACAGGCTGCTTTTTTGTCACACCAATTTAAAAAAATCAATGGCAGACAGAATGAAAAGAGGTGAACAAGAAAACATCATCACTGTTGATGAGCATGTGTGGGAGCATGCTGGAGCCAGGCTGGGAGTTGTTTTCATAGGGAAGATGCAGCTGGTTTTAGAGGATGAACTTTGGTTCCTATAAAAACCTTTATGGAGATTTAGAAGGGGCCAGTGTCCACTTGCTGAATGAACCCTCTGTGTGTGCAACCAGTAAGTGTTTGAGTGCATGTGGAAGTGTCTTTGGGAAAGCACAGCATGTCGGATAATATTTAGCCACGGGCTTTGGCTGGTCCCAGGCACCCTGCCCTTGACTTTGTCATGTCCTGTAAGCTGTGCTCTCTGTGCTGCTGGAGGCAGGAGCAACATGTGCTCTTCTTGCAGCACAGGGATGCTGTCTCATTTAGCATGCACAATATAAGGACTTTTTGCTTTGTACCCACAACTCGGGGCTGTAAAGCAGCTAAACTGCCACCATTATCCTGGCAACTTGTAACACCTCTGTTACTCAGGTGGGGAGGACAGGCGAAAGAGATATCAGAGTAGAGAAATGATGAAGACCTAAGCAGAGAAATGATAAAGGCCTAAAGTCCCCCATTTTGTAGTTTGAGACATTTATTCCTAAAGGTCTGTATCAATAGGAGTATCTGAGAACAGACCACTTCATGCTGATAAACACAATCTTCCCAAGTGTGTCATGATGAGGCACACCAATACTTGGCAATGCAGTTTCCTCCAAAGCTCTTGATTCATGCAGGGGGGCTTGTGGTCTTTGTGAACTCAAGTCTGGCATCTTCCTAAGAGGGAGAGCACTCTGGTGTACAGTGAGAATGGGAGACAGGTGTCTGATTGCTAAGTATCTAAAACAATTTCTAATGGAGAGGGAAAGACTTTGTGCGTTTTCATAATCCTAATGATTGAATTTCAAGATATTTTTAGTCTGTGAATAGAATACTTTTCAGCATCACCTACTTCGATATATTTCACTCTTCAGAGTGCTGAACAAATGCAGCTTGTGGGAAGTGCTTAATGGAGAATCAGTCTTATTTCTTTCTTGGACTGTAAAAGGGGAGTCTGTCTCATGTCACTGTCTGTGAGTGACTTGATCGAGCTATTTACTGTTTTGATATATAATCTCATATTGATCTAATGCTGGCACTGAGGAGATTATTTATAGTGACATGGATGACTTGGTATTGCTGAAGCCCCTTGCTGGCTGAGGAGCAATTGTGAGCTTTGCTATCAGAAGTATTTGCCTCGATGCCACGGTATAATGTGAAACTTCTGCCATGAAACAGATAATGTGATGGCCACGACCCAAAACTCTGTCTGTGATGCCAATGAAAATAGCTTTTTACAAGACTGCCGCCACTGGGTAACAGCTTAGGGGCACCTTGACCTTTTTCCTTAAGATCCTGGCATGTTCCCCACCACTGAGTGGTGGTTTACATGCTTCACTGAGGAGCATTGGCCCAGGAGCTCATCCCACTGTACGGCATCACAGGCTGCCACTGCCTGAGTCACACGAGGTTTTTCTGTCTGCAAGGCACCACAGGGTTGTTAGCTCTTGCTAAGTGGGGGAGCACGTCCTATGAATTGCTGCTGATGAGAGCCTTCTTTGGAGTTTTTCAGTGTTTAAAGTACATGATGGTAAAGGCAACCTGCTAGAAGAGAAAGATGGTAAGGAAAATCAATGCAAAAATGACCATCAGTACACTTTAATAAAATAAATTCTGTGATCGGTCACATCAGTATGATTTTGGTGAACTCTGCCATGTGTTTGTCTTAGTTTATGCTGTGCTTTCATGCGGGATGATGGGTGGGGGGGGAGAGAAAACCCCCAAATATTATTTTAAACTGCCAGGTGCCTAATTTCAGCGAAAAAGGGAAAGCTGACATGGATTCTCCTTGCTGCCTCAGAGCAGGTGCATGTGTGAGCGACAGCCCTGTACCGTACACCAAACTGCTGCTGGCTTGAAACATTGTGCAACAACAGCTGAGAGCAGGAGCAAACCCACAGCAAAGAAGAGCCTGTCACAAATTGATGTTGTCACCTCAGACAAATAACTAGGATGTCTGTTCCTTCTTACACAGTGTCACAACAGTAAAATCTCATTGGGTTGTATTCAGTTAGAATGCATTTTAGTTCATATTTCAGTGTGATAGATGTATTTCAGATACTGGTTCCAAGCAGCTCTGCAAAGATGTCCAGTTCCTCGAAATGTTTAGGGATTGAACTTCTCTTTAAACTGGAGACTTCTCGGAAGTTTAATGGCAGAAAAGAAAACTGGAGTTATAAAGCAGCTCATATTTTCTCTGGTCTCTGGAGAATGTTAGGAGGTAAAAAGAAACAGAAAGTATTGCCTAAAGAACAAGCAGCAGGGAACAAAATGCTTTTTCAAACATCCCCATTGTTATTCTAATCATAATAAAGGAAAATTAGTGGCTTGAGTAAGGTGGGTTTAATTGTGTATTTTTTGTTGTTTTCTTTTGTGGGGGGTGTGTGAGTTTTGGTTGGTTGGTTTTTATTAGTTTGGGGTGTTTTTTTGGTTTTGGGTTTTTTTTAATTACATATGTTAGTACTTGCTTTGTACCCAACCAGAAGTTCATCCCATGAACCGGTCAGCAGTGTATCAGTATCCTCATATGGTAAAGCCTTTAGGTTTTTGTTTTCTGGGTAAACATAAATTTGATTCTTCTAGCAAAGTGGGTAATGTGTGTGTCATCTATACAAATAGCACAAATGCATCTTTGCTAAGCAACACTTAACAAGTTTTCTGTGTCATCCTCCTTTTATTTAGTACCTCTTACATTTGTTTTTCTTTCATCTCTGAAAGCACAGATCATTAGATGCTATTTCTTAGATGCTGATATTAGAGCATCACTGTCGCTTGAGTTTGGTATCTTATTATAAACGAAATACTTCGCTACCCAGAGACATCTATGTTTTTCTTATTGGTGCTCCTCTTCTCAATTTTTGTGGGACTTCCTGAGAAAAGTGACTTTTAATGTTCCTGACAGTGTTAGACTGACAAATTCAGCCGAAAGAATTGCCTTTAATTTTATCTTTTGAGGAAGCTGAAAGTTTCTAGAAGAGCAGAAAAACCTACTAACCAGGCTATGAAAGTGTCTCTTTTAAATGGGGTATATCTTTCAACGTTAATATATGAGGGGAATTTATTTCTTGACTTCCTCTATTACACTTTCTCTCCTTTATTTTATCTAGAGTTACTTAAGCAAGGAAACAAATATAACATTTGAGAGGCTAAAGCATTGAAAAAAGAATTTGCTTTTCTGATAGTAACTTAGAATGTCGTAAGTTATTGTAATTTAACAGAAATTTCGAGGGCTTTGTTCTGAAATCAAGCATAGACTAACCAATACACTAGTATGTATACATATATACTAGTGTAACGCTAATGTACTTACCATTCATTCAGATAAAAAAATTATGGATTGCTTTGGAATCTTCACAGTTGTACTTGTTCTGTAGAGGCAATAGGAGTGGTCTGTCTTCCACACACAGAGACCTGGCACATTAGCTCAGATCTCAAAGCTCGTGTTAGCACCGCGTCTCCCATGTCAAGACATGTGGAGAAGTTCCATGTCATTATAATCAACATCTTCAGAAAAGCACAGTAAAAGGCTAAAAGGATGCATGTTATTTGTAAGGCATATTTTGAAAATATTATATAGAGAAATACTTTGCTATTCAATCAGTACTTCAGGTGTATCTCGGAAAATGGCTTTTCAAATTATTCTTACGAGGTACGGTTTGACAAATATCTCTGACTCTGGGATGAGTGTTTAGTTCTATCATTATTTTTAAATGAATTTGGCTCTATCACTGACTTGCAGATGTGCTATCTAATGATGTGACATGTTTCCAAGAAAGTTTAAAAGATTCTGTCTGATAGTATGGCAGCCTTTTAGATTAGAGAACTGACAGAAAATAGTTTCATTTTTTTGGTGACGTGCAAATATTTTTCCTTGTTATAACATATTTTACTTTGAATTACATTAAAAACTCAAGGAAATACTTTACTTTCCAATCCAGGAAACATTCTCAATCTTCTTATGGCAAGAAGATACAATTAGAATTAGTATTTTTCTTTCAACATGATAGTCATTTTATACAGAAGTATTTTGAAACTTGTTAGAGGCTGGAGGGTGCCCACAGCTGGATGGCTGCTGTGCCCAGTACCTCCTCTGGCTGTAAACAAGAAAGATGACTATAGATCAGCCAACTGCTCCCTTTAACTTCTGTGCCCTGATGACATTCCTGACTGTACTATCCAAACTGTAAAACCTACATACAGGAGAGGACAGAATCCAAGGAATCCTCTCTTTCAGTACAGTAATAAGTATGTAGATTCCCCCTGTCTTGTTTGGAGGAACTCTTGCGGGTTTGGTTGTTTGGTTGGTGTTTGTTTGTTTTTTTAAGAGTTGGAAACCCTGCTTATGATTCAAGTTCCTAATACATCTGACAGAAGATGGATATGGAACTCTATCACCAATCTGTACACTACTGTATAACAATTTGTTGTGACATTGTGGCATTCTGTCTGCATTACCTGCTATTAGATATTAATTCTGAATGAAGGCAGGTGACCTGGATACATGAAAATAAGCAGATTTGGTACACACTAGTAAATTTAACAAAACATGATTTACCAAAACAGAGCCCATGTCTCCTTGTAATGCCCATAACAATAATGAGGATTACTTTCCTCAAGAATTTAACATTGGAAGATTTTGAAGAGAAAATATTTAATAGGATGCTAATAATTTGTAATGTCACCTAAAATAAGCTACTACCTTATCACTACAAAACCTATTCTCTTTTTCTTCACACACAAACCCCCTTTTCAACAACAACAATTACACTTCCAATAAACGCTTGTCTAAAACCTTTGAAAGGATGAAGGTAATGTTCAGGAAGCAGGAAGGCAGTTCAAAACAAAAGCAAGCTTTAATCTGCTTTGTTTATGTCATCTGATAAGCTGGCTGAGCAGCAAGGCAGTGGATGGCTGGCACAAATGAATCTGCTGGTGCATTGCACCACCAGGTCCCTTTGTGCCCAAAGTCATTTACTCACAACTGCTTAGCAGTTACAGAAGCCCAGGCAGTCCTTTATCACCCCTGCATCACGGTAGGATGAAAAAAATAACCCTCCTGTTGAATAGGGAACTTGAATGGGGGTTTATGCTCTAAAAACCTTTGTCACTGTATAAATGTCTTCACCATATTAATGTGTCCTAGGCTTGCCATTCAACTGGCTGTGTCTTTCCTCTCGAGACATGGACACCCTTCAGGTCTGAGTAAAAAGCCCTCCTTCCCCAGCAGCCAAGTGAATCCCATGGGCCAAGCTTCAAATGAAGCTGTAATTGGGAGTTTATGGCATCACAGGAAGCTGGAAAAATAACTGCCATCAGTATCTCTGCTTCAAAGAAAGACATAGTGTGTGGCTGAACTGCTCAAGTCCAATAAAATATTTAAGAGTATAATCTATTTAAAGTGCAGCATGCCATGTTCTTCCCTGGGTGCGAATGTCTGGGACAGCTCTCCAGCTGGTGGGAGCTGGTGCTGTTTTACTTGCTCAGGCAGGGATGTGCAGATTTACTGCAGCTAAAGATGAAAACAGCTTTGCAGTTTGATTGTACTTTTTCATGTACAGAAAGAATTTATTCTAATCCCGACTTGTGAGTGAAAGTTAAGTATAGGAAGATATTTCTTCTCTCCTTTTGACAAGATTTCCTGCCTCTTTAAAGAGGAGTGGATTACAAGGCCTTTCTGTCTTCATATTTCTGTAAATTAGGAGTTTTTTGAGGAAGAAGTTTGAGTATGTAAAGCTGCTTAAGCGGAGTTCATGCCATTACCAGTAAGCTTGGTTTTAGTAAACTCTGTTTTGACCTCTTCACTTTCCCCTTTGACTTTGTCATTGTCTGGCTCTTTTTTTTTTTTTTTTTTTTTTTGTTTTGTGTATTTTGGTATGTATTTCAGCATTCAAACCAGACGCATTTAAAGCACCATAGCTTTGCTTGGTGCTTTAGTGATGATGTCTTTGTATCACCTGCCTGCTCTCTGTCATCAGCAGGCCAAAGGGCTGTGCCCATCTGCAGCTGGAACACCCTGGTACATTCATGCAACCCAACCTAAATGGAGAGGGTGTGATTGGAGGGGCTCTCCAGTGTGAAACCTTGCCTCCTAATCTCCAGCCAGAAAGTTTCTAAACTGAGTGCAGTGACCAGAATAAGACTAATTAGCTGCCCTGATTCTGGAGGACAACAGAAAGCAGTTCATTTCACATCCTACATGCAGCTCAAAATTAATCACTTAAAGATATAACGAGAGGAGTGGGGTGGGGAAGGTTATCTCCCTGCAGGTAGGTGGAGGATGACTTGGTGTGTGACGCTGTTACTGTCTCTAGACCCCCTGCAGTAAATTGATTTGCTTGCTGGTTTTCCACCTTGTTACCTTTCTTAGCTTTTCATCTGCTGTATTATCAATGGCAGCCTCCTCCCATGGCTTACTGCGAGCAGAAAAGCTAATAACTTTCCCAACCAATATATCTTTGCTATCTTACTGAGAATCCCTTTCATCTCACTTATCGGTAATGGAAACCACCAGTTGTCTTTTGAAATGTTCAAACCTACTTTATTTGTACACAGCTGCCATTTATTGATAAATAACTAAGTTGTAAATAACACTTTAAACGCTATTTTCCCTTCGCTTTTATTACTTCTGGTGACTTGTATACCCTTCAGCAGATGTGCTAGTCCTGTATAACATTAGAGAGCAGTTAAATTTTTGAGTAATGGAAAACTAAAATAACAAAATAGATGACACTAGGAAAATTCATCATATTTTTCTCATATTACAAAAGAGTCATAACCATCTAGGACCTGACTTAAAGCTGAAAGTGTTTAGGCTGGATGTATTATGGCTTAACTACACTCTGTAGTCTTTGCCGCTGCTTGTGAGACAGGAAACAAAAAGACTCATTAGCAGTGAAGGGTTTCAGGAAGGCATAAACTTAGCATGAAATCTATAGTTCTTCTTTCTGTACTTCTGATCCCAAACTAGAAGGTAGTTTTTCAGGCTGAGAAATAAGGAAGGGGGGAAGGCTGTGGGTGTAACCTTGAAACAACACTAAGATTCAGATGACACTTAGTTCAGCTTTATACATACAAATATAGTAAAATCAGGAATTTAGGACTAGCTATTGTATCTGAACTGATGTACTAGTGTACTACTTGAGCATCATTAAATGCATTGTTGAACACTTTCTTTTATAGTCCTTAATGTTGCATCCTAACTTCATGAAGGCTGTTAAAAAGCGTCAGACACCAGATATTGGAGAGCAATGCAAGTAGAATCAGTTGCAGATATTACTTCCAGCACCGTGACTCAGTAATTTCTAAGCAAAGTTATTCAGCCTATATGTCCTGCATTATATTCAGAAGTGTTGTATTTGACTCTCAAAGCAGTGTATTCAACTTATTCTTGCCAAACTATAGAGCCAATGGGTATTTTGTCTAGTATTTCTTATTAATCTTTTCTCTCTCTTCTTTCCAAAGGGAAAGCAAGTTACCTTCCCTCTCACCCCTTATTCCCAACATTTGAAAAATGTTTATATTCACATCAAGCTTGAAATCCATTGCTGCTGGAACTGCAGTGCATCTTGCATTGTTCCCTTTCCCCTCTGCACAAGCCACGTGTGCTGCTTTTAAATCTTCTCATGCACATGCCTATGTCTTATTGTCTATACTTTTAAATCATTCAAAAGCATTGCCAAGGTGCACTTTGCAGGAAGAAGTTATTCATGTGCATTGGGTCTGTTTGAGGTCACTGCAGGCTGAACTTCAGGTCTAAGTTCAAAGAAGGAAGGTGATGCTCACGTACAAATGGCCTGGTGAGTTACGGAGCAGGGAGGTAAAAGTAGACATGTCGTAGACTTGCACAGGGCCAGCTGCTGGTTAACTCGTCAGGATGACACTATGCTACGTGCTGTCATTAACTATCATAGGTATTTGAGAGCCAACACAGACTAGTGCTCCCTGACAGTCTGGCATAATTAAAACAAGATGTAAACCCATTTCCTGTGCTCTGCTGTTGAATTGAAGCTGACCTCTGGAGTAGCTGGCACTGCTTTTGTGACATGACTGTCTTAACTAGAAGGTGTTTCAGTAGCACAACACACCTGAGCCCCCTGTGACTGTGCTGATGCTCTCTGACACAGAGGAGAGAATGAAGCTTGACAGCTCGCTACCATTGGAAAGACACAATAAACCAGTTCCCAGGGAGATGCAGACCCTGAGCCTCCACTGAAAGAAGTTCTCATTTGGTGCTGTTTCTAGCACTGGAAACGCAAAGGTCTGCTTTGTGTGTTTTATGCAAAGCAGATTGAAATCGACATCACTCTTCATTTGGCTCCCAGCAGTTGAAGAGGGAAAACACACACAATTACAAACATATTTGTTCTGGAGTATTTTTCAAAGGGGGAAATCAAGCACCTGAGAAAAGCTGTGGGTTTGGGCACTGGACAGACTTAGGATGAAAAAATTACTGGATGTTCCAAGCTGCAAGTGTTGCAGAGTTGCAATAAGCAGTTAGCCCTCCATAAAGTTTTCAACACCCCTGGGTATTTAAAAAAAGGACAGTGCACTTACTCCTAGACAGGAGGAGGCTACTACAGATGTGTGCTCACTCAGACTTCTACACAGTAAACTCCCTGATTCTCTTCAGAGACAGAGAAGAGGATTTTCTGTCTTCTGCTCAACACTAAAGAAAAGTAATTGCAGGAATTTCACAGGTCTGTGCTAGGGAAAACCTCACTGATAATGTAATTGCTTTAACGCTTATATTTGTGGAGCACTGAATTCTTGGGTACAGCTTCTTGGTTCCTGACACCCTGAAGTGTGGTAGGTGTTTCTGCAGTTTCTATGCAATACACATGGCATGAAATCAGATTTTATGGGAGACAAAAGCAAATGAGTATATGCAGTAAAACATAGAAGAAATAGAGATAAGGGGGTTGCTGGGTTGCTTTAACTTTAAAGGTTAATTCTACAAGTGTTTACTGATGACTACTGACAAACATTAACTGTTATAAGAACTTCAAGCTGAAAAAATGGACTCTCATTTGCATCCTGTGAAACTGCATTTCATAAGAAAATGGCATTTCCCTTGCAAAGAGCTGAGAGATCCTTCTCTGGGTTTTTCTGCTAGATACAAATTTTACAGTTTGTAAGATTCTTACTGTTGTTGAATAAGTATGTGATACCCCAGAAAGATCCATGCTGCTGCCTGCAGCCAGGCAGTACCTGTGAAGGGCTCTGTGGCAAGAATCAAATATCCCAGGCCCTCATTTGACAGAGGCTGGTAGGTTTTGAGCTGTTCTGCTCCAGCGTCATCCCTCCTTTCACAGATGGGAATTTGCACATTTTTACAGCTGACTTCATGTTTAGAATCATAGAATGCTTTGGGTTGGAATGTACCTTTTAAAAGTCTCTAGTCCAACCCCCCTGCAATAAGCAGGGACACCTTCAACTACATCAGATTGCTCAGAGCCCTATCTAATCTGACTTGGAATGTTTCCAGGGATTGATGATTTCCCACCTCCCTGGGCAATTTGTTCCTTCATTTCACCCCCCTCATTGTAAAAAAGAAAAAAAAAAATTCCTTCAATTTAGACTCAATCTATCCTATTTTACTTTAAAACTATCTTCTTGGATGGACAACAGATTCCTTATTCAGTCTACCCATCAAATTTTTCCCTCTCCAATATAGATGGAAGTGTGTTGTTGTGGACTGTGTAAAACCTTAGAGAAGTCCTGATAGGAGACATCCATAGCTCCTCATCACTCCTTCAGAGAAGGCCACTAGACTTGTCAGGCAGGACTTGCCCCTGGTGAAGCTGTGCTGGCTGTCTTGAATCACCTCCCTGTTCTCCACATGCCTTAGCATAGCTCCTAGGAGGATCTGCTCCATGATCTTCCCAGTCACAGTCAGTAGTTCCCAGACTCTTTCTTTCTACTCTTTTTAAAAAAATGCATGCAGTGTTTCCCTTTTTCCAGTCACCAGGATCTTTCCCTGATTTGAAAAAATCCTGATGGTCAGGTATAGTGGTTTGGCAACTACATCAGCCAGTTCCTTCAGGACTCTGGGAGGCACCTCACCAGGTCCCATGGAGGTATGTATGCTCAGGTTCCCCACGTGGTCACCATCCTGATCTCTTACAGTGGGAGGGACTTTGCTCCCCCAGTCCCAGTCTTGTGGTCCATTCACTTGAGATGTGTGGGAAGAGAGATTGCAAGTGAAAACAGAGACAAAGCTGAACACATCAGTCTTCTGCTCATCCACTGTTACCAGTTTCCCAGTCTTGCTCATCAGGGAGATAGACTTTCTTTGACCTTCTTTTTCTGCCTGAGATACCTGTAGAAGCTTTTGTTATTCTTTGCCTCCCTTGCCAGGTTCAGTTCCAACTGTGCCTTGGCCTTTCTCACCTTTACTGACTTTACTCAGTAAAGTCACAAGAGACACCTTCTTTCTGAAAAGCATCTGTCTCTAAGCTTTGTCCTTTTCATTTTCTCTGCTCCCCTCTGGCAGCTTCTGTTTTCTTGGTGAAATATATATGATTTCTGATCGTCCCTGTAATAGTGGTGATTTCCTATATCTTTTAATGTCTTCCAGACACAAATGACAATAGCTCCATGCAAGTCCTTTCACCTCTTTTCTTACTGCATTAGGGAGCCCCTGGTGGTCTAGTGGTTAAGGATGCGGCGCTGTCACCGCCGAGGCCCGGGTTCGATTCCTGGTCAGGG
>JAYRBT010000181.1:29891749-29910171 GCA_036023395.1 Myiotriccus ornatus | reverse complement strand
ACCTAAAAAATCCAATGTGCAGGCTGGAAGGTGTAAAGACCTTCCCCGGTTCTTCGTTCACGAAGACTGGCCATTACATTACATTACAGTTTGAATATTGAGGGTACTGCATGTGCAGTGTGCACTTCAAATTAATGTGTGTGGTGTCTCCAAGTGCAGAACAAATACTGAGTGCAGAAGGCAGGTGGCAGGCTGCTGTTTAATTTCACAGTCTCGTATTTTCATTGCATGAGAAATTTCATCCTTGGATTTTTATAGCTATTAAGTGGTTTAGGTAATCCAAAGCAATTGTTAAACAAAACTTGTTTGTTTCTGACAGATGACCTTCCCTTTCTCAAGGATCTTCTGTCATCTCTGTTTGTATAAGGAGTAAAGCATGGCTGTGCTCTGCCAGCTCTGTTCTTCATGGCAGTTTCCTCTAGCCTGAGAAAGGGTGGCCACATCTCAGTCCTCTGAGATACAGCCAACCTCAACCAAGACACATCCTTAGCTAAACCTTCTACCTGCAGGGCAGAAATCACTCAGCACCTCTGCTTTAAACTTCAGAGTAAACGTTCTGCCAAGTACAGGTATGGCTAGTTAGCCATAAATGTGTGTTTTGGCTCTTATAAGAAGACCAGCAGTAGTCACAAGCAGTGCTTGCTTGAAACTGCAGAGATGTTTAAAGTCTTCTTTTTTCTATTTTTGTCACCTCCAGCTGAGCTCCCCTCAGCATGCTGTTATGACATCTCGCTCCCACCCTTTCGCACATCTGGCAGATAATAGTCACGAACTTAATGCCAAATTGAAATTATAATACTTTCTTCTCTTGACTGCATCAGCTAAGCTACCATCTTACAGGCTAAGTAACTTCCTACTCACAGCTTGTCAGCTCATGATGGTGCCTTACCAGCAAATAATTTTAACACAAGGCAATCTTTGCAAATGGGACCTGTAGATTATTTTCACAGTGAAAATCATTAGCAAGGATAATTAACTAAGACTGTGGTGATGAATAGCGCTGCACTACTGATCAGTGTAATAAAGAACAGAAGCCACTAATTACAGATAGCAAGCCTTGAAGCCAATGAGAAATTTAATTTAACGTTGCTACACAGACTCCACACAGTCTAATGTAACTTTGCAATTATCGTAATATAGTCTTGCCACAGACAACGCTCCTGGGAATGGTCCAGGTAGAAGGATGTGTGTCCATCAGAATAAAAGGGTTTGTGATCTATCAATTACAGCATCTTGAGGGAATAGGTTAAAACTCCTGTATCTGACCAGGTGCTTGGCTTCCGTGGCCCCCGAATGGGTCTAGAGCATGGATCAGTGTCCATGAGCTCCAAAGGTCTCAGTGTCTCTGGGCAGTTTTTAAAGCAGCACCCCGATGTTGTTAGGGGTTTTAGATGCATGTTTTATATTTAAAGACATCTCAAAATGTCTGGTTCACTGTGTCAAGTGCTCTTTTCACTTGGCATGTGTCACAGTCCATCACATTAAAATGATAGGTCCTGGGCAATGCCGAGGGATGGGAACCAGCCTTACTATCCCCACGTGCATGTACAGCAAACTGTGTTTGACACTGACTGTGAAATGGCCTTCAGCTGCAGTGTGTTGTATTTCAAACCCTGAAAGAGGATGAGTGAATTAAATTCTTGTGCTGGTAACCAGTGCTATGGGCTACTTCCACAAATTGAGGCAAACCATATCTCCTGTCAGCATTCCAGCCTGCCTTTCATATGCACTCGAGTAACGCACTGTGGGGGAAGGAGAAAGCTGTGGGGGCTTTTGGTTTTGCATCTATTTGATCACGGAGTTTGGAAGGGTGTTTTTTTTAGCCCCCCTGCATACTATCTTTGATTACGGAATGCAGTGATTATGAATGGTTCCCTGATATGTGCTGTCTTGTGTACAGAATGGCTTTGTTGTAGTAACTGCAGGATTTGGAGACACATTAGCTGAGTGGAGGTGGAATAAGCAGGATTTACCATTAGCATAGCTGGTTTTTGACAGGAGTATCGATTGCTCTGCTGTAAGGTCCTCCTGTAAGGTAAAATACCTAAAAGGAGACAGTAAGAATAAGACACAATAGTCCTCAAAGGCTGGCTACAGAGACGTAGATAGAGAACACTGTTATGTCCAGTCTGTAATGGATAAGCATTAATATGTTTGTTACACTGATTTGAGGAAAACTATATATCTGAGAGGTGGTGAGATAGTAATTTGAATAGCTATCAATTCACAAGGCTTTTTGAAGAGCCTCTTAAAATAAGGCAGACAAATGCCTGTCAGCAGTTATCGGGATTAAAATGCTACTGCCTTGAGGTAAAAGAATGGACCATGTGGCTTTGAGGCCCCTTCTAGGTCTATTTTGTATATTTTCCTGTAATTACTGTTCAGATGAGCAATAACACTTTTTGTACCTGTCATGTAAGGTTCCAGCACATATCTGGATTTCTATTTCAATTTCTGCAGTCTCCAAGTTTGCTAGAAATAACTAAAACCCTTAGGTGGGGCAGGGGGGAAGTATCTTGAAGTACAGGCTGAAGCAAAACTGGAGTAAGTTAGATTAAAAGAAAAACCTATGAAAGCTTATCTAGCCAAATGGACATGGGGAGCTGAGCTGAAGTCTAGTCAGGTGCTGTGTGACCCTCATGCCACTTCTGAGTGCCTCTGTTTGCACCGAACATGCAGAGATTTGGTGCTCAGGAGCTGTCCATCACTGGCTTTTTTTCAGAGCTGTGTACAGGGGAACTAAACTGATGATGGCACTTATTTGATCCTGAGGATCAGGTGTAAATCCAGGGTCAAGTCAGGGCCTCACCACTTGTGTTTGCTTCCTTATTTAATCCATATCCTGACCAAGTGGGTACAGCGAAGGAAACAGCGCAGTGTTTGCATAATGCATCCCCATTTTGTGTTTTCAGTATGTTCTCACTGAGCTGGAGAGTGAACACAGCTGAATTTCCACAAACTTGGACCTTTCTGTTAATCTGAGAACGCTGTCTCTATTGGCTTTCACTTGCGGTGACATTTTTTGAAGGGTAGTTTCAGGACTAAGTCTGTAGGAGAAATAAATATAGAAGGCTAATAATAATCTCCATCTAAAAACTGATAATTAACTCCCAGAGTTCACTTGAATGGGAAAGAGTTCGTGTGGCCAGTCAAGAAAAGGTACAGACTGATTAAAGTATTACTGCTGACATCATAGGATATTAAGGCAGTAATACAAAGGAGTTTAGCCCTCATTACAGTATGAAGAGAGCAAAAGGTTTTGGTCTATTGCTATAGAGATGATCAAAGGGAGAGTCACAATGCAAAAGTAGCTTAGTCCTCTACTGAATCTAAGATGTCAGCACAGTGCTTGTACTTAACAAAACTACCACTCTTTGTGGTATTTGTTACTTGTACAGCAAGAGTTATAGGTGAAGCTTTGAGAAGTGACACTGATATAATGGTAAGAGAAAAGGGACCAAGATTCCTGTTTTACTGCAAGTAATTGTAAAAGATAATAATCACAGAACAAAATGTCTCTTTTATGGATCAAAATTTGTATAAATTTCATTTTTCCCTATCTGTAGCTTTGTGAAAGATCTCTTTAAATACTGAATTTACCTAGAACATGTAATTAGGCTCCCTCAGCTAAAAATAATCTGTCTTTCAGAAACTTGTTTTGAGATAGTTAACATCACTGGAATGAGCTGGATTAATTGCAGCAAACTGTCAATCATGTTGTTTCACTGAAGCAAAAATAACCTATAGACTTCAGTCACTTCTGTTCTTTTTCAATGGAGATTTTTAGACATGTCTTCAAAACCTGAATGATAGTGAAATATGTGTTTTCAGATGAAAACTAGGTAATTCTGCCTGCAGAGGAAAAGTATATGTGATGCCAAAGGCACTGGCCTGGCCTGGGAACTTCCAAACTAACATTGAGAAAAGCATCAGAAGTTTTAAATTTTCATAATAATGACAAACCTGCACTATGCAGAAAGGAATGCAAGCAGAGATTTTAAATCAACATCTCCCTTATGCTTAATAGTATCAATTACCAAATAAAAGGCCTATCCCAATGTAGTCTTAGCAGAAGAGCAGAAGATACAGGTGAACAGAGCAGAGTCGAAGCTCACCGAGGATGCATGCTGCAATGAAATTTCTCACGTGTTTATGAAATAAGAAAAGGCATAAATTTACCTCAAAGCAAAATGTGTTCTCACTAAATCTTGCTTTAGGAGATAATGATAAAAAGTAATAAATCTACTAAGGGCGGTGTAGGAGATAAAACATTTGGGTAGATTCTGAGGAACCTCCTATGTGTGCTGCTGTTTCCTTAAACGTTTGAATATTAAAGAACTTTTAAAAGCTTTGTCTGGACTTTAAAATGAACCCATTCTTTGACAGTCAAGAGGTTAGATTCCCAAAAGACCATTTTTAAGGAGACAGAAGAATAACACTCATCTGAAAAAGAGAACTTATTGCAGTTTGTCTGGTCACTCAGAGAGAAACACCCAAGCTCTCTGGACACACAGGATTTGGAGCGGCTGTTTTCCGTGCTGCTCAAAGCAGTGCAAAGAAGGAGCATGAGACTCTTCCTATCTGTCCTGTTGGTTGTCCCTGGTCCTTCCCCAGGCAGTATTCCAGTGGTAGACAAGAGTGATATGCCTCTCTCAGTGGTATTTCCTGTGTGTAGTTCTGTACAAAGGAAGAGCAGACATTTGCACGAGGCCCCATTTCTCTCCATCCTTCATTTTGGTGGGCAGATCTCTTGGCAGTCTCATTGCTGAAAGTTACCTTGTCGTGGCTAAAATGAGCGAGTCCCGAACCCCGCTCTGTCATGACAGAGTGTTGCTGTCAGAGCACACGTGCTCAGGAAAGCCTCAGCGCAGCCTGAGGTGTGCTCTTGCAGCTGTCCTGAACCAGGCTCTGAGCAAGATTAATGTGGGAATCTCTGCTAGCCGGTGCCAGTCAGTGGTGATGTTTCTTTTCTGCGAACCCAGGTTTCAGGCTTTCCCTGCTGCAGCAAGCTGGGTTGGCCCTTGCTGTCCTGCAGCTACAGCTGCTGTGACACACCAGTTCAGATGGCTCTCTGCTATGGCTAAATAGGTTATCGGGGTCTCCTGCTTGGTGCTCGCCAGGCAGACACTCCTCAACTGAGAGGGAACAGGAAATCCATCATTGCTCTGTGTCTTCTGTGCATAAGGACACGTGAAAAAGAGTGCACTTGAGCACCTAACCACCCGTGTTGGAAATCTTTATTAGGAAGAGATGGCTTATGTTCTGGGGTCATATAGATCAGTGCTTTGTAAAGGGTGGAAAGTTAACAGATTTCATGGTAAATGGTTGGTTACGATTTTATGATTTTTTTATGGTTCTCTTTCTGGGTACTGATCAAGGTATGTATTTAAAGAAACAGTAAGAAATACTGACATATTTGGTGCAAAAAAAATTAAGAGATTATATAGGAAGGTTTTTATAGGGGAAACCACATCATTTGAATTTATATTGGGAAGAAAACTAAAAAACGGACACAGGAAGTGCAATCTGGTCTATGAAGAATTCCCAAACCCCAAGACTTTTGCCACCATCACTAGATCACACTTTCTGTTTGATGGAGCAAATTGCTACAGGAAAAATGAACTGCTTTGGTTTTGTCTTGTATTAGAAGATTATCCCCAGCACATAATCAAGGAGCAGAATCATTTAGTCCTTTCTCGACAAACATCCAACAGAGTCACAGTGAAATATGTAGATGTTACCTTGTTAATACAGGTGGATGTAAATAAGATAGCCTGGTTTAAAAATAACTAAATACGCTCATGCAAGACAAATGGATATCATGTTTGCATGGAGCAGTCTGTGCTCACAATACCTTTAACAGCAATCTTCAACCCGTAAGAGTGGAATGTAGACAGGCAGCAAGTATAAATACAATTGTGTCAATCATCTTTATTATCAGAATGTTATTTGAGATAATTCACTGAGAGATATGTGGAAGAATTCCTCAAATGTGAAGTGATTTCAAATAACATGTCTGTGAAAATGTTTGTTAGCTTCTCATCTACACCAAGCAGCTGCTGCTGACTTGAAAAAAAGCCACACAGAGCATCATGGGAAGTACATGAAATAAAGTATTATTTTTCTTTGGCACCTTGTTATTTTAACAAAAAGTGTTTCGCTAAATTCAGCTGGATAGATAAAAGAATTACTGGATCTCTGGGGAATCCATGTTAGTTCTAAGAAAATCTAGATTATGATTTACTATTTAATTTTCTCTGATTCCTTAGAAGAATTTTAAAAGTAGAAAATATTGTGGGTTTTGTACTCTGGGTTTAAATTGCAATTAGATTCCAGCTGGAGACTGCAAAACACAGCAGAACCCTTACAGAGAGAGTGGTTGCCTTGCCTTCTATTTTGAGACTTCTTAGCAATATCACCTTGTCACAACAGCTGTTCTGAGAGCTGGGATTGGTGTGAATTTCTCCTCTGCTGCCTGGCAAGCTTTAAAGTTGTAATATATTTTTCGGTTCATTTTCGGTTCAGGTATCGCTAGGAGCGATCTTCGTGTTCGTCAAAAGGAACGAGATGCGAAGATTGCAAAGCAGGAATTCAGAAACTTATGCAAACTGCTCTCAGTTGGAAGCCTCAACTGGGACTTTATTGCAAAAGCATTAGGTAGTAGAAGATCAGTTGCTAAATTCACCAGAATAAGCATTCAGAGTGACAAAACTAGTGCCGAGTCACTCCTTTGACAAAACGGGTAGGCTGCCAGTAGACCTGAGAAAGAGAGGTTTGAGTAAACAGGAACCAATTCAGTACCTGTACAAGTTCAATGATGTGTTAATCTGTGATCTCATTTGGCAGCAAAGCCCACTGTGGCTACCAGGTCTTTAGCTGTGCTCTTGGAAAACTGATGTTCTCAGTGTGGTAAGGTGCAGTAAAGAGGCTGGGATAAGTAGGTAGAGAGGGTTTCTTTTGGCACTGAAGTGACTGACATAGTGAATAACAGGGACATTTGAGATTGTTCTTCTAATAACATTGCCTACAAGCTTCTGCCACTGCTGTTGGCTTGTCCTCACTCTCACTTAGCCAGTTGGTTTCTTGACAGTCTTAACCAGGGAACATTTTTGATTCAGGGTGTCCTTGCAGGTGGTAATTTTAACCATATCATCTAGAAGCTTTTTTAGTTACACAGCTGGAGTATTAAGATCCAGGAAAAATATTCTTAGTGTCATTCTTGCAGTAATCTGCCCAATCACTGAGATTCTTGAGAGGAATGGGTTAAGTGCCTGTGACATCTGGAGAAATTGTTACGTCCTCTGCACGTCCGTGCTGGCTGAGAGTGTAATAGGTGGTGGCAGCTGCCGAGTGCCAAGGATGGCTGTGAATTGCTCAGCTCCTGGGGTGAAGGCCACGAGCAAGACCCTGAGCTGGAGGTTTTCCAGGAACACCAAGATAGACAGAAGATGGTTTAAAAAGAAAGTAAAGCTTGCTTAAAAAAAAAAAAAAAAAAAAAACAACAACAAAAAACCCCTCACAGTTCAATTAAATATTTATCCCTTTGCTTCTGAAGATGTCTGATTTTGAGGCATCTTTTTCTGAAGCTGTAGACAAACAATTCCCTTCTTACAGAGTGTAGATGTCTATTGTGAATCCCAAGTTTTCTGCTCTGACCATCCTTCCTAAGGTCTAACAACAGAGTCTCATAACAGGCAGCAGGGCGTCTTGAGCCTTACGTGCTACGATTAATTCACTCAGCACTGCAGTCTGCTTGGTGCAGGGTTCAGATGAACCATCAGCATGAGTGAAAGAGGAAAGGGAACATGCTTTCCTCCTAGTTGCCAGCCTTGTCATCGATTGTTTTATTCCTGTAAATATTTACAGATGTGAATAAAACAAATCCCTATGTCCTGGTACCAATGTATGTTTTATCACTTTTTCTGAAAGCCATGTCTCAGGACCCCACCAAAAATCCAGCCTGAAAAGGAGAGACTGTCATTACCCTACTGATAAAGTAAATCCCAGGGTCACCATCTTTATAAGAAGGTAAAGATTTCACTTATTGCTGCCTAACACAGGGGCAAACAGAGAATCAGAAAGAGACCTGGCTTACAGTCTGCATTTGTTTTCGCCTTAGGCTTTTCTTTGGCGGGTCTGTAACACGAGCAAAGTCAGACTAATTTAGCACAGAAGTTGTGACTGTGTATGTGTTTAAGCTTGTTTTTGAAGAACAAATATGTAGCACTACCAAGAGCAAGTAAATATCCATTATTCATAATGAGTAGAAACTATTAGGTTTGTTATCATTAACATTTCTGTTGGTAACGCTATAAGAATAAAGCAAAAAGTTTGAACAGTCAACCTGTTTCTGAAAAGAAGGACTGAATAGCTGTGGTCAGAGAAAATCCAGATTTTTTTGCATCTTTGCCATTTTGCAGATTATTTATTTTCAAGGATTTATTTTACTCACCAAGCTGTCATTATTAGGCAACTAAACAGCTTTTCCAAACATCTCAACGTGGATAGCGCTGAAAATAGTTCCAAATAGTTCACTAGGAAGCCCTTTGTGAGGTGGGAGAGATCCAGTCAAATAACATACTGTTTCTATTCAGGAGCAAAGAACCAAACTGAGCAGGTTCATCTTCTCCTTCTGCAGAGCTGTGAGGGACTCTGAGACCCCGCTGCATCACTGCACAGGAGAAGCCTGTTGTGGTGCAGTTTTGCAAGCTCAGACGTGGTCTCCCTCTCTGGGGCCAGACCTGGAGGCAGGTGCCAAGGAGTCCCTTGGCTACCTCTGGTCATCAGGGCTCTCTCCCCCTGGGACCTGCAACTGCTCTTGTCTTGAGTGCTGGCAGAGGTGCAGGCGCTCACATGCTGGTCTGGAAATGCACTGTGCTGCCACAGATTCCCTCCAGCCCTCTCCTCAATTTTCTGCTTAAATCTGGTAATACGGAAGGTTGAAAGGCAGATGCTTTAAAACGACACATCTGTGGGCCATGGTCCCTGCTAGAGCAGCAGGGCCCGTGCTGAAAGCACAGGGCAGCAAGGAAAACAGCGACAAAAAGAATTAAAGCCAGTGCTGAGATCATCTTTCCGTCTGCAGAGTTCACACTTACATTAAAGAGCTTTGATACCAAGGGAAGCTGCTCATTTTGAAGTATGAACATGAAGCAGAAAGGAACTCGCATCCCCTATATTAATATTTTAGTTAGTGCTGGGTCTCTGTAGCTCAGTTTGGCGAGTCATTTATCTTCTCTCATTAGTGATTAAGTGTATCTGTGTAAATATTTTTCTCTGTAACTTTTGTGGGATTTTTCTTCCACTCTGCACTAAAATACCTCCTTTTTTTTCCCCCCCTAGAGAACAAAGAAAATAGATTTTCTGACCATATGGCTGTAGCAAAGTGGTTTCCCTGGCAACTGTAACCTACAGAACTTCTTAAAACTTTTTCCCTCTGTGGATGTCTATTTTTTTGTTTTAATGGTTTGATTTCACAATCTTCTCATCTTCTCCAAAATCATTACAGCAGCTGGAACAGAGGTTAACCGTGAAGGCCCTGGAGTGTACTAGGGCCCTGGTGTGTCTTAAAGAGTTTGGATTAATTTGCTCAGATTTGTTCAAATGCTTTTAGCTCTGCAGATGTTTGGCTTAGTTTGTAGGACATTTGACAAACTCCTCTTGGAACTGGTGTGGTATTTTTTACATAAACACTGCTGAAAGGTGTCCAGTATGGCTTAGAAAAAAAAAAAAAAACAAAGACAACTTGGAAGATGAAAAGTAAAGCCAATGGGACGTCATAGGCTCAAGCATCCTCTTTTTTGCAAGAAGTTGGCTGAATCCTGCTCTGTTGTGGTGCAAGACCTGGGACCCCTCTGTGCCCTTTCCCCCACCTCCCCCGAGTGCCCCAAAGTCTCTGCACCCCTGTGGAGAAAAGGAGAGGGAAAACAAAAGCTTGCCTCGTCATTAGGAAGGTGCGGCTCTGCCTCTGGAAAAAACACAAAGCAGGTGACCCTCCTCTTATTCTGAGGGGTAAAATTATGAAAAGTGCAATTTTCTGAAAGCCTGGCCTTTCTGCTGGTTTCAGTGACAAATCAGAAACCTGCTCCTAAAAGATGTGCAAGAGACCATTTACAACAATGAATATAGTGTTGTGATAAATATGCACCTGCATACATACAGCCTCCCTGCTTTCAAGTACTTTCTGTGAAGTACAGTTTCCACCTATTTTTTCTGTGAATTTAATCTTCACTATATTTATCCCAGACAAGAATTAGAAAGATAAGATGCTTCAGGAAGTAGGCCAGGACTCCTGTCTCAAAGAAGTCAAATTACACAATCAGATTATAAGCAACTTTGAGGGGAAAAAAAAAAGGCAAAATAATTTTTTTTCCTTATTTCCTTAGCTTTTGTTTTGTAATACCATAGTTCTTTAAAGAGGGCAATTTGGAAACCACCTGAATTAATCAGCAAGTTGTCAAAAACCCATAAGTTGTTCCCTTAAAATATTAATAGTGTTTTTCAATTTCCTATTGTCTTTGAGTGAAATAAACAAAAGAAAACAAACAAAAAAATAAATCCAGAAAGCCCTGCTGCAAACAAATCCCACAGGCTCTCATCATTAGCCAATAAAACACACAGGACAACAGATGCTGGATCTGAATTTTTCCAGGGTAATAAATGCATTCAGTGTCCCAAAGAAGATTTTTAAAGCACATTTTGTGCAGCAAGCTAAATAATTCATCCTCAAACCCTTTGTTTTACATATAGTGTTAAAACACAAAAGAACACTGAAACAGATAGTCACGATGTGCTGCTAAAGTAGGGACAACATTTTAGAAGTAACCAAACTCAGTGTTTAGAGTAATTATGCAGGAATATGAATCATTGCTTCCGTGTTTACTCTGGAAAACCTCAAAAGCAATTATACACGTGGGTTTGGGAACAGACTTCATTACACTGTTAGTATTTGGATATTTGCTCAAGCATTTGGGGGGCCTTTCCCTTTAAGTAAAAGACTTCGTTACTTCTGGAGCTTGGACTAGCTTTTATACTTATTTTATCCTTTTGGGGTTCTATCTACTTATTTCTGCCTCAGATCTCAACCCTTCAGTGTTTTCTGATCTATCATTGGATCACAATTTCCACCTTTATCCTCGTGGACACCGGTACAGAAGTCAGAACTAAATTTACCTGCTTTACCCTGCTGCTCACTTGTCATGTCCCTTTAGATGTCAGATGCAGTTGTCATCATGCCTTTGACTACTGAGCTAATGTAGATTCCTGCTATCCTCTAAGAAGAAAATAACTGGTATATCTCAAGAGCTATAAAGGAGCACTCATTTGATTTCAATTATTTAGTATGGAAAAAATCTAATCTTTGGGTACAGTTTAATATTGGATTGACTTTCAGCCAGCATAAGAAACCACCTACAGAGACACAAATAAAAGGATCTTGCCAGCCCATGTGTTTTTATAAGATGCACCTTACTGTGAGCTCAAGGAGTCAATTAATTATTCAGGCATCTTCAATCACCAGGCAACTTTACAGAGCTCACAGGGAGTGAAAAACTTTTGTCAAGACTCTTTGGCAGTAGGCTTTTGGCATCAATTGGGTCAGAGCAGGGACTTGTAGAAGTCACTGGTAACCCAAAAATACCTGGTATTGTGGGGTGGTTGTGGAAGGAGTTGACCACAGAAGAGCTGACGGTGGGAAGAGGACTGATTCTGTGTGCTCAGCTCCTTTCCAGTTACTCTCTAGAGAAAGGCAAGAGGAGAGTGACTGACTATTGAGGAGAATGTATTGTGCTTTCAGGGCATTGTTGTGCTTGTATTTATATCTGGGCATCATCTATTGCTTCTTAAGAGAATAACTTTTATTTTTTTTTTAATCAGGATAACTTGAGAGCAGTTACTTTTTTATCTGTTAATGGCTTCTAGATGAGATTTTCAAATAATAGAATGTTTTAACTGAAATGATTTAGAAAGGAAAAAGAAAAATCTAAGCTGCTTTGAGGAGCTGTCAGGGTTGTTGAATGATGTACTCAACAGGAGTTTACTAGAAAAATAGGCTAAGCTACTACCTCTGTAACCTTGCTTGTTTATGGAAAATTGTAAAGGGATTTTTGGAGATGACAGTATTTCTTACCTGAAGAGAAGGTGCTCTTATGAAGAAAGCTAAAAGATAAGTGTATTGTGACTTAGGCTTTACAAGAGTGTATTTGTACCTTCTGCAGAAAGTCACAGAACAGGTCAGATATTCTGTACCAAATTACTTTTTGCTGCATAATTCAGACTGCCTAGCACATATTTTATTATTAATTCAATGTGTTTTCCAGAGTTATTACATTTTAAGGTTCCATTAGTATGGGCTCATCTTGGGTAGCTGAGCTGATTGCTTGCTATCCTGATATATTTTGCTTTATTTCTTTTCTTGTATTTGATAAACTGTGTTTATTCCCTCATTTGCTGTTTTTTGTGGACTCTGATCTGAACCACTGTCTGACCATATACGTGCTTGTTCCTGCTTAGTCAAAGTCCGGGGGCTTTTCTTCGGTGTGAGATTGGCTGTGGAGCTCTTTATCTGAGCACACAGCGAATGGAGGAAAGCTTCTAATAGCCACCACTGTGTGGCAAACAGACTTCAGCCGACCAGACATCTGCTGGAAATACAATACAGCAGAGAGGAAAGAGTCCAGGAGGTTCCTGAAGCGTGTGGAAGATAACTTCCCAGTGCAGCTGGTGAGGGAAGGTGCCCCCACTGGACCCACTGTTTGTGAACAGAGCGGGACTGGTGGGTGACGTGCTGGTTGGAGGCTATCTTGGGCAACAGCAGTCAGGAAATGATAAAGGTTTTTGTTTCTCAGAGAAGTAAAGAGGGGGGTCAGCAGAAATGTCACCTTGGACATCCAGAGGGCAGAACTTGGGCTGATTACGAAACTGGTTGACGGAGTCCCTTGGGAGACAGTCCTGAGGGGCAAAGGAATCCAGGAAGGCTGGACATTCTCCAGGAAGAAAATCCTGAAGTTACAGAAGCAGGCATGTATTCAGAGATGAGCTGGCGTGGAAGAGGGCCAGCCTGGCTGAACAGATTATTTTGTCGGGAACTCAAGGTAGAGGGAAAAAAAAAAAAAAGAGTTGATGGCCTTCGAAAGAAGGGGCAGGCAACAAGGATATTGGGAGGTTCTGCAGGGAGAAAAATTAGAAGGGCTAAAGCCCAACTAGAACTTAGTCTGGCTAGTGCTGGGAAAGACAATAAAATATGTTTCTATAAATACATCAGAAACAAGAGAAGGGCTAAGAAAAGTCTCCATCATTTATTGGAGAAACAGGGGGAAACAGTGACAAGGAATGAAGAAAAGGCTGGGGTACTTAATGCCACCTTTTCCTCAGTCTTTAATCATAAGACCAGTTGTTCTTGGGGTACCCAGCACCCTGAGCTGCAAGATAGGGGTGGGGAGCAGAATGAAGCCCTCGTAATCCAAGGGGAAATCATTTCTTATGAATCAATGGGCACGGCTTGACTGAATTTGAGCATGTGACTTGAGATAGGGAGTCAGTGTGAGGATTCAACTTTCTTTTTTAGTGTCTCATCCAAGCATTGCTTTTGCCTCTTCCCCAGCTAAAAAAAAAAAAACAAAACAAAACCAACTAACCAAACAAACAAACCCACATAAAACACGCGAAGTCTGAGTGTAAGCTTTGGTGTAGGGCTGACCAGCCACACTGGCCAGAGCACTAAAGCAGAAGGTTGTCAGCACTGGAGAAAAGCCTTGGACCCAGGCAGGAATGCTGAGAGAGCAGAGCTGCTCTCAGTTGCCAAAGCTTAGGAAGAGGCTTTACAGAGATCTCACTCTCCTTCTAGAAATGACAAGGTTTCAAACTGTTGAGAGCATTTGAGAGCGGCTTTAAAGCTAGAAGAACACTATCTTGGTCAAGGAAGCACTGACCTAACACCTTGGTTTCTATGATGAGAAGATTAGTTTAGTTTAGGCTTATTTATTAAATATTTTGTCGGGTACTTGTTGCAGTAATGTAGATGATGTCTTGGTGTCCTAAAAGAGGTTGCAATCTTGAGAGGCAGCTTTTGCAGCTATAGAGATTGGGCTTTTATCTCACTGGAGCTGTGATATTGGTGTTCTGTCAGCCATTGCTCACCAGAAGGTAACTGCCAGTGTGGAGGGCAGGGCACACCTGAGATGTCCTACAGCTGACTCACCTGGCTGCTGCCTTCCTCCCTGGCATCATTTTGGTTTGCATCCTGAGAATGCTCTGAGCCAGAGAACCAAATTAGCTTTTCTTCATGACATGTGGACACTAGCCAAATATGGGCACTTCCAGAATTAGTATTGAAATATTCAGCAACCATGGGCCCACTGGATGAAGGGGTTTGATCATGTTAGTGATGCATCATTGAGCAGCTACAGTGGCTGAACTCAAAGGTCCCAGCAGATGGTGGAAGGTGTTGTCCCTGGCTTTGATGACAGATAGTGGGAGAGAGATGCAGCACTCATAACAGTGATGCTGGCCACCAGACTTCACTGTCTGTTACAGAAATAATTCAAAGAGATGTGTTTCAGTTTCCACAGACAAAAGTCTTTTTTATAACCTTCAAGACAGGCAAGTCATAAAGGGCTTGGCAGATGTAGGACAGGATAATCGCATGGCAGTAGTTCCAGTGGTAAGATCTCTCTCCTTTTTTTCATTAGTCTATAAGAACTAGTCCTAACATTTCTAACCAACAGTACTTTTTGAGATACCTTGAGGGTTTCAGTAAAAGGATTTCAGGTGAGATTGTTCTTGACACCCCCATCCATGCAAATTCACTTGCTGCTTTCACAAAAAATCTTACTTTATTATAATGCAAATAACACACTCCTTTAGATATTCTTCTCTCCCTACTCACACACTTTCTTTTGAACTCTGTCAATGATTTCTTTTTTTGTCTGTTTTTCAATTGAATAATGATGCTCTGATAAAGAGGCTAGTAAGGTGTCGGTGCCTGATTATCACATCAAATCATGATTTTTAGAATAAATCTGTAGTTAGGGCATATTCCTGAAACCTATAACGTATTCTGCAGCCTTAAAGACACGCTGAGGTTACTTAAGTGCTTTTAGCATGGTCTATTTGAAACGAAATAAACTATTGGAGTAATTTATTGAAATAATGCCTATACAAGTAAAATACAAGCATGCAAATGTTCCTATGATAACATAGGTGAACATCAATGGCTTCCATAAAGTTTTTACATATTATTGTAATGACATATGTTTGACCTGTAACAGGAGCACTATCAAGGTTTGGGTTGTTCTGTGAGGGTAACACAGAGTTGTACTGTGGATACCACTGGAAGAAAAGTCTTCCTTGTCCTTCATCTCTATCTCATTACTGACAGTATCAACGAAGTCTCACATTTATCACTGTGTTTGAAGAGTGCTGTAATATGGGACCAGCACAATCTGGAAAGAAGCCTTTACACCTTCAAGGGTGCTTACCTGGGAGCAAATAGGGTGCTTGGATTTCAGTCTAAATTAACTGTATCTACAGGGAGAACTCAGAGTTAAGTCACATGCAGCGCATCCTTTTCAGTTACATTATTTATTTTTATTATGGATGTTAATCCAGAAATCATGAACAAAACATTCAGCTTTGAAGCAGAAACAAATGGTGTGAAATGGGGTGTAGTGTGTCTCCTTATTTTTGACATTTGTCTTGAAAGTCTCAGCATCTAAGAAAAGAGACTTCAAATACTACTTGGAGATTTCTAGAATTTTTGTCTCCAGCTGCTTTAACTGATGGAAAATTCAGGTGTTACGGTTTGAAAATGGGAAAATTGAAGGGAATTTGCAGCTTTATACTTCAAAGTGTAGATCATGGCTTTATGGAAGAGATGATTACAGACCACCTCTTTGCTTCATGTAGGCAGCAACTTAACATCAATCCATCTAATGCTGTGCTATTGAAAATCTGTGATGAAGATAAATTCAAAGCAACTACCAAGTATTTTATCCCCTTTCACCACAGTAAAGCTGTGTACCTTCTATATTTGATCCAAAGTCTTCCAGGTTTTTTTCCACATAGGGACTGCCTGTAGACTAAGAGAAAGGTTTTGGGAAAGTTCTTCAGACTTTCAAGGAAATTGTGTATTGCGTTTAGAGAGAGGAATTTGAATGTGCAAAATCACAGGATTCTCTGCGTGCCACATGCAGAACAGCCTTTTTTAAACAGAAAAACACCTCACATAACCTGTGATCTAAATCTTCTAGAAGAAGTTTAAGTTGGCATTTCAGCGGACTTGTACTTCGGGATTGAAGGATTAAAAACAAAGGGGAAAAAAAAGATGTTTTGTAATGAGTTTTCTACACCATCACTTTTTGCAATCAGTCCTTAGTAATATCCATTCCTTTAAGCTTTGTGCTCAAGGATTAAGTCAATATTAAGGATATGGTGACTGTATCAAGACATTGCATTTAACTGTGGTGGTACAATCGAGCTTTTTTTAAAAAAAAAGAAATATTAAATGGCTAAATTGACTAAATGAGGCTGATTCAACTGGGTGAAATTTAATTTTTGTGTCAGTTGGCAGAATTCAATAAGCTAGAAGCCTTCTCTAATTCAGCAACTTTTGTCAGAGGAGTGCTGCTGGAAAAGAAGGATTAAGTGCTCCGGTCTCTGCGCATGGTGCTGAAGGGGAGAGTTTTACCTCGGAGCGGTTCAGCAGCACGTGGAACTGTTCTCATAGGAGTGGTCTGTCAGAGAGATGTGAAGAGATACTGAGCCTCTCGTGGCTGGTCAGCACTGAATTGTTCAGGGCAAACATCCTTACTGAAGGGAAGTTGAAATGCCCCAGAGTATTTTAATGAGAGGAGGAATGTCCCAGTCTGAGGTGAGGGACTGGGGGACGTTTGTTCCCCGGGTGCAGTGCAGACATGCTACTTATCACAGCAGGTCACAGAACTCTGTCAGTGGCATAAAGGCACCTACACAGGAAAAGCTTCGGGTCCTGTAGCTTACAGAAGTGCATTGTTTTACACAAATTGAAATGGCAGCCTCTTATGCCTATAATTTTTGTTTCTTTTTTTTGTTCGTTTGTTTGTTTGTTTGTTTTTTACAGGTGTGGGTTGAAAAATGCTAGGTTGTGGCAAATTGTATCCTAGGACAAGACAAATTTGATCTTCAACTTTCTTATTTGTTACAAAAAATATCTTGATTCTAGCATAATTAATATAAGAATTCTGTTTCTCTTCTATCCTTTATTTCTACAGAGGCTCTGCATCATAAAAATCTAAAACACATTCCGTACATTGATAAATTTTTCTGTGATAAGTTTAAAATGTGATTTGAGAACAGAATGAAAAGGTAGAGAGGTAATACCAACTGAATTTAGGGAAAAATAAATAAAAAGAAAAAGAATGATTTGCCATCTCACCATCCATTTTATTTACTGACAGCCTCTTTGTCAGTTTGTCACCACAGATGATGTTTTCCCCTTTTCTGTTTACTCTCATATTTAAATTGATCAATATTTGTATTGTGCTTGCTGGCATCATCTTATCATTTGTACATTTACGTAAGCGTAAGTTCCATTTCTGTATATTGATCCTTACCCTGCTCTGAAAAGCAGATATAAGTTGTTCTGTCTGCCAAGGCTGACCTTTAGTGTAATTTAAATATCATTTCTGAACACTGATGGCAACATAGGGGAAAAAGAAAGCAGGAGATGTTTTTACTGTTTGCACATCTCAAAGAAATGCCAGTGTCCCACTGTGGAAGAGGCAGCATGGTAGAAAAGGGATGGTAAAAGCTCTTGCATGAGAAATCAGAGCCTCCACTCTGTATCAGCCTTTGTTTCCAGCATGTAGATGGTATTTATTCTGATTGAAAGTTTCCCATGAGAAAGAAACCCAACAAGCCTGAAAAGTCCTGTCAATCCTTCTTGTTGTTTTCTTCTCCACCTTCAGTTTTCTGCTTTAGACTATTCATTGCTACATATTTTTTCCTACTGTGCAATGCAGTGCATTAGAAGTTGTGCACAGACTGTGATATTCAGTTTGTCCTGGTTTTTTTCTTCTATTCATATTATATGGCAACTTTTTATCGATTGTGAAGTTTGTCACCCAGTCCTGCTATGTTAAGTCAATTAAATTTTTATGGTTACCTTTGTAAGCCAAGGATCTCACTCTTGAAACTTGTTTGGAACACAATTTATCTGCAAATGTAAGTTAAACTTATTTTAACTTGGGACCGTCGAGGGAATAAAAATAATGTGTTCAGTGTGATGCATTTTTTCGTTAAAGATTCCTTTGACTCCAGCGTCCCCTGCATTTTCTCTACTGACAGCAACCAAAAATACCCCAGAAAATGAAAATAAGTGAGATACTTCATATCCGTGTTTTGCTTCTTCCAGCAAACATTCACTTAACTGAGCTAACGAACAGCTC
>JAYRBT010000181.1:29838330-29887205 GCA_036023395.1 Myiotriccus ornatus | reverse complement strand
GCATATCAATAAATATGAACAAATGTTATAATAATTTCCTTCTCTCAAAGTAAGTAACTGTATGATTAGTGGAGTTATGTTTAACCATAAAAAAAATTAATAACTATAAGAAAATATAGTCAATAGAAAATAAAAACTTCTTTTACAAGGATAATTTGTTTCAACTGGCCACTAAAAATGATGTAATCATGTGAGCCATGAAGTGAAGAGCAAGGTTTTTCTTGCTGTGCAGTCACCTATGGGTAGTGAAACCTCTGCTCTGACGGTCACACTAATTCACAGTGCTCAGTTCTGCTGCTATTTTGTTCTTGGGTCTGGCTAGGCCATTAGAGCTTGTACAAAGATGTGTGTGTGTGTTTCCTACAGGCTTTGAATAAAGGCCAACCGACCCAAGAACCTAAGCAAATTAAGTCTTTTGACCTCTTTTACAACTTTTTCACAAAGCAGAACATGATGCAGAATGGCCTTGGACAGACACTTGCCAACTGTACCATTAGATATTAGTTTTCTAGCCTAAACATTTGTAAACAAAACTGAAAGTGTGCTACTGTTCACTCACACATGTATCCTGGCCCTGGAATATGTATGTATCTTGCATTTAATGTATTAATAAATACTGAGATGTTCTGATAGTTGCTTTTTCACAGGTCTATATCCTGCAAGTAGCTTTTCAAAAACTGAAATAACATGGTGGCAGCTCTCTATCCATAATTCATTTATCTAAGCATCTATTACCATATATAGTTAATCTGCTGGCCCTGTTTAAGTAAATAGCTAAATTAGAACAGTACAGGTTTCAAACAAAGCCAGCCCCAAACCTGCCAGACCTTCCCATTTGCCCCTTCTCCAAGGAAAAAAAGAAATATCCCAAATGCCCTGTAGACAAATGGAAGGAAGTGGGAGTGTGGGAGCTGCCCATGGTACATCACTGGGGGTTCAAGATTTACAGCTCTGGTAGGTTTACATCATCTGAGGATCTCACCCTCAATACTATTTAAGCTTTTTACTTCAGCAAGCTAAGAAATTTCCCCATCTTCTGTGTTTTAAATTTTAAGTCAGAGGAGAATGATCTTGGAGAATAATAAGGAGAAAAGGAGGCCCAAAGGCAAGAAAATATATTAAGGAGAATATCCAACAATGAAAGCCCAAGTATCCTCTGTGGTACTTTTTTGCTAGTTGTTTGTACTACCCTATGAGCATCACAGAAATAACCCTGACAAGGTGGGTATCTCAGTGAAAAGGTGAAAAGTTTTTACCATCCTGAAAATTCTCTATGTTTTTTTTACTTCTTCAAGGGGGTGCTGCCATGTGTTCTTGAAGGACCTAAGTTTTCACATGCATTTGGACAGGAAGTGCCTTGTGTTTTGACAAGGAGAATAATACCCCATTTTTTTTCTCATAATTACGCCTTCCAGAGACATTAACACATCTTGGTCTTTCCCTAGCCTGCTTAGTGTCGCTGATGTGACTTTAGATTTGAGAATTTTCCTTGGTTTTTGGTATTTCTTTTCTTAGAGGATGAAGACCATTTGAAATGTTAATAGAGAAGCAGAAGCAGGTAGTGCAAGCTGTCATTCTGTGCAGTGAAACAGATTACAGATCAAGGACTCAGTATGTAAAGTAAGCCTGCTGCTGGCCTTTGGGATGAATGTCACTCTAGACAGTGTAAAGAGATGCCATGAGTATTAATACTGGCATCCCATTCCTCTGTGTTCATCTCCTGTTGTCTGCAAACACAAACTTTACACCATTGTGTTGGTTATTTACCACAGCAACCTACCCTACCTGTACTCTACTTTTTTAATAATCCTTTCATAAACTATGTAATTGAAACTTTTCATGAAATTCGAAATCTTCTGTGAGTACTTCACCTTGCTGGATAACATTCTCATGTCTTGAGCTGTTTGTGATGAGGAACCAACTCACTGCTTTGGTGCACAGGTCATGGTTGAAAAACAAAATGTTGCGTGTGTGTCTTGACTGACAGGGCTGTAGGATTAGATCCAACCCATCCACTTTCAATTCAAGTGAAAACTTCATCCCATCTCAAAATGAATTTGTTTACAAAGAGAAAAGGGGATTAGGAGATATTTTTATTTTACTGTGGAGAGATCTTACTAAAATTGGTTTTGGATAGTTCTGGCCTTTTTGGAGGGCACGCACTTCTTGCAGAATCAAACCTTTAGCTTTGAAACTTGGAGAGGAAGGGCAGCCCAGGATGACGTAGGAGGTTGTATGAGAACCTAATTTTACTAAGGTAGCCTTCCAAGGCTGTTAAATAGTTTGCATTTTTGAAAATCAACAATTGCACATATAGATTTTGGATTATTTATATATTTTTTACAGTATTCTAAATCTACTCTTCAATTTAGTAACAATTTGTTTAATAACAATTTTGTATTGATTTTCAGTGAGTTTCTCAACTGTGGCAAAAATCAGACCAATGAAAAAAAATAGTATTTCAATCAACAATAATTATTCACCTCTGTGGTCTCTTCTATTCTTCTCATTTCCTCCTTGCCTTTAAGTATGACATTCCTAGAAGTCAGGCTTTGATCCTAAATCTGATCTTTAAGATTTTGTTACATACAGTGACTACATTACAGGATGAATTCCAATGTGTAAGTATTATGTTATTGAGGGATAAAATCAAAATAGTAGAAAACACAGTAAACTGACGTGGAGTAAATGTAAAAATACTTAATGTGGTTTTATTTTTTTTTATCTGAGGGATGTGTGTCTATAATATTGCATTTGTTCACAACATAACAAGGTATTATTTTGTTGCGTGTAATCAAGTGTATTCTGGTTGAGTAACAGTTGTGATTTTCTCCTCTGCATATGAAATAATTTTCCTCTAAGCAAAGCTGATACCAATGCAGAGGAAAAGGAACGATTCAGATGTAGCTGAACTATCAAGGTTGACGAGTGTCTCGCAGAACAAAAGAAGGTGCAGGTGGAGCATGTTTCTGAATCTGTTCAATGCCAGCACACACAGATGTGAAATGTGAGGATCAACCTAATGCTCAGGCAATTCTCATGAGCTCCTCTTCCATGGTTATTTTGTGCCCAAGAGTTGCAGCAGCTGTGCTGACTGAGTGCGTGATTCTTTCTTAGTATATCTGCATATAGCTGTGGTTTGTCCCCAGGACAGAAAGGGACCCTGCTTGTAAGGAGTGAGGGAGGCTCGTTGAAGGAAACTGTATCAAAGTGTATAAAACCCTGAACATATTCTCTTGCTAAATTGAGTTTATTCCACTGTAGGCTGCAGTGCTAATGGGTCACTAACACAGTGCCAGTGAGATCACTTTTCTACTGAGCAATCCATCCTGTGACTTTTCAAATCACAGTGTCAAATTAGTCAGACTGTGTGGATGTGGCACACAATTTTTTTCTGCTAGAAGTGGAACCACCAGTATTTTTCTGTTTGGAATCCTGAATAAAGGTTCTGCTTTCTTAGAATTAAATGTTTGAAATAATCTCACATCTCCTGTGAAGAAAGATGAAACCCAGTTCCTTACTGTGCCATTAAATAAATTTCAACTTCTATCAATTCCCCCCAGGTGAGTAAATGAGAAGTCGAATGATTGAAATTGTGGGTGATCATAATTCGAACTTTGTTTCCTTTTCTACCCATTTAAGCATGTAATTTTCCCTTTAGCTTTCATCAGCTCTGATTTACTTAATTACTGCACCATTAGTATCCATTCTTCTTGGTTTCAAACATTCCCTCCCCCCATTCCTGCTAAATTTGTAATGGCGTTTCTTTAAGAACACAATTTCCCATGTCTTTTAGAGTTATCAGCTGAAAGTCTGGTCAGTAATGAACAGAACAAAAGACCACAGTGACCTGCATGCTCTATGTGATACTGTACTTGCTATGGCAACTGCTGCTGATATTCCAGGTATTTAATAATTTCCAGGACTACTTGTCCTATCCCAACCACCACATTTCCTTACTGAAGGCTCTGTGACCAAAATGGACATAGTGTGAGATACACAGCCCCTAATCTGTTTTGGATTATCCTTAAAGAAAGATTCTTCTTCCCAAATGCTATTTCTTTTCTGTGTGCTCTGGAGGGCTTCTCTCCAAGATGGATCTGCTCCAGGAGAAGCTTCTTGCGCTTTACTTAGGAAGAAAAGAATTTGAAGTGCTTCTGTTTGTCCTCTGCCCCACAGAGTTACACTGGACAAGTGCTGGAGGAAGCCAAGAATTGTCCTTTTCCTGTGGATGTTCTGGAGAGAAGCAAATCTAAACTATGGGGAAATAAAATGGCAATGAACAATATCTGTCTGTATCCCACAGGAAGTACTCACTGAACTGAAAATCAACCAGCCAATCCACCCACAAGCCTCTGCATGGTCTGTGAGCAGCTGTGCTTGTTGAAGAGCAGGTTATGAGTTAGGCCTGGTTACACTTTTTTTCATGGCAAAATTTTATCCCAAAGCTGAGAGTTTTTACATAAATAAACAGCCAGTGCAAAAGTTTATGTAGAAAAGAAACACAAGAAAGGACTCTGTGCCTATAGTTTAGGTCTAAGCCAGGAAGAAAATAAGCTTTGGACTGGATAAATTCTTAACTGAGGCAAATTTTAGAAGGGTGAAGTCCTAAAGAGAAGGCCAAATCTCAGCTCATGCTAGCTAATGGAGCTCCAGCTGCAGAAAGGCAACAAGTAAAGAGTGGATCAACGTACCTTCAAATACTGCATGTGCTTGGGCTTCAGCTACTTAACTGCTCTGAAACCATCTTGGCATTGTTGGCTTGGACAGGTGGCAGAGGAAATGTGTAGAATAATATTGTCTCTGACCACATTTACTGTGAGGAAGTAGGGGGTTCCCAATTAAAATAATAAAAAATGAAAAAACTGCGAGAACTGACAGCACATTACTTAGAGACCAACATAACCTGGGCTGGTACCTCAGCCTTTTGACTGCAACTGTAACAAGGGAGAAATGGCTTTATACTGGTTCATCTTCCGTTTCACTGGCTGTAATGAATAGGAAATAATGCTAATTTAACCCATTGTTTCTTCTTCCAAAGTATTCCTACTGGTTATCCTCATATGTCCTTCTCCACAGCTGCCAGTGTCAGTTTTTCCCCGTGCTGGGAATGCTCCTGGAAGTGTCCACACCTCCTTATGGAGGAGTTTGCATTTAGTACTTGCTAACGTAGTGCAACTGACAGATTTATTAGCAAAACATTTTTTGCTGTCAAGCAGAACAGTAGGCTCCCTTAATTCGCTGAATATGTCAAGTATTCTAATTCAGTGAGAGCTCTTTCTCCTGCTACATATTCTGACTACATGGTTCCTATAAGTGGATTCCTATTCAGTCCTTCCTGCACGTTACAGGATGGTGCAAAGGCAGATATTCTCCTGCTGTGTCTTTTGAACACTGACTCACACTTCTTATTTAGAAGTATTTTAAAGGAAAGCTCATAAAGAGATGAACTAATGTACTGTAGTCTAATTATTCCTTTAAAGAAAAATTGTTTTGTGAGCAGAACCTGGTTTTAAAAATCATTCTTCCTTTTTGCCTTATGTTCCCTAATATCATCTTACTGCCAGTTACAACCATTTTCCTCTAGTTCTCTCGTTATTCCTTGACAATCTCACTCCTGCAGCAAGCCTATCTCTCTCTAGCATCCCCAGTTTATTTGGCTGGACAAATTGCTGTGTCACGTTCAGAGCACACGTGTGCTGGTTTGCTGGCTCTTATCTCTAAGAATGGGAAAAGATCTTTCCCTCAGCTGAGGCAATAATTTGGATCTCTTTTTTTCAATAGTCAACTGTTTTCATTATATTTGCAGCAGTTTCACACCTCTGAAAGCTATGCCTTTTTAAAAGTGACCAAGAAGTTCAAGGGTTATTAAAGGAGACATCCGTTATGGGGAGACTGAATAGATTTCACCTTGTCAGGAAACTGGAAAAAATAACATGACTATAAATGAATTTGGGGAAGGGGAGAATTGATAATGTTAATCTAAAAAAATATTTTTTTCTTTGAAAATGAAAGCAGTTTCAGAATTGCATGTGGATCTCTAATTTATGGAGTTATTCATTGCTGAGGACAAATGTAGAGCCTTTGAAAGAACTGTCAAAACTAATTTGAGTGAGTAACAATTAAGATTTTTTTTTCCACCTTGCTTGCATTTCTAAACATTAACTAGTGACTCTTCAATATCCATGTGAGAAGCATGAACATTGTCCTTATCTCTGGTAGAGGGGAAAAAATAAAAATAAAAAAAGTCCTAAAAGAAATGGGAGAATCACTTTTGGAGAATGACCTGATTAGATGATGTAGTTTTAATTCTATGTCCACTAGTGTTTGACCACTACAGCATGAAGGACAGCAGGTCTCTCTATGACACAGAAGAGAGAGCAGTCCTTCCCTAAGCTTGCTATAGATATCAGAGGAAGATGGTACAGAATATTATTTTTCCACCAGTGAAAACATCAGAGAACTGATCTCCTTTACGTTAACACTGTACTGTCTTCTGGTGTGTTTCACAGAGAGAACATCAGCCTAAAACCCTTGCCCTGATTTGTCTTTTGCTTGTTTCTAACATGTTAGTTGGGTTTTTTTGTTGTTTTCTTTCTACCTGCTGATGTCTCCAAACTGTCTTTTCTTAAACCGTGATATGTGTAAGCCCTAATTTATTTTCTTTGCATTGATAATTTTTAGTTTTCTCTTGTTTTCATATTTTTTTTCCTTGCTGTCTCTATCAGTGCATCAAGGGAGTGTATTTGCAATACTTTGCTTATGAACTTGTGTCAGTTATGAAATGTGGCACATTCTGTATAGGGGTTTTGGCAATACAAAAGTATTAAATCAATGTACCAATAGGTTTTATATTCTGAATTGTCTAGCTTGAACAGAAAGATTAATTCCAGGGGAAGATACAGTAGTTTAGTGCTGAGAAATAGGAAACCTTAACCTTTATGACTTTCTGAAAAGCAAAGCAGAGTGATTCACAATACCAGAGATTAAGGTAGGAAACAGACACTGGTGCTATTTAACCTTCTTCCAAAGCAGTTGCTGGATGCAATTTCCAATAGAGACTGATGGGTGAATCCATACAAGAAGAACATGACTCAAAATAAATGTTTCCAACTGGATAAAACAACTGGCAATGTCCCACAATCCCATTAGCTGTAGTGATAGCACTCAGTCCTTTCAAGAAAAAATGTCTATTGCCACAAAGTATTATCAAATGGAATGGATCTTCTTTATTACATGGAAAAGATGAAGTAACCTTCTGAATATACTATATTAAAAAAAAGAGGGGGGTGTTGAAATTCATAGGGTGAAAAATTATGAGCTAGGGGTTTTATAAGATTTGAAAGGTCAGGAGAGTAAGCAGATGGCTAGCTGTAGAATTTATTACACTTTTAGCAATTGTTTTGATGTTCCAGGTGAAACCTTGCAAGCTTATGAGGCTGTAAAATTCTATGGCCCTGTATTAAAGTGAGGATTATTCTCATAATATGCATGAGATTTTAGAGATCAATCTATCACCCATTTATTATCTGACAAAAACTCGTGGGATTCAGTGTGATTAATACTTGAACTACAATTTTTACTGTTCTGCAATAGAGCATCCCTCTTTTTGTTCATTTTGCATTTGTTTCCTTTATGAAAATAATACAAACAAGCTTATGATAATGAAGTGGTACTCTGGTACCACTCTGAGTGACTTTCCAGCAACCTTTCAGTGCTCGAGAATGACATGATTTTACAAGGCATGTAAAAAGTTATGTATTCAGTAACGATTATGACTCAGACTTTCTCAGGTACAACAAGCTATGCTTAGCCAAGTCAGTATTACCAGTGCAGTACCTTGAGAGACTGTGAGAAACTTCAGCACAGAAGTGTCGGCACAGAGCTCACCAGTGGCTATACAGCAAATACAGGGGTGCAGAAAGGCTACTTCTGTTCCTGCAGTAGCCCTCTAAAAACAGTTCCCTCTCTTGTGATGCAGCATGTCCCAGTGGGTGGCATTTCTTGTCTCTTTAGACATATTTTTTAAGTAAGGAGGTGTCTAACCCTGTAAACGGCATCTGAGACTGTGCACAGGAATTGAGCTGCTCTTCTGGGCTGACAGGAGTGCACCCCAACCCAGGGACAGGACCTTGCACTTGACCTTGTTAAACCTCATGACTATGGGCCAGCTTCTTGAGCTTGTCTGGGTCCCTCTGAGTGGAATCCTGTCCTTCAGGCATGTCAGCCACATGCCTGAAGGACAGCTTGGTGTCATCTGCAAACTTTCTGAGGGTGCACTCAATCTGATGCTGAGGGTCAGCTGGCCCACTGTTATTCTGCCTTCCATAATTGAAGCACAAAGCCATGTAAGTGGCTCTGGTCCACGACTGCTGTTCCTATTGCAGTGTTAGTAGTGAAATAATGGTAAAGATTCCCTGGTTCCCCACATGACTTTAAAAGCATAAATGCCTTGTTTCTGCCTGGAAAAACTGGCTAAACATTTTTTTGTTTGTTTGTTTTCAAAGAGGGCACAGCTTTTGTGGTTGAAAATCCCATGATAACAAAGACAGGATATGGGAAAATTTCTAGTGGCTTCTAACTAACCAGCTCACCCCTGGGTTCAGGCTCTCCTCTGGAGGATACTGACCAAGAACAGCAGGTGGGACAAACAAGGAGGTCATCAGTATTTTCTAAAACTTAAGAAAGTATTTTTTCAGGATTTCCCAGCTTGGGAAAGAGAAGGCTGCATTTCTTCCTCAGCTGATGAGGCGTGCAAGTGTCACATGCAGTAGCTCATTTTACAAGATTTTGTATGTGGTGATGCCCATTTGCAAGTCAGTAGAGAAAACTTACTACCCTGTTTATGAATTCAGCCAGCATCTGGATTAGTTCCCTTCTCTGCCAAGATGACTTTTAATTTTTCAAGAAGCAGCTTGTGTGAATTGTGAAAATGAAATAGGGAATTTTTTTCAACCCAAGTGTTCTAGCAAGATTTCTGGTGCTGTGTGGTGGTAGAGGAAGGAGCACAGCTCACAGGAGGCCAGTGTTCTCCTGAAATTATAGGGTTTGATATTCAAAAGCTGGGTCTTCCAGCCCTACTGAAATAAGGTGCAGCAGCTCTCTACTGGTAGATATCTATCCTAATGGATGGATAAATGGTAATGGTAAGAGCAATGACTATGCAGAACTTGGGCTGATGAAATCACCTACAGCTTTGTAAATTTGTTTTCACCATGGAAGGTCTTATTTTTTTGTCATGATTTTAGGCACTGATTGTTGAGCTCAGGTTTGGATTGTGCTTGTGTTGTAGTGGTAAGACTTCATTATGTTTTAATGCACAGTCACCACAAGGCTCCACTTTAGGCCCAGTGATCTTCAGCATCTTCTTAAATTACTTGGATGAAGGACTGGAAGGGATACTGAGCAAGTTTGCAGGTGACACAAAACTCAGAGGAGCTGTTGACTCCCTCGAAGGCAGGGAGGCCTCGCAGAGAGACCTTGACAAATTAGAGGACTGGGCAATCACCAACCCTGGATGTTTGTACAGACTGGGGAATGAGATGCTGGAAAGCAGTGCCAGGAAAGGGACCTGGGGGTTCTGGTTGTTGGCAAGTTGAACATGAGTCAGCAGTGCCCTGGCAGCCAGGAGGGCCAACTGTGTCTGGGGGGGCATCAGGAACAGCATATCAGCCAGTCAGGTGAGGGGACTGTCCTGCTCTGCTCTGCTCTGGGGTGACCTTACATTGGATATTGTGACAGTTTTGGCACCACAGTATAAGAAAGATACTAAGCTCTTCTAGAGCATCCAAAGAAGGGCAATGAAGATGGTGAAGGGCCTTGAGGAGAAGCCGTTTGAGGAGTGGCTGAGGTCACTTGGTCTGTTCAGCCTGGAGGAGACTGAGGGGAGACATCATTGCAGTAACAGCTTCCTCGTAAGGGGAAGAGGAGGGGCAGGCACTGATGTCTTCTCTGTGGTAATCAGTGACTGGACCTGAGGGAACAGCATGTGAAACTGAACCAGGGGAGGCTGAATTTGGATATTAGGAAAAGGTTTTTCACCCATAAGGTGGCTGGGCTCTGGAACAGGGAAGTGGTCACAGCACCAAGCCTGTCTGAGTTCAAGAAGTGTTTGGACAATGCTCTCAGGCACATGGTGGGATTCTTGAGGCTGTCTTGTGCAGGGGCAGGAGCTGGACTTTGATCCTGATGGGTTCTCTTCCAGCTCTGAATATTCTGTCATTCTATTCTGTGATAGTGACTTAAAGTTTGTTACTTAAGGTCAATTATCAATAATAATTAGATTTCTGTTAAAATTTCATTGTTTCTATCTGTACAGTTTCAAATCAGAGAGAGCCTGAACACTGAGTCTGAAGAGCTGCTTTTTAAATAATTCCACCCAGTCTTCCTGTCCTCACTTAAACACCTCTGTGTTCACTGGAGTTGGTGCATAGTTTCTGCACAAAAAGGAGCAGTTAACTAAATGCTAATTAAAAGCAGCATGTCAGTTTATTGTACTCAGTAGGAGCAGTCACAAAAGAACATGAACCTGAATTAATTTCTTAAACCTTTTTTTTTTTTTTTTTCTTAGACCCCAGGAGGGTTGAGGGGAAAAGCCTATTAAGGTAACTCAAACAAAAATTTGAGATGGGCCTAAGAAGCTTCCGATCCTGTGAAATACTTCCTAGAGCCTCCCCATACCTATGCACCAGCTCCTCTGCCTGTCAGATCAATATGCCACAACTTCTCAGGCTCCTGTCAGTCCTGGTACCACCAGCCAGCTACAGGCTTGGTCCTGCGAGGTTTGTTGATGCTACTGAGACCTGAAGGCATTCAGCAGCTCGCAGACACGATCCATATCCACACTGATTAATCCCTACAGGCCTGACCCGAAGTCTATTGCATTCGATGAGGTTTTACATTTCACTTTGATAGGCTTTAGGTTAAGCTTTAAGATATGGGATAAAAGCAGATATCGAAGGCAGGATGAAAGGCAGATGACGTTGGGGAATGTGAAAAGAACTAAAATATGGGAAGTTCATCTCATACATGGACCAAATTCAGTTGCTTTATCATCTTGGGCTGCCTTGTAATACATGTGGGTGCCAAACTCCACAATTTAAGCAAAGAAAGATCTGGTTATTGCTGGTAACATTCAAATATGAATCTGTGTGGACCCATGACAGACATTCACTGGCTGATTGGAGCCATACCCTGTGGTATGGCTGCAGCAGAAAAGGTGAATTTACATAAGCACAGATCCATTTTTGAATGCTGCCAGTAGCAGAGGAGAGGAAAGATTTTCCTCTGCTTTTAAGTGCAAAGAGCTGATTCTCTTAAATGTTTTGTAAATGTCAAGTGCTTGCTGCCTCCTCTGTTTCACTGAAGCCTTTTAAATCCGAATGCATGCTGAAGGTCAAGTTTGCTAGCCCATGGTAACTGAGGTGTGTGAATTTGGGTTGATTGACCATGCTGCAGTACATGACTTTCGAGAAGCCTTTCACTTCACAGGCCTTTCCCATCACTCTTGATTTGTGCCCTTGCTTGGCTGTTCGTGGGACTCAGGTTTTATGGTCTTCTCAAGGTTTGATGATTGCCTTCCAAAAGGCGATATTTTTAGCAGAAAATTCATCCCCCAGAGACACCAGCTGGGATCCAACATGCCATCAGGGGGAAACTTTCTCATCAACCTTCTCTTAACTGCTTTCCCCCCTACTGTCACTGTCTAATGTGAGAGACATCAGTATGATGGGGTAGAAGACCCCTCATTTGAAAGGAAATACAGGAGCACATACTGATAACATCATTTTGATAACATCAGTTACACACAGGATAGAGTAATACCTCACATGAGCAATATTGACTTTACTATAAGATCTTTAGGCAATCAAATATTTTTAAGCTACGGCAAGAGACATTTACTCTAGAGATCAATCTCATTACATTTTACTGTAAATATGTTTTTTTGTTTCTTTGTCCCTCTAGTCCTCCAAAGAGAATAATACAGAAAGCAAAAGCCTAAAGTCAGTTTTGGGTCCAGTCAGGTTCATAACACGCCCTGTTCATAATGTCTCCAAGAGTGCTTTAACCTGAGGTAGTCTGGAAGGCTGGAAAGCACAGCTTCACCACAGAACAAGGGGTCCAGGCATTTTCCAATCCTTGTAGCTACAGTAAAATTGCAAATATGGTGCCAGGACATGTGGCAGTGTACAAGAGGAGGGCTGACGAGACTGGAAGTCTGCAGAAAATAAGCAAGTATAATGCATTACTACACATCCTTCTCTTACCCAGCCACTACACTGTTCTGTACCAGTCTTGTATCACCTCAATTGGTTCCTTCTTTCCATTGTTCTTTCTTCCAGATCTTAATTTTATCTGAATGAGAAGGAGAAAAGACTGTAATGAGAGGCACAGCTATCTCTGGGTTTCCCAGCATCAAAAAGAATTTGTGATCTTTTGTTAATCTAACTATGTGAGGCTAACAGATTTTAATTGTTTCACATACAAACCAGATTTTTTCTTATAAAGCCTGAGAAAAGTTTCCAGGTTTTCATGTTTTACCAAAGCATAAAACTTTCCAATACTACCAACTAATGGAGGTATTCCCTTAGCTCCAAATTCATCCTTCCAGCTTCAGTGACTTTGTGAGCGAGATTATCTTCTAAAAGCTTCTGATCCAGTTTCTTTAGTCCTGAAGGTCTCTAGCATTCAGAATTGCCCTCATTTTGCTGGTCTAAGTGAAATAGAGGATCCCAAGGTACTACCATGTCCTTTTCTGCCTTTTTTTGCCTGATCTCTTCCCTAGCAAAGTCCTTTAACATATTAAGAATGCAGTGGTTACACTCAATTAAACCACTGACTTGGTTCATCCCTCAGTATCTTAGGCTGTGTGTAAGCTGTTACTGAATGCATAAAGTATTAGTGCTTGAATTATTACTGGTCATGTGGGGCATTTTAACACATTAAAGAATCTCTTCAGCTTCAAGAGCACCTGTTGTAGCAGGTTGAAAAAAATCAGTGGGCTTTTTCCCATCAGATAGCACAAATCCCTTTCTGATAAATGCAGTTTCTCAGTGAATTCCAACAATCTGTAATAATTCAGGACCGCATGAGCAGAAATGAGCTTAGTCACAAGTCTGTGACAGAGGTTTGAAAAGACATGTCACGAACTTTTGCTCTGAAATCATAAATCTCTTTGAACTATAGGAGATTCCCCACCACCTATCACTTCTTGCTTCGTTTTTGTTAGATGATCCTGACAAGTAAAGGACAGATCTGACTCTACTGTGTGATCATGCCAAGCCTTCAAGGAGATCCCATTACTGAGGGAGCTGATTTCTTACCTGCTTTAAAACCCCCTTCTGATCAATCTTTGTAAAATACACATATACAGTCACCAATATGGATCTTCCAGAGGTAAACACAGGTTTGAGTTTAGGAAATAAGCTCAAAAAAAAGTACCTGTATGGCCTGTATAACACCTGTGTATTCACTGTGCACACCAGACCACACTCTCTATTTTTGTTAGAAAGCCTCCTCTTGCCAGTGTGTTACAACCAGCCCCCTTCTTTCCCCGCAACGGCTTTTCTCTCCAAAACCCTCCAGGCATCTCAGTGCATGTTCCAGATCCCCAGTGGGACAGGAACTGACAGCTGGAAATGTCTGAAGTGATTTCAGCTCAGTGGAAATGAAGTGTGAAAACATGAAGCAAGCCCGTGTGGTTGTTTTCATGAAGCGATTTTCTGTGTTTGATACAAGGAATATTAGCAGCTCACCAGTTATTTTTGTAGTGTGTTTTTCTATTACAAAGCACTAAATGGCTGTTAAATGGTGAAGTCATCACGTGAGATCTAAAATATTGTTGATTCTTAATGGGAGCATATAGTCGAATTAACTGATATCTCACCTTGTAACACTTGTTAACAGTTCATTTTCAATGAACATTCAAAATGTGTGTAGCTCTCTTATTAGACCAAAATCTGGAAGATTTCTGAAATTCTGAAATTGCTGGTTTTGGTGGACCAGCCAAGTGGGATGGCCAAGTATAGATCAGATAACCTATCTCAGCTCTAACTCCTTGACAACTTTGACAGTATTACTCAATTCCAAGTACCAGAATTGTGTTGGATTCATACCTAAATTGAACTAATAAATAACTCTCCAAACTATTATGGTTTCTCATTATGCACAGTTTTAGCAGTATATACTAATTTTAAACTGTTCTCTTTTAGAACTAACTGAAGATAAATTTATCAGCCAGTGCATTAATATAGTTCCATCATAAAACCTGATCTGTATCCCTTAAATTTCATTATTTAATCCTTATGTGGTAAATTAATGCTTTAAGAAAGCAAGAGCTGTGATGCTCATACTTGACTCTCAAGGAGGTCTGTTAGCTCTGTCAGGCCTTCACTTTCTGAAGGCTTAAAAAATTAAAAATGGAATATTTTGGATTCTGAAAGAATATACAGTAAGACTGTTGTTTTAAAAATTTACCATCTTTGGGATAGATCAGGTCTTTAAGAAAGTTAAATAGCTACTTTAATGCTTTCTCAAATATTAGAATAAATAGCTCCAATGTTATGATTAAAGTTCATTCTTCTGAAATTTTTGTGAAACATATTTTGCACAAGGTACAGTAACTGCACTAGACTCTAACCCACAGATTTTTGCCAACTTGTATGTCTTAATCCCTGAGCATTTTGTGTATTCTTTTGCAAACCAATCTGGTTTAGATATACTTTTTTATTAAAGGGTTAATGGAAATAAGGGACAGCTAACATTGATGATAAAGGGGATTTTTTTATATTGTTCAGTGAAATTACTTGAGGCTACCCCCTGAAAGACGCACCTTAGAGCCTTTCTGTGATTCTCTCCTGACAAAAAGGGCCGTGACTACAAAACAGGAAACAAAAAAATCAAAATATCATCCAAGATTAGAAGATCTATATTAAAACTAGTAACAAGTAAAGCACGTAATGGCACATCCGGAGAGTGCAAAGGGGGTTTCAGAGACTGTCTGATCGTATCTTGAATGCTCTGATTGATGCTACTTGCAGACACAATGTCGAGGGCTATGAAAGAAGTAATTGCAGAGTTTCTATTTGTCACAATATTCCTTGATGGGGTTTCTGATATCAGTAATTTGTCACAGTGGTTCATTGTGTTGCCGGATGTCAAACAAAATGGAGAAGCCAGAGAGCTGATGATTTGCTTTCGGAACGTCAGTGCCAGGACTGTGGGAACAGACTTATAATGAATATTGGGGTGACTGTGAAAGGGCAGCATGCGAAGGGGGGGCGGCTCTGACTGTAGGCAGCAGAACTGGGTGGTTCAGGAGAGAATCAGTGAGTGCTGGCTTTATTTGTGGTACACTGCTATATCCTTATTCAGACTCCTATCATCCTCTAGGATCTCACCTCAAAAGTGTTTGAGGGTGATGTTCTCTCCAGCTAAACCACACATATTGTGAATCTACTCAAAATTTGTTGAGTGGCAAGTCGGTTTGGGAGTGTGATTTCCAGTCCTGTCGTGGTTCTTTCCCCTCACCTCACAGACTGCGAGGAAAGGTGTCTCTCTCATCTGAGACACTTCACCACAACACAATATCACCTAAAGGAAAAAAAAAAAGAAGAAAAAAAAGGGAAAAAAAAAAAAGGAAAAAAAAACTTTATCAGACTAGTGATTTCTTGTGATGGAGTAAAACTAATATAATCCCTGGTAGGCTGCAACTTAGGTGGGATTGAGCCAGTGACCTTGCCCTTGGAGTGCCCAGGGCAGGTTTTCTCCTTTGCCCTATTACATTTTCTCTTATGCTAGCTGGTCTTTCTCTCTGTCTCATTCATGGAGGTATATAGTGGGAACAAAAGCATTTCACTCCTCTTATTGTCATTGTGTCACTTATTTGCATTAAAAACTCTCTAAGCCATAGGCAAGTTCTTACCATACAAGTATGTATTGCCTAGTACAGAATGATCTTAACCTTGATGGGAGGGATATTAACCTTGATGGAGATGAAGGTTCTTTTATACAAATAAAAATAAATCATATTGCTTTGTTTTGATGATCTTCTGTGTGGTTTTAACCCAAGAAAAAATATGGAGGAGAATCTATGAACGGAACTGGAGTGAAATCCTGACATCTCTCAAAAACTGTTCTGCTAGGTCTATTTTATTGTTATTCTTAAACAGTTCATGCATAAATAAATGATAGGAAGCATCACTGATCTGCTCTGGAGAAAGACAACTCTGCCTCCTGTTGTATCAGAGCATGGAAAAACAACCTAATGATTAGACATGTCACTGATGGCAAGTCCTGAGCATAAGCTGCAATAATCACTCTAGGGAAAAAAACCCAACACAAATGGACATAACAGAGAAAGCTGACTGTCAAGGTACATCTCAGTAAAGTGCCTATGCAGTCTCAGGAAGTGTAAATAAATAGGCAGAAAGAAAATAATGCAAAGGTAATAATAAACACAGTACAAAATGTTCATGTTATAAGTTGAACAGCATTTTGACCTCTTGCTGGACCAGTCAGAGGCTGCCATAATGTGGCCAGTGAGAGGGCTAATTGTCAAATAGAGTGGACCACATGAAAAAAGGTGTGATTAGATTACTAGTTTGAGCTGATTCAGTTGTTTCTGACCATGAAAATTAAAATATAGGAAGAATGAAGATCAGGCCTGAAAGACAGGTCTCTTTTATCTGGAAGATTTCAGTACACCATATATAAAGTGGATGCCTTTACTCTTGGTGATACATATTTCTATTCTCAGGTTGCTCATTAGTCTCTAAGGTCACATACAGCCCATCTGCTGTGGCTTTCTGCCTGCTGACTGAGCAATTGCACCTGGTCTGCCTTGAAAACCACCACTGCTGCAGAAAGGCTGAGGCAGGAGCTCAGAGTTTAATCTGGAGGATGCACCTGCCAGTGGTTTATCTCAGAAGCACCTCAGTATGTCAGGTGAAATGTAGTATGTGGCTGTGATTTGCGGGCAAGAAGGTACCATAGGAAGGTGTGTTATCAGACAAATAGCTAAACTGATTTCCCTGCAGGGCAGAGACCCCTCTGGCTCCCAACCATATGGACCAGGGCCTCCACTTCTCTCCAGCTGCTCTCTCAGGGGTGCTCTGGCTGCAGTGTTTCTGTGAATGCCTCATAAAGATACCAGGAGACATCCAAAGGTAGACAGATGCGGAGAAGACAAAGTGAAGAGAAGATTGATAAGTTGTGGAATAGACAGCAAGGACTTTTAGAGAAGCTTCTGAAACAAGAAATGAGATGAAAAAGAAGAGCAAAGCAAGCTAAGCAACACTGCATAGACAAACTCAAAAAAAAAAAAAAAAAGAAAAGCTAAAACCAGAGGAAAAACAGAGAAGAAGTAGTAAAGCCAGAAAAAAAGGAAAGGATAGATATAGCAGGAAATCTTAGACTCAAGATTGAGTCATGGCCTCTTACAGGCAGGTAAAGTCGAGAGCAAATGCAGGAAGGGAAAATACCAAGGTGACAAGAGTGAGTAGGACATCTCAAGCAAGGGTGTGACTACGTTATTTCATTGCTTAATGTGTCTTTTCAGGGTAAACACTTTCTGACTAATCCATTCTTGGCACAATTTGGTTAGCTCTTAGAATGTACAGAAATATAAACGGTTGAATGCACCAGAAAAGTGAAGGTGACAGTTTACGGACTACTTCTTTCTGCTGTTCGTACAGCTCAAAGTAATAATTTCTGAAAAAGACACATTTTAGTTATTCATTACAAAACTGAATACTGATATCACATACTTACTCTACTGCTTTCTATTTCAGGAATAATGACCAGACTTTTACACTGGCTAGAGGTATATATAAGGTCAAGTCTCTCTTTGCAAGAGCTTTGTGCAGAAACTTCTCTAGAAACTTTCTCCCTATTAGAAAGACACAGTCGCTGCAGTACCTTGTATGTTCCCCATGGACTATGACACTCACTGGTGTTAGGTTCATGCTCACTTAATTAAAAATAAACACAAATGTCTTAACTGAAATTTCACTGCCATAGTCAGTGGTGATAAATATTTTTTGTTAATTCATTTATTTTTTTTTAAAGCTGACTCTTTAAGGAGATATTAAATATTTGCATACAACAGCAAATACAATTCTGAGCTTGCCTCCTCTGTCTGAGATAATTAACTTGGGAAGAAAAATGAAATCTCTTTCACGTGTGTGTGTGTGTTCACATTGCAGCTCCTCATTATTCCAGACTCTCCACATGCCCTGAATGGTATCAGACACCTTTGCCCAAATGCATTTCTGAGTTTCATAACAGGCAGATAGAGGCAGTTAATGATGTCACTATAATGGATCATTATTTTTTAGTGCTAAGCTCCCAGTAATTCTACATTTTTTGTCTTTCACACCTGTAATCTATAAGAAAAAAAAAAAAGTTTGAACTTATCTAGAAGATGAGGGAAAATTTCATACCAGGCTGTCACGTACTGCAGCGCCATTTAACCAGACAGTGATAAAACTGAATAGTCTTATCTATAAATCACAATAAAGCTTGACACAATTCACCTCTGCCTTCAAAGCCTGAAGAGTGGTTAGATTTTCCTATTAGAAATGAACCCGAAATTTATTTATCAGAAACATCTGAGGTCTGGAAGAAATAAGAATATATCACCAGAGGACTTTCAGCCGGAATCCAAGAAAAACATCCATCTCTGAGTCTCACCTTATAATAACAGAAACAAAATGAGAACTGGGGGTTAGATTTCTGATGGAGCAGGTTCCAATCCTTGTGGCTGTGTAGGACATCATTCCCGCTCGATCCTGTCCAGTGGGGAGGGTTGGCTTGGTATTAGAGCTGTTCCCCCTCCTGAAGGTCCCGGGGCCCTCCCTTGTGAGCTGGGGTGGCTTTCAAGGAGAGGAGGGCAGATTGAAGTAATACCCATCAACACAACCAGACAGTGGCAAAAATAACCGGGGGGTAAAATAAAGAAAGTCTTGCTGAAGACCTGGGTTGAGAATGGTCACGTGGCCAAAAAGTACTCATGGATTTGTGTTTCCAGCAATGAAAGCTGGAAGTTTTGACATTGATCTGCCTCAGGAATCTGTGCAAATCTTTATCTCTGAGAACGTTATAATTAGAGTGGCAGAATTTGCACTGTGCATCCTGGGATGCCTGTTTTCCGTGCTCTTCTCCTTAATGCTCTCCTTCTGGAGGGCCCCTTAGCCCTGCTTAAGTGCACGGTAGGGAGCTCGTGTTCCTCCCTTGGCCATCTCCTGGTGGGATCTGTTTCTTCCTCATGTCCCAGGCCTGGAAGGTGATTGACAGCAGAGTGTGCCATAAGAAGGGAGGCGAGATTTTTGCAGAGGAAAAGGTGGATAACTTTGAAGATCACGCTGTTGAGGTGAGATTAAAGGCTGCAGCGCAGGAGGGTTTTGCTGTGAGCAGGGGACCTTTTGGTGACAGCAACAGAAGGCAGGACAAGCCGATCAGAGCAGGACCGTACCTTAAGGGATGAAACTCTGAAAAGAGACAAGTTAACTGTGGGGTAGACAGAGTGAGATTTTTATCAATAGAGGCACTGTACAATACCCTGTAGGGGGTTCATCTGTAGCACTGCTTCTGAAAGTGGAAGGATTTCTTGTAGGAAAGGGCTTCAGCCTGGCACTGAAAAGTCTGATACAGAGTGTAATTCTATTTTTTTTTTTTTTTTAAGAGTTAAAAATATCAGGCACTTGCAGGAGCTTCTTGTAGTGACAGGCAACACAGGAAAGAGACCAGTCACAAACAGATTGGGAATTAGAAAAGCATTTCCACAATTAGAGAAAGGTCTGAACAGCCTCCTAATTGCACTAATGTGGCAAGCAATGCAGTTGGTGTGGATTATTGTATGCTTATGAATGTACTTATAGGAGGAAAAGGTTTTCTGAAGAAGCAGAAATATAGACCTGGTGAATAAAAGAGAATCTTCTTTGTCTGGGGCCCTGCAAAGAGAAGAAGGCTATTGTGTCAAATATCTCAGCAATATACTGAGTATCACAGAGTTCATACCAAACCCAAGTCCTGCCTCAGATTTTATTACCTGTAAATGCCAATGTTTTCTTCTTGCCTGATGATGTGCTCCTATTTGCCAGGTGAAATATATGCTGGCTACTAGCTTGGCCTGTTAGCTAATTATTTTTTCAAAGGTTAAACATTGTCTAGTTCTATTATAGGATATTCTTGCATGATTATTTATCCTTTCTTTTTACCATAGGCACAATTGCCCATGTTCAAAAAATGTATCTCTGTTTGGTAATTGACTGTACTTCATCTTGAACAGTGATATATTGATTTTCATGTGAAGTGAGCTTTCAGGTTGCCATTTAGAAAGATGAGTTTTGGCAAGACTCCCTTAGATTTCTTTGTATTATTTCTTATCCTTCAGCTGGGAGAGCAGGCAGCCTTATTCCCAAATACAAGCAGCCTGAATCATCTCATTCAACCCTAATTCCTTTACTCTGCTTTCTTTTGGTGTGGTCCAAAGTGTCATTATTTTGCTGGCTAATGGCAGGCAGTTTACCCAGCATTCCCAATCTCTTTTTTCTTTCTTTCTTTTTTTTTTTTTTTTCCCCCTAGAAACTATATCTACAGGCTTTACCAGCTACATTACAGGCTGCAGAAATTGCACTTATTTGCACTGCTGTCTGTGAGTGACTTCCTGGAGTGAATACACTCATTTGCAAACTGCTCCTTTGACTGCCTTTGTCAAAGATTATTATCTTGTCCAAAGGCTTGGGAGGGAGGGAGGGATCAGATGAGTACTGTAAGTGTGGAGAAGCTTTTCTGAAGCTCCTACTGTAAGGTGTAGGAACCAACAATCAGGTTCATGTTAAATGATGCTTCCAATCATAAAGACTTTTGCTGATTTCTTTTTAGCACCCATGAAATGTGCATTGATTTTAGACAGACCAATAACAATATTCCCATCTGTGTCTTACATTAGACTGTACTTCTGCCTTTTTTTTCTTTTCAAAAATATTATCTACATTTAAAATGTATTGCCCTGGGTGAATAATGAGTGCTCTTCCTAGTGTGTTTTGATATTTCCCTGGACTCAAACAATACAAGCAAGACACATCCCCTTAGAGAAAATGGTGGAAAAAAGAAAGCTAAGATTATGGACAATGAGCAAGTCATGGGCAAGTGTATCTGATATTTATGCTAGGGATTACTGATTTTACTTAAATATGACAGAGACTGAAAAAGAAAAAAAAAAAAGAAAAAAGGAAGGTTAAGCTATGCAGAGTCAATCTGTTGTTTATCCCAATAAAACAATTTTGGCTCTTAATTACTGATGGTATTCAAGCTCCAGATAAAGGTCAGACTTAGAATAGTGTTATAACATACACTTTTTTTAGATGGGAGTGTGATAAGGGCATTACCAAGAAGGAAGAACAACAAATAATGCTTGCAAAAATAAGGCACTGAAATAAATTTTGAGTTTGTATTAGAAAATGTTTAACTGAGAAAAATACATAATTCAGAATGGAAGGATCTAAGCAGAGCCAAAAAGAGTAACTTCAAATTTCAGTGATTTAAGCATACAATCGATGTGGTTGGGATGACAAAAGCATCTCTTAAAAAATCATTCTTAACAGGCTTGTCCCCTTGGCCAATGAAGGAGTTGAGGGGAAAAAAAAAAAAAAAGAAAGAAAAAAGGAGCATTAAGCAAGACTTACAGCTCATGCAGTAAAATAAAAGTAACAAGCAAAGAAGTCTTTACAGACAGGGTAGGCCAAGAAATTGTCATGGGCAGAAACTGAAGAGCTCACCCTTGGCTGAGAGGAGGCCTGTCCCTCAGCACGAAGCATTAGCTGGACACTGCCAGCAGTGTGACTCTTTAGTAGTAGCAGTGGGAGTCCTTAGGAAATGTTTCAGTGAATTCCCAAACATCCTCAGGACTACAGCCAGCTGAAACATGTGATTAAAGTGCCTCTTCAATGACTCTGCAAGATGCTTGTTCACCAGATACAAATGATCCCTGACACAGATACAGGACTGGAGCAAAATGCTCAGTGTCCCTCACTGTGCCCAGAAGGGCATTCCTAGGTTTTGGAATCTTCCCTTTCTGTGTGTTAGAAACCACTGCTTGTTATGAAATGTAATAGTGGATGTGCCGTGTATTAAATTGTGCAAATGGTTTTCACGTGTTTTTTTCTGCCAGTCACAGACCAGACTATGAGCCAATAAATTCACAGGCTGTCAGACATGCCAGTAAATGACTGATACATTACTAAGATTATGTGAATCTGGTTAAAAAATGTGGAGGAAGATGGCTTGCAGAAGATTTGAAGGGAAAGAATGTCCTTTCTTAACAAGGTAATAAAGGTAATGAAAGGTCATTCCAAAAAAGAAATGGTTAGGAATGTGAAGGTCCAGTGTCAAAAGGAAAAGTAAAAAGTGGGAATATGGGTAGAGTTTTTTTAATAAATAAAGATAAATAAATAGAGACTGTATGACTTAAAAAGATAAAATAGTAAACAGTCTCATCAGAGTCTGATATGAGCTTTAGGAAAATGTTGAACAGATCAAGTCCCAGACTTCATTCCTGTGCATTTTCCAAGGCCTCGGGCTGTAAATGGGTAGGATTTGAGAGAGAATTGCTTTTCTTGTGGCTCAAGGGGTATTTTGAGAGTTATTTTAACAGTATTTTAAGAGTAGTGCTACAATCCAGTGTGCTCACCATACAGGCCTGACTTGTGTCATCTACTAAAAGCGTTTTGCTTTAATAGCGCTGTAATTGTTCAGTGCTTGGGGCAAGGACTGTCGTGGTACTCATAGGTACTGCTACAGAGAAAATAAATCATGAAAATTATGTCTTTGCTCCTTCTTCAGTACATTCTCTATATATTTTGCCTCCAGTCTCTAATTTTGGCAGATACTTTCGTCGTTATTTTAAATCCACATTAGGGGTTTGGTAGTGATTTAAAATGGTCAACAATTGTGAATACCTTTTTCTATGAAAAATTACATTTTGGAACTTAATTAGCAGCATGGTGTGATACATGTTTAAATTAATGCCTATGTTCTCAAAGCAATGTCTTTTGGGGGGACTTCTGTGAAACTAGATCTGAAAATGGAATGAATGACTAAAGGAGCAACAAAAATTGTTGTTAGGTTTTCATGCAGAGGTTCCTCTGACACATTTCTAGGCTGTATCCTAAATAGCTGTATTTAGTCTCATTTGAAAGGATGTGAAAATTGTAAAAGACCTGTATTTTGTTTGTTGTTTGGTTTTGCTTTTTTCAAGTCAAGAGATCAATGTTTCGGTCTCATTTTTGACCACATCTGCTTGTATGATGCTGGGTAAGAGCAAACGCCTGTGGCAGAGCTGGCTCTGCTGGGATCTGGTGGCAACTGAATAATTCTTGCCCCTGTTAAAAGTATCCAACAGATTCACCCCAAATAAGTAGCTGAGCAATGATAAACTAGTTAGTAAATGCTTTTCAGTATGTGTAGTAAAATGTGTAGGCCAGAAACTGCCTCTGTGCTTTAGCTACCTTGCACAAATCACAACCCTATTTATTGATTAAGTAATACTGAATTCCAGAGCAAGATAGTAATATATATATTTTTCAGTTTAATTTACATCAACATTGATTTAGACCATGGTATTAACTTGACTATTGTACAAATTCATTTATTAAGTCAGTGCTGATTTAGAGCAACATGGCAGTCTCTAAAACCTGTAAATGTCCAATTATTTAATATTTATATCCATAGCCTAAAATGAAGTTGGGTTTGCATCTTCCAAACTTGTGAAATAAGGATTCCTCTCACACAGAGGTGTATTAATCAAATATGACCCTGAAAAAAATTTTTGATTTTGAGGTAGTAAAACGTGTCAAAAATCATGGTTTTACAGGATAAGTGCTGATACAAGCCTCACTGCAGAGGTTCAAATAGCAACTCAGGAATAACCATTGCTGTTCATTTCCCACCCAATAGCTGCAGCAGGGAGCTGAAATGCTAGTTTGAAAGCTGCCTCCTCAGTAAGACGAGCTCTTTTTGAAGCCTCTGAATCTCCTATTAAAATAATCTTGTATCCTGATTTCTTGTCCAGGATTCATATCATTAGGATCATGCTTATATTTTGAACTCCCTGAAGTATGCAATACTTAAGTGGACTATACCAGCTTCCAGTCTTTATCTGCCCCATCAAATTGTCTTCCCATGAGAGTTAGAGCTCTGCTCTGGTGTGTTTACCAGCTTGAGTCTTTCATTCAAACCATTTTATTCCAAACAGTTTAAGACGCCTTTTAGGGTTGACTGTGATTTCCTCCATCTTCTTTCTTTCTTAAGCAAGATTATACATTCATTAGTGAGCCTATTTAAAATCCACTCCTTCAAAGATTGGGCTATCTGAGGGCAACTCTTTGTTAGAAATTATAGGCTACCAGTTTCATGAAAGAGTCATTTAAGCGACGCCTCTGTAATCTCTTTTTCTAGTCAGTTTTGGAAGTGATGGCAGATGGGGCTATTATCATTATAACTGACTTAGAGGAATAAAGGGAAATGCAGATGTTGTCTTGTTGACAATTTTATGAGCAAGCTGAGTGCAGGCTCTGAGAGCTGGTCATTTATATGGCCAAGGTTTGGAGCAGGGAGAGAACAGAAGTGTGACAAAGAAGACATTTTTAAAGCTTTGTAATGAAAACATTTCAATGTCTTCCCTTTGGCCTCTTCTTGAAGGATCTCTTCCTACTATTTGAGGGTGTCTGGAGCCAGAGGACCCATTCCCTCTGACTCTTTCTGTACCCATCGGAAGGGAGGATGGGGCTTGACCAGGACAAGTCTTTGTTGACACCAATTAGTGCACTTAAAAGTGAAGGAAAAACATTTACAGGAACATATGAAGAATAAGATGGGACAGGCTGGATCCCATCTCTTTCCTTGCACGTGTTTTATCAGGTCCAGCCCATTCTCTTGCTATAAAGGACACAAAACCATGGCAGCAATAACATCTCAGCTGGTGTACTAATATTCTTTATGCCAGTTATTAGAGACTGATATTTAACGCATTCACCTCCAGTTCCACAGTAACAGAAGATAGAGGGGAATAATTTTTGTCATTTTTGAGTAAGCAGATTGTGTGGCTGAGGTCATTTTTAAGCTACTCATAATTACAGTTGGTAACATTGCCATCTGATAGCACTTCAGTTGTGAAAAAGAGGTCTAGGAAAACAAGTCTGTTCCTATGCAATATGTTTTAATTTTTTGTGGCTACTGCTGTTTTCAGTTTTTCAATATTTTTGAAGAAATGCATTAATTCCTTGGGAGGAAGCAAAAAATTGCTTGAGAACAACTGTCTATCCTTTTTGGTTAGTTCCTCCCCATAACTATTTGATTAGATAATCCATCAGCTACAAATAATTTGCCATCTGCAAATCTGTATCACCGAATTCTGAGCCCCACTTTGAATAGGCACATTTGGTGTTTTAAAAAATAAGCAGCTTGTCTCAGCAATTCTTGGAAGAAATTATTCTTTCTTTTTCTTTTTAGGGAATTTGCATTAGATAAAAGATGAATGATACAAGTCAATCAAGTGTTTACCTCTTTATATTTGTATGAGTGATTTTTTTTTTTTTTTTTAGAATTTTGGCTGAGCGGAGCAAACTGAATGGGAAATGAAAACCTAGACTGTCCCACGCTCTGAGCACAAAAGAAACAATATTTCTTTGCCTTCAGTGAACAACAAATGGACTTCACAACCTGCTGGTCGATGAGACAAACAACAAAGAGCTTTCCTACAGTCTTGGTTGGCAGGACTAGTTACTGATTAGGACCGTGGCATTTGACTGAGAAATAGCAAAGAGCAACCCAGCAACTATAAGGGAATTACTTTCTCTGACACAGAAAGGGGTGTTTTTATCTATTTTTACTTTGCTCTTGGAACACAAATATCTTAGCAGAAATTCAAAAGAGCTCTGAGTTGTAACCATCTGGGTATGCAAGGGTCAGAAGACTGGTGCTTCTGCTGATGCAGGACCTCTGCCACTGCACAGTCTTTCCTCCAGCTCTAACCCCTCGTGGATAAACGAAAAATAGACCATCTACTCCCCTCACTTTGCCTCTCTGGGTGATTCATGAAATGATGAAGCTTTGCCAGACATTTTAAAAAACAGGTTTAAAACACGATGAGAGAATTAGAAAATCATTTTAAGGGGAGAGTTCTCTAATGAGTGTGTTTCTCTAAAACCGCGTAGGAATGTTACTCTATTCTGGGACTCCCTGGAAAACAGCTTTTCAAAAAACTGTTTAATGTCATCGGTAGAGAAGTACCTAGATGTAAAATTCATCTCCCTTCTTATTCTTTTTAACACACATTTCTGGTGACTTTTACAGAATAAGTGAAAAAGGACAATCAGAGGTGTAAAATTGCCTTTTTTTTTTTTTTTCTGCTAGGTACAGAAATTATTGGTCTCCAGTTCCTTAATTTATAAATTAAATCTGTATTGTACTCACGCTAAGAGTTAACATGTGTAATTCTCTAATCTGGGTACTTTTTGAGTATAAATGTACTGTTATGTACACTGCTTATCATAACTGAATCCTTTTCTCACACTGTTTGGTTAGTGGAAGCCTTAAAAAAGCATTTTTAATGCTGGGGTCTGTTGAGTATGTGCCAAATTTACTGCCATAAAGTATGCTGAGCCTCAGGAAGAAGGAGCAGAATTGTTTATGTTCTTTGAGGCATCAGTATCCTTACAGGGAAATGAGGATGAATAACTGTTACCATCACACCTTACCTCTCACAGACCCCGTGCAGTGCAACAGGGATCGTGTGAACCCTCTGCATTACGAACATTTCTTCAGCTTCTTGATGCTCTTTCTTGCCCAGTAATTGGAGTACTATTTTGCGTATTATTTGGGTTTGAAGCATTGCAGATCTACTCAGTGCAGGCTGCAGGTATTATGTTGGCTTCTAGTGGACTGATGCTTAAGGGAATTTGGTCCAATATCACTAATGCCACAATGCCACAAAGTTTGTAATTCCACAAGGTCCTGATTTTTTCTGTGGGGAGAACAGTATCCTTGAGATCAAAAGGATTGATTGTGAATTTTAGATAAGGTGTGTGTTTAACGCGCAGGATTGAGTTGAACCATTCCTAGGACAAGAAATCAAGGTCCCCAGTACTGTGGTGAGATGAGAGCACTGGACCTTGTCCAACAGTGCTTTCATGTTCTGTTTCCCAGGTGTCTGAGGTAAAGCATCTGTAAAGATGAAGCATTGGCTAAAGCAGTTTGGGACAGAAGAGGCATCTAAAGCTATCCCTAAGACTTGAAGTGATGTGAACTCTGAATCCTGGTGTGCTCTTTTATATGTCAGATTTGTATTTAACCACTGTTTGCATTTAGAAAGGGGTAAGATTAAGATTAAGCAACCTGAGTTCCATGGCAGTGCTTTTTTGGTCTGTTGTTATTGCTTTTTTTAAAAAAATAATATCCAACCCCTGCCACTTATTTCATAAAAAATAAAAAATATCCGTGAATTGCCCAGAAAATGAAAAAAGCTGTAGGTACAGCACACATCTCTAGGCACTGGGATGCCATACACTCCTGTGGGTGTGATTGAATTTACTGTCCTGGTTCAACAGTGACCCATTTCTGATATTCTGAAATTGTCTCAGTTTGTCATGGTTTGAATGACTACAAAGAAGTGCAAATCCTGAACCCTTCTGAGCTGTCAGGGGTTTTCCTTGTTGATGTGACTTCATGACATAGATGAAGCAGAAAATATGCCTTCAGGATATATGAGTTTTCAAGTAAAAAAAGTGGGCATTTAATTATCTTATTTTATGAAATACTTTAAAAAATGTTATCTAATAGCAAGATAGTAGCAAGATAGATAGCTACTCAAAAAATAATTTATTTTAGGATTGTTGTCAAGCAGGTAATGAATACAATTGTTCTTTTTGGTATTACAAATGTTTGAAAGAATATTTTTATTCATAGAGACTGCAAAGTAAAAAGTAAATTGCTGAGTAAAAATTTGATTAAAAATTTTGCAAAAGAAGCAAGGATTAACAAAATACTTGTTGTTGACCCAACCAGTGTCTACAAGGATGGGATTCCAAATATATGTAGGCTTTCTGGTGTAATAAACACCTTCTGTCACTAGAGCAAAATAAATTTCAACAAAGCTTAACCACTTTGTTCTAAATTTGATTAAATTACAGTTACTGTTAATACCTTCCAACAACAATCCTTCTCACCAAGACAAGGCTTTATATCAAACAAATATTCTCCTTGACATGAAATATTTTTATGTCAAGATTTTTTTCCTTTCCCATTTAACGATTGAAAACTTAGAGTTAAAAAAAAGTGAATGTGTTTTAAAGAAAAATATTTACACTGACTTTTCAGCCTAAGCAATTTTAACCCAAACTAATATGCCTAACTTGATAAGTGCACTCTAACTGTATCTTCAAACAAATGACTGCTGCTGTAACCGCTCTCCTTGTGTGTTGTGGTTAAGTGACAAAAGAACCTTAAGATAAGATCTCTTTTCTGTGTGAATTCAAATTCCTGGAGGAAAAGTGACTTTGCTCCACAGTCTTTCTGCCAGCTGACACACAAAAAGACTAATGACTTTTCTCTTGCTCCATGAAAATCTAACTGTGATAGGTTAATGGCCTTCATTAGATGTGTCACCTACCATCCCCCAAGCCCCGCCGTGCGCTTATTGTCCTCCCCTCCCACTGAGATGTTTTATCACTCTTCTAATGATGTGAAGGGAGCACCTAAATGTCTGCAGTGGGATGATGAAATGTGCTGTCATTTCCCAGGTCCTGTGCAGCCACCTTAACTGTTGGTCTTCCCAATTCCCTCAAATGGCTCTACATTTTGTGGTGGCTCACAAGAAATGTGTGTGAACAGCCTGCTTTCTTGCTTGCACTGTGTTATGTGATCAGAATCATAGAATCATTTAGATTGGAAAAGACACTTAAGAGCATTGAGTCCAGTCATTAACCCAGCACTGCCAAATCCACGTTTAATTGTGTTCCCAAGTGTCATGTCTACGGCTTTTAAATGCCTCCAGGCATGGTGGCTCCACCTCTGCCCCGGGCAGCCTCTTCCAGCGCATGACAGCCCATGGCACTCGAGGTACAAGCCTCCCCAGCACTGAGGTCAGGCTGACAGGCCTGTATTTCCCCAAATCCTCCTTCTGACTCTTCTTTCAGATGGGCATAACGTTTGTTAAGTTCCAGTCAATCGGAACCCGCTTGGTTCACCAGGACTTCTGATAAATGATGAAAAGTGACTCAGTGAACACTTCCTCCAGCTCCCTCAGTGGCCTTGGGTGGATTCCGTCTTGCGCGTGTCTGAGTGGAGTAGCACATTGCTGACCACTTCCCCTTGGATTACAGGGGCTTTATTCTGCTCCTTGTCCCTGTCTTCCAGCTCAGGGGACTGGGTGCCTGGAAAACAACTGGTGTTACTGGAAAATACTGGGCCAAAGGTGACATTAAGCATCTCGATCTTTTCCTGATCCTTTTTCCCTGTTTCCTCCCAGATCCCTTAAGGGATGAAGATTCTCCCTAGGCCTACTTTTGTTGCTGGTGTATTTATAGAAGCACTTTTTATTGTCTTGCTGTGCCATGCCCTGGTTTCTAGTGCTTCCCAAGGGGTTTTTCTGTACGTGTTGGGAGTTTGGCCAGCGTTGTTTCTGGCCCCATCAGCTGCAGGCTCCTGGTGGCTCTCTCAACTTCTCCTGCCTTTCCCCTACTTTGGGAATTCCCCCTGTGCAGTGCACTAGGGAGCTCTCCTACAGCTCATGCCATCACCAGAGCCTCTCGCCTCAGCAATTAATGCCTAATGAGTTCACTATCCTATTTAACATTTCATGGATAATTTGCGATTATTTAAAAATAAACATGTATATTCAAGGTCTGGCTTAATGGAGAGAAAAAAGTAAGTGCTGAAATATATACATATTGATGGGGTAGGTGATTGCTTAGAACAGGAAAAAACCCTTCCTCTGCTCCCACACATAACCTAAATATATAAATAGGTAGGTAGATACATGCACATAAATACAGATAGATATATGTATGAATGTATTTTAGACTGCTTTATGACTTCCTTTAAAAGGGCAGTGCTAAGATAGCTCTTCCTGCTACAAGGAAACTGTGTATTCAGAAAGGGTTGCTGTCAACTGTTTCCAGAAATAGTGAGAGCTAACCAGCTGGTTAAGCCTTAGGTGATTTCGTTTGAGCTTTTCAGTCATTTCCTCACATAGGTACATAGGGAAATGCAGAACATAAAAAGTGAAACTGGGGTTTATTTACATGTGTTTTGTTTGAAAAGTCAATCAGAAAGGACAGATCCTGCTCACAGAGAGAGCTGCATTAGAGAAGAATTCAAGTATTTTTTAAACATCTCCACACCACTTACAAGGCATTCCCTACCACAGCTTTCCTCCTCTTCCACTGCTACTTTCATTCCTGCTATGTTGCTCTTTCTTTTGCTCTCCTTCTCTGCCTTGAAAGTGATAATCTCTACAGCACACGGGACATACCTGATAACATTATCTCCTGGTAGACATCACATGCCAGGTAAAGAGATTTGTATTTAGCATACAGCACCTGAAATGAATATATGTTCAGGCTCCACTTGACAATATCCTTTAGATTACAGTTTCTTGGCTTGCTTAATGTGGTATTATGCTAGACGAGACTTGCAAATCAGAAACTGTTATAAGATATTTGTGTCTAAATCAAAACCAATATTCACCTTAGATGAAATTCCAGTCCCCTGCAGAAGCCAAGGAAATTTTGCCTTTGACTTTGCTGTGACCAGAATTTCAATCAGAGTCGTTACACAGAAAAACAATTGAATAGCTTTGGTGGTTATCATTTCAGTCAGAATCTCCTGCATTTTTATTAAATTAGTGCCCAATAACAATAACTTCTTAGACTGTTAGAGGACAACAGAAGAACAGAGGAAAGGAAACCTTGAGAGATAAATACTGTTCTTAGAGAGGAACATGCTTGCCTTTAACAACGGATGTAGTTACCCCCCATCTATGGGAATCTCAAGAGGAACAAATAATTAGTCTGCTATAATCGTTATAAAAGCACAATTAATGGTATCCTTGTGGGTTACATATGTTTGGGCAATTTTTTTATAGTGAGAATTTATTGAAAATACACTCGAGAACCTGCTCAGGAATAGATTACTCTATTACAGAGACAGACAAAAGCATTCCTATCCTTCTGCTCTAGCAGATCACACCTTACGGTCTGTGGGATTGTATTTTTTGTGCAGCTGGAGTGAAAAAAGTATAGACTTACATGCCTATGGTGAATGGTCATGGTAACACAGAGCAGTAAACCCAGAGAAAGGAACCACATTCAAAAAGCATTTTGTTCCAGCAGTTTTGAATGCTGCTTTGTTCTCAGTGGAACACAGTTTTCAAAATTATAGCTTTATCATATCACTTGAGATAGTTCTGGTAGGCTAATGCAGGGACTGGAGCAAAGTTCACGCACCATGAAAAGATGTTTAAGATTTAAGTTTTGAAAGCTCATGGGAACCAGAAAAAACGTATATTGAACTTATATGTTGAGTTTGCAATTATAGGCTCAAAAACCTAACAACAGCATAGGAGTTCTACTAAATGAACTCAATAAAGCTGCAAAAGAAGGGCATGAGTTCAATCTGCTTTCAAATATAGTGTTTCTGGTTTTTCCATTACTACTTTAACTGTTACAGGCTAAGCTAACCCTGGTTTATTGTATTTTCTATTTATATACATTTTTTTTAAGAGGGAAATGACGGTTCCTAGCTAAGTCTCTGTTGTCAGAATAAAATTAATAAAAGGTATTTTGTAGCAGGAAGTAGAACTCAAATAACTTTGATTGAAAGCACCTTGCAAGGCAAAATTCACAAAACAGATAAGAACTGGGCTATCCTCATTTTTATTCTTCGGATTTTCCCATCAGTCACGTGGTCACATGTTATCTGTTTTCAGCAGTGTGGACACACACAATGGCACCGTGCTATCTGTCACAACTAGACACGGTTTTGTGCAGTAGTGTTGAAGAGGGGAGGAACACCTAATGCAGCAAATGTTTCTGAGCCTTGCTGTCTACAGCCAGGAAACTGCACCTGCCCTAGCAGGGGTGAGCTGGAAAGGCAGCGGTGGTAGGGAGACCCGAGAAGGGAGGGAAGAGGAAATGAAGCCCAGAGTACCCTACTCCTAAGCTGGCTGACTATTCATGAGCTGTGTATTTTGTCTGTTTACATCTGCTGAACAAAAACCCCTCCCAGGCCCACTCTGGCCGGGCTGTGGCAGCACCAGCAGCTCATGGTGTAGGGGTGCAGGGCTCCTGCCACGGTGAGCAGGGAGAAAAAACAAACACACTCCCCATCTTCTGCAGACCAGGAAACAAATTCAGCCCTTGCCTCGGCTCGAGAGAACTCTGCAGGTTTTCTGCCCGGGAAAAGCAGTGAGCAAGTATTTACCCAAAAAGTCAGAAGAAATAAAACAGAGAATTTCAACTCTGCTAGTAAATAAGGGAACTTGGGGAGACAATTAGCATTTAGAAGTATTTAAAAACCCACTCTATTTGTGCTTTTCTAAATTACTCAGCTATCACACCTGTGGCTAGGGCAAGAGAACTGAACAAAACTGCAAATCATGTTTTTCTTCATGATTCTGGATGCATTTACAATCGAAATATAGACTTATTTGACAAGACAGATAAAACCTTTCAGGTGATTGTAATGTATTTCAGCTAGAAATGCAGGAATGTTGTATCATCTTACAGCTAGAGTATGAAATCATGGGAAGAAGAGAACATTTAAACTAGATTTATCCCCTGTGGAGGACTTTGTACGGAAATTAGAAGATGATCAGATCTCTGAATGGTAATTTAATAGCTAATTTAAAAGCCTCTCTTGCTTAAATTATCAAGAAACCACAAGATACATAGTTATATATTACAAAATGCATATTGTAACATAGGCATACTCTAGTGAAGAAAGAATTCCAAAAACACAGTTTGAGTTTTGTATTAATTTAAACATATAAAGATTACCTAAAATGCCAGGTGCATTTTTAAAGCACAAATTAGCACAAAAGCAACCTACTGTTCTGGCTTTAGGCACATTCTACCTAGACCAATATACAACTCTGGGAAGTAATTCCTCATTCAACACCCTGCCTATTAAATTCACCTGCAAATAAATGAGTGTTGCACTGCAACCAGAAACTTGGCAAATTTATCCAGTTTGGGAGTGGAATTTCTCAACCTTCACCTCCCTCTCTTTAATATTGAGGGCTGTGGCTTTAATACCTCCACTAATCTCAAATGCAGCATGAGCTGAGCCCTAATCACTCCAGCAGGCAAGTGTCAAGCCACCTGTAGAGCTGCACTAACACTGGTGCCTCACATTCAAGCTCACATGCCTCTTACCTTTTTGTCTCTACCATTACCTTTAGAGGATTTTTAATACCCTTCCTTTTATAATAATGTTCCTCATGCAGAGAGGTCAGGAAAAATCAGAACCATTAAACTGATTTCACCAAGCACAACAGAATTAAGTAGTACCCCATTAAAATCTTGCAGGAAGAATACATTTCCAGGTGCTCTCTCCTACATTAAAGAAGTAATTTCCTATTATTTATTTAATAATCCCAGGCCATTTTTACACCATCTCCTCTTGGCTTAAAGCTGCAGTCATGAAAATGGAGGGTGGTTTTGATTGCACACCTGCACAGGGAGCATGGATTTTGTTGATGGGTGACGATGCACAGTTTCACTCTGTTTTCTGGTCAGGTGGACAAGACATGAAGGGATTTACCCCTTAAGTGAAATTCTCACAGGGAGCCTTTAAGTCCTGTGTCAGCCTCTCTCCCAACATCTCTCCCTTTCATTTGGGAAGCTATGAAAGAAGATCTATGTATTTTCTTTTTCTGCTTAAAAAAAAAGATAGAGGGGAAAAGAAAACAAACAGGTAGTCAGCTTCATTTCTTTTCCAACTAAATAAGCCTAAAACACACACAGGGAACACTTCTGACTGACATGTTGAGTCAAGACAGCATCAAACTCTTCCAGCTGTCACAGCATTGCAAAAAGGCAGGTCCATCTACCAAAAGCCAGGAGGTCATACTGTGACTGCTTCCAGAAAGCAGAGCAGGGCTGGTTTGCTGATTAATTCAACCAAGGGGCTTCTGAGATGATTTTCTTGAAAATGCCTGACTTACATTTGTTCACTGACCCTCTGGTTCTGTGGTCTGGGGACAAATATTCCAGAACACCTCGGAGCTGTTCCTCTGTCAGGGACACATCAGTGAGACTGGCTGAGATTTCTCCACTGCAGGCAGAAGTCCTGGGCTAGTGGCAGAGTTACATGAATGAATCTCATTCATGAAAAAAAGCACATTCCATCAGACTTATGTCCTAGACTGAACTGGGGATCAAATAATTGCCAATCCTGTCGGTTTGGGTTGGAAGTTATGGTTTTACTTAAACAAGAAAAAGGTGTGGTAGTTCTGTTTTCTTCCAGAAAGACAAAAAAGCTTTAAATTAAAAAAGTTAACCAGAATTTTAGTGAATACAAAAATAATAAGTTGGGGGGAAAAAAAAGTAATTTCCTTGAGGAAAAGCTCTAAATTTCACAAAACCTTATGAGTTAAAATTGCCATTCAAACAGCATGAAGTAACTACCTAATTGTGGTGGCCTGTCAATAAGAAACACAGAAGAAGAATAAATGTCGGTATTTTCTTCTTAAAAACATATGTCTCACTCTTTTAGGGGGAAATTTCTCAATTGCAGTTGAAATCTAAAATTATCAGTTTGATCAATGGTTTAGGTAGATGAAAAATCTGGTCGACCCATTAAATAAGAAAGTTAATAAGAAGAGAGAACCGTCTCATAGTTCGTGAAATAGTACAGCAAAGTATAATTTTTCAAGTCCTAGTAATTATGTTGGCTATCACACCATTACTGATATAATGTGAAGCTAATAAGGCAAGTAATTAGAATGCACTAGGTCAGAGTTTTCACCTTAATATGTGAAGGGTAAATGAGAATTAGGCATTCTAATATTTAGCATATGGCTAAAAATGGTACAAAAGTAATAGAACTGAAAAGTTACTTTTTCGAGGGAAAATGTTCATCAAGTTGAAAGTTGTTTGTATTGACTTACATGCTGGGCCTAATGAAGGTCGTTATGAGGATATAATTGTGTTACAGATGCACCAGAGAGGTCTGGCTGAGTTTCTCCTCTCCGAATGACTTCCTTCATTCTGCTGCTGTTGCCCAAGTTCTCGCCGGCTGAATTGCCTTTCTCACTTACAAGCCACTTACAAATTGAACACAGCACTACAAAAGACTGTCTAACACAAAAGACCCAAATTAGCCCATAACTCAGAAAACTGAAATGTGATATTCCTGAAAAGCAGGGGGGAAAGTGCTTCCTTTCCTGATGTTTCAGTTCACAGCATTGCCAGACACAATTCTGTTATTTTATGTTCAGGCTACTCAGCTATTTTTGAAATAAAGCTGAGTACAGACCTCAAAGTCCGTAAGTTTACTAGAAAATAGTTCCATTCACTCCCCAGCACCAAGGTTATTCACTCTCAGTAGTTTATGGTACAAACTATGGGAGTACCTTTCTCCTCAGCCACAAATATAGAAAACAGTTTTAAAAGACACTTCGCTCTCAGTTCTTCAGGAAACAGAATGACTGAATTCAAACAAATACATAAAATATAGACATTAAAAAAAAAAGGTCATTTAAAGAACAAGCTGAGAATTGGGCTTAATTTAGTAATGATAAGTCATGCAAGACAACCTATCCTACAGCACTACATTTTACACCAAGGCAGCTGAAAGAGAAAATTAAGCCATTTACCACATGAGTTATGGGGGCATGATGATGCCTCATGTTTGACTGTGACACCTCGGGCTGCCAAATGTGATGAAATAGAATGTGCCACACGAATGGGAGCTGAAACCTTTGCTTGACTCTACTTTGCAAGGAGGCCTCTCTTTTTGATCCCAGTTTGTCAGTATCAAAGAAAAATGTAGATCAGGAAATCAGTCTGCAGCAAATGCACGAAGAAGTTCATGGAGTGACTGAAAGAAGTCAGTGGGAGAAGTCACTTGATTTCTTCTGGCAAAGCTGCATGAGAAAAAGGCTGCCTTCCAGAAGATTTTGAATTAAGAAGGTGCTTGTGAGGCTTCAGGATTCTCTTCAGCCTGCGTGCTGCAAGAGATGTGCAGTGCTAAAAACATCAAGAGCTCTGAGGATGCACGTTCCTGTGCTTCACTGCCCAGCCTTGCTTTGAAGGGTGAGTGTGTAAAGTCCTGAAAAATCACTTCAGAACTCAAAGAGAAAATTACTGTGATGGGGCTGAGCTTACAGCACACTTGAAACACCATACTAAAGTCATAGGTGCTGTCACATGTGTGCAATAAGGGTCTCTATCTAAGGACTTGATCCTGATGAGAATGGGAGTGAAAGTTTGCCTTCATCCCATATCCATCTTACAGAGCATGAAAAGTTGATTTAGAGATGGGCTTATCTTTTGCAAGGAAATAAGTGTAAGAAATGTCCTTCCAGTCCAGTCATAAAAGAAATAATATTGTCAATGGCAATTGGAACATTCCCAGCAAAAAAATCATAATAAAATAGTCAAACTAACTGCTCTATCTTGCCCAAGGAACTGGTACAAAATAACTGTAAGGTGGATACTTATGTTGTGTATCAAACATAATGCAAATATGAACTATTCTAACCTTAACAAGTTTCATAGACAGAAATTCTCTTATTAGCTAAATAAGGTGCATCAGGCAGAAAATCATGGATAGAAATAGATTAGGTCCTTGGCATCAGCTTCATTCGTACAGCTTTTACATCACTTATACATAGAGAGCATTTAGGGGAAAAAGCCTGACCCAACTTCCACAGCCATTATTACATGGAATTTCTGGAAGTAGGACTGGCTGCTAGAGGATGTGAGAATTAACGGTTTTTCCAAACCTCAAAGTAAGGCATTTTAAGGAAAAGGAACAGTCTTCTCATGGCGGCAGCACTGCCATCCACTGCACTTTTCTGCTCACAGTCTGCCCCAGGGAAGAGATTTGCTGAGCAGCACTGGCAGCAGACAAGGAACAAGGATAGTGAAGGGTAGCCCCCAGCTGAGTGCCACACGGAGGTCTGAAAGCTGGGGAACAGCAGTGGAGCCATGGGTCTTGCAGCAGGATCTGTGCCTCACGGGTGCTCTGCAAGGGGAATGTGCCATGGTCCCAGACAAACTCCTTAGTGACCTTGTTCAGGAGCCATGTGCTCCTTCCTTGCTTCTACTTGTTTAGATCCTGATAAATAAAATGTCAATGAAGTGAATATAAATGAGCATAAAAGTAACATCGTTGCCAGACTATACTTTCAAATTATACTTCCTTGATAACTGCTTGACTGACGCATCTAAGCATATATCTTCCATATCCGTACTAATTAATGAATTGGCACCTCAAGAGATTCAAAAATATGCCTTTTCCTTCCTTGGAAATGATATGTGAGACTCCAGAGTGTTTCCATGTAACATTCCATCTAATATTTATATTTCACTAAAATACACTTTTTTCTTTGGTGGCCATCCTTTAACTCCCACAGGTCTTAACTATGTTCACGAAAGGTCATGAATAACTCAGGGTATCATTTACACAGCTAACATCACTATTGTCCTTTCTGTTACATGCACTGTCTACCAACTGAGCCTGGACTTCTCAGTGCACTTCTTCCCCAGGACGAGTTCTGCAACTCTTTAGTGAGCAGCGCTTAGCCTGGAAGGAACAGTCCAAGGGAAATTCAGGCAGGAGTTGTTTTTTTGCTAATTGTCTCAAGAGATGGCAGGGAGACTTGGGCTTTTGAATGATGGAAATCAATGAGCTTCTCTCTTCCTATCGTTCCTCTAAAGAATTTAGTGATAAGATGCTCAGGCATCCGTTTTCTACTTTTTTTTTTTTTTTCCAGTCAGTGAGATGCTTCAAGATAATAAAGGACTCAAAAGTGCTCAGATTTCATCTGTTCATCCATTCCTTTTCCACTTTCCACCCCATGATCCATGTTAGGGAGAAAAGCAATGCTGAATATGATACTGAAGCGGGTTAAAAACTTGCCCTTCTAGTCCAGAGTAAAGTTAATTTTCATCAAATTACAAGTATCTGTCACAGATGCAGGTGTGAATGTCACCAGAAGACATGCATTGTCAGTTTTTATTTCATCATGCACTGAAATCAGAAGGCAATTATTCATTTTTAATATCTGAACTTTAAATAGCTTTAAAGATGTTGAAGGAAGTGTCCACTTAAATAAAAAAGAGGAAATAAAGTTTAAAATTCCAGTAGGTTTCAGAGGATAAGATGAGGGAAAATATCACTTTAATAAAGATCTGCCATAAAATGGAAAAGTAATTTTTTGCTCTAAATCTCTTCAGGTTTTCAGCAGATTTCACCTCTGGTTGGTTCTTTCACAGGATTATGATCAATGCCTAAACCACAGAGAAGACTGCTGCCTAAATCATGGAGATGTATGTTGTCTTAAAACAACAAATGATCTTTAGTGCCCAGTTTTATTTTAATCTCCAGGAAATAGATGGGCAACTGATAACTGCAAAAACAAAAGTAATAGAAAAGCATAGAAAACCCCATAGAAATAATTAAAAAAAAATTGAATATTGCAAGTCTCCAATGGAATAAAAGTCAGATCTACTTATATTTCTTTGGGGTTAGTTTTTTGGGGGGATGTTGGTTTGTTGTTTTTTTATAAGTGAGTCAATAGGTTTCTTTTCTGATTGAATTTAGCAGGGATGGAGCTCTAGAGGAGCATAAACTCACTGTCCTGTAGTTGAAGTCACACTTCATTGATGCTTCTCTGAACCCCTCAAGACTGCCAAATCAGAACACAAATCTCCTAGGATGAGCCTTCCTGCAGGCAATCAAAAGTTTGCTTTTCAAGTCCTAAAGGAAACTATAAACAGTCAGGAAACTGAGCAGGAAAATGAAGAGCCGTCTGAAGCGTCACCAGTACTGTTTGTGTGATGTCGTGGTCTCCAGGTCCAGTCAGTGTGTGTCTGTTGTTGGTAGCAGGGACTTGGCCACCCCATTTTGCTCTGGGACTGAACCAATGGCAAGGACACAGAGCAGATCAGGATGGAGCTGGCTCCCTCCCTGTTCTGGAAATCACTGAACCAAGTATTCCTTCATTAAGAAAAAGTGTCAAAACCTACTAAAATCAATTGAGAAAAATCTTATTACTACCACTAATTTTTATTTAAAATTTTATTACTGCAGCTCAGAGGAAAGATAGAAGCTTGACATATGCAGCCCATAAGCCCCTGACAGCTGATCATCAGCCAAGCCTAAACTATGACTTTCAAAATGACACGTGGGGAGAGGCTTACAAAACTTGACCTGTCTTAAGCACATCAGCGTGTCACACCAGATCCAGATTAATAAATACCCTTCGCTGTGAACACATGCAAAGGGGCTGTTCAAGTCTAAGAAGTTGCCATATGGCATAGCCAGTACACCTGTGGTGCTGCGAGGAATGATGGATCGTGTGCTCTAGCAGTTAAATGGTGTCATCTGTTATGTGGATGGGAGCGGCAGAGACCAACGTGTAAACTTGGTAACACATCTCCTCGAAAGGTTTTAAATAATACATCAAGATTTGGAAAACCAGCTGATAAACTGACCGCTTGCAGTGAATACTGCAGAGATGTGCGGTCTGTTCAGGGCACAGAGTGGTGCAGAGGAGGGAGGAGGGAGCTCCTGTAGCCGTGTCCCTCCCAGGATGGGGCCAGGCTGGGGGGAATGGATGGTGCTAATGTCTACGGTGTGGACAAAGGAACATCCACTTCCATCCTAGTGAAATACCATCTGGACACAGTTTGGAATATTTTGGGGCTGAGGTGTCTTTTGGCAATGCCATAGTATTATAGGGGAGCCCAAATTCCCCACCATAATATTGGTGAGAACCATAATATCGACTTAGATTGAGCAAGGAAATAATTAAATGCCTGTGGTCCTTGTTTCACCGAACACTTTATAACCAGAACTCCATAACTGCAGAGTGGCACCTTTCCAGCAGGAGAGGGGGGACCTGTTCTGCTGCACTCATGCTCAGGGGAGATTTGTTTCCACCATGCTTTTGAAGTAACTATTCAAAAAAACTATAATCTCAGAGGGTAGATGTAGCATTAGGCATTTGGCATGGAATAGCAGGATGCATTAGGACAGCTCAATGGCCACGCTCACAAGGTGGCTGCTGAGCACAGGCCGGTGGATGACCAGCTTAAGGGTTGGGCAAGAAACCACTTTTGTCCCTTGTCTTTAGCAGTCTGGCATTCGTGTGCACAGCAGGTAGAGGCAAACAGAGGGTTCTACGTGCCATGTCATGCCTCTTGAGGTCGTGGTTTCCACAAGCCTTGCACCTACGCTGGGCTGATCTCCAGCCCTGAGTGCCGGCTTGGTACCTTGGCTGGAAGACGTGTCTTGCAGTGCATGTGCCAAATAATCCTGCTGCTGAGATTGCTGAGGCACCATGAACTGTTCCTGATGGAGAGCAGTTCTTTGGTGAAGGAGTTTCTGGGAGCAGTCTTCATTGCCTCTCTGGGGAACTGCTCAACAAAAGTAAAATTATTGGGTTAGCTGTGAGATGTCAAAACGAGTTGGTCAATTGCTGTGCATCAATTGATGGACAACCAGAGACTGGACATTACTTTAAAAAAATCCAGCAGAGAAACCTGCACTACTGACTGCATTTTAATAGTTCACTACTGTCTTTTTGGTTTAGACCACCCAAGATATGTGAAACACCCCGGTACAATGTATTCAAATATCATTCTCTGATCAAAGCAGATATTTTTGGTGGTTTTATGTACGCAGAATGTTCTTCCCTGAATAAGTCGGTCTGTGGCACAGCTAAGAGAGAGTAGCAGAATCTGCCTCAGTTTGAATTTCCTTGACCAGGATACACAAGAGAAACAAATGGAAAACAACACAGAGCAAGAGATGTTTAAAAATAGATCCTACTTAGTACGTAGAGCATTCATGTAAAATTACAGAGAGGTGGAATGATTCCGTAATTGAAGAAAAATGTGAGTGAAACCAATACAAAGTAAAGGTTCAGCAAAGAGAAAAAACAGGCAACAGTATCATAGGTGACTGACAGCTGGATGAGCCTCACAGCTTCAGGTGATCTGAGCAGAGGAGAGGGTGTTTCCTGCATGTCAGCAGATATTTACTGCTGTGAGGTCTGTTCAGCTGAGGATGTTTATTGAGAGCTGTGAAAGCACAGGACAAAATAAACGGGTTTGAGGAAGAGTTTCCAGGTGTCACTGTGTCTGTGCAAAGAGGCCAGCAGAGTCCTGAGAAACTGAACATAGCTGCATTCGGTCAGCAAGCACAGGTTTCTGGGGCAGCAGGGTGTGCCAGTACACAAATGCACTAAGCAGCAACAGGAAACCTGCACGAATCAGAAAAAAGAGTACAGCAGACCCACTTACTGGAAGCATAAATTTCTTCAGAAATGGCTAGGGATATGCAAACACAAAACCTCTGGAGCCGTGGTTGAAGTCACTGGGATGCACTAATCAATAGTGTAGGAAACTGGGAAGGTTTTGAGGGGGAAATTGGATTTCCCAGCTCCTGTTTGATACTCTGTCAGAGGAATAAGTCAACTGGGGCTTTTTGGTAGGTTATTCTCATTGCCTGTGCACCTCTGCCTGACTTTTGTCTCTGTTCAGGTACCCTCCTGGCAGGGGCTGGATAGTGAGAAGGTTTGTAGAGGTAGGTGGGATGACATCAAACTGCGGAGATGGCAATACAATAGTGCACAACACGTTTGCATTTGCATTCCCAGGCATCGGAGATACCTCCAGAGATTATGCCTTTAGCAGGAACAAATGGGTGCTTGTGAGAACATGAGTGATTAAGGACTTCACCCTCCTTCCCTGGTTTCACAGCTCTGACTTAACACTGGTCTCCTTTTCTCATGGTCTGAAGGGCCCTGCTTCATGGAGATTGCAGACTTTGGACTTTTAGTGACAGCCATTAGAGGTTAGATTTGTCCTCCAGTCATTGATAAGAGTAAACACTTCCTTTTAATTGAAAAAGGTATTGTCAACTAATCATTTTTCAGGCAAACAGCAAGAAAGGGCTGGCACAAGTCAGTCTGAGGGCTTTAATTGCCTGAGGCATTTTGCTTGTGTTCTCCTCCCCTTTTTCCAGATTTTCTTCTTTCCTTTTGTGTTGTGAAAGACCCAAAAACACAGCAGGGGAAACTGAGCAACCCTTGGTTTTCATGGTACAGCTACTCAACAGAGGTGCTGTCAAATCACAAAGGGAAAAGTAGGGCATATTCCCCTATATCTTTTATAGTTAGTTTTAACCTGAATTATGAATAAGAATGATCAGTAAAACAACTGTGATTTTTAAATCTTCCCTAGCAGCAATAGGATTTATTTTTCTTCTTTCATGTGGATGAATTTTTATTCTGATAACCTTATAAGCACGAGACTGTGAGCTTGCTCCTGGTTCTTGCTTGCTTTGCTGAGGGAGGAGGGTTAAGGAGAGGAGTGGACTGGAGTAGGGGCCAGCACCAGTCTTCAAAAACATCCTCTCATGTCACAGCAGTTCTTTGAGGCATCCAAAAGATGTCCTGCACAAAGTCAGGCTGCAATTAAAACTCTGTGAAGCTCTTTTTGCGAAATCTCACCCATCTCAGATTAGACAATAGCTCAAATGTTCACCTGGGAGATTCACATTTAAGTCTCCTTTCAGAAGGAAAACGGTGAGTTGAATAGAGTGGGGATGATTCCCAGGTGCCCTGCAAACACCTGAACCATCAATTATCCTTTCTTTTTTCTGATCAGAAATTTCATCTCAGATCCAAGAAAAGCCATCCTTCAAAACTGATGTGTGTATTCCCACAAGAATTTCTGGTGGTGATGAATTAACATTTTCTGAAAACACCCAGTCACTTCTGCATATTCTGAATTATGTGGTTGCTTGGTGATCGGGATCAGCATTTTTCAGGGTTTATTCTTGTGATGTAGAGACCAAAATTTTCATATTATTATCCATTCTCTGACTGTTTTCACCAATTCACTTCTTATTTTGCTTCAGAATGACAAAAAAAAAAAAAAAGTAGATATGTGCTAAATTTGTGCATTTTCAGATTGTTCCAAGCAGTGGCTGATCTAGGGGCCAAGTTGAGACCCCAAGGTGGGCACGTTCAGGCTGGCCTGGGACCCCAGCCTGGCCCATACAGATGGGTCCCTGGTTTCCTTCTCACAGAGAGCAGGGCCAGAGGGAGTGTCTGGGCTCACTTTCATCATCCCCAGTGAGGTTTCAACCAAGTGGCGACGGTGTAAAAGATGTGGTAATAGTTATTTCTAGATAACCATGGCACGGTCTATAAAAAGGTGGAATCATGGCAGAACTGAAATACAGCCATTAAAGCTCTCAGTGGTCCTCAAGATAGATACATGAAAATAGCATATTATGGTCTAAGTTCTTCTCTGGACCAGATTCTATAAAGCCCACCATAAATATACTTTGTAAAATTTAATTCTCTTGTTAATTAAGAGACACATAGTTAGACACACCATGTGTTTTATAAGAAGGTCAGAATTGCTCTGAATAGCTGTTGACATTGAATACATTCGTTTTTGACAACTCTTCTGTCAGCTAGCAGGAGATATCAGGACAAAGGCATCATTCTTCACTGAAGATCTCAAAAATATTTGTAACTTAATTAGGATAAGAACCTGGTCTCTATACTACTCTCTCTTTATAAGCACAAATATAAATATACTTTATTTTTCTATACTAATTTCATTCCTGTAACACTGAGAGATATTGAGCAAGGGCATATTGGGCCACTGAAGGTCAATCTCTGCAGCAAAGAACTTACATCTACAGAAGATAAATAACAGCTGAAAGGTAAGGAAGATGATATTATTAATCTCCCTGCAAATATAATCATTCACTATTACTATTTTGAGTATGCCAGGCAAAACTGTAATATTCCCAGATTTCTTTAAGTGTGAAGAGGCTTTTTTTCCTGGATTTTTAAATTCAGAATATTCTGTTCAATTTTTAGAAAAATCAAGATGCCTTGAATAGTTATTCTTTTGGCAAATGCTAGTTATTTTCTTTAGCACAGCTATTTATCCAGCATTCATCCCCATTGTTCTCATCCCTAAGAGTAAGACATGCACAACTTATTGTTTTTTTGGTGCATAAAATGTACTGCTGTCTGCATTAGTGAATTATATACAGATTATTTATTGTTAAATAATAGAAGATATAAGTTATTTTAGAAATGGAGCTTTAGAGATACATGCCAAATGTCAAAGGATTTGTCAAAGTAATGTGAATGTTGAAATTATGCAAGTTAAAATAGTTGACTTTCTAACAAAAGAAGAATTTAGCTACAGGAATTGTAATTGCCTAATTCTGACAACTTTGAAACCTTTCCATGTGGAATGCTTGTAGGAAGATTTTTGGGCAGTGACATGCAGTAGCAAAAGCATTGATTTTGGTATCACTCTAAAATTTCTTTCTCTGTTCCCAGAGAGACTGAACCTCGCTTTATTTCCTCTTGTTTTCTTCTCAACTTTCCAAACTTTACATTGGCAGCCTCAAAAAACAAAAAGTGAGAACCCAAACCTTTTTTATGTTGCGATTCATGGATCGGCAGCAGGTTGCTGCAGCTCCAGAGGCACCATGGGCAGGTTCATGTCTTCACCAGTGGCATCGAGGTCTTGCAAACCAAAGGAGAAGCAGATGCAGCTCATGCAGAAAATAATTTCCAATGGGCAGTGCAAATGAGTTGGGAGGACGTGGGTTTGGGAGAAAATGAGCCTAGCGTCCCATGGCAGTAGGTTTGGTGGCCCTTTACCTCTTGATCACAACTTGAAACACACAGTCACTCCCTGGGTCCCCTTTCAGCCTCAGTTGTCAAAGCCTGGGATAATTCAGATGCTTGCAGATTTTTGCTGAAAGGATAGTAACAAAATGGAATATTTTCTCTGTAAACACTACAGTAACTGTCAACTGCCTTCCAGATTTTAAGTCTTTTAACTTTCAGGCACCTACTTTGTGTAAGTGCTGAAACAAAGGCCTGGAAATAGCACCAGGACTAAGCAGAAGCATCTATAAGTGCATGGGCTTTGGGCAGGCTCTGTTGGCAAACCTCCAGTAAGTTTGACACTTAAAAAGAGGTGTCAAACTCAAGTTACTCAAGTACTCAAGCTGGTGGACCATATCTGGTGTATGTCCTCACAGTCCTGCCTCTGATGGAGGTGAGTCTTGCCCTGGGTGAGTCTAGTTTTGGATCAAGCTTAGGTTTTGAGGAATTGTAGTAATCAGGTATATAAAAGAAGAGGTGTTGAACAACAAAGGGGCAGTAGCATACACACACATGGATGTACACATAAAGCAGAGGTTTTTTAGTTGACTCAGAATAGGTTGTCACCAGGGGCAAGGAACAAATGGGAACTGAGGGAACCAATGGTTTCAGTATTCAAGGTTGGGTTTTTCAAGTTGCTATTTTCAGGGTCACTAAAGAACAAAAGTAAATTTATTCATGCCATTCTCTCTTGTATAGTCTATCAGTTTCATACTTAAACAGTGACTCCCATATATGTGTTTGTGTTTACTAGGAACAGAGGTGACTAGCAGAAATCTGATAGTCTTTTTTATTATTAGGGCTTCTTGAAGTTTAAACTTCTAAATCATATGCAAAAAATATTAAAATAATACTATCAAAGGCTCCGTCTTTCAGAGATTCAGTTCATAAATATGCACTTTGATGGAGGAAATGCAGACCCTTTTATGCAGTATGAATGTCATCAAGGAGATATTCTCATGCTAATTATTACAGACAATTCATGGCTGAACAGCTCTCAGATAATGTAAGAAATGGCGGGGGCTTATTTCCACATTCTTCTATTCTTCTCCGAAAGATCCTGTTAACCACTTTTTCACTATCTCTGCTGTTTCATTTGCCACTTGCCATCTCTAGGGAGAGGGGTTTTGTAGCTTGGAAATAGTTGCTGGGGATGGCGCGAGGTCCTGATGGCCCTGAGCAGCCCCAGCCAGAGCCTGCAGGGACCCAGCCCTGGGCTAGAGCCCCATTTCAGGCCAGCCCAGGGTGCTCAGCCCTTGCCCAGTTGCCCTGAGGGTGCAGGGCTGGCTGACTAATCCCTCTCAGCCTAGGATGACACCCTCTGTAAGCAGCAGCTGCCATTGGTAAGAACGTGAAATAGCAGGTTTTGGCACGAGATGGACACGAGAAATGCATATGAGTGATGAAGTTGGAGCATTAGATTGTGGTGACCCAGGTTATTTTCATGACCTTTCCTATTGGCATTTTTATGCCATTAACGGGATGAAATCCCAGCAGTCTCCAAAGAAACAGAGAAAACCATCAGGCCCTCACTGAACGCTGAATTTTACCCTTGTAGCAGTAGTTGTGAGCATCTCGAGCTGGAAGAGATGGAGAAAATAAACAAGTGAGGGAAAAACAGCTTAAGGCAGAAAAAGTTTAATATGTTTTTCCTTTTACATAGGGGCAGGGGGAAGAAGTATGTGCCAAATTTAAAGTTGACTGCCGACAGCCATTACTTATGTAAGTAAGTTTGGCTTGGCAGCCCAGTGCACAAGGCTGACTGACCTTGGCAGGCTTATGTTGGAATTATTCTGCTACAAATCCAGTATTCTCTGGCAGTTTCTGCAGCGCTCTGAACAGAGGCAGGCTTGTCAGTTCATAGAGAATCTACTTCCTATTTTTTTGCCCTTTTCTTTCAAGAAGCCAGTGAAAAGTAATGCCGGATTCTAGGTGATACTTTAAGATACTCGGAATTCCGTCCCCGGTTAAAGTGGGAGGAATCTTTCCATTTACTGTACTGGGAAATTGTGGAGCTGAGTAACATATAGAAAATGCTTTATAGAAAAGCAAGCACTTGAAATGGATGCTGGATTAAATCAATTTAGGTAGTAAAGGGGCAATAACAGAGGCTGACCATTCTGACAAGGCTGTGCGTACATTTTCTCTGGGTGGGTGCAGACTCTATTGTCTGTGTCATTTTGCTGTCAGTAGAGATCCCAAACAGGACTCAAGAAGAAGAGCTGAAATGTGCATGTGTGAACTAGAAAATGTCAGGTTTCCAGGTCAGGGAACTTGCAGAAAAATAAAGGGGGAGGGAAAAGTCCCCTTTTATCTGCAGAAGGGCATCTGCAATAACTGGCAGCTGAACCAAGGATTAATTATAGCAGCACCACATGGAATGATGGTGAGATCTGTCAGGATTTTACCACCCTGGGTGTGAAGCACTACAAAACTGGTAGAATCCCATTTTTTGGATCAGATCACAGTTGGGTTTCAGAGCATGTCCAGTTTTGGGAAACCTGCATCCCTGGACACAGGTGTCTCCCACAGCCACCAGAGATGACCTGGGCTTGCTGCAACTCTCCAGAGATCAGTCACCCAGCTGTGCTCTGAATTTGTTTTTCATGTGGATGAATCCCAAATCAGAAAATAAGTAGGGTGACCTGAAAATCTCAGGTGAGGGCTTGTCAGAGTGATTTTATGAGCTTCTTACAAGTCATCTTGGAAAAATACATGAGACAGCACTGGGGTAGCTGTGTCGTGTCCCAGCACGTGTCCCAACGTGGCAGTGCCAGATGACAGTTTTCTTCCTGACATCCTTCCTGGCTGCTATCTCCTCACCCTGGACTGGCAGACTCCTGGGTCAGGGCTTTCAGCTCTTGCTGCAGAAAGACCATTTACCCACTCATTTCCTTTTACCTGAATACAAATCACTTTCAGCTGAATCGGTAGTAAGTCTGAGTCTGAGCCATTAAATACTGAGTAGTACTTCATTGCTATTTGTGTCTGGATTATGCTTTATACATCCAAACAGAAAATTAAATGAATACAAGTTTGCCCAGCCTTGCTCTTTCCATCTGCTGCCAGGGTCCTTAAGCATGGTGTGGCCAAATTACATAACAGACATGCAGAGCACAAGGTTATTGGGGAGAGGGTATATATCTGTATAAATTTAAACAACCTCCCTGGAAAGGGGAAGAAGATAACTTGATGTTCAAATCTATGTGATTGCAGGTGTACTTCAGGCATGAACAAGATTTTTTCTTTAAAGCAGGTCAATTTCATTTAAATGTGGATAAAAATCCCTCTATTCTATACTTTTATCTTTGTCAAAAAAAAAAAAAAGGTATATTTTTAACCACCCCTCTTTCTATGTCCAGTAGTGGCTCAAGGATCTAATTCTGTATGGATGAATTTTTAATTTGCAGCGTGATCCTGCTATCGTTGCAAGTTCATCCATCCCTGAGGCATTTTGGATGTACCCATGTGAAGGATCAGACCTGTCTTTTGTAAACTAATCTGGCAGGCTATTAGTCTTTCATACTATTATAGTGGGTAGAGCCAGGACTTTCTGAATACAAACACTCTATAACCAAACTGGTCCCATCAGTTTTCTCATCGCTTTTGAACCTTTCAGCTGTCAGCCCTTCTTTGTCGTAAGAAAACCTTTAACACAGACCACTTCCAAGATACAAATCAGACTTACTTGATTTTGCTACTCATGTGAATGTTTAGTTTGGGCTTGGTTTTACTTTCTGCTTTTTTTTTTCTGCTGGTGGAGTGGGCTCTGATTTTACTTTTTCACCCAGATATTTTCTAGGTGCTAGGAGAAGAAGGCAACATGAGATAGTAAAGGAGAATTTTACATCTATGTCCTTCCATACTCTGATCCTGCCAGCAGGTCCCCAGGGAGAGATTTTCCAGCAGCACTCTGGAGAAACAAGAGCTT
>JAYRBT010000181.1:29822824-29838230 GCA_036023395.1 Myiotriccus ornatus | reverse complement strand
GTCCTTCCATACTCTGATCCTGCCAGCAGGTCCCCAGGGAGAGATTTTCCAGCAGCACTCTGGAGAAACAAGAGCTTTTTGAGACCCACCAGTAGAACTGGAGCTGCAGGGCTTGACCTCAGTATCTGAACAGAAGCAAAATTAGAAGTCATTTTCTGCATTTGTGTGGCAGTCATAAAGGGGTGCCACATGAGAGGGTGATACAACCTTTCTTTTAAATTAAAACTTTGTAATTTTCCTTTTTTTTTTTAAAAAAAAGAATTATATATTGTGATTTTTGTTCAGCACTCTATAAGCTTCTACCTCTTTTGCATCTTAATAAGGAAAGCAAAGCTGAACTGAAGTTTTTAATATATTAAATCAGAAACCTAGACAGGAATGAAAGATAAGAATCCAATAACACCAAAAAGACACATAGAATAGAATTGGTTATAAAAGATTTATGCACCAGGATTAGGAGGTTAAAAAGGCAAAAACTTTAATGTTCACTCATGCAAGAATGTCAAGTCACTGGCCTAAATAAGGAATTTGACAGTAATAAGATTTTAAAAGCAGGCATTTTCAGGTAGTGCTATCTGCTGTAATAAATAGAGGTCATAAAACTTTGATCTAAGTATATTCCTCTGATGTTAGTGGCTAAGATGGTCACTATCTGAACTTTGGAAATGTGTTTTATAACCTGTTTTAATAAACAGCTATTAATACAGGGCATATTTATATGCCTCAGTAAGGCTTCCTAGACTTGCTTTTCTTATCTGTATCTCTGCAGTCCTCATGTAATGGCAGACGGTGCCAGTCTTCTGAAGGATTTGCTGCAGGGATAAACCTTACTTACTTTCCACCTCATCTAGGGTGAAAAGCGTGCAATTGTCCCGAATGTTTGACGAGAGAGGAATTTCTAAGTGCTGAGGAAGCATGCCTGTCCCTGAGTTACTTGGGATGGAACTTTTATTCAGGATAGTACATGGGATGTGGTAGGAAAGTAGACTTATTTAACTCACCAGAAAATAAAGTCCTCTCTCTGCTAGCATGTGTTTACATTTATTCTGAACACTGAAGAGCTGAACAACATCAAGCATAGATAGCTCAAAAAATAGTACTGAAGATCCTGCCTTTCCTACAAAATCTAGTTGTTGAATCAAAAGGTTTGAGACAAGACTAAAAACTACATTAGAGCACGGAGAGCATGGCAGGTACTTTAGACAACTACTTAAAATCCCTCATTACTGTTTCTAAATGTCAGGTCAGACTATAGATCTAAAGGGAATGACTAAGTAATTTTCTCTTGAGCATCTCAGAAAAATGACTGAACCGTGGTGGTCTCTTCTCAGAAAAAGGTGGCATGAGGCAGTCACAGTTTAGGAGCTGTAGCAGTAGTGCAAGTCTCACACTTCTGTGTGGTCTCCCCACTGCCCTAAGGTGGTGTATCCTCAGCGGCATCAGTTGCTGGTGCAGACCTGCCGGTGGAACCTGGATGTGACAGGGAGATGCCCCGGGTTCACAAATCGCTGCAACTGAACTGGAGGGACGGGGAAGGGGCCAGGGCGACAGCCAATCAGTTTTGGGGCGGGGAGGGGCGGGGTGGGGGAAGGCAAGGAATGAAGCGTCCAGGTCCCAGTCTTTCTGGTCTGTCTGACAAAGTAGCTCGTAGCTGCTTTTGTGTGGGGCCTCAGTGACATCTCCTGGCTGTCGACCAGCATTGCATCGGCCCCTTGCCACCGGGGCTCGCCGCTGCCGCTCCAGTCCTCGCCCTCCCGTTCTTTCTGGCAATTACTCACACGGCGATATATTTTTGGAAGAGCCTTCCCCTGGTCCCAAGAGCTCGCCCTGCTCCCTTCAGCAGAGGGGTGACACGGTGCCCGTCACCCCGGCAGCGGGGCCGCGGGCGCCGGGCGCTGCACAGCATCTCGCCCGCATCCCACCCGCATCCCACCCGCAGCACCGCCGACTGCTGACCCCCGGGTACCAGGAGTGACCTGCACCCTGCCCTCCGCCCGGGTCTTTAACATTCCTCGCACTTCGCAGCTGTTTACTGCCCTGACTACACAGGAGCAGCCACTATGGCATTTTTTTCTCTCTACCAGCAGGAAAGAGGCAGGGGGGCTGTACTGCCACGCAGACAGGGCTCTGACTAAAATTCTCCTCACCGGCACGTACAGAGAGTTAAGAGAAAGAGAGACAAAAATACTGATTTCTGTTTGAAAAATCTTCAAAGCTCAACGTTTTTACAAAAGCTCAGGAAACTCTTCCGAGAGTACAAGCTAGTTAGTCATTAAATTGGTAGTTTATTTCTTTTCTGAGAGAAAGAGGAGAGAGGGGGGAGCACCTGAGGGACACGTAGGAGTTGAAAGAGCACTGGTGTTATTCACCATGCAGCCAGGAGCAGAAAATAGAGAGGCAATTAGAAGGTCAGAACCAATAATAATGCACTGGCAACCTGCAGAAGCTGTAGAGCTGGTGTTTGTTCTCTTGGTATTTTTACTGCAAACCATCATTAAAGCTGTGTGACACCACCAGTTCTCATGCCAAAATTATTTGCATGCAAATTCAACATCTTCAATATGAAGACAGATTATATCTTCGCTAATTTGGTCCACAGCAAATTGTCACAATTTCCTTAAGAAAACACTGCTTTTCATGAGGAAATTATTGAGTGCTAACTGAGGTTTTTTTCATGAATTTAGCCCAGACAACCAGACAGAATCATGCTTTTATTATTTACTTCCACTATATAATCAGCTTTTCATTGAAGATGACAGCTTTCAGCCAAGAAAGTCCAATTTTTTTCTCAGGGAAACAAGTCAAACAAGGAAGCAAAAAAATATTGAATTTTTCTAGGGCTGAAAAAAGCTGTTGGTTTTGCTATTCCCCCCCGTACATATGCATAAATGTACACATGTATATGCACTCCAAGCATGCATGCATGGAGCTGTGGTCTCACTGAGGGCTGAGGACCAGTGTGAAATCCTGTCCACTTTTACAAAGCATTGATCAGAAAAGGCTCTTCAGGACTTGAAATGGAGAAATCAGGGCTGAAAATTTCCACAAGAAACAGAATGGTTGGAAACAGAATGGCTGTTGGTTTTATGCTCTATTACACAGGTGCTCTGATCCCTGTAGTCTTTCTTCTGAGGCTTGAAATGAAGGCAGCACTTGGGGAGGGAGTGGTGCTGTATTATTCAAGCATTTCTCCTTTCTGGGGCTATCTGCAGTGGCATCGGGCAGCCCCCAGCAGACCTGCTGAGCCCATGGTTCCACAGAGACAAGGGTGTGGAGAAACAGCCCACGCTGGGTGGGAGGCAGGGGCTGTGTGTGGCAGCCAGGGTACCAGAGCCCTTGCCCTGCACTGCTCCAAAAGCAGCAGAGCAGCAAGGCCTGGGTTTGTGCTTTCAGGCTGCCCGTCTCAAAGCAGCTTTTCTTACAAAACCGTCACACCTGTAATTTCTGTATGATATGTCTAAGAGGTCTTTGGAGCTGAGGCTTATGGCTCAGGATCATGGTTAAACACACAGTAGTGATGAATTGTTCAAAGTTCCTAAAAAAATCTTCCCTTACAAGCCTTGCCATTCAACAAGGTGTGCCACTTTCCGAAGGTGAAATGGAAAGAAAAGGGAAAAAAAAAAAAAAAAAAGAAAAAAGGAAAGGGGAAAAATCTGCTGCTGCAGAACTGCCTCTATTTTCCCTTCCCTTCTGTGTCCTCAGGGTTTTTCCCATGTGCTCATTACAAAGTGACTTTTCTTGCAGTACCTGGGAAGTGAGTGCCCCTTTCACAAAGCTTATGCCTTACAGCTCTCCTCTAACCCCCTAAAAGAGAAGAAGCCTGTTTCTCACAGCTCCACAGAGCACCCAAATTTTAAGCCCTACTGTGTTGGGCACCAAACTGAAAGCCCATGGTCTTTGGCTGAGGCCATGGGAAAGATTGGTGCTGGTAAGCATCAGCTGCCAGGAACCTCTGCTGCCTCTCTCCTGCTTCTCTCTGATCCTTTGTGTTCTTTTTTATCAAACCAGACAGTAAGGCATCGATCTTGCATGTACACTTGAAGTGGAAGATGGAAAAATATTAATGTTTCATTGTCTTCGTGTTTAAAAGTGAAACCTTTTAAAGAAATGAGTCTTCACCAAGGATAAGAGAAATGTTTTTCTTAACTGCATAGCAACAAGCTATATCTGGAATTATTTATATCGAGTATGAAATTCCCTTGGTGCTTCATTTATTCAAAGTTATATTTTTACTCAGTTTTGTTTTCACAGATGGCTAAGCTAAGATGCCCTCTTGGGCTTAAATATCTACACAAACTTTGGCAGTCCCCACCAGCAAACAAAACTAGATGAAAAAAAAGCAAAGCAGAAAAATTGCAGTTAAGCTTGCAAAGCTCTCCAAAGAGCACAACAATATTTTTGACTGATTTAAAACTATGACTACCTACTGAAGAATTTATGTATTTGTGCAACTGAAACATAGTATTAAAACAGCCTTTATGGGAACCACTGGTAGTCAAATGGCAAGTGGAATTTTATTTGTTTGAATCTTTTTGTAATTCTTTTACAAAAAACACAAGTTTATAATTTCATTCCGGCACTTGTTCTGAGTAACTTTGCTCAAGGAAAGTTTACTCCTATCGTTTAGGAAACGCAAGTTGAGTACTTGCAACCAAAATGTACACACTCAGCCAACACTGAGATTCAATTCCAACGCTTTCTTTCATGTTTTTTCAGAGGAGAAGTGTGGTTTGCTTTGTTGTTGTTTTTTGTTTTGTCTTTTGCCTAGTTCCAAAAACCAATGTCCATGGGGATATGCTGCCCTCACATGGACGTGCTGAGTGTGGACTCATGTTCCCATGTCCATCCACCCTGGGAAATGACTGCTTTCATATCTAGCCCAAATTAGAACCCATTTCTTTTTCACTGAATCTGCTCTTTAATATGTTAGCTTTAAAGATAACTGCAATTCCCAGATATTTCCAAAGGATGATTTTGGTTTTGATGTCACTTGGCATTTGAGGATCATAATTTAATGCACCTTCCCTCCAAAACAAGTGTTGAGCTCCTATGTCAACAGCCTTCACTCGCTTTAGCAGTAATGTGTTTTGCTTCTGCTTTTTACCCTGTGTGTGGCATTTTGATGACAGGCACTCGTTACAGACCCTTTTTCCCAGGCAAACTCAGCTTGCAACCTGTGTGGAGTGTTGTTTAGGTGTAATATAGAAACAGGATGAGTCTGCCCCAAATCAGGGGCTTACAAAGACTGTAGACCAGTAGTACAGGGGTAAAGTCATTATTATCTCTATCGAGCACTTAGACATTGAGGAGTTGTCCTTTTTTGCTGAGGTCCTACCATCAGCCTTCATTTTTTAATGCAACACTTTTGAGCTTTGGAAAAAATCTACCTATTTCTCATCTCATCATTGGAATGAAAAAGTAGAGTTCAGTTTGAGTCTCCTGAAGTGTGTAGACAGGGACTCTTGCAGTGTGTAGATCACTTTGGCTCTGCTGCCTAAAGGTGCCAGAAACCTGTTTTTCTTCCCTATGTCTCTTTTTCCTGAGCTACAACATTGGATTGGGGCTCCTTAAAAAGGTGTAATACCTTCTATGGACCAGGTAGTGGAAAATTGCCAATTCAAAGCCATGTTCACCATTAAAATAAAACATTGGGGTGCTGTAACTTCCATGACGGTCTCACAAATGAGTTTCCATCCTGTCTAACACCACCTCTGTGCCAGTGCTGTAGCACTCATCAGTCAGCACAAGAGTGGCTGCCACAGTCAGAAACAATTACTCACTCTATTGCAGCTCCAAACACAGAGAATAATGAATACTTTTCGCCAGCTTCTGCCACTTTATGTTTTCATATCAACCAGTCAATCAGACTGTATAAAACAGCATGTGTCTGTTCATTAAGAGGAGAAAAAGTTGATTGGTACCAGAAGAAGAGTGCAGAGTGATTTAATTGTAGCCCTTTGGCACATCTGTGTTAGATATATTAGGCACTCAGGCACTCCACACTGACAGCAACAATGGGAATTATATTGGAATAATATGATTTTTAAAGCTGTACTTACACACACACGCACACACAAAAAAACCCCTAACCCAAAGCCCAAACCAACCTCTTTGATCTCTGTGATTATGTATTCCAGCTAATTTCACATGATCAGTCAGTCTTTCTTCTAAATCACACTGAAAGCTGTTGACTCCCCTTTTCAGCACAAGCTAGCTGATCTATAAATAAGGAATATGTTCTTACAAAGAGAGTGTTCTTATTGATTGGTGAGATGTATTGTCACCATTTCATTACACTTGATCGTTATGTGCTCCTCTCCTGCCAGAATTTTTTATTCATTGCCAAGTTAGAGACTTGCAAACTTTGCAAAGGCATCCCCACTCGGTCCGTAGCTGGGAGGGATGTTGTCTCCTGGCCAGAAGCAAGGTGCACCTGAGAGAAATTACTGGCAATGAGCCATCATTTTACTGTTAAAGTCTGTTACCTGAAACCCACCCTGCGTTTTCTTAAATGGGTTTCTCAGAGTACTTTTACCATTCATGTCTTCTGGAAAGTGTGAAAGGATAGACATAATAGGACAGCTTCTTGGAAAGATGAATTGTGGAGTGTGGATTTTTAAGGAATTATAGTCAACAGTCACCTACCTTCAACCAGAGAAAAGAAAAGCAAATCAGACTTGTTTTGCACTGCTGAGAGAGCATGATTCATGACCTTTTCAATGGCATTTTAGTTATTTGAATCCCAGAGGCAGCCCACCTGGGAAGAAGCTGCAGAGTGGCTGATCTGCAAAGGGCAGAAGCTCACGGGTCTGCTCTGGAGATGCCTCAGCTCTGGTATCCTGCAGCTCAGCCTCTCAGCCAGCACTGCTTCCTGCCAGGCTGCTTCAGCACGGCCGGGCAGTTTGACCATTTCTGTACTGCTTGTTTTGCCAACTTCTGCACCTCACTGAAGGTTTCTGAACCTGTCGAGTCTCTGCCGAAACCCAGCACTCTTGAAAAATGGAGGCATCTCAGATGTCATCCTAAGAAGAAAACCCACATTCCTCTAATGCCAAAAGCCAATCAAAGATAATATAGCATTCACTGTATTTTAAAAACAACACTTTATAATCCAATTTCAGGCTTATTTAAATTTCCTAGTGAGTGTCCACATTTTCCTGGACAGCTCCTTCCACACACCTGCCCAGATCCTGCCCTATCCTTTCAGTGAGTCAGGTTGCTCACATATTACAGCATTGCTGATGTTTTCCTCTTCAAGGGCTTGGGGATCATAAATCCTGGGGGACCGTGAAGTGCTACAACCCTTAAGAGCAAGAGCACAGGTAGGAACACAGGTACAATGTGACCAAGACTGCCTTGGAAAGCCAAGTGGCTACCTGTCACCCCCAGCAAGGGCCATGGTGTCTGACTGTCTATAAGCATTGAGCCATCTTTGTTAAGGAGCCAGCAAGCTTTCAAATCCTGCCCTAACAATCCCAAAAGTACTATTATGGGAAGAGCATGGCTGAGCCTCTTTTATTGTTTCCGTTTGAAATGTGTTCTGCACTAAAACATTTTTGTGGAGCTGGAAATTCTTTTCAGAAACCTGCTAATTATTTTCGCAATCCACAGTCTGCTCTTATGTTTCTAATTGTGGCTATTAATCCTCACTCATCTACATGTCCTAGATGTATGCAAGGCAATAACACGTATTATGCTCAGCAGCACCCTGCCTCTTGACTCATTTGTCAAAAGGATTATTGTACAGTCGGTGCTGAATGTGAGGAATTAGCTGCATAAACCTGGCCATTAAAAAGAATGTCTGTGTATTACCTGTGCTGGGCATTGGTATGTAGAAAGTAATTCCCTCCTCAAATATGCAAACACATCTCGCTGGTTTCAGTTGGATTCATACATGCTACAAACAAATCTGGAAAGGATTTGAATGCAATTTTTCCTCTGTGTCAAGTCAAATGGTGTTATAGTCATAATTAATAAGGACTGGACTTGACTTCAATCTCTTGACTTATATTTGATTTCCTAAGGAAATTTTTTAATCCATTTTAAAACGTGGCAAGTACAGAACATGCTCTGCTGTTTCCAAAATGTGATCAGGTAGCTACCTGCAAATATTGACATCAAAGTTCCGACAGATATTTATAATTACTTCTCACCAACACTGCCAAGACAAGGCAGCAGCCCTGCTGCTGTGTTCAGAGGCAGGGGAGAGGAGTCAGGCCAGAGTAGTATCTATTTCCCTTCAGCTGTGTAGGAATGATGTGCTTTCCAACCCTCTCTTAGAGAAAAGAATTCTTATTTTCTGTCTAATGAATGTTGTCTACCCAGGCATCTCTGGACAGATTTCAGTGACGGTTGTTTGGTGGTGAAATCCATTAGTCTCTGCCTTATCCGAATGGCAGCTGGCACTGCCCCTACCCTTACTGCCAGAGACAGCAGCCAAATACTTTCTGTTAGCAAAGTATGAAGAAGTCTACTGAAGCATTCATCTAGACTAAAATTTGGCCCACTATTTTCATGGGCAGCCCTCAAGCAGCACAAAGGTCTGTTCACTTCTTGGCTTATGGTTATCCATATTCATCAAACGCGCTCCACAAGGAGACCACTGGGAGAAAAATGACAGAGAAGACACTTTAGCAGTTATGTCCTGTCAGTCCCAGCTATATGGCAGCCAGACACAGCCAGAGCCTATCTGCCTCATCCTCGGTGTGTGGTTGGGGTTCAGAGATTCATCTTCTTAAGTTGCATCACAGCCTCTGCTCCTCGCATTTGCACAAATCCATGATGTCTCAGTGCCGGCGGTTGGTCTGCGAGACTCACTGAGATTTGCAGGTCAGACTTCTCATGCTCATCCCATCATCACTAATGGCCTGTTTTCCCTTGGGGTTTCCCTTGGGCAGTGTGACCTTTCTTCTTCCTGAGGTACAGTCTCCTCTGGCAAAGATATGGACAAGTGTCCATGCCCTGTGCATCTAGCCAGCTGCTAATGCCATGTTCAGAGCAAACTCGGCCCTTGCCTTAGACTGGAGTACTTCAAGGGTCTGTCTGTTGAACTCATTCCTTTCCCAGTTACCCTTTTTGGCTGGATGAACTCAAAGAATAGTCCCACCATGTAAGAACTCCTGTGGGGGGGGGTACAGAGCCACATGCACCAGTTCTCTTAAAGTGCCGTAATCTTTGTACCACTTGACACGATTTGCACTGGTGTGGTACTCTCATGGTTTGACTTGCATCAGTGGAAATCCTTCCCTTCTCCTTCATCTTGGACAAGGTTTCATAGGTTACGTTTATCCTACTAAAGCCTGAAGATCCATCAATCTGAAAATAAGTATATGGCTACAGGTAATTGGGATGGTATGTTCTAATGGAAAATGCTTAATTAGAAGAAGATTTACTCAGGAGACCATAAAACAACCATTTTCTGAAGTAAATCAGCTCTTGCAAGAGGAGCATATGTTTTTCCCATCACCTGCTGACACGCAGGAGGCCACCCAGACAGAGGCTGTGATTGTGCTGGCTGACGAAGATGACTCAACTGTAATCTGGAATCCAGGCTGGCTTTGCTGAACTGCTTCTCTGCTCTATATCTGCTTTCCTGTCTCACCCAAGCCATTTAGCTGCTTGCTTTCTATTTCAAAAGGTGGCACTTATTCTAATTCTTTGTTCGCATTCACTCCATTAAGCTTCCACTTTCAATCATCAGCTGCTGAAGCACTTGGCTGCGCTGCTAAGCAAGCCTCCGTGTCTGGCTCATGCTGGAACAGGCTGCACCCTTATTTATCACTTTGCTGACGCTGGCCTGATAAAATTTATCTTCTCTGGAGGCTGCTGCAGGGGAGGGGCCTTTAAAACAAAATGAAATTTTCAGTGTTTAAGGATAGCACTGTTTCAAGAAATAAGAACTGGGGTGGCTTGTACCTGGTTTGGTGTGAGGTCTCAGCCCAGGGACAGCACACAAGGGCTGCCTGGGAAGCTGCTGAAATGCGTCAGAAACAATGTGTTGTGCTGTATATCATATTCATTTATTTTTCATTCTGAAGTTTTCAGCAAGCGTGCCAAGAAAGCTGGAGCAGAAGAGCACTTATCTCTCTGGGAAATGGGAAATGCATTTCTGGAGTGAGGAGAAAGAAAGGTGCCTTCTGCAAGAAATTGTAAATACAGAACAGACAAAGTCAATTAAAAATTAGACGCAACATAGTTTATTGCTTGCCTTGCCCACCAGCAGAGAAAAACAAAATAAAAAGGGAAAAACTGATTAACACAGGTGAGCCAGATAAAGACTCACTTCTTTATTGACCCCATCACCAATGTGATGCTTCCTTAAAAAACAGGGAAAGCCAAACAAGAAAATACATGCACCTGTGGGCAAGTCACTGCTGCTGGTTTGCAAGGAGGAGGGAAACCAGGTGCAGAAGATGAGTATGGGAACCATGAGGGCTGACAGTCTATAAAGAAGAGTCCCATAGCTTAAGAGAAGGTTGACTGTCCTGGGCAGATGGAGATTTTGTGCTGGAAATGCAGGTTGGAGTGGCTTTCCCTTCTCCCTGACTTAAGGTCTGTTCTTTCCTCTGTGACTTTTGTATTTATAGTTTAGTAGTAGCCTGAGCCTTAAGTTTTTAGAAGATTAACTTTTCTCTGCCTGTTCTTTCCTGGGTTTGGACATTGTTCTTCTCATCTTCACGAACCAACTAAGTTACTGGGTTAATAATTCTTCCTTTAGAAAAGAATTAAAGCCCCACAGAACTCTTTTAAGTGTTGTTTATCAAGGACAGTACTGCTTTCTATCTTCATTTAAGACTTCCTAGGCTCAAGGCTTTAGGCATCCTTTGACTCCAAAGAACAGATTCTCTAACATGGGAAGATGCAAGAGTTTTGATTGCCTTGAAATACTCAAAGCAGATTGATCTCCTACAGAATCCTAGAGAAGTTGTCAAATTTAAGGTTAATCTCTTTTTTTTTTCAATTAAGGAAAAAGGTCTCAGTGTAGACATAAATTCAGAAATTGTTCTGTAAGCAAAACTTCTGTAAGAGTCCTGATCTAGCACTGGAGTGCAGAGAGAAAAGTTTATGTCTTCCCTAAGCATGAATAACTGAATGTGGTGAAATTCAGAAGTTGAAACTGTTACAGCCAGACCTTTAGGATATATAAAATGAAACATCTTAGTTTGAGTTAGTCAAGGGTTTCAGCTTTTTGTTTAACATACCGCTGCATGTGCTATTAGAAGTGGAAACAGATGGAATTATGATTGAAGAAAAATCCTTTTTCCAGTGATAGGATTGAAGATTTTTGGTCTTTAATATGTAAAAGCCTAAGTGGTGCCTCTGTCTGGAAAGTGAAACAGAAAACTGCAGATAGAGGCCGTGTCATAACTGAATTTATTATTGTTTATTATTTTTATAAATGTTACATTTAAATTAAAACAGAAACAAAATCACAGCTTTTTTTTCGTTTTGTTTTTTTTTGTTCATATTTCAGCTGTTTGTACTGAGGCAGGTAGATGCTCAGGAAGAACCTGTATTAAATTTTTATATGGTCCTTAGGAGAGCTAGGAATTTTTTCCACTCACTTGTCAAGGAGGAAGAAAAGTTGTAACTTTGCAACTGCGTAAATCGATCAGATGAGATACTAAGCATGAGTAAAGTGAATTTTTTCAAACCTTCTTGATTGACCGGTGTGCACAAACCCACACATGGAGAGCACAGAGGTAGGGAAGGAGCTCACCAGTTCACCCAGCAGGAGTGTGCCATACAAAGCCAAATGCCACTGTGGTGGGTCTGCAGATCTGTACCTGCTGCTTCCCCTGCCACGTCCCTGCAGCACCATCCAAGGAAATCCTTTTCCTTCGGGTTTAGCAGTGCATTTGCTTCCCTGCAGAGACTCCTGGGATTTTGCTGTGGGTTCTGGAGTTTGTTACCAATTTTGTGATGAACTCTGCCACCAGGACCCACCTTCAGTGGGATGATAACATGGCTGGAGCTGCTGCAAAACTTCCTTTGTCTGGGAAGTAAACATTTGAAGGGGGAATATGAGCAATTTCTGAAACAAGACATGGACTGGCAGACAGATCACATCTCCCTTCTTATGTTTTTCCTGGAGGTTTTTTCCGGCAAATTCTGTGCTTCCTGCCTATTGCAGAGAGTGGTCTCCTTGTATGCAGGAAGACTTGAAAACCAAGGCTTTAATAACACCAGTGTGTTCAAGGAACTACCTATTTATACATTTCTTAAATATTAGAGTAATATCTCTTTTTGGAGAGAGAGAATTTTGCTTCTCAGTCAGTATTTTTTTCTTTGATTTATTTTTAATTTTTACCTAGATTGTATCTGAATTGCATTTTCAAATGTTCCACACCAAAATCTTTTTTCCAGACTTTCTCCCTCTTTCTAGCTTCTGTTGCAGAAGAATAAAAATAAATCAAAAGCCGGAATTTGTGGCACTCAGACTGTATTAAACCTCACTCTTTCCTCTTTCTGTCTTACACTTGCTGTGAAAGTGTTGCTGAATGATCTAAGTTGTAGGACACTTTCTGTAAGATAAGAGGAAGGCAAGAATTCAAACTGAGAGAAGAGCTAGATGTATTGCCAAGTACATTTTCCCTGTGGAACAGAAGTTAGCAAATGAGGACCTTTGAGATGGCCATCCAGAGTTCAGAAAAAACACCAGCACATCCCAGTGTGCTGTGCATACAGTTTAAATAGGATTTGTGTTAACTCTGCCACGAGGAAAGCCCCATAACTAATTGTGAGTGTTGGTCAGATGCACAGGCTGAGGAGAGACCCCGGCGCTGCATGTCACAATCCACGTGAAAATGGCTCACATATCCCACCCAAACGATGGTTTTAGCTTAAATCAGCCTACTGAGTGTTTCTTAAAGCATTGTACTACTTGTTTTGAAGAAGCAGTTGCTAGTGACAGTAGAACATTGTACTCACTTAGGGCTTGCCAGAGGTGTGACTTCATTTCTCTTGTGAATTGCTTTTCGAAGCTGTTTGTGAAGTAGCTCAGGATCTGCATATCACCCAGATGCACAGGCTGGTTTGGTGAGGAAGAGATGGAAGCAGGTGCCTGCATGCAGCAGGGCAAGTTGTTCTACACAAGAGGGCAGGAAGACAGGCCCTTATGAGGCGCTGCCTTTCCACTGTACCACGTGGGGTGTCGAGGGTTTTCTGATCCCACTTAACGTCTGGATGGGTAACAAAGAACAGTTTTGCAGTCCCTTTTATCAGACCAGGCATTCAGAAAAAAAAAGAAAATAACAATATTTATTGTGGACCGTAGAGGTGCTGGGGTATATCAAGAAGGAGATTTACCAAAGATGTATGAGACAGGGCATAGACACAGCAAGTCTTTCAGGTGGTAGTAATGGCTTCTCTCTGCTGATTCTTTTCTGAATTGAGTCTCAGCAAATTATTCTACTGAATATATTTCTTTCCTTTCTCAAAAGTAACATGACATTTGCAAAGTATCTTTTGGTGTCTCTTAAAAGCTGTCATGGATAACTTTAGAAAATTGTGTTTAAATACAATAACTTTCTGAGTCTATATGGGTAGCATAAGATGAAGCAAATAGGAAGCTCTTTAACTTGCAATTTCAATTCATGCTCTGGACAAAGTATGTGTTTGTTCCAGCTGATCTGAAAGTGAGGAGCAGCACTGAAGCCAACATTACAAAAAATATTTTCCGGTCTTTGAAGCCTGTTGCCACACACCAAGTTTGAATACCCGTCTTGTAATGGTGTTTCATACTTTGAAATATGACAAAGTCCATAACCACTAGTTTTGATTTCTGGCTGTGAAAAGCTAAGAGATTGACATCTGATAGGTGGTGGGTCTTTGTAAGCCAAAAAAATTCAAGCCAAAAATCACTGCTTAGCTGAAGTTTCCTTGAAAAAGTTAGTAATGCTTTCAGCAACAGCATTGGGAAAGTAGATTTGACAACTCTGTTACAATTACTAAAAAACTAAAAAGATCACAAGAGAGAAGTCCCTGTGCTTTTTGGAACAGTTACGATAGGCTTGTGTGTAGTTTTGCCATATGGTTTCTTCTGCTTTTCCAAAAAGAGGAAAAAAAAAAAAAAGAAAGACTCATTCCCAGCACAGAACATCATTGCAAAGATTTTAAGTGCCTGGTCTAAAAATGAAGAACATGCAACTTACAGCTTGATAAATCAACAGTCTCAGCGGCACATCTAAACTCCATTATACTGAAATGGAGTTGGGAATGAAAGTGAATCACAGTAGCACCTTTGAGTCAGAAAAATATAAATGACTGTTGCAGGATTAACTTTTTTTAAAGTAAATTAAGTTAACAATAGTTTATTCTCTTCTCTTAATGCTGTTAAGCTTCTTAGAGGCTTTCTCTTCTGCAGAAACCAAATGTTTAGTTTCATTAAAGGGGACTTCAAATTCTGTATTCTATCAGTAGGGATATTAGTTTTTGTAATGTTTTGCCTATTGTTTCATTATGTATTTATACAAGGCGCATATTTTAATTTCTGAGCATCCGTTATCTGTTGCTGCACCAGAGAATTTATCTGAAGCTGGGAGGATAGAAAGATTTAGCTTTTTGTAATGAAGAAATATATGTGTAATTCTTTTCAAAGAAAATAAAGAAGTACTACGAGGTAATTTTCTCAGGGAATCAGTATGTGGAAGTAAAGCTTTTTGCATTCCTTCTTTGTCCTGCGAATAAAGCACTTATGTGACTTGGTGCATAGCCAGTCCTGTAGTGCCGTGATTATATGCAGCTACAGGGTTTTTGCCTGACACCAGGTTGCTGGTTTTAATCCAGCTGGGTTTGAGAGAGACCAAAATTTCTGGGTCAAACAAATTGGAGAAATAATGCTAATTAGCTGATCTAATGGGTGTCTCTGCAAGGGGCAGGGGCTGTCACTGTTGCCGGTCTGGAGAAGGTGTGTGCTGCTGCAGGGAAGCAGGGGCTTGGGCACATGTAACCATCCATCACCCCACACACAAGCAGGATAGTCATAGGTACACAAATATTCTGAGTAATTTCTCTCTGGCTTTCCATTCCCTTCTACACTGAACCTCCCTGAAAAGTGCTGCATCTGGTATTCCAGTGCTAGTGTAGCAGAGGCACCAGACAGAGAACATTTCTCTGTCACGTGATGCTTGTCTATGACTATTCAAACTCGAATTCCTCCAAGCATTCAGCAGCACCTGAGCAAGGGCCGCTGTGAATGCCAGAAAGCTTGTGTAGCTACAGGATTAGAAAGTAATGCACTGACTGGCCATGATGTATTGACCTGCATTAAAGAAATCACCAATCTCACAGAAGGAGCTTTCATCTCAAGTGTATAATCAGCATGGCACCAGATCAGGTGCCCAGTAGAAGATGTTATGCCATTAACTCTAAAATGCTTGATGGTGCAGAGATAAGTAGCTGTGCT
>JAYRBT010000181.1:29754436-29805400 GCA_036023395.1 Myiotriccus ornatus | reverse complement strand
TTTCTCTCTTTTTAAATATGCTATACCTGTTAAGGGAATCTTTATTTCAAAAGCTACATTTCTACATAGCCACAAAAAGAAAGTCATATTGAACTGAGCAGTACACACAGATGACAACCAATCCTGGAATGACAAGAGCTTTTCAGCAACTATGTGCTTCTTCTTTGAGTGGTGTTTATTGTAGCAAATCATCCCTTACTCAGAGGCCCCCAACCCAAAACATTAAATTTGCTTGGTATAATTTGAAAATCTTCTGAAAATATATATTGCAAGAGTAAGTGGTAATGTTAGGGTTTGGAGTTTAATTGTGATTGTGCTGCACAGCTGCTAACACCAGCCTTTTTAGAATTTATGTCCCCATCTAGGCTTTTCAGGAAAATTTAATTTGAGGAAGTTGTGTTTATCAACTTCCTGGCTTACTGTCAACAGCATGCTGCTTTCTTTTTAATATGAGGTGCTAATTATGTTTTTCTCAGACTTTGCTATAAATGAAATGTATTTGGCAGTTGTCAACAGCTTTGCAGAGTTTGATAATTCCATCATGCAAAATCTGAGGTTCTCTGAGTGTGAGTTTATGCTTCTGAGTTGTGCATCTTACAATTATATTTCACACTGTGGACAAGATCATCTGACCTGTTTCGCAGATGTTTTGGAGAACACAGAAACTGCCAGAAAGTGTAATAGCACCGAACATCAGAAAGGCCTGTTCCTTGTGAAGGTGGAGCACAACAAATCTGGTCTTTAGTGAAAATCTTGCAGCATTAACAAAGAGCTTCAATCAAATCAGGCAGAAGTGCACCTGTTAAATTTCTTCTTCATCCTGAAACTGAGAATATCTGGAGAAGGGTAAACCATTCAGAAGAGGGGATGGGGGGGACGTGGTGGTGGGGGAGGGTGAAATTTCCTCTTTTTTTCCAAGAACACACAGTGATCTGTGTGCTACCAATCCCTACACCACGAAAACTGGCACTTAATCTTCAGCGAATGGAGATCACAGAAAACTTTCTAAAAGGAGTCTGAGCTCCAGACCCTCTAGGCACAATGGAGGAGGCACAGGGCCCCAGAATCCCTCTTTCCTTGGCCACAGCTCTGGCAGTGATGTGTTGAGTGGATTCCACGAGGAGATCCTCTCAGACACAAGCTGCCAAAGTAATTCTTGGAGATCTTAAATTAGGGATTATTAAAGGAGCATTGAGCCTCTTCCGCTCCCACAACAAAAGAAAACAATTGCAGGACCAAAAGGAAGGAATTGCTAAAGGTGCAACTTGAATATCACAAGGATGGAGGCAACCTATTTTCACAGGCCATCACATTAGGGACAGAATCACATTACTGCAGGACAATCCTGCTATTTCCTTTGACGCTGACAGTCTCACTAGTTGTGTTTAGAAACTAAATAACCTGTGGACTGCTGTGCAGGGGAAAGGTGGATGAGGTATTGATTGCATTTTAGTTAGCGTGAGGGAGAGTGAAAGGGCTCAGTCTATTTATATTGTCTGTTTACCACCATGGACAGAGCAAGACATGGAAAGTATGGGAAGCCTTTGTTTGGATCACAAGAGGTGATTTCACTGAAGTCTCTATAGCCTTTGCAAATATGTCACTGATATGAAAACTGGGCAGGGCAGAAAGGTGATGTAGGAAGATATATTTTAAAATTATTAGGTCTGTTAGGGATTAAGAGATTGTTGGAATTTCTTTAATTTTTATTATCCCTTATATTTTAAGAAATTAAATCTTCTTTCAGTTATACTGCACATAAGCCTCATGCTCTTAAACAAAACTTCCTCTCTGCTTATTTATAGAAAAATCTTGAAATGGGAGAGGCTTTTGAACATTTTTATACTTGAAGTCAAATTTTTAATAATCTCTTTCTGTAAAATAGGTTTTACATCTTCCATGAAGATATAGCTGTAATCTTTCTCCCTATCATAATTAAAAGACACTTCTTTGACATTTCTGCCTCTTCTTTTTCCTTTAAATACTTTATATGAAATCCTTAAGCTTGCACTTTTCCTTCTGCTCCTGCTGTGCTATCACCCCTATCGCAGGACTGGTGTCGTGTTTGTATTCAGCACCACTGCTTTGTGGCTCTGTTTCCTTCCAAAAGTCATAGAGTTTGCATTTTCCTGGCAAAAGCTGCTCTAGGTCCTGCGTGAGATGATGACAGTGTTCACCTCCCTTTCAACAGAATCTTCAACTGATCTGCCTGTGCTTGTGCATGGCAGTTGCCCTCCTGGGGGATACACAGAAGTGGAACACATCTGGGGAGTTCTAAAATGCTAGCCAGGCAACAAGCATAACATCTTTTTCTTTCCCCCAGGAGCCACTAACCATGCACAGGCATAGGAAATGATCACATATTTCTTCAGACTGCAAGGAAAGAAAGATAATTCAGGTCCCCAAAGAGTTTTGTATATGAAAACATGTCCTCTCTCTCTCTACCCAAACTAAAGCAAATTTACTTCTCTAGTCAATTTGATTTAGGTCAGCATGCCAAGCACTTCAATTGTTGCTGAGCTCTTAGGAGGGACAGATTCCTCAAAAATTAAGATATATCCATTGCAACTGTGCCTGATGGCACCCCACTGGCTGGTCCCTCATGATTTTAGACCTACTGCCATTTCCACTGTGTCTCTTCTTCTGAGCACAGTAGCTGATACTTTTCCCCATGCCTTCTCTAAGAGAGTACTTATGACTTATTCAGAGGATTAATATTTTCTACATTTGAAACAGGGAAAGTCTCTCTCAGTCTTTCCTCCACCACTCTGGCTGCACTGAGGAGCTCTTGGTGCTCCTCAGCCTGTCCTGAAGTCCAGGCAGATGGATGAAATGAGGTCCTCTGCTGCTTTGGGCACAACTGCAGTAACCTTTCTGCTGGCACTTCTCAGTGTCCTCGCTGGCACCTTCCCATGGCAGAAATGCTTTGGGAAAGCTGTCCTCAAAGGCACAATATAAGGCAGACTCAAATGATATGAGGGGCTGTGGGAAACCACTTGTTCAGTGTATATTTGAATTCACGGAATACCTGGAGTACCTCTCTCCTGCTGGGGGAAGGCATTTTTTTAGTAAAAATACTTACCTTCATTCATGTAGCCTTGAAAACAGCATCTGGGGGGCAATTTAGTGCTAGTGGTAGATTTAAAAATATGAAACCAGCCCTGTGAGGCAGGCAGGTCTTCACAATGGCACGGAGAAGGACATTTGTGTACAACCAGGGAAAGCCAGGATTCAGCTGGTAGAAGTTTGGGGAATCCTCCACAGAGACATCAGAAGGCACTGGAAAGTATTCCAGGTGCTTTCTGTGTGCTTAACCATGAACACACAAATGACAGAGCAAAGAAAGGAAAGATAGCCCGGCTGTCAAACCCAAACCAAAGGAGAAAACAAGTTAGTGACGAATCTTGCAGACATCAGAAGGGACACAGTAGGGGTGCCATCATCATCAACTCTTGCCTTTCCAGTTTCTCTGCCCTGAGGCAGACTGGGCAGTGCTCACATCACACACCCCGACAGCCCACTCTGACATTTTTCCTCAGTTTGAAATTTCCTTGTATGATCTTTATGTGTGGAAAATTTGGCACAGGTACATTCAGCCCCTGCCAAAATGTGAGCCGCCTTCATCTCTTCGTTCTTCTCAATGTAATCACTGTAAGTAAATTTGTCATTAAAAAAATACAAACAAAACACCACCCCGGCTTTAAATACCCTGTTTTTTTTTTTTTTTTTTAATGAAAGAAAATCCTAGAGTAAACCACCAATATTCCACTTGTATTTATATGCTTGGAATTACTTGCCATTTCTTTCTGTAAAAATTATTTTAATCTCATTTCTGGGAGAATAGTTAATTCATTTTAGTTAATTCAGTCCTCTTCTGAGTTAATTTTTTCCCCTTTATTCACGTGTTTCTTACAGCCACTGCATCCAAGTTCACCATTGCTTCAAAGCTATGACTCACACTTATGCCATAAAATACAGAATGCAGAGAAACTTGTGAGCTTCATTAACATTGATTTGATGTATGTTTTTGATTCTCAGTGTCAAAAGTGCAGCAGAACCTGTCATTTCTGTTCAAGACACGAGAAATATTAATAAACCAAATAAAGGAGACCACACAGGAAAATGTGAATTCCAAAAAATATCAAAATGAAAGAATCCTGAATTTTTTATCAGAACAGTATTTGGTCTGCATATTTGAATGTATTTGTCATGCCTTATATACACAAAGAACAAACATAAATCAGACAATTTTTATTATTTTTTTCAAATTAAGGGAAGAAACAAGCAAAAAAAAGACATGAACAGCTTATTTTTCCTTTATTAGTGTAGTTGTTGACTTTGATAGAGTGACTTCAAAGACTCTACATTTTTTCCAGCACAAGAGTAACATCAGACTCAAATTCTTCATATACAAAAGAGCTCTGTTTGACTCAACAAGCATTTTCCATCTTGAACTTTCTTTACTATGCAGGAGGAAACATCAAATCTCTTTTTCTAAAACTTGTAGTGAATTTTAATATATTTGTAAGTTTCAGTAAAGAAGTAATCCATGTGCAAAGTCTAACAGAGGTCAAAGGATGGAAACTCTGTAGGAAAGTTAAAGAGAGAAAACTAACCAGAAAATTGCAGAAAATCCTCTTACAAATGAAAAATTAAAATTTCTATCTCATGTTTTGCGTGGTTTGTGGTTTTTTTCAAAGAATCATCTAAGTGAAAAAACTGTCTCAGTCCCAGTAGTTGGGCTCTGGACTGAGCATGACCCAGCTGTTCCCAGAAGTCCTCACTTCATAAATTTTGCTTTGGAGTCAAAACCACTCAGTCACACAATTTGCTACTTTGCAGATTAAAATGGTTCTGCTGAGATGCCCATCTTCTTTTCTGAGAAGTCATTTTGTTTCCTTTCACAACCATAATACTGGGGCTTTGCTGTGGTGATTGCTGTAGGATTTTCTGGGTGTTTTTTTTTTTAATAGGAAAGACAAACTGCATCGGTTTTGACTTCTAGTAAAGTCTGCTCACTGCTTAAAATAACCCAGTATGTAAACCTTAATTTAAGTTAGGAGTACAGGCGAAAGAGGTATGAAACCATAATTTTAAGCACAGTCTCTGTGACCTGTATGTTTAAAGAGTTACAAATGTTCTTAAATGCAATTGACTACTTTTCAGAGAGCAATTTCTACAAATTTGCATATATTCAGTCAAGAATAAAGGGAAAAAGAGGTAGTTACAGCATTGAGATAGTTTAACTACTCAACCAAATCTGTGTTTGAAGACTAGGTGGTCTTCAAAAAGACATCAACTGTTGTTCTACGCATGGATATTGCAGGGATGGGCAGGGAGAATAAGCTCTGGCTAATTCTGGTAGTATCACTGTGTAAAATAGTTACTCAATTGAATTATTTTCTTCAAGGATGGGTCATCTTAATACTCAGGCTTCAAATTCATATTTGATGCTCTTTGAATTAAATAATAGAAATTTCCTGCTGGGCTAAGTATGTCACTGTTTTTTTGGTTTTGCTTGGGGGGCTCTGAACAAGTAGAATAAGGAGGAAAACATACATCAAGCACCTGAAAAATGTCTCTTATTTGCACAGATTTCTAAAAAGAGGCGGACTTGTAAGTGGGGAGATGGAACTTATTTACGGCACTCCATTTCCTGCAGATGCAAAAAAGAGACAGATTCCTGTATAAAGGGTGAATGTGTATTATGAGACAGCAGATTGAAAGAAAAATCAGTCCATGGGACACATAAACTATGCCAGAAAGATGCTGCCTCCTTCCCATCCAATCTATCCAATTTTGACTTCCAAGCTAGCCTGGGTCTGTCAGATCTAGCACAGAATATGAGGTTTCAGAAGGATGTAAAGCACCGTTGAGTGGTTCTTGTTCACTGAGGAAGATTGGCACTTGAATGTGGTGACAGGCCTTTATAAATTGCAGTTGTGGGTGGCAGAGCAATCAGTGGGAAGATTAAGATTTTATTTTTAGGAAGGTGGAACAGCAACGTGCTAAGAGACAAATCACGAAGCAAACAGAAGTGGGCTGAAAGAATACAGGAGATAAACAAGCTATGCAGGACAAGTGGATAAAATAAAAACCCACAGGGATAAAATTAGAAAACTAGAGCAAAGTTTCTGACTCATGTGTGAATCTCGAAGTCTGTGATTCAAACCTTTGTTTATCTATCCAGAACAACTAAGAAAAAAGGCTAGATAGACTTGCCAAAGGAAAGAAAAATTTAACTTCTGTCACTGGAAACTGGTTAAATCTCAATATGTTTGGGTTTCTGAAGCTTTCTGGCAGGCAGACCACGACTGGGACCTATGGCTGCCAACTCCACATCTGAACCTTATCAGCACTCCCTTATCAGAGACTGGGAAATGGCCAGGCATGGGGAGATAATGGGAGAGGCTGGGTCTCAGGGCACCAGGCAGCTTTCTATAGGAAAACCCTCCCTGAAGAAGCAGCTTTCTGTAGGAAACCTCACCCTGAAACAAGGTTTTTTGCCTAGATACTGCCAGCCATGTCCCAGCGTGGTTATTTTTCTGTCTCCTCGTCTTTCCATTTTGTAACAGGGGATGCAAAGTACAAAAATGCCAAAATAATGTACAGGTGAGTCACAAAATAAAGAATCAAAAAAGATTAATGTACCTTATAGATGAGAAGATGTGTCCCTTTATCATAAACATGGCACCAAACAGACCTGCCTTTCACCCCAGAGCAGTGACTGTCTGATATGGCTCCGTTGTGACACTTTGGCTTGTCAGGAACACTCAGTCCCACATGTGTGCTGAGGGTAGGAGCTGCTGTTCTCAGTCTTGTGTAAAGATTACTATAATTGTGGTGTCTTTGGCCTGTAAGAGGATCATTAGCTCCCCAATGATCTCAAATGTTTATCGTTCTCCCTTTCACTTCAATTGATTTTTTAAACACAGGTCTCCCTGGAACTGGAGCATATTGTGTCTCTGAGGAGCTGGATACACAGTTTTTCCTTCTGTCACCCAGCAAGAGGAAATGCTTGGTCGGTGGGAACTGCTGGAGGAGAGGTGACTACGATGCTTACTTATTTCATGAAAGGGTTTTATAACTTTTCAAAGACAGGGAGAAACACAAGAAACACAAAAGCATAATGGTCGGCAGCTTGGGAGTGGGTGAAGCAGGAAGTTCTAGTCTTACTGGTTTCAGGGAAAAGACATTTGGAGAGGATTCCTTAATAGAAAAAACAGCAAAACTGAGATATGTGTGTTTTCAGATGCAGCTACTTAAATGAGATTTGACAAGAATGGTATCGGAAAACACAAGCTGACTTTGCTAAATTGGTCCAGAGCAGGTTTTACATTCTAAGTATAGTAAATAAACATATAGAAAGGTTAGAGGTTAAGAAATAAAGCCTCATATAATAATACTACAATTTATTCCCTGAAATGTTTTATATTGATTTTATTTTGGGGTATTTACTAGTTTAAAACTTCCTGAGAAGGGAAAATACTTTTGAAATCAGTATTTTAATTTTCTCTGCTTTTTTCCTTAACCTTTTTTTTTTTTTAATTTAATAAACTACATTTGTAAAAACATTACTGAGTTTAACTTGTAAGCCTAAATGCTTACTTTTGTCAGACAAATAAACTAACCTCCAACCAAAAATAGCCTATTATGTCTGAGAGGATTTTCTCCTTTTAATTGAAAGTGAACTGGAACTAAGCTAAATTACTTGAATGTTTAATCTTTCTTTGCTACACTAGGGTTACTAGGGGGTGCAAGCACAGACATATTTCAAAATAGAAATAACAAGCTATTTAGTGTTTTAGCTCTGGTTAATGCTGAGAAGGGCAGTGACCTGTAATACCAATAAGAGTAAGAGCATTTCAAACTCCCAGACATTCCTGCTAAAAGATAACTTCTCAAAGCTCAGATTTGTTTGTAGCCGAGGGAAATGTTAAATAAACTTCTTGTAAGAAAGCTGATTTCCTCCATCGTTAATGCAGAGAGAGAATTTAATCTTCAGAAATTTGAACTACTTTGAAAGCAGGAAAATAAAGAGGTTATTTTAAGGATCAAGCAGCAGGATAGACTGGATCTCCTGTCCTGAGGGAAAATTGCAGTAGTTACAGCTCCCTGTGGCATCAAGCCCTTGCTAATCCTCTAGGCATGTGCTCCCTATATGGTCAGGCCTATGCAGCACTCTCAGGGAGGTCCTGTAGATAATGTATGTGGGGTCAGTTCACATAGGAGAGAAAAAGGAGGAAATTGCCCTGCATCCCTAGGGAAACTCTCAGCACTGAGAAGGCAGGAGAAGTCTTTCGGAGGAGAAAGGGTGTGTCTGGCAGATAGATGGTGATCAGGTCTGGCTTTTGAAGAGCAGAGATGCTGGGAGCTGTGTCTAGCAAAAGCTGGTTTGCTGGCCAGGGAGGAGGAGAGCTGGGGAGGTGCAGCTATCTCCCCTACATCTCAGTAAGGAAGGACATACCCATCCTGTGTATGCATTAACTAAAGCCAATACTGCACTGATACAAAGGGGCAGAGGCTGTTTAAATATTCTCTAAAAAAACCACCAAACACTTCTCTTAGACTCCTCATTATTTTCACTGACAGGCAGTTCCCAGTCTTGCAGCACTTCACAACCTCTTGTTAACATTCCCTTTTCCATCCTTTAGGTACAGGTGCTGTTTCACTGCACTGCCACAATTAAAATTACCTAGATATACGCAGTACAAAGGTGCTCATTGCTCAGTCTCTCAAAGCACAGACATCAAGGGCTGGATCCCCAGCCCACTGACATCAATGGGAGTCTTTCCATTCATCTCTGTGGAGTCTGTGCCAGGCCAAGGAGGGACACAGATGAGAGAAGGCAGTTTGGCCATCACATTTTCCTTTCATCAAGTGTTTTACAAGCCAAGCTGCTTTTAACGTAACTTCTGCTCCTGAGTTGGAAATTTCTGTCCATGTGAAGTGAATTTCCTTTAATAGCTACAGAGGTTTCCATGCAATTCCAGGATGGGTCTGAGAAGTGCAGTGAACTTAAGTCACCTGTCTAAGGTAACAAACATTTTTATTACTTTTCTTTTTCATTTGGCAGTTGAACTGGAGTGAGAGAAGAAAAAACACATTGGAGAACAGCAAGTGAAAAATGAAGGCAAATGAAGTATTACCGTGGTGCTTTAGCTCCAAGCAGCATCCCTGTGCCCTGGCACTCATCAATGGGACCGGAGCCGTGGAAGGAAGGAGAGGGTTGATGGATGGCATTCAGGTGACAGCTAAAGCATCATTGCTATATGACAACAGCAGCAATAGCACAGGGAAATGAGCATCACTTTGATGGCCTGTGTGGGAGGGAAGATATGATCCAACTTTCAGTCCCCAGTCTGAAATGGCTGCACTCACCACAGCTGCCCCACTCGCAGACTTCCTGTGGGTGTCAAGAAAAAAGAGGTGATCATGGCAGAAAGAGGACTTTGCAGAACTAGAGACTTTAGGTGCGGGTGTAGATATGATCTTCTCAAGTGGATGTAGAGTTTTTACTTAGAAAAGAGGTAATATTTTAAAATTATGAATTTCTCATTAAATATTGAACTGTCTTTCAGAAAAATGGATTTTTACTTTCTCCCTTGGAACAGATGCCTTAACATGGTATGTCTCTTCAGCTATCGGCTTTCTTAGGAGGAAATTACTGAGTGACAGGTAAGAAAAAATAATGATTTGTCTGCTGTTCTCCCTTTAACCTGATGTGAGCTTGGCAAAGGTTGGAAACTCAAGTGAAAAGCTCACATGAAGAAAACTTTCTGCCTTCTTCCAGTAGCACCTCAGACACCTTAATATTTGGAGTGTCACTCAGAGGTTACCTTTATTTTGACAAGGCCTTGTCCCTGGGATGCTTGGGATCACAGTCAGCTTGTAACAGCTTGATGCATTGGCAGAGAAGTGCACGGGTGAGGTTCCTGAGTGATGGCCAGAGAGCCACCTGCTCCCTAAGATGAGCTCCCTCATGACTGGAATGTCCAAAGGAGGCCATATTCCCTTCCCACACACCAGCCTGACCAAAACTTGGGAGACCTTATTTCCAGAGATAAAAATGGAGATTTTTTTCTTCCCCTTAGTATATCTTCTTTTCTAGAGCTGTAGAGCCCTATTCTTTGCAGATACATTGTCATCATTGTAGACCAGGAGGTCTGGGGCCTCAGACATGGTTGCAGCATTGGCCATTTCCATTCCTGAACCGTAAATGGCTAACTGTCCACAATGGATAACTTCTTATTAAATCTGAGTAATAACGGTATGAATAGTTTGCTACTATGTGAAGCGGCTCTAAAATCGGTGATATCAAGCAAGGCCTGGCTGAGGGAGGTTTGATCCTAAAAATGGAAATGGAAATTAACTTTGTGTTGTCTGTGGTTTGCATATTTTTTCAAGGAAACAATGTGTCACAGGGAAGAGGGAACTGTCCTTGAGTTTTGTCCCCCAGTTATGGATATGCAGTCTGCAGGGACAACCTCAGGGTGAGGACATGGTTCTGAAACAAACATTAGAAAGAGTCTTCTAGTTACTGATCTTTGAAACACTCAAACTGAACAGATTTAGTTGTTTGGAGCTGAATCTGAATCAAATACACCTCGGCTTTTTAATTTATGGCTGGTCAAAGTAACTGTGGCCATGAGACTTTTTCCATTTTAGGTCATGGCGTGAACTTCTGTTATTAAGATTCTTTTTGAAATCATCATTTGTCTATGCAAACCATTTCTACTAATTATATGGAAAGCTCTTATTGTCAGTTCATAGAAATCACCCTATTTACCCTGATGTAAAGTTATATGTACAGTGTGCAAGAAGCATATTTTAAGTATGGATCTATGTACTGTTCTTTATTTGACCAAACAAGGTTTTGATTGCCTTAGAAAGTAACTGAAATCAAGAAAATAATTATTCCTTCTCGCTCTTACAAGTATGTCTCTTTTTGAGAATCAACTTACTGTAATTGTTCATAAAATGAAAATCTCTATGAACCATTTTGAAAGCAATGCTACAGCCACTTATAAGAAATATAACAAGATAAGCAATGTGTCTTGGATGTACAGTTAGGATGCCAGTCACAAGGTAACCGTGTTTTACTGAGCATGCATGGCAACAAAAACATGTACATTTAACTCCTTCATATTATTGTTTTCATGGAGGTAAGAGATTATTTACACCACTGAGACTTCCACTGATTCTATCAAAGTTCAGAAAATATCTTTGAAAAGTCTTAGAGTATAAAGGAAAACAAATAGAAGAAAATAAAGAGTTAATTTAGATGGAAATTAATAAATTGCATTTAACTTTTTTCACAATTTAACTTTCAAAAATTACCTTACTGTAGGTCTACTGTAATTTGCATGTTCTGCCACCCTTGGAAAATAATTGCCTAAATCTTGGGTGTTGAACCCTGCTGAGGTGCCCACTGGACAGCAGAGAGTGGTACTCTCTGTGGAATGGGGCACAGGTTTGGGCTGCAGCAACAGGTGTCTCTGTGCTCTATTATCCCACGAAATTCTGAATGTGTCCACATGGCTTATCAAATACAACAGAAGCTGATGAAAAGATATCATTATGTTCTCTCTTATGTTTTCCATCCCAATAGCGGCAGCTTCTGGATTGAGTTACTGATGGCAGAACATCACTTTTACCCTTTGAGTAGAAAGCAATAACAGTACTTGATGGCACCTCAGATTTTAAAGCTGATGTTTTTTCTGGAAGCCAACGTGGTGTTAAATCCAGCACTTGTAAAATAGTTTTTTTGTCGTAATAACTAAGCTATTTCAGCTCTTAGGAGCAACTCATAATTACACCAGCTTCCGTTGCTGATAGGCTGAAGATAACAAACCTTCAGCTTGGCATACAGGTTGACACTAAACAAAATATCTCTTAAGCAAACCATCAGAATTGGTGGATGATGGGAAGCAGATGTATCATTAAACACTAAATGGGAATATCATTTACAGTAGAAGTCATGTTTCATTTTGATAAACTTCAAAAAAAAACCCACGTGAAAGATGCAGCTCTGTGTATCCAGTGCTGAAAGCAGTATTTTGAAAGGAAATGTGATACTCTGCTAGGCTGGCAAAGCTAACATTTATTGGAAAATATGATACATGGCCCAAGTATTACCATGAAAAATGATGAAATGCGATGTGATATATGAGCTGGTATCCCATATGAAAAGCTCAGAGAAAAGAAGCTGTAACAAATACAATCTTCATGTCGTAAAAAAGGCACGTGGAGGGCAGGGACTTGACTGGGCCCAGCCAGTTGTCATCAGCTGTTTGTGGACTCGAGGTTGCTGTAGGCTGATCTTGCTTCATTAGCACTTGCTGTCCTTGTAACTGAAGAAAATTGTTACTTGTCATTTTTCATTTTTCATAGCCTGTAATGATCAAATAGATATTAATGTAAATAAGAAGACACAGCGAAACATACTTGAAATGATTCTGTTGTTGGGGAAGAAAAAGTCCTTCTGTTTACCTGTCACACTCCTGTCACTGTCGCTTGAGTGACAATTTACTACTTTTAATACGTGCATCTCTCTCACCTTTCATTTATTTTCAACATTTTTCCTCCTTTCTCCTTTCTCTTCTTCCAGTTTAATCTCAATTTAATTTTTAATCCCAGCCTGCATAGGATGCTCATCTTCTAAATTGCTAGCTAGTTGGGAGAAAATGCATGGAAATAACACCTTTCCTGAGGCTGTTCTAATTCTTGTCTCCACGGTCAGTTTTGTTAAGACTCTCTTTGGTTCAGATTTCCCCAAAATGCTTCTCAACAACTATGTTTTTCTTTCTCTTTCTAGACTCCCTGTCTAGGTATTATAACCCATTATGTCTTTTCTTTGGGTATTTGCACTATGTCCCTTATTATCCATGTGAAATATGCAATATGTATGAAGCAAATGCAAATCATACTGCATTATCATCATAATTAATAGTGAAGCTCCCTCTGCAATGACTACAGATCTGCTGCTGGAAAGGCACAGAAAGGCACCACTGGCTTGGAAAGTGTAAAGTATGATACAGTGATAGGTTATGGTTTACTAGTGCAATTCTGTGTGAATTGTCTATCCCCAGTTTGCTAATCAATTTAAATAGGGTGAATACAGGCAAGAGCACTAATGATGCCCTTCTGAAATTTTAGAATGATGCTTATTACTAAGACTAGAGCAAATTACAAAAGACTACAAGTACCAAATAGTAGTAAATTGTCACCTTCTGGAACAGACCATACTCTCAACCTGCTGAAATACAGCAGTGCAGTGTCAGGAAGCAAAGTAACAGGCATGGAGTTCTGGCTTGTTGCCTATGACCTGTGATGGAGGTCTGTGATGGAGTCGTTCCCGTTATGAACAGTGGTGCTGGTGGACCAGCAAGCTCCACCAGCGCTTGGCCAGATCAGTGAAAAGCAAATTGCAGATCTCACTCGGGGAGCATTCTGTCCTTCTGATCCTGACAAACTGTATTCCTTTACCCAAACCTTTGATCCACAGTCCTGGTGGCAATGTCCCAAATAAGCAGAAGTTGAACACAACAGGCAATTCACCACAATGTGCACAGGTTTAGGTGCTGCATGGGGACTGTGAGCAGACCATGAGACCTTATCTTCTTGTAGCAAAGGGGACTCCAGGAGGAAAACACTGAAATGCACTTTTGCTCACCAGAGCTGGATTGTTTATGGGAAACTCTTAGGAGAGTGAGGGGAAGTGACAACTGTACATACACCATGTGACATGGCAGGTTTCCAGATGAGTAAGAGATCTTCCCAGGCAGTGAGTCAGCCTTGAGAAGAAAAGGCATTGGTCAGTGTGAGACAAGAGTACCACCAATAACGTCTTGAGGTGGTGGTTGTTTTCTGAAGCAGCTGGGATTCACCAACTTGCCTGGGGAGCTGAGAGAGATGGACTTGCTGTGCTGATCTCCCTACCACCTAGAGGTGCCTGAGCAGAGGACTGAGTGTTGGCTCCTTCGTGCCCTGAACTGTACCCGCAAGCCAGCCACAGCCCCTGGCTGTCAAGACCTCTGTATGAAAACAGAAAACACTGATTTTTTAAGTGCCTGATGACCCTAGCTGATAAAAAGTGCTGCCAGAATGACAGTGAAGACAAGGATGATGGTTATGGATGGTTCTTACATGCAGAATGATACACGTGGCTCACTTTTTCTCATTACGCCACAAACTCCTGGGTCCAGTCCATGAGCCAACCTCCTACATCCTTCATGCTCTCAATCCCCTCTGAAGCTCACAGCACAATTAATGATAAACGAGCATTTATCAAATTAATTTCACAAAAGCTATACGAGATCAATAGCAGTACAGTGCAACTATTAAACTGCTAACTGCACGTGACCAATCATGCTCAGAAGATGGGGTGATTTTGTTCTGCTGACATTTATAAATTGTTAAGCCTTCACTTTCACAGTTTATGATGTCAGATGAATCCCTTGGGAAAGTATTTTCCTTCCGAATGATGTTTAAATGTCTATAATTCTGTGCTGAGTGCAATTTACCAACAATTGTAGTGCTTTAAGGCATAGAGTAGGCTCCCCCATTTCTGTTCAAGCAATTTGACATTAAGGATAATTTGTTAACTGCAGCAAAAATATATAAACAATGTGATTTTCTTGTAAACAGTTGCCATGTAAAACATACAGTATAATTGGTAACCTCTGTTGCAAGTGTGAACAATGCTGATTGAGGGAGACTTGTTGTGAATGTGGGTGTACAAAATCAAAAGCGCACCACTTGTTTGCATCTGCACTGGGTCTGCTCAGCTGGGAAAGTAAAATGGGTACGGAGCGGCTGCTGATGGAAATAGCTCTTTTAGAGGGGGAAGAAAAACCCCAACACTTTCCCTAAGGCAGAAGCTGTTGAACCTGTGGGGTGCATGTCCCTGCCGGGTGGTGAGGGCGGCAGTGCTGGGGTTCTACAGTACAGCTATCTGGGACCTGGATCCCTGCTTCCATGGGGAGTAAGAGTGCAAAACAGCCATTTCTGAGTATCAAACAAAATGTGTTGCCATGCACCACCACTCAGGGCTAGAGCCCTGCCAGCTTCAAGGCGATTGAGTGCCTGAGGGCCTGTGAGTGCAGCAGAGCTTGGGTCTCTCTCCCCAGGATATCAGCATGCATGACCCTTAGTTATGCCCTTAGCAGTCCAGTCTGCTTTTTGTGTGCATTTGTGCTCTTGGAACAGAAATAAACCCTTTGATTCTGGTGAGCAGATTTGTATAACCCTATGCGTCTTACTTTTTACAAGCAAGCTGAGACATGCACTGCACTGTACAGCAATTCATGAATGCTTTGGTCGATAAAGAGAAAATATAAAATTGTTAAAAGCAACATACTCAAAGAGTTTGCTTAGAGATTTATAGTAATACAATTCTTTCTTAGCAACAGTTTGGAGGAAAAAGCAAAGTTTTAAAAAATTGCTGGATGCTCCATAAACTGCACCAACACAGCATCTATTCATTAACTCATTGCAATCATTAATACACAGTAGGCTCTGATTCCCAAGTCAGCTTCTGAGAGAGGAGAAAGAGGATTTATTCCTAGTGGCACATTATTTTGAGCGCATCCTTCATCTATCCAGTGAAAAGATTCATTTTCCTCTCCTATTCACTTTGCTTTCTTGCAGGACTGTCTTTTGTGAACCATCTCTCTTTGCAGGGCCTAGTCCTCTTCTAGGCAATAACTAGGCTGCCACAAGCCTTTCCCATTCACATGCCCTCTCTTATTATAGCAGCAACCCTTTGTGGATCTTTTGTCCTCTTCACTTCTATTTCTCTGGAATCAAAATCAAATGCTCTGTCTCTCCCAGACCATAGTGGTGGAAACATGCTTTTCACAAAAAAGATCTGTATCTCTGTTTCCACTAGTTATCTGCTTCAGTACCACGGTCGTCATTTTGAGTTTGTATTATGAATCCTGCAACTATTCAAATTGTGCTTACAGTATATTTAGAGGTTTGTGAAACATTTGCAAGCACCTTATCTCTGTTTAAAAAGAAAATATAATTTTATTTCTTTCTCAGACGTGGTCTTTTAGGGGAATAAGGTTTTACGTACTCCTTGTGCATAGTAACAGTGTTGCTAAGGGTCCGGTATTTCTTCAGAATCTCCTTTGGCTGAGGTTGCATCTTAACATTTGTCAGTGTGTTCAGTGAGACTAAATCAGAGCATTGAAAAAAAACATCATCCCCCCCATCATTCACATCACCTTAAACTTCTTATGGATTCAAGGGCTGTAGTAGCAAGGCCTTTCACTTAGGTGTGGTGCACATTATCTTTGTATTGAAGTAAATTAAATCAGACTACTATTTTGTCTTAAAAATATTTATAAATTATAGTTTTTTTTCTCCATGATCAAGCTTAATTGTCAATTGGAAAACGCATGTGTAGCACACAATGAAATAGGTGGAGTTTTTGCCTAAAAATTATGTGTTCAGGTTCATTTGGTCTCTGTGAAAGCCGAGATTTTGTAGAATTTAGGGAGCTTTCCTCTCGAGTGGCCAAGATAGACTATGTGAGGTCTTATTTAACCAAACACTGCTCCACACACTTGAAAATGTTCCCACTTTCAAATGCACAAGGATTTCTGTAAATATGCACTATATTCTTAAATATACTCAGTCATTATCCTCGGAGAAATAAGTGATTGCACTGAGTAGTTTTATTATCGAAGTAAATCAGATTTAGTTACTCTTTTAACCCCTTCAGAAACATCATGGCTACTCTTTTAAACCATTAAAGTCTTGTCTTCAAGCATAAAATGTAAAATGAGCATGGGAGTCAGATACGGGCCAGAGCCTGTTATTTGCAGGAAAGAAAAGGAAGGATGAGGAACATTCATCTTCACAGTAGTTCTTTAAGGCCATGCAATGTTCCTATAGCAGCAGCTTTACCTGTTAAAGCTGAAATGCATTTGCATTATTTTCAGCAAAATCCTAATTGTATTTCAGCAAAGATACCATCTAGTTCAACTGAGGTAATTTTCAAAACACAGTCACAACATAGAATTTACTCTTTTATTTAATTGGTTTAGTAGAAGATGCTGTTTCTCAAAAACACATTGTTGCTTTGTTTTTCCTTAAAAATCCATTAGTTTTTATGCAGGTCTTTAAATATTTATGAGATTTAAATAATCTTTTAAAGCATCCTCAGAGAAGACACTGACTCTTCTTTTAGTTAAATAGTTCTTATTTTTCTGGTAGGGGAATTGTTTAAGTACTCAGCCAACTAATTCCCCAAAATAATCACAATATTTTTATACTCAAATGTCTATTTTATGTAAACAAAGAGAAATACAAGAGACAAACTTGTTATATTTATGTGTAAACTGACTTACTACTTGTATGATGGGGATATTATGCAGTGATTCTGGACCTGACTGTAACTTGAAGATGCTTTTAAATAAACACATCAGGAATTCATGCCCCTCTAAATAATTATATAATGAGAAAAGTTTTTCCACAAAATATGTCTCATCTTCACATTTCTTCCTTAAAGCCATCTGAAGTGTTCAGCCTATTTGCAAAAAGGGTGCTGGAGAATAAGCAACGTCGCCTGCAGAAGGAGCCATGAAGTTTGTGGTGAAAGCCAACATTAGAGCCAGTTCCAGACATGAGCAATAGTCCAACTTGCTCACAGCTCCTGGTCAAAGCATGCTGTAAGCACGGTCTACAAAATGAAAGGTACAGATTTACAGCAATTCAAGCTGTGTGGAGACTACCTCACCCTTGAATTCTTGCAGCTCCAGGAGACACTTCTCCACAGAACATATTTGCTACCCAGAGGCTCCTTGCACAGTCAAAATCTGGGAGTGGGGGTGGGAGGATGGCGGGAGGGTGTGTCTGTCTGGCTGGCTGGTATGCTTTTATACCTCTCCCTGCATAGCACAGGTGAATGAACAGAGGCTTGAGGGCTGCATTTTTCATTTAGTTGGCTCCTGGTTGGCTTTATTTGGTTTGCTCTTCTGCTGAGCAGTTTTGATTTCTTTGCTTGTTTCTGCTAACAGCAGAAGTGCTACATCTCTGTAGAGTTAAATTAAATGCCAGGCTTAGGATGTCACTTCAGAACAATTAATTGTGCTTCAGAGATATGGTAAAGATAGACTCCAGTATCATGCAGGTTCAACACAGTTTTCCTGTACCTTTGGCTTGTGCTGATTCCCCTCAGCTGAAACCAATATTTCTTGGGCATATCTTGCTGCGAAGCAAATCTGCCTTTTCCAATTCAGTCTTGTTTCCCCTGCCCACTGTATTGCCCCTGGCAGCTCTCTGGCAGCCACAGCAGTCAGGCACCAGCAGAAATCTCCTCAGTGGTGGGAAAGTAATTAACAAGAAAAAGCAAACCCATCCATGCACATGGCTGCACCCTAAGAAGATGTTCAAAAAGGTGATTCATAATAACATTCCTAAAACAAAACAGGCATTCTCTAACTGCAGCCAACACCACTGTAAGTGCAGGGTATTTTCTAGCATTAACCTAACAATAAACGATGCTCCATTTTTTTTAATCAAGAGACAATATTCTTGCTGGCTGATTGAAGTGTTTTTATTGGAAATAGCTTCTAATAATAACCTGTCTTGTTAGCACTGTAAATTCTGCAGGCTAAAATCCTTTGATTCTCATTAAATTAACTAATTACTGTCTCACTGGATCGATGGATTTAGGAGCAACTGACATAATCTTGCTAGGAAGAGAAAGCTGCCAAATTCCATCACTTTGCTTAAACCTATTACCCTTGGATCTGTGCACTGGCAGAAAGTTATCTCCATGTAATTAATGGTTTTAGTTGTTTGATTGCCATATTAAAAAGAGGCGAAGATGTAAGGTTTAAGCTAAACAAACAAACAAACAAAAATGGCACCAGAAGAACTGCATGTGCTGTTTACTAATTTAAGGTGGGTTTTTTTACAAAATATGAAAAAAAATTTACAGGAAGAAAAGCCAAACACATGAAGTTCTGCCCACCATTGCGAGGCAGATGCTGTTCAGCCTGCTGAGAAGCAGTGTTCAGCTGGCTGCAGCCAGCAAAGGCTCCAGGTGGGTGCCCAGGAGCTGCGAGGGTGGCTTGCTTTCTTTGCCTAGCTCTGCAATGGACTCTTTAAAAGGCCCTGTCCTATGCAATAAATATGAAAATAGGAATTCACTGGATTAGCGAGTCAATTAATCTCTAAAACAGTTGATCCATAAGGTAGGAGGACTAAATTTGAGAAGGTTAATGATGCAAATAGGCAAAGCCGTGTCTCAGCTGCGAGCACTGCATTACATCCTACTCCTAGCTTAGCTATCCAAGTGGTTTATTATGGTTGCTCAGCTTTAATCTATACATTTTAACATACTCTTAGTTGATTTTAATTTTAAACTAAGATACCCTGACAAATCTCTTTCAATATAATTAGAATTTTTCCTTTAGTTTGCTATTTAGTCATTATTTTCTTATTTCTGCTTTATTTTCTGATGGATAAATCCTCTCATTCATTTGTTTCAATGAAGCTTGAATAAAGGTCATTTAAATTGATTCACCTTTCTTATCTGCCTTGCATTTATTCTATAATCCTCCCTTCTATTGTGTGGAGAAGAATAGCTTTCTTTTCTCTGCTTCTTTCTGCTAGAAGAAAAATGGTAACCTTTCATTAAATAAATCTGGGAAAGCTGTGCTCCAAATCCATATTATCACTAGCTTGGGGAAACAAATTATTTCACAAACTTAAAAAAAAAGAAAACACGCAGCACTTTTTGTAGTTTGCTGTTAGATGGCCTGAACTTACTGCCTCAAGCCCCTTAAATGAATGAGGGTAATACTTTGGTATAATTTGCAAAAGCAAATACAACGCCTCGGGCAGCCAAATATAAGAGCAATTTCCAGCTGCAAAGCCCTGTGGAGGTGCAGAGCACCAGTGACCTCGGTGATGCTGCGTGCTGGGGCACCAGTCCCACATATTTCCTTGTTTAGCAGCACCGTCCAGACTCACCAACCTGTCTCTTAACACACGGCTCGGCTCATCTTCTGTAGCTGTACGAGATTCTAGTCTTGAGGGGAGTATTCCTGTACTTGATTCCTAACCTGGAATAGATACCTACCTCTTTATGGAATGGAGCAAGTTTATACACTCTCTGAAAGATTTGATATGAAAAGAATAATGAGTGACTACTCAGTTTGCCTTGAAAAATTACCTGAGTGCATATTTTCATTTTCTGTTTGTAGTCATTTCACAGGAGTGTCTGTAGGCTCCTGCACCATTTTCTGAACACTTTCTTGTTTTCGTTTCAGAGAGAAGTGTTTTGGTTGTTTGCTTTTTTGTTTTCCTAATCAGATGATGTTCTGTGAGGTAGGACAGGTTTTATGTGAAGAAAATTGCTATTTTCTAGTACTGGAATGTTTAAGGAAGCAAGAGGAAGAAATGTAGGACTGAGCTATAGAATTAGGAAAATAAAAACTACCCAAACCAATCTGTTAACAATATGTTCACACATGTAAGGGTGTATTTTCCTCATTTGAAACAACTAAACCAGAATTGAATTTTATTTTGTTGCCAAGGTTACTGAATTTTTAATAGTCTCTAGAGGGTGGTGGTTTTAACTCATTGAATGGCATCATTGTTTAATATTAAGGATATTTTGATAAAAGCTATCTCAGCTGTGGAAAATCACTTCTTCCTTCAAAAACACCTAAAATTAAATTGCCATTTTAAAACCACTGGAAAGAGAGGCCATTTCCTGGCCACAAAAGTGCTGCAAATAGCAGAAAGGAGCAGTTATGAAAAACCACCCTGTGCACAGTCCTGGTGTGGGGCCAGCTGAGCCTGGAGGAGATGCCCTGGCCTGGCAGCACCCCTGGGCTTCTGCAGGGGTAACTCTGTGTTTGGTAGCCCCAAGTTTGCCGGGGGTTTGCAGCGTGGATGCAGCTCCACAGGGCTGCTGGGAGACCTCCGGATGCACTTCAGCTAACCCTGCAGTGAGCCAGCCACTGCCAGGGACAGGTCAGGAGGACAAGAGATGTGTCAGGCACAGTCACTTGGCACAGACTCAAGAGCAGGGAAGGTGACGTTCGGAGAAGAAACAATTTTTCAGATCAATATCATAGGCAGAATACAGATAAGTGAGGGAAGGTAGAGAAACTGTCTCCAGGACCACAGCAGTGATAAAAATACAATAAAATCTTACCTTATAATCACTGAAATAAAAAGGTGGGGACCCTGACTGCAGTGCAAAGACAGCCAATCCCCCCGAACAGTGAAGATAAAAGCTGACACTAGAGAAAAAGAAAAACACTCAGGACCCAGACTTTGATCACCCATCCCAAAATGAAAGATAGGTACCAACAGGAGGCAGGATTCCTCCAGAAGCTGCCAGGTACTAGAAAGGCAGAGGGAATGAGACCTCTGTTTAGACCCTAGCAGGCCCAGACTGCATAGACTGCATACAAGGGACTCACTGCCATTTTTTTTGTTTTAATTTGCTTCTGTACTTCACCTGCAGAAAATGCATTGTAGCACCAGCCTCCCACATTAGCATTCCACGTTCCTCTGTTGAGGCACAAATATGTAAAAAGGGAGTGGAAAGAGCTTTCTCCTCTGTGCTGTGGGCAGCAATCAAGGTCACACCTGCAGAATATGAAAGAAAATAGGAGATAAAGTCAGCTGGGGGATAGAAATGCTCTCTTTTGTCTTGCTGTTATTCTTTGCTGTTCATACATGCCCAAATATTTGAATCTAATGAGTCAAACTAATGTTCTGGCAAATACAGTTCATAAGAGAGTAATATCCAGTCTGTGGTATAGAAATATGTTGGTTATACATTTACAGTCACCCACTCATCCAAACACGCCCACACTTATCTACATTGAAATGTGTTGACATTGATATAGGCACTAACTTGAATTAAATGGTTGACTGAAATATTAGCAAGTATACTTATTTGAATGCTAGCAACATTTTATCAAGCATATATTAGTCTTTAGGTAATCTGCATGTGGTTTTATTATCATGAAACTATAAATCACTTGAAAAATACTTTTATACTGTACTGAGAGTACAAATAGACTGATGTGAGGCAGGGTGCTGAAAGGTGGCTGGGTTTTCAGGTATTTGAGAGGTGTCATTTACCGGAGGAATGCCCTGATGTTGCATTTGTACATACTTGCTCTTGGGACCAGTGGACAAGTTTGGGGGAACTCTGGTACACGCAGAGTTCCTTCAGTCTCAAATGTTCTGAGATGTTCCTCTAAATTCTCAGTTCTGCATCTAACAGTAACTCAAAGCTCTCTCAGTTGGTACTTTGTTTTACACCAAAAGTCTTTTGATGTCTTCAAGTCTGTTACCAAGATCTGGAGGAGTCACAAACCACAGCTTCAGCAGAACAAAGGTGATCCTTGTGTTATTTTTCAGATCACTCTTCCATGAGATTTGGTGACCAGGTTATTTGAATCCATGACATTCAGCCCACCATCCCCACTTGCCTCGTTTAGCAGTCCTCTTGCACCTGAAAAATACATGCATGCAGCACCCTGTCAGAGCACTCTCAAGGCAAAAATGCCTTTTTAAAATCAGTAGGAAGACAGACTCAAATAAGTTAGAGTACTCTTTCCCCCCTGGTAGCCCAATAATGTAAATGAAAACTTTTTTTTGGTTTCATTAGTTTTCAGAAAGTTGCTTTCTTCTAACTGCCTTGGTGCTCAGCTCTGCAATGCTCTTCTGCGAGTTTGGCTCTTAAGCGTCGAGTGCCGCTGTTCCAAACCGGAGCCACACTACTGGGTGCTGCTATAATGACCTTCCTCATGAATATGTATTGCCAGATAAGGAAAGCAGAATAAAGATTAGAAACTTTTAACACTCAAAACTCTCCTGAGCTTCAGCCCTGGATATTGGAAAGGTGTTCTGCTGCTTCAGGAGCAGAGCACTTAGCGAGTTTGGGGACCTTTGTGGTCCGCGGTTGTGGTTTACTGGCCTCTAACAAAAAAAAGGTAGGCTGGAGGACCCATTTGTTGCTCTGATAAATATTTTCCATTCAAAGAGCAGTAATGTAAAATGCAATAAGAGTTTTGTACAGAATTTAAAAAATTACCATCAAGTGGTGGACGAATTACCAAGAAAAATTTGGTTCCGGGACACACCTGGGCATTAGGAGTTTGAATTCTTTTAAAAATTAGATCAAATTTAATTCTGCACAAAATGGATAGTATTTGATATAATGATAATGAACATTACCATGTACTGTGCAGTGAGGGAACTCAGCTGATCATGCCAAATTCATTCCTGAAATCACCGCCAACACACAAAAAATAGCTTCCCCCACAGGCACAATATTGAGGAGTTTTAAAAGTACTTCGGAGTGATTTTAGAGTTACATTTCAAAAGTACCTACTGAAGTTTAGGAAACTATGCCGTGCTACCCATTGCCTGGACCAAAGCCCTTTCCAGGATCTCTGATGTTGTGACTTTGGGTGGTCATTGGTGGCCATCTGTCACTTATCTTGTTTGGCTCTACATGCCCTCTGCTCTGCTCATCATCGATTCTATTTTATTTTTCCAAAAGGAGAGACATAAAGTAAATGCAGCAATTATTGCATTCAGGTCAGGGGGGAAAAGAAAAGGCTTTTGTTGCTGTAAATTGTTTATGTTTTTCTAAAACGCTGGTTAGAAGGAGGCAACAAAAGGAAAAATCATTTTATAGACGCCCTTTCACACTGGGATCATTAAACTCAAGTCCACAGTTTCATTATCAGATGATATTTTCAGAGAGGTAAAAGTCATCTGCAAAAATTTCCATGCTAAGTTTTAGTGCCACAGAGAAGAGTTGACTTTGCTGCCCCAAGTTTCTCGACCTTTTTGAGCTCCATTTGACTGTTTTGTCGTTCTCACAAAACCTGCAAATTTCCCCTAAAAACCACACTGTCAGCATGTCAGCTGCTTTTTTGCTCTTCTTCTCTCCCTTTCAAGGCTGACTTAGTCCTCTCCCACGGCTCACATCCTGGGACTGTTCTTGGGTTCCCAGTCCCATCCCGGGCCCCCTTGGTGGAAACTCAAGGAGTGAACCCAAACCCCCACCCTGGGCTCTGTTGATGACCCCACACCCGCAGCAGGCTGACCAGTAAACGTGCTTGTGATGCTACTTCTTACCCGTATTCCAGCCAAATACAGACTTCATAACAAAGCAGTATTAAAAATGGAAACACAGAATTTTCATCTGTTATTTTGACTAAAAACGATCTTCAAATACCTTTTAAGACCACCCTGAGCAGGATCTGTACTTTTTACACCATCCTGTAAATTTCAGGTATAGCAATGTGTCTGTTCATTAACAGACTAGCTAATCTTGAATAAATTACATTTAGCATGGTATTAGCATTTCATCAGTAATCAATAATTCCCTTCATCGGGCTAATTCTAAATCTGGAAGGAAATTTATCTTATTGCAGCTGCCTTCACCTTAAAGGGATGGTATTAATCCTACCCCGAGGCAAAAAGTCCAAAGGGATTTCATCTTGGACATTCCCCTTTTCCCTGTTGAGAGGATGTTTTTGCCTGTTTCTGCAGCAGCCAACAACAAACACTGGATCTGAAGTCCTTTCATGGCAATTCAGCACGTCCTCTGATGAAGCATGCCTCTCACAATAACTGCCCTAGGTGCAGTGTGTCTTTTACCTGGGGACTTAAGAAACTAAGACCAGACTCAGTGGGATTTTTGAGATGTTGCACTCAAGATTGCTACACCTAAGATAAATAAAACTGAGATTTGTACCTTGCTTTCCCTGTATGTTGAAGAGGGAGGAAGCTGTTTGTACACAAACAGATTTGTTCAAGACCAGGGGGCCTTGAGTATCCTGGTCTAGAGGGTAGCATCCCTGCCCATGGCACTGGAATTAGGTGTGCTTTAAGGTCCCTTCCAACCCAAGCCATTCTATTATTCTGTGTTTTGCCACATCCAGTTCCATGTGCAGACACTTGCATTTGGAAAGCAACACCAAATGCACCTCTGCAATGCAAACAGCTCTCTGATCTGCAAAATATTTCCCTATACCACCTGCTTTTATTTTTTCAGCTTTTATGTGCTAATGGAAGTAGTATCTGCAAGCACTTCTAGACTGCCCTAGAAAAATCTCAGCTTCATTCTGCTTTTGCAAAGAGATCTTCCTGAAGATAGAGGGTCTCTGGATAATGCATGCAGAAACTACACTCTTCTGCAGCATCCATTTTTTCCTCTCCTTTGAAGTTCCAGAACCACTAGTATTGTTCTGATCCTACTGGGTTTAGAGGAAGTCCGTATTTTCTGATGGTTATAGGTGATTCCAAAATACCTACTTAGTATCTAGCTGAACTAGTACCTTTGAATCCATCATTTCTCTGAGAAAACAGAAGAATGATTTTTTGGCTGATGTGGGCTCAGCTTATGTGATGCTGTTTTAACATGAATGAAGTCTCACAATGAGGGTAGTTAGAAGAATCTGAAAGTGCATCTTGCATGAAGGGTGCCACTTTCTCTCCACTGTTCCTGAACGATGCACAAGTGCAAAAGAGGACTTGGAAAAGGTAACCCTGTCAGTCATGGGAACACAACTAAAATAAAAGCTCTCTGGTGGTGCCTTTTTACAACACTTGCGATTTCCCAAAACAGAAGTTTCTGTATCGCTGACTGATCTCCTTGTAAGATCTTGCCATTGCACATGACTGCACAACATTTGAGGACAAAATGGGACCTGATTTATTTTTTTTTTCCAAAAGTCAGAGTATCTGATTTCATTAATGAAAGGGCTTTCCTCCACCTGCTCTGCATGTTGTTGTTTAGCCTTGCTTGCTCATATTTTCAGATACCATCTTCTCACCTCTTAGCAATACGTACATATATTTTTCTGGGTGCTCTTCCTTTCACCAATATCTTAAAACCCAAAAGATAATTATCTTTGTCCCATGAGCTGTCACACTGGGAAACAGAACCTGTCTGAGCCCATTTCTGTGACATTTTCCCATTTCATTCAAAGCAGGATCTTGCTCAGGTCATCTGCAATTATCTTTCTGTGAAGTGAGTCAGCAGTTGCAGTATTTCCTTAATCCATCACCTAAATTCTTGAACTCCCAGACAGCTGCTATTAGGACTGCTTGGGTGGTCACCCCTCAGAGGAGGTTGTGTGGTTTTTTGAAGAAAAACTGTTTGCACAGGTTTGCAGTTGGGAAGTGATGTGGTAATGGAAGACTTTATTGGCTTTCTATTGGTAGCAGTTTGAAATGTTTTGCTTGAAACGTGCTTTCAAAGTGTTTTCTTTTCATTGCATTTATCTCTGCTCTGCCAGCTTTAAAATATTCTCTCAAAGACTTCTGGGAATTATAGCTTAGTGTGGGTTTGGGTTTTTTTTTTGGTTTGGTTTGGTTTCGGATTTTTTTTCCCAAGTAAAGGTTTGCACTAAGAATGCTATTTGCTTTCCAAAATTAAAATGTGTTGAATTCCTAATTACATCAGTTGGACTAGCATCTTGGCATGAGTACAAGGTAAAAAACAACCTCGTGTAAGGCTGCCCTGGTACCTACACAGTCAAAACCCCATTTTAAGAGAAATGTTCAGTCTACACCATCTTGTCCAAGAAGCTCTGGACAGGGGAAGTGGTGGGAAATGTTTTAATGTGTCAAACTAATTTGAGGTGCAGCTTTTCTCATGAAAAAGCACCTTATCTCCTAAACTACATGGTTTTCAGAGCACATGTAATTTACTTGATCATTTTCTATTAAGATTAATTTCTTGGAAAGCATAAACCACAGGCACAAATTCTGAGAGAGAATCTTCATTTGGAAACAGTTTCTGATTAAAAAACAACAGAATGTTGTGAGGCTTCCAGTCACTGCAGGAAAACAATTAATTGCGTGGCTAGTAATTTGAGACCAGATTTTTTTCAAGGATTGCTAGAGTTTGTTAGAGAAGAAATACATATAAATGTGAACTTTGTGTGTCAGCTATGTCATTTAGTCACGTATAAATTTATATTCAATTTTGGCAAGCAATAATCAAGAAAATTCATACAGACAAAAAGAAGACTAAGACCAAATCTAAGACTATGAACTACTATATGATTAATTTTTTACATCAAAATGATTTTGAGGATTATTGTCTTTGAATGCAACTCAGCAAGAAAATAGTTTGGTTCTGGCCTTCAAGAGTTATGGTGCAACCTTGCAGAATGGTCTAAGAACAAAAAATTAGCAGGGATTCTCAGTATATTGCGGTTGTACATTGTTTCCTTAAAGTAAGGTTTTCTAGCCATGCGTACTTTGGTACTGCTTTCTTTAGTAATAATTTTTCTATAATAATTTTTCCTTTATTAAATACCTTGCTAAAGCCACTCCTAGCAGCAAAAGCAAGTTCTAACATATGGCTCAAACAAATGAATTGTACTCATGGAATTTGGAAATTATATTAAAAATATATTCAGTGTATTTGATGCCAGTAAGAGTTGTTTGGGGAAAGACGAAATTAATTAAATGACAGATAATACACTTCACCATCTCTTCTTCGATATGTTGAATAATCTCTAGGCCTGATTCTGACCTCATTTGCACTAATTTAATGTCGCCCAAGCTCAACTGACAAGAGGGAAATTATTTTTCATTTACTAGAGCATAGGTGGCACCAGAGATTTGTTTTTATATATCGTCTCTTTACGTTTCTTAACCCAGGGTAATGATCCTAAGCACCTGCTCAGAAAGTGATTGCTAGTTGTGATGATTCCCATTATATTAAAATATCACCTGGGAAAAAAAAAAAAGTCATTGTTTCCTTTTCATAAACAAGTTTTCAAACCGAATGTCTGTTAAAATGTGCCTTTAATCTTTGCTACATAAATAGGCACATGACATTATGAAAGCCAAGCTTTTATCTGCCAGGATGCACAGAGCTTACCAGGAATAATGCAAAGTGATTGCACTGCCCAGCCCTTTCCCCTTTCCAGCAACACTTTCTCGAGGCCTCATTCATTCTCATGCAATGAGACAGAATGGAAATGCAGAGTGACAATGCACACACCTCCTTAGATGAGATAAAAAATCCCACATTCAAGTTCTTTAAAATTTACCACCACCACAGAAGAAACAGAAGTTAAGATGCAGACAACACACTGTACCTGCTTATTACACCGAGTCTCTATCATGTGTTCTGTGAAACATCTGTGGATCTGTAAAACTTGATCCTGCTGTTATTCTGTAAGATTGCAAGGACAAGGCAAAGAATTCAGGGCATTTGCAGTATACACTCGTAGTAATACTTTTCTTGACCTTCATGAGCTTTATACAGAAAATAACATATTTTTACAGTGAAAAACAATAGAATTATGTGGGAAATAAGGGAATCAAGAATAAAGAAGTAATAATAGCAGCTACTACATTGGCAAGCTACTCAATGGTTCAATATGGACATGACTTATCTCATTGTGCAGTTTATATATAGCTTCGTTATGAAGTACAATTTACTGTAGAATTATTTTCTGGAAGGCATGTTTTATGCATCATGTACTTTCCTGGCACCTTACACCTTACAACCATACTTAACCTGTATAAAATTAACTATATTTATAGGTGATATCTAAACAAGCCAAACATAATTTTTTTTTTTTTCTCCAGCCTATTTCCTAAATCAGATACAGTGGTTTAACTCAGAATAGAAGAAACCTGATGAATCTCACCTCTGCAGCCAGCTCAATTTCTGTCTTAAAATAAGGCAGATCACCCACAGAAATTTCCTTTGGACTTCTTGAAAATTGAGCCCTATGGATCAGCTGGGACGTGGCTCATCTCTCAGACTGAAAGGATTTTATATGAGAGTATAGTACAAGAAAAAATAGCTTTTACCTATAAAAAGGAAGGAGTGGGTAATTTCTAAGGTATTTTACCTCCACTAGAACTACTTTTCCATGAAATGTAAAAGATGAATGATAATAATCAAACAAGTAATGTTATTGTATTGTGGCAAGATGGGGAGACTTTTCTGCTGTGTAGAAAATCAGAAATCTTATCAGTTGTCAAAGTCCATGTGCATTTGTCTTGTAGAACTATGCCTTCAGGTGGTAGCTAACCATCCTGCCTCTCAGTAATTGCTCTTTGGCTTATTTATCAGAATGACTGTGTTATTGCCAGCATTTGAAGGGTTTTGTGTAAAAGAAATTCACATGTAATTCACCTTTGGTTATCTATGTATTAGTTGGCATTTCTTAATACCAGACACTGTCTTCTTCAAGACACATATTTTCCTGATGAATAAATAAATATATATTTTTCAGGGTAAATACCTATATTGAAATAAAAGCTATTTTAACTATTTCTTATAGTTGCAAACTTCAATCAATACACAAACCTGTCTTGCCAAGATTCACCTTAGTTTTCAATTTGGTTCAAGTTAGACATCTTATTCACTAAGTATGCATTTAGACTTGGAAAGTGAGACATGGGGTAAACAAAGTTTTCAACTATAGGCCGTTATATATGGCCTAAATGACTGTCATACAGCAACCACATTTGGTTGTCCTTTATGGTTGTTATATAATAACAGAAAAAAAAATCAAAACAAACCTCTTTTTTTCTCTCAAATCTGCTTTACTGCAGGGAATATTCATAATGAGTCCTTGTTAAAAAAAAAAAAAAAAGAAAAAGAAATGTGAAGGAGGGGTTGTTGTGGAGAAAAGTATCTCAAACAAAATTAAAGACAGTGATGTGAAACTTTAAATGTTGCCCTTCCCCATGAAGTCAGCAGGAGAAAGTCCCAGGGAAAAGCTATGCTTTACAGTCTATTGTGTGATAAAGACATGGCACCCTGCTGGGAGAGAGCTGCCTGGCTGATAAAAGGACAGGTTCACTGGCTGTCCATGCCTCACAGATTACAGCCCCTCGCCTGAAGCGCTTCCCCCTCGACCTCTCCCCGCAGCCCCCTGTTGATAGCACTGCAGCCTGAGAAAGCTGGGCTTCAGTTTTGGGATAAGAGATGGTGATTCATTACCATATACTGACCTTCCAGAGTGGGAGCTCATCTCAATAGTATATTAAAGCAATCTATTCAGGTATAACAGAATAAATAGTTCAAACTAGATCAAAAATCCCTGAGCCATGCACTATTTATTGCCAATTGAAAGATAAGCTTCACAGAAGAAGCTACTGTATATTTGCCTTCTGGTATAAAACTATTTTTAAATCTTCAAAGATATATTTAAAAACTCTTTCAAAGCCACCTGTCAGTCTAAGGTCCATGAGAAGAATGGGCTTCTAGCTCAAAGCTTCCAACACTGAATAGCGTTAGTTTTCAGCTTAACATTTCAGAATTTCATATATTAAACTTCATCTATATGTATGTATAGGCATATACATATACATATTTAAAGTACACTGTCACGGCAAGAGGACTTGCTAATATTAAACTTAAGAAAATTGGGCAACATATACTCTAACAACAAGTAAGCAGTCACCTGCCTTATTTACAAACATGGTTCAAAAGACATTTTTTGGCCATATACCCCCTTGCTATTACCGCCTTGGGAAAGCAGTAGTTAAATTTAGGACCTGAAGCTATAGTTAGAGATGAGCAACCAGTCAGTGATAAATAGACATATATTATTATAATACCAATCTGAATTAAAAAACCTAAACATTTGTCTGCTGGAATAACAGCAAGAACAAATTGTATACCAGCACTAGTGGCTGTGCTCACTCACTTGCATGCAGCTCTATACAAGCCAACCTTCACCTTACCTCAGAAAAATGATGCATCTGCAAAACAGTAAGTAGAAGTCCCCTCTGTTGTTTTAGAGAATAGGCAGCTGAGCCTGCCACTGGAGATGAGAAAGAAACAGAATTTAAAAACAGCTTTTGCATATCCAATCACTATAAAGAGACTAGAGATCATAATTTGATTTTTTTTTCTGAAACAAAACGTCTTTCATTCTCATTATATTTTAAAAAATAATTCCACAGTTCTTGTAAAATGCTTTTAGAATCTAAGCAGTAAATGACTGGGTGGCATGGAGAAGAGGATGATAAAATGCATAAATGTGTAGGAATGAATGTCAAAATCCGTATTTGTTACAGCTTACATTTTGGGAGGCATCCTTCAATTTGCCCATATTGTGTTTGAATGAATAGTCTTAAGGTATAGCATAAATTTTAGGAATATATAGTAGAAAGCTTTCTTCATACAAATTCCCAGCACTTTTAGGCAACACTGCTATCTGCTGGGACACTTGTTCAAACCATACTGAAGCCCATAACGAGGGAAGGGAATAAAACTGCCGTGGCAGCAAACTTGGCAAGAAGTCCAGGACTACTGCTGGATGGTGAACAGCTGAACCCTGCGGAGGAGCAAAGGTTTCATTGTGTAAGAAATCCAACCCTGCACTTGTAGTTGACCCATAGCTAAAAATCCTGCTTGAAGGCAATGGGAACAAATACTCTGAAGGAAGTTTCTCCATGTCCTCCCAACACTGATGGGTTTCAGCACCAGTACAAGGGCATAATCAGTGATAAAAGCTGCAAAACTTTTCTGAACTGCAAAACCAATAGATTCATGTATTTCAATTGAAATGAAAGCATTTTAGCAGCAGAGCCAGATACTGTATTGGTCTTTCTAGGAGGTAATTTGTTCTGCAAGCCAAAACTCGCTCAAGATCCATGTGGTGTGGTTGTTCTTTAAAAATTAGAGTTACCTGCAGAACCAGATCAACTGTTATGAAAAGCTGAACATCTTCTCGACATGCCACCTAACAAGTTTTTTGCTAAGTCTTTCAATATAATTGTATTCACTCTATAGACACCATCATAGAAGCTGGAAATGCTAAAAGTAGGACCCTTTAAATAGGAGGGTATTGATTAAAATGAAAGCCACAAATGCTGCAAAGTAAAAGCGTGCTGGACATGCTTAAAAGTGTGTATACGGGCTCCAAGAGACTGAAGGTGTGATTATCTGTAGAACCAGTATGCTTTCAGTCTCATGAAGGTTTGCTTTGGACCTGCCAGTCTGTGATGAGAGCACTGACGGTGACCACCAGCCATGAAGTCTTTTAATGGCTCATCAACAAACCATGCTCAGTTCTCTTTTGAGAGGTCACAGGAAGCGGAAAAAGCTCAGAGGGGTAGAATCGTTGGACTATGTAAATTCAGCCCATGCTGCTCTCTCCAAGTGCCCAGGATCAGCTTCTCTCCTTTACATGCTTCAGGGATACCGAAAAACTTGTGCTGGCAGAGCAGTGAATGGATAAAACCAACTCCAACTGCTTTCACCAGCTTTTACATACTCCACCACCTTAGTTACTACTCCTCACTGGTACTAAAGGTTACTGGCACTTAGTCTTTAAATTAAAAACTTAATCTAACTTGCAGAAAGGGAGATCTTGTTCCCTTTCATTTAAGATTGGGAAGCAGAATGTGCTCAAACTGCAGCACTTTAACATACATTTTCAATTTACTCTAGCGAGTACTAGGCAGACTATATCAAATCAGCCACAAACCAGTTGATATAAAAGCGGCATTCTTTTGCCCAGATGATTATACCTATTAACACAAAAATTCATTTGATGTATATGTGAAGAATTCCAGCAGTTGTCTTTTTGATGTCAGGTATGAAAGAGAATACACCTCATTAAACGGCACATCAAAAAGATGAAAATACAATCATTAATCTATGTTTTATGACATTCTCCTAACAATCTATTGTAGAAATCCATATTGCATCAAATAGCAAAAAAGTCCTGGAAAATTCCTTGCATGGTAGAAGCACGTCTTTCATTTTTTTCTGCCTTTTAAATTTCCTAAGCCCTCCATTTTATACCTGAAGATAGCCATACTTGTCCTCTTCTCACTGATGCAAATTTAAAGTCTGCACTACAGAGTCAAGGTTAGAGATGTGAAATGTAAACACATATCCACTGTGCCTAAATTCTTTGTTTTGGCAACAGATTACTGCATTTGATCTATTTGACACTGATCATACTGAACTCTTGGTGCTGTGTGCATACCCAGCCCCAAATTAAAGCAGGTCCTGACTCACTCAGCTCCTCTTTCTAATGTACTATAGAAATGCCTCTATGTCTGGTGACACCACCCCAGTGTCAAATTGCATTAGGTATCGTTGGTAATCAGCAAGGAAATCCTAAACTGGCAAGTGGGGCAGATCTCCATCCTCACTAGCAAGAGAGAAAGAAGCTGTAGCTTTGGGTCAAGGTGTCCCTCACTGACTTTAGCAAAAAGTATTGTAGTTGTGGACGGTTTGTCTGGCAGGACTGAGCCCATAGCACTCAGCTGATCATCTCTGCTGCTCGTGGTAGGGAAAAAGAATTATCTGAAGCTTGAACCTATTTGGAAAGAATCTGCCTAAACAGGAACAAATCCACCCCTGGGAAACACTGGTGGAGGCAGAACAGAGGAGATTCAGAGTGGTCAGTGCATCACAGGCTCTGCAGTACCCACCTCCCCAAGAGCTGCTGTGGAAGATTTGAGGTAATACAGTGCTGAATCCCTCACCTGCCTTCCTGGCTCCATCTCTGTGTCAGGATCTGTGATGATAATGAGCCAGATGAGCCACTGGAGGACCTCATTTCCCAGTGAAAATCTGGCTGCATCCGGCCACAGATATCTGAGCTCCTTTTGCAGTATCTGAGCACTGCATTGTCTGGAGAACCTCAGTTTTTGCCGGGTTTGTTTTTAAAGAAAGTCTCTATTTTTTGTGGGATTGGTCTTAAAAGTTCAAAACTATATTTTCTGGTGGTACAAATAAAGCAATAGAGCAAATAAAAACTCTAAAACGTACCATGTCTTTAAAAGTAAGACACTTTTTGAATGAAACAATGAATTAAATCCCAATAAATATAATGATTTAGATGTCTAATATTTTAGATTTATAAAACTGATTTGATCATGACTATGTCCTGAAAGCAGCTACATGGACGATTTCTGACTTTCTTCATCAGAGCATGATGAATTTTCACTTGATGGAGAAATGTATTTCGATTCACTGTTGTACCTTTCGTGTTTTATTTGCATTCCCTGAATATGCTATTGAACAAGTTTTCTGGCAAGAATGTTCACTTAAACAGAAGCTGAAAGCAAATGTTGCAGGAAATTCATGGAAGATTCCTTCTTCTCTGACCTGCAAACGAGAATTTTAACACTGGAAATATGTTTCCACAGTATAATATTTATCTAGTAACAATAATGTGGCCTATTTAGGCTATTAAGGTCTATCAATATAGTTGGAAATAAACTTGTAGATGTTCATTAAACTAGAGAAGATACTCTAATGAAAATATTTTCTTTCTAGCTACGTAGTAACACTAAATACACAGGAAGGAAAAACAGTTTTAAATACATACTACCAGATGGGAAGAAGATGAATTTAAATATTCAGGCTGTAGGATTTGTCAAAGCAAATTTTGCCATTTAAAAATACTCCCATATTACCTACTTGCAGGGACATACATCATTCATTCATGAAACAAGTGATGTCATATGACTTAACAGGATAATTTTCTTTCCATACTTCCATTATCAGATGCTAAGAATAATCTTGCAATATTTCTGAGATACCTGTCATAGTGGAAAATTTACTCAGAAAAAATGTTGGCAATTCTGAATGGAGGATAAATTCAACATTTCTCTAGTCTTTACACAAGCTTTTGGAGAAACACAGTTTTCCATGTAATATACCCTTTTGATAGCAGTCACTTACATATTCTTACTACAAATACAGTGTTCAGCAAACAGGGATTGTGATGTTTGAAAAATCTGCTTTATGTCTGTCGATGGAAACCAAACCCTCAGGTGAAAGACCTGACCAGAGGGCACCAAGGTCTTTCCAGGCCCAGATGGAGCCTCAGTGAGGAGGAGAATTGTCCCTGAGACATAAAGGTTCCTTTCCCTCATCCTTTCAAGGTTTTACTACACTACAGGTAACAGTATGATCTTGCCTTCTCTGTTGACTTTGACTCAAACTGGAGCTCTCTACAGTGTTTAAATCTGGAATTGGCAGCAGACATTCACAGAGCAGGTGGGGTGACAGTAAGGATGTCTGGAGATGAGAAAAGAGTCTGCACCATCAAGGACCCAGAGGCTTCTGTGATCAAAAAAAGGCAAAATAAAGATAAGATAGTTCCTCAAAATGATGGACCATCTTGGAAAATGAAAACCCATGGCAACAACTCAAGAATGTACTATGAGGGTCTATCGAGGGTTGGTCTCCTGCCCAAACGTTCAAATATTTTTGGAACTTGGAAGTATTAATTGATTGTGGGGGAAGAATACAAATGGATTTTGTTTCCCTGCTAGGCTGACAACGAGTGGTGATCTGCTGCCTGCCATTTTTAATCTGACAAGGCACAGGCAGAGGTGTCTGTCCTGTTACTGTCCTCAGGTGTGCATCAGGCAGGAGAGCTGCACCAAGGCTACAGCTGAAATACAAACCTGCATGTATCACAGCGGTGTTGTTTTGTGTGTTTGACCCACTGCCCTCACACAAGGCAGGGAGCATTTCCATTCTCCCTGGCTCTGGATGATGTGCCAAGGTGAGGGACTTTGAGATGTCCCCTGGCTTGGGGGCATGGGCTGAGTAGGCATCCAGGGGGGCATGTGGGTATCAGGAACAGCTAAATTCCTTGGGACAAGTGCTCAGGGAAGCTTTCTCTAGCAGTCAGAAAGGCATCAGCACGTTAGGTTTTGCAAGGGCAGTGGAGCTGGGTTCAGGTCTTAGCAGTTTTCCCCACAAGCCTCAGTACTCTGCGAAACAGGCCCTTATTCCTCATGCAGACAAATGACTCAAATTAAACCCTGACATATGTACATTTAATGGCAATTTTGCCTATTAAACTCAAGCTGAATTCAACCCACATTGCTTTAGTAGAGCAACTGATACTAAATCACCCGTGTGCGGGGGTGCAATAGCACCTGTATGAACCCACTGCTGCGTGTCTGCACCATCACTCACCCCAGTGTCAAAGCAAATGTGAACTACCAATTGCCAGGTGCCTTGAGCTGTGCCCAAACCTTGCACCTTGCTCAGCTGTGCTCCTGCTGAAACCCCTTCCTTACTGTTTATTTGCATTCAAAACCCGTGTTATATCAGATTATGCATTAAAAGACACTTTGGATCAACTAAGGCCTGTTTGAAAGCCAAAGAGGATGAGAAGGAGGTTCTTTCCAGTAGCATTTCACAGGCAGGGAAGGATAAGTTTTAATATCCTCTGCCTAGGCTTCACAAAGGTGAGATTTTCTCTTCCATCACCATAAACTGCTCACAATCTTCACCTATCTCCCATGCAGCAAATAGCTCAAACAGTAATATACCTGTCAATAAACCAGCTGAGTCACTCCTAAAATCATCTTAATTAAAGAGAAAACAGTACTTTAGAGTTTTCAGACTTTTCGGGATTCATCTAGGAAAACATCTCTGAACATCCCCCTTTTCTCTCAGGTTTTTCTCCCTTCACTCTGAAGGTCAAAGGTTTAATTTGTATGCTCGTCTGTCTCTTCCACTTTCCTACATATCCCTAATTGAAATTTGACACATATACCCATTAGCTGAATTTATTCTTTTTCCACGCTTCATTAACAATGCTCTTTGCTATATTACGACTCTAATGCTCATCATAAAATGCTCTCCTATGCAGTGTGGCTTACAATGGATGGTGATTGATGGTATCAAAGGTAACATGGAATCTAGAAGGTACAACTTTAGGTGCTGAAATTGCAAGTTGTGGCAGGGATCTCAGCAGTTAGGGACATATCCTGACTTTCCAAGGTCTATTAGAGGGTGTAAAATGTCAGCAACTTCTCTGCATTCTCAGCATTAGCCCAGCCAGCTAAAGCAGAATCCATCCACACCAGTGTTCTCCAAACCTGAGTCTGTCACAATGCACTTCTGGCTGAACCTGATCTTAATCTACATTATTCACCTGAAATGTTGAATATAATTTTCTCCACTAAATTGTCCACAACTGGGTCTTGTAACTAGAAAATGAAACTCAAAACCATAAATGCAAATGAGCTTTTCATTTTAAATCTGCCATTTCCTTTCTGATGTACTGTACCTCTTGTCCATGAAGTTCTGTCTTTTTTAGAAAATGACATTTTCCTATGGTGTATAAGTTTCACAGGGTTGTCAGGGAAACTGGTCTTCTCTTTTTCCTTCTTTCTCTCTGTCTCCAAGTCTTTCACCTTGAGAGGAAAATGGTTGTCATTTACAACGCATAATTTTGCAGGTTAAACTTTCTATGATCACTCAGAGAGTGATGAAATACAATCCCAGAGTTCAGTGGAAAGGGGAGAGGGGAGAGTGTGCATGTATTTCTAAAGGGGACAGTCAGATCCTTCACTGTCTTTTACCCTCACTTTAGCTGCAGAGGCCAAGGGTGCAGGTCCAACACACTGAGTAAGTGACTCAGGCTCTCGGCTTTACAGCCTGTTTACACAGCAGAGCAAACAGGCTCTGGCTTTTCCTGCCCTTGCTCCAATGGATGCACTGGGCTAGACCTGGCTCAGGAAGAAGTCAGTGCTTGGTGGCCCCCAGCAAACCCACACGTGCCCCAGGAGTCGGGCAGCCTGGCCAGGGCCACAGACACATCGGAGAGTGCCCTGAGGGAGGGGGAGAGGTGGCTGCTCACACACTGTGACCCTCCCAGCTGAGCTGAACAGGAGAGCAGGGAGCGCACAGAGAGCCGCAGAGAGCAGGGAAATGCCTCTGTAGCTTAGGAAACTGGGCTCAGTTTTACCATAATAGCGGCCAAGGTTAAAGCAAGCTCTCATAAGGCAAGGGGAGAGGATCTCCTCAGACAGCAAAGCGGTATTTTGAGACACTTCGGTCCAGCCAAAGGAACACACCAGAGGAAATGGGGACTGGAGAGGCTCAGGCCTTATTCTTTTGCTCAGACCTACAGACCTTTCCCCTTGCCTAAGACTGGTTTGGTTTAGTCCCCATGCAGGGGTCTTAAGTGTCACAAGTTGTATCCTGCAGGGAAAAAAATCTGTGAGCCCAGGCACCAGTACAAAGTGGATATTCTTGAAGTAGGTGCACTTGAGGGACTAGAAATTAGTGGCAGTGTGCCCAGGTCAAGTCCAGAACATGTTGCCCTAACTTCAGAATCCAAAGGCGTTCTCAATCTGCCATCCACTTAGGTAGAGTCTTTGTCCATATAATCTGAAGTGAATAAGAGAAAATCTTGTCTGTATAGAAAGTATCTTAAGGAAAACTGGAAGGCAGCACCATAAGCAAAAGACCTGCTGCTTTTTATGGCCAATCTGAAACGAGGAAAAAAAAGGTTTTAGCCAGAGGAGGCTGAGATGAGTTTGGATGAGTTTTGGATAATCATCTGAACCTCTGAATGTTGCCAGTATTATCTGAGCTTTACAAACCAATTAGCTAATGTGTATGAATGCTTGAGAAATGATTACCAAAGTATGCATTTTAGTAACACATGTTTAGCAGGGAGAAAAATGGATGTTAAAAAGGAGGCTATTTAGAAAATGAGTGCTTGAAAGGTAAAAGCAGTAGAAAAAAGGTTAATTGAGTGTTTTTTCCTTTTTTTTTTTTTTTCCACTAGCAATTTCACGTATGGGAAGCTGTGCAACTTTATATTCTCTGTGTTAGAATATTCAGGTCAATGGAGGATTTTTTTTCTACTTGTAATGAATAGCACTGCTGTGTGCTGCATGATGTGAAGAGGTTTGAAAAAGGCTTTGTAGGAACACTACATTGCATTTTTACTTGAAGAATCATCACCTGATATGTTTTCCAGCTGTTTCCTACAGATGCTGTACATATGCTTAAAGGTCAGTGTTCTTTTGAGAGCATCCATAGCCCCACTTGCATTTAGATAACAAACAAACATCTCATGCCAAGATAAAGTGTTCAAAATGTTACAAAAATAAGAAATGTCTAATCAGAAGATGAGGAATGAAAAACATAATTCTGGAGGAAAACCTGCCTAATACATTGACTGCTGTCTCAGCTTAGAGTGCTGGGACTGGTTCCTTGTGAAGAGACCTTGCAGGTGGCACACTGGGAGATGGAGAAGCTGTGCTTCCTTGTGGTTCTCACTTCTCCAGCCACCCTGTCACTGACAGAGCTACCCGAGCATGTTCCCCTGCTGAGGCTGAATGCAGTCCACTCCAAGAAAATAATCTGCCTTGCAAACTACCATGAGATGGGAAAATAACCACTCTCTCAGAAGAATGATGAGACTTTGAGATGTCAAGTGTTAACATTTCTATGATAATGGGGGATGGTGGGGAGCAGAGAGGAGAGGAAGAAAACAAGTCAGATTGGGATCATTCTTGAATTTCTGAGAAACCCAAAAAGTAGAAGCTGCTCGATTCAGTGCTGGTTCCTTCAGGAGAAAGGGAGGAAAAATATGGTGTAGTCTGGCTGTAACATCCTATCTGCCCTGAGAATTACTGCAGACCAATACAAATAAAGTTACAGGTTTCATTGTGGGATTTTTTTTTTTAATTATGAAATTTATCCTCTAATTGATAGCAGTGCCTTTTATAACATATAATAATGTAAAACTGAATGTTAAGACTTTCGCATGTTGATGTTTGAATAGCAACAAATAGTTCTTAAGACTGGCCTCCAAATTATCTCCAAGAAAACTGGTGAGGAAGATTATAGCTTTAGTAGTTCCAGATTATTACTGAAAAGTGAACTGCAACTCACAGGAATTTACCTTAGGGTATTTGGTCTTCTTATCCTGGTGCAGCCTAGGTGGATTTATGTCATGAAAGCAAGTGCCCTTTCCCTTGAATCACCGTGTCTGCCTGTGATCTCTGCATCCAGTCACCTACAGACCTGCTCAGGAACAGCTTGTGCAAAGACAAAACTGAGCAAGTTACAGTACTTTCATAATATCCCCTTATCCACCTGGCAGTTTATGAGGGGTTTCACAAATCTCTTTACTTCAGGTATTTATTCAAATACAGTGGTACATTAGCAAGCTGTCACAGTACTTAAAGGTATCTCTCAGCTGCATACAAAGGAAGTGCACAGAATTACCATCTCTTTCTTTATGGTGTTTTATTACAAGAAAGTAGCACAAATTGTCCTGGGTTCTGTTGCAGAATACAAATTCTTTTCAATATACTGGCGAGTTAGTCAGAAATATTTTATAATTCCTCTCTCTTGTCACCATTAAACCTTTTCAGGCATGTTTTTCTTTCCTAATGAAGACATCTAGTTCTCCTTAACAGCTCCTGCTCTTTAGATTAAGTACATTAATTTTTCTCTCCAAATTTGTCCATCAATGCACAGACTAGTCTCATGTCTAGGTTATGCTTATAGCCAGCTCTCCACAGGCTCAGGGTGACTGGGTTTGTCCCTCCACCTTTCCCTCTCTCACACAGAGACTATGGTTGTCCCGGCTTCTTTTCACTTGTGATGTGTCAGTCTACAGTATTTGCAATGTAACTTTCTTTCATGTGTTTATACATAACAATGAGGCCATCATCTTGGTTAAGATTCCTCAAAACTAGCGTGATAAAGAAACAAACCGCTGTGTATTGCTCCAAAGGGAGCTAATTGAAAAGAATCCTGCATTTGAATTCTGATGCTCCCTCAAAAAAGGCCGCTGTTGCTTTGTTTTGCTTTTAAAACAACAACAAAAAATGCAAACAAACAAGCTCTCCCCACCCAAATTAACAAGATGTTGTAGTGTATTAGTGGAGTTTTCTACAGTCTCCCTTTCAGTGAGTTGAAGGATGAGGGTGTGAGGTGTGGGTGCATCCTACTAGCCCAGCGAGATCACTCGTGTTACCAACCTGCTCTGTCTTTTGATAAAAGTGAATGGAAAGCCATTTCACACAATTACTCTAAGCTGGGGGAAAAAAAAAAAGAGAGTTCTTAGACTGGGAGTGAAGTGATAAAAGGTCTGAAACTTCTAGCAGTCATAAAGAAAAGCAGCTAAAGGCAGTTAGCCAAGAGGAGATAGCAAAAAGGACACTGAATGTCATGCAAATGTCTGTATTTTTGCAATATATCTCACATGGAGAAGCATTCTTTCAGGTTTTAAGACAAGACAACTTATGGAAAACACTATGAAGTTTCCTATTAACTTCTGACTTTAAAATGCATATTCAAAGGAACAGGGAATCTTCACTGCGCAGAGGAAATTTTTGTCACTACTTCTGGTTCATCACTTCTCACTGAAATCCAATAAAAAAGGAAACATCTTTCAAAATTTCATCTGAATTTGTGGAGACTGGTGCAGTATTTGCTACGAGCTCTGTGGTACCCTGAAGTAACCTTGAGCTTCAAGCTGCCTGAAGAACGAATGCAGGAAACTGGGGAGTTGTAGAGCTCCTTTTGTCTGCTGCATTGATCCAGAACTTGCACCAGGGGAAAAGAAATTTGGTAGGCTATTCCTTCAGGCTACCTGCAGCCCATATAAATCAGTCTTGTTCCTATGAAGCACAATAAATATTGTGATAATTGCCAAAGTCACTGCACTGATTTCTGCTGTTCTTGCATACTGAGCTGCAATACCCCAAGACGAAAGCTTAAATGAACGGAGATGTTAGCTCTGCTCAAGCTATCAACCCCATGTACAGGGTGATTAAATTTTCAATGAGAAGGCACTGTCCATTTGCAAAAAAATGCACTCTAGCTACACAGTTGTAATTCTTAGTGGCTTTCCTTTCAAATGCACCTCTCTTTGGGCACGGAAAGTTAATAAACTACAAAACAAAGGCTTAATTACAGGAAAAAATTATAAGTTGGCTATGATTGAGAGGTTTATATACTTAAAGTGTTTATTTTGGTGTTTTCCAAGTTGCTACTGATGAGACAACTCCCCTTCCCCCATTAATTCAGTCACATTTGCAGAGTGAGAAATGCCACAGAGACATACAGTGGTGTCCAGGCCACTCGGGTTATCTTCACTCCAGTCAAACCCAAATCTGCTCCCAGTTTTGGTCACTGCAAACTGATGGTGGAGAATCCCCTCCTCTTGTCAATGGACATGTATTTGAGCCATAGCAGTATTACTGCGATCATGACTTTCTACATCTGTAGATGGGGAAAACTGAATAAATCCAGTGCAGTTCCATAAATAACAGTAAATGTTCCTTTTGAGAATGCTTTTGAAAGTGCTTTGCTTATTGAACACCACAAGAAGTGACTATCCTGGAAAGAGTATTCCCAAACCTCAAAGCTCCTGCTAAATACTCAGGGCGAGAATAAAGCAATGACTGAAATTATTATTATTATTTGATTACCTCTAGCTCTGTTTTCTAAGGGCTACACAGCAATTTAGCAGAAGTGTTCCCCTTCTGCTATGAAACACTCAAGATATTTGCTTGGTGTGTAGGCAAGTGACCTCTGGGACTCATCTGAGGACAAGGCAAGGCACAAAAGCAAAGCCACAGCAGCAGGGAGCTGACAAGCCGGGAGTGCACATGCTTAAACAAGTTTGACTGGTTAAAAGAAAGATGTAAGCCTCTTTCCTGTGACTTGTAGTGCACAGACTGATTCCTGTGATTACATGGTGTGCCGGTGTACCCTAATCTCCACCAGCAAAAGGAAATAGGTCAGCAGAACAAGTGGGACAAAAGCACAAAAGTGTGTATCCTCCTCAGCTCAAATTCCTCAGGTGAGACCTGCAGATTGCTTGAGCTTTAGGCACAGATAAGACAGGCTGCAGCCACAGCTTAAAGGCAGGTGGATCCAAGATACTCCCCAACAAAATTCCAAGCAAGTACCTGTCAGTTTGCTGCATTTTACTGATGGTGACATTCTTGACTATTGACTCGGTCTATCTTTTATTACTGCCGATAGCCATGGGCAATGAAATTTAGAGGCATAATTATGGAGGTATTTATTTGGCCTTCATCTCAGATGAAGTAACAAATATTTGAATTTTGTTACATTCCTGCTTCTAATACTGAAAGTAAATAACACATGTAGTTTATAATAGACCGAGAGGAAGCCACTGCATTTTCTTGTGTTGAAGATGTGACAGTTGAGAAACCACAGGAAAGCACAGAGTGGAAATAAAGCAGCAAATAATGCAAAGGCAGAGGGGGGGAAAACCAGACTGTTCAATAGCTAAAAATTAGTTAAGATATAATAATTTGAGTGGGGAAGAAGACTGTGATGATCTCTTAATTGAAAAAATAAAGTTTCTGCGTATGGCAAAAAGTGATAAGAAAAGGGGAAAAGGTAATCTTAAGAGTTCTATTTAAACTTTTATTGTGACTTTTTCTTTTAATCTATCTTTGATAGCCTTGATGTAAGGAAAACAACCCCATTCAGCTGGATCTATCTTCTATTAAGCTAAGGCCCAGCAAAAATATTGATGCCTTCTGGATTGCTTCTCCTGCTTAAGGGAGAATATCAAATATTTTAGTGTCTTTTTTTATTCTGAAAGAGTTCACGGTTGCTATCAAATGCTTCCTCACACAGAAGCTCTGAGTTCATTGAGGCTGATGAGCATACTGGCTGCCTGTCAGTCATGCTAAAATAAAAAAAAAGCCCTTCTGCTCCTATAACAGATATGACAGGTTAAACAAGAGAAGCTGTTCACAAAGGTACAAGACCTTTACGGACAACAAGTCAGGTTTTGGAGTGTTAGGTACTCCCAGTCATATTAGGAGTACAGTCCATTTTCCTTCTCTGAACTAGTTTCTGATTTGGGGGGCTAATAATCCTGCTCATAGAAAGCCCAGCTGAGAGGTGCCCTCTGTGTACAGTATTGAAAAGTGGCACACACCCCTTTGAGGTTGACAATTGGACTGCAGTAAAGCATCAGTCAGGCCTTCATGACTGGATCCATGCAGAAGATGCAAATGGGGTTAGCACCTGACTATTAATGTATTCCTGATAGAAACCATCTAAAATGCTTTGAAAATAGAGAGAAGTAAAGGAAAGCTATGTCTGAAATAATAATGAAATGAAATATGGAATATGTGAATAGTGGAAGTGTGTGAGCAGAGAAGACAAGTGGGATCATCAGAGTAAATGGAGACCTACCAGAAATTTCCTTTAAAAGCTGTCACTTCAGGATGCCCTTACACCCCTCAAAGACAAAGTGGAGTCCAAGTACTTAATTATCTCTTATGATATGGATGCAAACCACTCCTAATCCTTCCCTATTTGACCTGGCACTTTAATTTCTCATGTTTAAGCCGCCAATAGTTTAGAACTGCTTTGGTTTTTGTTTTTTTTAATTATTGCCAAGACTTCAAACTCCTTGGCAATGAAAGAGAAATGTTTGTTGCCACTCAGAAAGCCTTCCTCACCTTGCAGAATTAGTCCCTCTGTTAATTGCTAAGAGGCAGAAGGTTGCAAAAGTTAACTACTAATGCTTTCTCTAGTCTGGAAAGGGTCATATTACAGCTGAAATAAGATGTTCATCTCATTAAGGCAATAAATTTTGGACTAAGATTTAATTATTGATCCAGGCACAGGTTTGTCACAGAGGTGAAATCAATTAAAATTTCTGTTACTCCCTAGTAAAAGGGATAATTATTTGTTCTCCAGACCTTTTTGTATTTGCCAATTAACCCACACTTGTTTAGCCTACAAATTCTTGAGGAGAATGCCTGTGCACATCTATGGCAGGGCCTTAATGCCATTCAGGATTAACCCACAGTTAATGCTCCCAGTGTGTGCCAGACACCAGCAGGAACTATAAGCAAAATGATTGTCCACAGCTATCGCTCGTTTAATTTATAAAAGCCAAAGAATGAAATTCAGGCTAATTATGGAAAAAGCAAGGCTATTGAATATAATCAGAAATAAAGGTAATATTCTAGAGATGACTCATGTCGATGCTCTAAATTATAACTGCAACTGTAACTGACAGTACATGAAAAGAACAGAAACCAATTAATCTTTAATCTGTTTCCTGTTAAATTGTTAAACTGTTCTAGAAAACCAGATTTCATTAATGAATTAGACCAGGAAAAGGATAATGACAAGATAAAACAAATACGTGGTCTCTAATTTGAGTTCAACAATCTGACATCATCCAAGTAGTGAAAAACTGGGAGTTTTTAAGAAGGATGTCACAAAACTACTGAGTTTAGCAAAGAAGGCAAAATCTTTCGCTGCAGATCCAGATTCTGTGTCAAAGCTGACAGAAAGTAAATTCTCCTAATCAAAGTTACAAATTGACCTAATTAATTTTATAATTAACCTTGATAATTGAAAGGAAAAAGGGTCACCTTCACTGAGTTTGTTCAGTGTTTAGTTTCAGACTATAAGCAAATTCATTCCTGATAATAAGGCTACTACTCCCAAATGTTGATGCAATAAAGTAAAAATTAATTAGCACATGCAAATGAAGAGTACTTTTATTATACCGTACCATAGCTCCTAATTTATTATTCCAAAACATAGAGCTGTTTTAATGTTAAATTTTGAGGATACCACGTCTTAGTCACATACAAATAGTAGACTTCTATGAGAAAGCCTAAATAAACAAGTTTCTAGCAATAAGCTTGGCTTTTACTTGGAATATGTTTCATATAAAATTAGGGGTACCTTATTTTTTTTTGCCAAAGCTGTGAATAATTGCTTCTCGAAACACACCATGTTATATACTTTGGCTTACCTGAAAGGTGGGGAGCAGCTTCTGCTTTCTTGTTAAACTGACTGGAACAGGAGAAGCTGGCACCTTACTAGTTTAAATCCTTCTCAAACTGCAAAGGTGGTAGCATGTGTACTTTTTCAGCAAAATTGTATTCACTTCACCTCCATATCATTCACCTGGGAAGAGTTCTCTCAGCTAGTAACACCCAGGGAATTGGAAGTTGGGTTTTATTCTTAGGATTGCATAATAATATTTTGATTTTCTGCAATAATGAGTTTCACACAAAGACCTCAAAGCCCCTGAGCAACCTTTAATGTAGATAAATACAACTGTATCTATAAAGTAGAAGCTCAGAGGGATTTGGTCAACACACAAGGAGAGCTTGCCTGTGATCACATAAAATACATTTTATCATTACGATGGCCGGCTGTGATAGAGCACCTTTACAGGCTCTATAAACCAGGGAGGTTTTACTATTTCCTGAGAGTGTAACTGAACATATTCTATATTTTTTTTTTCTTTCACACCCTGGGTACCCACTACAATACCCACACTCAGAATTCATTACACTTCCTTTAATTCTCTAGTACAAGGGATTGCAGACAAAAGCTGTGTCTCATCTGGTAGTACTGTGTCAAGAACCTGTGCAATTTTCTTGGTTAGACTACTCAGGGAATTATCTTGGTTTGTGCTATAGAAATTTAGAATTATCCTCTAGCTTTTTCAAAAAGGCTTTAAAATGATCTACCTGCAGCCAACAGCGGGTTCTCAATGTGACTGCCAGTTTCAAGGAAGAATCTCTTCAACAGCTTGTAGTACACATTTCTGGTGTCATTACATCCAGCTTTACTGAAGCAGATACAGTATTTTTAAGACGTGTGTGTGTTCATCACTGGAGACTCATGGAATGAGAAAAGTGAAAGTACAGTGCATTCTGCCCCATGCACAACAACAATACCTATCCCATGAAGAATCTGTAGACCTATTCTTCATTTCAATTTGAAAGAAAAAAAGGTAAAATTTCTAATTATCAGTAATAGTGAGAAACTTCACAAGACACAAACCCCATTCTTTGAAAACTGAATGCCCTGTTCCCTTCAATGACTCCTTCCCAAAACACTTTGCGAGCCTACTCACTTCCAGCAACATCTGATCCAGGAGAGGAGCACAAACTCCTGATCCTGACACCATGGCTGGCCAGGAGTGGTCTGCAGGCTGTCTCTGCTCCAGTGGCACAGATGGGAGGGAGGCAGAATGACCCTGACTTGCTTTACTGGCAGAATAATTAGTCATAGGGAGTAAAATTCCCATTAGCAAGACCCAGAAGAAGAAGATGCTTAGAAGAGTTTAAGGCTGCTTTGTTTTATTTCTACCAGTGTTTTCAGGTTTTATCAATGTGTCATTCTCTAAAAAATTAATGATAGTCCATCCTCCAGCTCAATATTGAAATTAGATATTCTAGAAATAAATTTGATTTTTGCATTTATTTGTTGTGAAAAGAGATCTCTGGGATTCTTAGGCTTGTGTGTTTCATAAGGAGTGCCACACTTCACCCATGTGTGCAATACTGCCCAAAGCTCTCATCCCTCGCTGTGGGAAGGGGGACAAGCAAACAAGGAGGGCTGCTTCATCCTTTCACTGCCTGGCTTGGACCACGTGCACCAGAAGTACTGCAGGAGACCTTTAGCTTGACAAGAGCACTGTGAAAGGAAGAGGAGCACTGCTTCCTGATCTGAGCACGCGTGTCCACACCCCCACCTCCAAACCCGGCTGCCAGTGCAGGCATTTATTATCCACCCTCTATCATACAGTGTGGGTGTGCCCAGGGACTCACAGGAGCTCTCTGAACCACAGAATGCTGCTCTGGAGCCCTTCTTTTCCGCACTTCTTTGGTTGGGCTGAACAAATATCCCACCTCTCTCTTATGTTAAGTAACATGAGCTCACCACCGTGCTCAGGGCTATTCTGGACAGTGCCCTGCCGTGAGGAATAGCAGCACCACCACTACAAGCAGATCAGTCAGCCCCTGAGCCTTCAAATTTTTCCTGAAGATAAGGACACTTGGGACCTGTGAAAAGCAAAAAACTTCCCGGGTCCTTCCTTCAAGAAACATGTTTCAGGAGGACCTTTTTGCTCTGCGGTATTTATAGACTCTCCGTAGCAAGGAGCTAACGTGGCCAGTTGAGCTCTGTCCCTCTTGACAGGGACTCGTGATGGCGTTACTGATTTATGTGATTACAGGGATTACCTCTGAGGGAGCCAATTACTTCAGCACTCATCTGAGGGGTTGCTGCAGAACTGCTATGACTTCTGAGTTCAAAATTATGCAGATCAATGCCTTAAAATAATGTTACAGAATTTATTTGATTGTACTAATATAATTAACAGTTGGAAATGGCCAAGTAATCGGAATTAATGAAAATAGGAAGCCGATATCTTATTTATCACACAAGAGTGAGAAGTAAATGTTGAATGTTAAAATTACCACTCAACTATCCAGTTTTAACTGTACAAAGAAGCATAATATGTCAAAAGACAAGATAAAAAGAAAGACAGAATGCACTTTGTTCAAAAAAATAACTGTGTATGAAGGACTAACATTTGAATATTGCAGAGACTTATTTTTCATTTTCTGGTGTACTATGTAGGCATCTCATCAACTTTTTCAAGATTTATTTTCAAATAAACGAAAATATTCTTTATAGAAAACCTGATTTTGGTGAAAGAAAATTTTTCAAAGCTTCTTGAAAATACCAGTAAAAAGGTTGTATGACATCCATAACCTCTTCTGTTTAAGTCATTCATTTGAGAAAATTGCTATGAGGTTGAGAAATCCTTAGAATATTAATATTCTTTGACCAAAGTCAGCTTGTGTTTTTCCTACTTTTGAATTGTACTAAAACATGTATGCACTTAATTTTAAAGCACACAGAAAACCAAGAAGATAAAAGAATTGCACCAAGAATGATAGCCAAAAATACAAAGATGGCAGCCACTGATTACCTTACATTTATATTTACATATTTCTGAAAGGTTTTGAAAAAATGTTTCATCCCAAACTGGTTGAGTATCCCGCTAAAGAGGAACAGCAGATTCACTGTTAACAGCACAGATGTACTGAAGTGGCAAACAGGAATAGGTGTGCTGTGTTATGAATGGGATTGCTCTTCTTACCATCTATCCCACCAGTGAAGGAAAGAGTACAGATCTTCAATAAATCTGCAGCTGGGACTTGCTATATTCCACGACAGCGTAACTGCATATTACTGGGACTGACTGACTTTTGCAAGTCATTTGCAAGTTAAAATCCTCTGCCGGACTTGTTTCTTCCTTCAGAACTAAGTCTACAGAATTGTAATGTCAACACAATTCCTGTGTTGACATTGAAATGATATAAAAATACCTTAATCTATCACTATCTCCTAACTACTTAACAAAAATCTCCAGAACATTTGCGAACATTTTCTTTTAATAAAATAACTTGTTAAGTGGGGGGAAAACTGGATGATCCAATGGGAGATGGATGGGGGAACATGACAACTTTTAGAAAATTTTACATCAAGAATACATTTTTAATTGAAAAAACCATGAATCATCTATAGAGGATGTATCTGCCCAAATATAGATATATATTCATCCATATATCACAGGAATTGACTAGAGGCAAAATGATATAAATCATCATTTATGGAAAGCCCAGGAACGAATTACTTCCTGTTATTTAAAATTCATCTCAAGGGCAAAGAAATGCCATAAGAAAATTGCACAAGATTTCCTTGCCTGTACATATGCAAATATTCATTCACTCATTTTTCTCGCTTTACTTGACATCTGCTTTGTTCACATCCATAATGTATCCCTTCCTTCCCTGTTGGAGAAGGGGGACATGAAGCCAAACAAGTTAGCTGTTTAAGTTCCTAATCTGTAGTTCTTGCAGATTTTTCCACTTCTGATCAGTATTTATATTTACATGAGAAGCATATGGCCCAGCAACCTCAGCACAGTACTAATAATCTTAAATCTTTCAAACCAATTGTTGCTCTTCTCTTTCTTTTGGACAAGCAGAGGGAACACAAGCTCTGGGAGTGAGTCTTTCCCTTATCCAGAGACTGGGTCTTTACTGCTAAACAGTTGTGTCCCTAGTTGAGAAACCATCCAGAGAAGTCCAGGGAAATAAAAATTCCCCATCCTTAGAAGACAGCCTTACACCCATGGGTGTAAAGTGTGCCCCAGCTTGTTACTATCTTTTCCAACAGCATCAGCTTTCACTGAAGAGAGTTACAAGGTGCAACACTCAAAGGCAACCAACAGAATAATATTTGTGGGTCCATGGAGTAAAAAGGAAAAGCTGCCCCAAATCTGCCTTGTACAATGCTGCACACACTCAGAAGCACTGCACATCCCCTATAAATCCCTGCAAGAGGCTCATGATTCTCATAAGATACAGGTAAGGAGTGTCAGACTTTCTAATATTTGCTGAATTGGTATTGAAAACACCAATTTAAACACCCGCAAAGGTGTTTAGAACAAAATCTGAATTTCTACTTTAAGATAAATTCAGTTCTATGACATAATAAAAGACAGCAGTAGTGGCTTCCGAAGCAGGACACATGGATAAATATCTGGGACTTAAATGAGATTACATGCTTATTCAACTTAAAAACTTAAAACAACTATAAAAACTGTGATGAAGGTACTGTCTACACAGATAATGTTTACACATGAAGATCAAAATGCAGATAACATATATAAACGTAGCAGGAAGATCAGAAAGATCATATTATATCAAATTTTCTCACAACTAATGCAAGAAATTGAAAGTTGCATATGAAAGAAAAAAAAAAAAACAAAAAAACCACCAAAACCCCAAATCCTGCAGTTACAGTGCTTGAGGAGAACAAAGACTGGTGAGACTTTCCTCGCAAGAGGAGAAGATCTACTGCCAGCTCCACGCAGTGCAGCCCTCTGATGAGGACAGAAGCAGAGGAAGGGCAGGGTGGTGCTCTTTTTCAGTGTCTTTCACAGCACATTCAGGTAGAAGTCCCTGGTTAGAAGCATACTTTTAGCATAGGTGTGAAAGAAGACCCTTCCAGGAATGGTGATTATTGGCTTCCCGTTCAAAAGGAAATGGAGAGCAGCTGAAGTGAGATAGATATATCGCTGGTCAAAGCTGCATCAGACACAAGTCACTGCAGGAGCCTGGAGACTGTGCCAAGGCACCAGCAATAGAGGAGAGAATTTTTTAGTGTGAGCTGAAAACAAATAATCAGAAAACTGATATAAAAACCTGATTCACTGAGGGCACAAGCTCAGAAACAGCAGTTCTCACCCCTTCCTGATCACGAAGGTAAGAGAACATACCAACATAATAACTGATAACAGAACACACAAAAAAGAACCCAGGACCTCCATGATT
>JAYRBT010000181.1:29725404-29741702 GCA_036023395.1 Myiotriccus ornatus | reverse complement strand
GGTTTAACTAAACTAATAGAAATGTTCCTACATACAAAATTACTAATACATCCAGTAGTGTTTGCTTTAGGCCATGTACACCAAGTTATAACCCATCTGGATGGAGCTATATGACTCCTAATAGAGGGCCCTGTCTCATAGGGATTCCTAAACCCCAAAACAGACCACAATCACGTTTTAGTTCTTATCAGGCTGTAAAGACACAGAGATGTTACCCCATAGCTTTGAAACTCACCTCTCTCCCTGCTCATGAGTGGCCAGTCCTTCAACTCAGGGAATACCACGTAGCCATCAGCATGACCAAAATCAAAAATAAATGGCTCTGCTGTGAACACCAGAGTCTAGATCTCTGCTGCTTTTCACATCTAACTTTTCATGCCACCTTATTAGGACTATGTGAGTATATAATGTAATTTAGAAGAGCTTTTCTGCTCATAAAGCTACGGCTTCTCTAGGGGAGTTAATATTTGTTCTGGGGATCAACAGGCACTATAACTGAAATTAAAGATGACTTTTTCATCTAAAAAAGCCTTTCTAAGCCTCATTGACTTAGTGCCCTATACACAATCTAGAGTTTGGAGCAAAAACAGACCACGGAGCCATGCAGTCTGATGACAGAAAAAAAGACAGTTATTGGAGGGTTTTATCCTATTTGATCCTGCTCACAGGATATCTCACACAACGTTTTAATCAAAGTATGCTTTTATGAATATCCACTTCTACTTCCTCTAATGGATCCTAGGACTGAGAAACCCACAAGCTAGGAAGTGAGACCTAGCTATTAAAGTAATTCTCATTAAGTAACATAAAATTTAGATAAACATATTTTAAGAGTCACTGAGTTAGAGGAACTAGGACACAGTTGCAGTGACTAGGCATTCATTAACTTCCCTCAAATAACAGCTGTTAATTTCATAAACAGGTTACAAAGAATTTCACAGAACCAGATCAAGCAGGTGCACAGGCTGTATGTGATTTGTTAAGTATCAGGAATGCCATGACCTGTGTAAAAAGTGACAGCAAAGTGGGAAGGCATCAGTCATTCTTCGTGCTGTGCTCTGCTCTCCCAGAAACAGTGTTTTGAGGTTGGCTGTTTTGAATGGCAAATCTTTTCAAAGCCTCCAGATCCCAATTAAAAAATGTGTTTCATTTCCCCAAGGACATTAGATTGAGAGAAAATTCAAAACACAGGTTTACTTTCTAAATCTGTCTTTATGCAACTTCATGTTGCAAAGAATTAATAAACTGTGCCAAAAGCTCTATGCTAACAATGAGAACAATATCTCTGAAAGTCTATTTCGTTCCAAGGCTAATCAGTACAATATTTAGGGAGGTATGCTACCCAGACCACCTCAGACCACGATTCCTTATTATGTTTAATGGAAGTAAACGAGCATGAAAGATAGAATGGTGTTTTCATTACAGTTAAACTGTTTCACGTATTTGTTTTGTGATATGGTCTGCAGTCCAAATCTGATAAATCAGAAAATATAATTAGTTAGGGCAGGGATCATCACTACAAACCTAGCCAACTAGACACTTTTTTTTCTGGGATTAGTTATCGAAGAATAAAAATCCAGACCCATGAAATTAGGGGAAAATTTATTGCAAGTGAGTATGGCTGGATTTGTCAGGCCCGTACAACACTGCAAACACAACCACAATCACCGAATGCTTGCCTTGGGATAGAAAAACATATTGAGCTTACAAAAACCATCCATCTCTCAGTGAAAGCAAATACCACAAAGGCTGTTCCACTCCATGATTCACTGTTGAATGTTTCAATTCATGTGGGCTCTGGTTCTCTGTTGTCAGTTCTTCGCACATATGCTTAATTTGACATACAGAGCCAAAGATTAGTTCCAGCAAAGTCCTGTGATTTGCTTAACAGTAGGATCAAAAAACTCCCACTGACCTTAAGTGTGAAAGATCAGAGACTGAAGGATCAAACTTTATAGCAAGTAGGGTCAAGCAGCGAGTTCCCAATCCACAGTAAGAGTACTGGTTTTTGTTATATATCAGTGCTCTCCTCTGAAGGACTATACTCTTTCCAGTGTGACAGTTTCTCATTTTTTCTGAATAGCCATTATCAGATCACAGCTTTAGACTGAAGTTGTTTATAAATGTTCCTTATGACATTGCCTTTATTTTTTTTTTATCAAGCCATTTTTTCCACCATGAAACAGGACATTTATTGTTCATATATAAGAGGCAATGAACCTGCAAAAACAGCATTCATAAAACCTGGAAACCTCCTCAACAAGCAAAATGACTAACTGTGATGGACAATCATAAATCACTCCATATCAATCATAATTCCTGAAGTTTCATTAATTCCTAGAGGACAACATAAATGTAATGTGCATCTTAAGGAGCAAGCAGGCTGTCTTGCTTTCTAGGCACAGCATAAATATGATGCTCTCTTTCTTACTGCTGAGGTGCAGGTTTTGCACGTGCACACAGCAGGAAATCAATGTCACTCAAAATGCTGGGATATTCTAGGCAGCCCTACAGGCATCACTTTTGCTTTCAGAACATGCAAATGTTCAGTCCTAATCTTGCCCTCGCTGAACCAAATGGACCCTTTTCCCAATGAAGCTCAGGCAGAACTATAGGTATAGAGCTTTTAATCTACCTCTGATTTTGAACAATCAGCTTAAGAGTGCAGATTTGATTTCCAGAAGAACTGAGGAGCCAGCAGTGCCTGGGCCAGTGCAGCAGGTGTCCTCTTTGAAGGGTCCTGAGCAGCAGCATAAGGTCTAGCTAAACTGTAACAGCTTGGAGGATCACAATGTACCTCTATCAGAATCCATTAAAAAAAGGACAACAACAAAATCTTTTCTTTTAAAGCTGTCAAGCTGATATAAACAGATAAAACAAGCCTTTTCAGTGAAGCCTGGTGCTACACAAGAATCTGCATTGCCTGCAAATGCTAAAGCAAGTTTGACATCCTGTGGCCGGAGTCAGCATGGGAATAACTCACCCTTTCAAACCCTGAGCTGGCTCACTCAGGAGATTATCCTGCTCCTGAGGGCATATATTTTTGTTTGAGATGGGTATGACAGTCTTGTGACAAGTGAGTAAGTATTCTGGAAGAAAGGATACAAATGTGCACACTAAATATTTCTGTCAGGGCATGACTGGGAGCTGAAAGAGAGCGGTATCGCTTGAAAGTCCACGGGGTCAACACAGGATGGGTCCCAGAAAGTCTGTGTGGCCCTTCTGCTTGAGGTGAACCCATGCCCTAGAAGAGGGTGTAAACACAAATGGGGACCAGAGACTCGGGGGGTGTGGAATTTAACACAGAAAGACTAATTCCTTTTGAGACTCACAGGTGCAAGTTGACATGTAAACATCTCTGGAAAGATTATTTAGTCATAATCATACGGTATGCTTAAAAGTCTGGTGCTTCTTTTTCCAGCCCACGTTTCACTAAAGAAAGAAAAGCTGCCTTTAAAATATCTATGATAATTGTTATAAAAGAATCACATGTAGCAATCTCAGCTTATTGATGCATATCTAATGCATCACATCAATCTTTGTAAACCTTTCCAAACCTACACGTGCACGTAGTTTGGAAAAAGTCATTGTACAGCAAAGATAGCAAGGCAATTTGCTGGACCTTAATTTGTAACAAATTATTCCTGTTGAAAGAGCAAATGATAACAAAGGGATAACTCTAGATTTACGGATGCAAGACCCAGCACTTCATCTGCACAATACCTTGGCATAAGTCGCGTTCACATAATTCACGGAAGATTGTCTTTGAACTCTCAAGATTGTTGTTATACTTCTAAACTGAAGCTAATAGATCTATTGATTCATTAACATAGAATGAGTATTTATTTACCCTTCTTTTCTTTTCCAGGACAAAAAGAATTAATAACAGTTACCCAGGATGTAGTATATGCTCAGCCATTGCCAACTTGCCAGGTTACAAACAGCCTTTGGATCAGACTTCAAACTACAAAATGGCTATGTTGGATAAAATAACCAATTTCTACATAATCCTACTCAAAACACCGACCCACTGTGAACTGCTTTCTAGTATCTTTGCTAGAGACAGATATAAACCTCTTACTATTTTTGAGTGGTAATGTTGTTGAACTTACAAGAAGTAAATGTTTTTATTTTTCAACAGCTATTATTTCAACTATTTAAACCCCCCTATATTTTATACTACCTTAGAATACCCAGCAGAAGGATAAAAAAGAGAGACAAAATACAATCCTGAGAACATAAAGAAATAAAGCATTTTGAGGATTCAAGTACTTCATCGTGTTTTGGTTCTGGTGGGGTTATTTTAGTTTGTTGTATTTTGTTTCCGATTGATTTCAGAATATTATGCTTCAGTTCATGCTGACCTCATCACTCTCTCAAACTACCTGAAAGGGGACTGTCAGCCTTCTCTCAGGTAACTAGCAACAGGATAAGAGGAAATGGCCTCAATCTGGATGAAGGGAGTTTCAGTTTAGATATCAGGAAGAATTTCTTCGCTGAAAGAGTGGCCAGGCATTGGAACAGGCTGCCCAGGGAAGTGGTGGAATCACCATCTCTGGAAGTGTTCAAGAAACAACTCAACGTGGCCCTTACTGCTACGTTTTAGTTGACGAGGTGATGTTTGGTCAAAGGCTGGGCTTGATGATCTTGGTGGTCTTTTCCAATCTTAATGATTGTACATTCAGCCCAAAGAAAATTCCTAACTGGAAGCTTTAACTGTTAGAATGAAAAGTCATTAATGATAGGCAAGATCATGCTGAACTCTATTCCAGCTCATCATAAAAACTAGGCTTTAAGTCTAAACATTGAATTCCTTTAACTGATAACAATGTACAAGCATGGTTTGGGACTCAAGGAAGACTTTCCAGGCCTTCAAATTAAAAATAAAATTAAAAAAAAATTCATTAATTTCTTATCAAATTAATTCCAACAAAATAACCCCAGTGTTCTTACCTCACATAGCCGTTCCATAACTTTCAACCTCAGTTCAGCTGATTTGATTTCATTCCATGCCTTCACATCCAGAAATCTTCATCAGACCACGCTGGTGACCGACTGTCTGTTAAACCTAATCTGTTTCATCCAAGCTAAAATGAAGTTTTCAGCCACTTCTATTAGCCAATGCTGACTCAGTAACACAGGCCCCTGCTATTTTATATGGGTTCATAAGGTGAATAGGATAACAGCACAACTCTTTGTGCTTAGTTTATTTATTGAAAAAAGTGTCATCAACCTAGACACTATACATTAAATAGAGAATTAATGTGCACAAAAAACGTGTAGTGTATGTTAAGTAGAGATAGAGAGCTACTCTAGAGCTAACAACACATTTGTGGAAACAATGCCTGCCTCTTAGCAGGGTTTTTGACTTACACTTTTTAATTATTCCATATTAGAAAATTATGTGCACACCCTTACTATTATTCTTACAATTGTAAATACAGTGGACTAAGCAGTCAATGAAGACAGGTGAGTCTTATCCTACACAGCAATACGCAGACACTGATATTCCAGTTTGTGGAATGATGAGCTACTTAAACCCTCCTTAGTTAAAGATGAGCTTCAGCTGTGCAGTTGAATAATCAGACTATTGTTGAGAGACTGGGTTTCTTCAGCAGGTGTGCAAACACAGAGGCTCAGGGCCTTCACTTTTCAAAAGTAGTCGATGGCAATTACAATCAGAATGAGGATGTGTCACTCCAAATTTGTGAGTTGTTATCCATCAGTACTTGCACTAGGAAACATTAGATTATTCTGCAAGATGCTGAATGTTCCTGTTGATTGAAACTATTTAATGATGTCAAATCAAGGCTTTTCTCTACGCTGAACGAAACCTGTTCAATTTCTCTATCATTGTTATCACAACTGTAACAAAAATAAGCACTTTCTGTGCAAAAGGCCCCATTAATACTTCCAAAGATGAGAAATTGTTTTGCAGACTACCATGATTTGTGGACTAAAAAGCTCAAGGGTATTCAGGTAATTTTCATTAGGCACCTTAGAACCAAAATTTCAATGGCATGTAGTCAAAATTTTAGGTAAAATGAGATCTTTAAGAAGCAGATTCACATCAAATAAATGTTGTTTAAATATGTGACCATAAGAGCCACATTTTAAAAAAGGTCATAATTCTATTGCATGCCAGTGTCATTTCTGCTCTTACGACATTAACATTCCCTCTAATGCATTACCCCAGCCCTCCATACTGAGCATGTCATTGCCAGACACTGGATTCTTTACTTTTGCAAAAACCCCCACAGAACCCACGCACTGGCAGATGCCTTTCTCATTCCACACCTACCTTCAGGACAAAAGCTGCATGAGAAACATTTGTTGGACAAGCTAGCAGGCAAAATTAGGTGTGAGGGAAGTGGAATGGACTGAAGGGTCTGTTTCGGAGGGCAGTCCCCTTGCAACTCTACTGCTTATGGCTTGAACATCTTCCACGGGAGTACAAAGCTCTTTTAAGGCATAATCCAGTCTGTGCCCATTTAGAGGGTCCTGGCTTTATCTATGCATGGAGCACATTGTATAAATGGAAGTCAGGCTTGTGAGAGACTGTTTCTGCTCCCTGGCTGGATGACTGAAGTTTTATGATTAGATTGGCAATCATATGAAGTATAAATAACAAATACCTCTCCAGATGCATAATGAGGTCTGCACATATCTGTGCAGTTAAAACACAACAGTGAGAAAAGAAAAATCAGTAAAAGCTTAGGAAAAAAGAAAAACCTGGGCTACAAATAAACAGAACAATAGCTGCACTAATGGATATTTTCCAGCAGATGGAATCTTGCTATTACATCATATCCAAAATAAGGCAAGAATTGTTTCATGTGCTGACACCTGGGCTGTCCATGCTGGACATAAGTTTAGTGCAGGCTCAGATGAAATCAGGAACATGACTTCATTGCAGAAAATAGGAATAATATTTGTTGGTTAATAGAATGAATGAAGGGTGATTTAACTGCAGATTCAAAATGCCAGCAGTGAAATACTGGTGTATTTAAAGTTGGCCTATTTAGCAATTTAACTGACAGCTGGTCATTAATGTAGATATAAAACTTTGAAACTACTTTTTCTTGAAATAAAAAGTTGATAGTGGTTTTTGGCTGTTTTCTGAAATGAAAGAATTTCTAGAAGCTGAAGAACATGAATGGGAATGGTGAAATACAGCAGCTTTCAAAGTCTTCAAAATAGCCATGATGAGAAGAAAGTTGGTTTAGGCTTTAATTGAATTGATAGCAACAGTGTGGGACAAATGTTTTGATTTGTTATTCACCATATTTTTGAAAACTGAATGACAGATTCAAGTGCACTTTTAAAAGTTAATTACCTGTTATCTCCATTGTGCTGCATTATATACCAAGAGAGTTTTGTAATTAAGCCACTGGGTCCTTTATTCAAATCACTATTTTCAATTATTGACAAATAAAGCAATCAAATATGATGCTTCAGCAATGAATTTGCATCATATTAGAGGGAAAAAAATCTGAACATATTCACTAATGTTGTTACTTGATGACTCACCAACACGACTTCAATCTGCACAATTATGATTGTTGTACTAATCAGCTCAGGTTTTCCAGCAGTTTACAGGCAAGTTCAACAACAAACAAAGGTGCCTAAACAGTCTGAGGCAAGAATAGCTTTCCTTTCTGGATCCAGTCCAATGCTCATCTAGGCAAGAGGACTCTTCATTGCCATTTGCACAGGCAATAGATCACATCTTTACTAACAGATTTGAAGGAGGGAGAAACCATCCTTTTCCTGGTCACTGAAAGAACTTCCAGTGATGGACAAGAAGGACTTTTTAAATCTGTGACAAGTTACAAGATCAACTGAAAATAAAGCAAAACTACTAGGCTGGAGATTTGCTGACTTGAATGCATCCTTTTAACTTGCCCAAAAACATCAGCATTAAGGGGACTAATGTCCCCACTAATAAACATGCAGAACCAGGTTACTGACTGGCTTGCCCTATACATGCACACAGTGCTTAGGGCAGGCTACAGAGATTCTGCATAGCATTTTAAATATGGCCCATCCATCTTTCTAGAGAAATTAGGGGTAATACAAGATTGGCAGACAGGCTCTGACCCCAGAGGAGCAGACACACCAGTAGAGCTCAGCTGAGACGGAGGATATAAATAAGAGAAATAATAAATTTATATTTATATAAATAAAAGAGGAAAATGGTCCAGAGTCTTTCAGTGTTGCAGGTACTGATGGACCACAGTACCCTGCTGCTGCTGGTTACTAGCAGTGAGGGCTTACACACAGCACTCTTCACGGCCTTTATCTGCTTGCTAAGATCAAACTCTTGAAAAAGCATTTGCTGTTTGTGATAAAACAATCTAAGATCACGTGCTCTCTCACATTACAGTCAAAGTCTCAGAAGGATGATACATCAGAGCATTATGTACTGGGGCTTGCACTGAAAATGAGACCCCATGAAATATGCAGATCTTCGCAGTGTGTTTTGTTCGTCATGCCATCTCTTCCCTCTCCCATGAAACTGCTCTGCTGCCGTTCGTGGTGATGTGGAATACAGAGATTCCACGATTTGCACACAGCCGCTCCCCCCTGGCAGGGTGTTACGCACAGCAGCTGAGGGCTGAGTGCCACCCACGCTCCCCTGATCTGTCCAGGACCCTCATGCAGCTGCAGCCTTGGCAGGCCAGCACTGGTACAGCCACTGTGAGATGTACTTTTGGATCAGCTTGTTCCAAATCGGATGTTAATGTCTTCCCCCCACGCTTTTCAATCATAAAAAGTTATCCATGAAAAAACAAGTTAGGTATAAGATTTCTCTCACCTTTCTACTGTGTTTTGAAATTGCTTTTACATTGTCTTTTGCTTTTCTGCTCCCTCTTCTGCTCTTCCAACTGCTGCTTGGCAACACAGATTGTTGTGCAAAATATGAGCTCCCGAAGACTGTTCACTTCAATAAAACTTTAACCAGAGGCAAGCATGCAAAGTAATTGAAACGCAATGTTTCAAATGCAGAATTGTGGGGTTTTCATTATGAAAGATTCCATCTTATCAGAGACAACATGGCTTTTGCTCAAGCGGACCAAGAAAAGCATATGCAAGAACTTGAAAGCTTAAAGCCTTGCCTGTCTGGGGACTGTTGTAACATCTCCATTGGGAAAGGAAACTCTTGTTTGCCTTACACACTGGCTCCTAAACACTGTCCAGTACCCCGGATGGTATGGCATGAACGAATTTACACTGTTTAATACTAAGCATAGAGGGGCGTAGAGGACATTAGTTGCTAGCTAAAGATTAGGACACATAAACAGTCTCCTGCATATGCACAGCAATTTAATACGGCCTGGGGAAATTTCCATCACTGTTTGAGAATGCAAAACGGGTTGGTTTCACAGAGTCTTCATTGCTCCTTCTGTGGTACAAGTTTTTTCCCTTTGCATAACCAGCTTTTTTTTCCCTGAGAAATCAGTTTTTTATTCCATCTAATGAATGTCTTTTCCAGAAAAATCCTGGTTTTCCACTGGTACTTCTTTGCATTATATAATTTGCCTTTCAAATGGAGCTGGCATTAAAAAAATAACCAGGCTTCAAATGGGATAAAATAGCCAAGAGCTTTTTTTCTTAAATTTTTCCTCTTTTTCTCCATATATTCTCCTCTATTCAACTCATTCCCCATTTTGTTTTTCACAGACTGTATTTTCCACATTCTTAAATTATCTTATATCTTCCTTCTGATGTTTTTTTTTGTATTCTTGCCCTGGGCTTTACAGTACAGTGTGTGCTAACTAGACCCCAAGTAGGTGAATTATACTCTTCAGGTTAGTTGGAGTTGTGAGAGAGTTTCTAGCAGAGTCTCTCTCTCACCTCTCTCTCTTTTTATTAATCTTTGATAACCCTCTTTTTGATTTGCACACTACACCCTTCTAATTTACGGATGCTTTTAAACCTCAGGCATGGGATTACTTCATTTGATTCATGGAAGACCATGAGCAGTTCAAATTAACCTTTTGCTTCCTTGGGAAAAAAAAAATTTACTTTGGGGATTTGGTTCACCTGTTGAGAATGAAGCTGTCTCTTCTTATTTACTGAGATTGCCTCAGTACCATGGAGATGACTCATGCATACTCTAAAGGGTTTAGATGGCACCATAAATTCACTGCTGGACACCATGGACCCAGTCCAGAGCAAACTGAGGTCAAAAAAATCATTCCCGTTGACTCCAATGCCAAACCTACATTACACTGAGTGCACTTTGTTCCCACAGATATTAATGGAAGATGGTGTTTGGTATAACAAAGAACCATCTAAAGATGACACTGTGTTGGTTTGTCTCCTAAAAAACAACAGAATGAAGTGACATCATCTCAACACCAAGAATTGTATCCTTTGACCTTTCCATATTCGTGATCAGTGACCGAAGCATGCATTAAACCCTGCCATTCTGCCAGACCACTGAGCAGGCAAAAAGTTTGCAAATACCTCAGTAAAATGAGCAGTGGAATAACTCATTATTGGAAAAAGACATAGAGACCACTTGAAAGGAAAGGTTGACCCGGATGGCACGTAAAGATCTACAGGACTGATCTTCAGTATGAACTTCTAAGAGTGCAAGGGACTACTTTGTTGGGGTCTGCAGAAAAGAGCTAAGGAAAGCACTCACACAAATATTACCAAAAAGCTGGAAGTCAGCCTGTGAGCAAAACGAATATGATGACTCCATTTCCTGATCCTGACATCAGAACTGGAGAACTCTCAAGCACTGCATGTGGTTGCTGTTTTTGAGAAACAGCTAGATCAGAAGCTTTTCATCCCTGTCCCTGTCTGTCACACCATAGTGCTGAGAAAATAAAGCAAGACAAGGGGTGAAAGAAGAACAAACAATGAATTTTGTTTCTGCTTTTCTAAGCACTTTGCAAACAAGAACATGGTAATTAGAAAATGAACCCAGAAACTGGGTTAATATTCATGTAACATTACTTCTCTTTTTCACAAGTTTCTCCTCTGCTCCCCTCAGCATTCAGAGATAAATCTGACTCTTTAAATCTGGTCCACAGCCTTGGTCTACTTGCTTGACTGTAAACTACTTTACATACCTTGATTGTATTGTTCAAAAACTTCCCGTGTGCATACCATTTTACGAGCCCGCAGGAAAAGCCACGAACCTAGGAGGGCAACAGCACTTTATGAGGGTTTAATACAATACCACACTGTGTGTACCCAGCAGGGCAGCGCAGGGTAGTAGCAGAAGCCCTTTTTATTAAAGTGTTTCCACTCAGACCATCCATTTTCTGCCTCCAATAGCACAGGTTGCCACTACATAAAAAAAATCTGCAGAAAGCATGAGAAATGTCAGGATGAATGTTGTCTTTTCATCTTCACAGAAGCTGCTTCCTGGCATTAAATTTGAGCATTATACCCTGCATGGCTTATCCTAGTTCCTTGCTGTAGCCTATCTGCCTCTTTACCTCTTAATGAATCAGGACTCAATAAAACCTGGCTCGGTCCATTATACTTGTTCACTTTGAGCAGTTGACAATACACAGGGAATTCCTTAACCTAGGGTTTACTGTGCCAAGTCACGGTGCAGATTAGCAGTTCACACAAAACTGTGTATGATATTCAGGTTATCTCATTTGAACACCATTTTCTTGCTTTTGATCCCCCAGTGTGAGGGCGCTCTGCACCAGGAGGTGCCAGTCAGTTTTGACTGCAGTAAGAAAGCCTCCCAGGCTTTGTGAAGGGCAACTCAGAATGCTATTTATTAGAGCTAGCGTTATAAGAAAAGTTTAGCGTGGATAATTTTATGTTCCTTTAGATAGTAGGAACCATGAGAGGTTTAACCCCCAAGGGGCCTCTGATCTACGTGCAGCACACCATGCAGAGTCAGTCCATACTCTTTGTCGTTCAGCTTACGTGACTGTCTTACAAGGAAACCACTCTAGTCATCCTTTCCACTGTCAAACATCAAGGATGTTCACATGGCAACTTCTTGCTGAGCTCATAGACAAGGGCCAGGCCGTGCAGGTGAGACAGTGGTGGCACCCAGTGGGACCTGCCACAGACTCCTCTGTTACGCTGAGCTGGCTCTGTTTATCCTGCAGCCTAGAGGTTTGTGCCGTACAACACAGGCCTGAAGGTCACACTGACTGTGCAGCACAGCAGAGCACAGCAATACTGGCAATTTACAGACTGTGGTTTCATTCACATTGACAAGGAATTCTTGGGATCAGAGTGTTTTTCCTGGAATTGCATGGACTCTTCACATAAAGAGCTATCTGGGACACATAACTGATATTCTTCCTCCCTTTCTTCCTCCTCCTTTGTTCCTCTGCATAAACCAAATACTCTCATAAATCAGTCTTTTCAAGTTCTTCAGGAAATAACTCAAAGTGACAAAGGGACCAAAGAAAGACCAGTAACTGGTGACACCAAAATCCACAGTAGCACCTGGACCTGCACCAGCAGCAAAATGTGCAAGATGTATGTACAGTCCCAAGCCAATTCTAGGCTGAATTCATCAGCCTAGAGTGAAGCAAACTCACTGTGCTGTGGCACTGGTGAAAGATTTTGCTTCAAGGTCAGACAATCCCACAGGTTCCAGTGTTTTTTAGGAACAAAATGTCTGTAACACACACGTACAGTCCTAGTTTCATGCTGCTCTTACTATCTCCCTACCAGCCTACTTGGAATAACTAGTGTGTCGAGACATATGAATGAATTATACACAGCCTTAAACTGCCAAACACTTGACTGCAGCAAAAAGCATAAAATTTCAGCATAGTGTAGAATGGATGTAGGAAGATAAAGGAAGAGAAAGAGTGAAGTATCAGGACAGATTGTTCTGCTCTGCATAATTCAAGTGGCTACAGAAGAAGACTGTGTGTCCTACTGACACCCTTGCTATCTAGAGTAGCTCTTTAATATGCGTGCAGACAGCAAAATCAAGCTTAAAGACAGTGCAGTTAAAGATAGAGCGGAATTGAGATAGTCTCAGTATTCACAGTCAGATACATTAAAGGAGTTGTATGAGTGTTTATTTGTTCCTTGCAAAGATATAGCCTGCCAGATGTCCAGTATAAAAGTGTTTAGTTGTGGCTGACCTCTCTTACAAAATACTACATGGCTATGGGTTATGGGTTTAGCTGTGATTCAACCTTGTGAGTCACGATTTCATTCATTTTTGATGAGCAATCGCTGTCTTCTCAAAAATTATTTCAGGAAATGGCAGAACACTGTCTCTCCTACAATCTCCTACAAGCAGACAGCAGTGTCAGTCACGTGTAGCCCTATTTTACAGTAAATAGACCAGAAAATAGGAAAGAATAACATGAATGTTTCCACGTGCAAACATAGAAGACTTCTCTTCACAGGATCATGGCTACATTACAAGGGAAATCAAGACCAAAGGCCAGGATCACATAAATCCTTAAAATCCTCAGTAATCCAATATTAACACTGTCTTAGTACAGTGTGACATCATATACAAGTGTCCCAGCAGCAGAAACAAAATAGCAAGACAGTAAGCAGTGAGCAGAACTGCTTTTATTGTCCACTTAAATTACTTTTAGCAATGAACAAGTTAAATTGTCTCTGTTTGACTTCACCAGCAGAGTGCTTCAATACAAGCACAAGTGCAAGCTGAACAAAAAATGGACTCTGTTGCATTATTTACAGCTCTTAGTAGAAGTCGCTTTGCATGTGCATTTATTAATTGCCTGCAAAATCAGCGAAATATGTTCCGTGTGTGTCAGCTCAGCATATATTGAACATAATTGCACATTTGAGCCACACGGTTGTTTATGTCACTTTGTAATCATGCTAATAATTACCAAACAACCAAGTAATTCAATGAACAGTAAATGTAACATTTAATTACTTTATTAATTTCCACATAACATGGAAGAAGGAAAATAACCGGCTCAATCTATAATTTCACTGTGCTTGCAAACCCTATCTTTATGCAGATATATGGGAGAAATTATCAAAACACAACACAGGAGATGCACAAGCATAACTCAGTGTTTGCTTGATGTTTTTCATGTTGGCAACTCTCCTGCATGGAGCTTTGAAAATTTATCCTATAACGTCAGGCAACTTCAAGGCATCCTGAACTTCTAAAATTAAAAGGAAAAGAAAAAAATAAATAAATTCTGCACTGAGATACAAATTCCACCTTCTGTCAGGAACTTACTGATTAGAAAACTCTTTATAGGTTAAGCCAACCATTACATTTTTATGTTGCTATATATTTCACAACATAAAAAATAAAATATTTTCTCCATAAAACCTTTCAAAACCGTAAATACTAGCACACTCCACAGCTCCAGACGAAGATGCAATTTATTATTTATCTGTTTTTATATTCTGCTATGGTATCTTTTCCTTTTATAAGCCTGGCTAGTTTCCCACAGAAGTTTCTTCATCAGCAGTTATTTTGAACTATGGTCCTTCATAGTCCATGCTGCTCATACGCTGAACCAGCCCTCAAGAACTAAGTAATTTTTAGCAGCAATGTGTCTTGGTTTGGGAAGACACGAAAAAACCTCTGCAGTTAATGAGCATTAAGAGTGCCTTTTAAAATTCAAATGCATCATTCTGAACCACACCTGAACGCATACTGAGAGTGATTTTTTTCCCAAGCGTTTCTGCATTGATGTTGTGTTTGGTAAACATGTGCAAGACAAAGCTCAAGTTTTCAGTGACAGATTGTGCAAGACAGTTGCATCCACTCTCAGCGGAGAGCATAACATCCTGAACCCAAGTTTCTCTGTCTGGAGCCTCTCTCATCTAGAACATAAGCCAAAGAATGGGCCACCAGGAGTGATTTTGAAACCTATGCTAACATGGAAATATGGATGTAGCCTCTAATGTACATAAGGCTAATTCTCCTAGAAAGTACCACTGGATGTACCTGAGTATTATCAGAACATTGCACCTTCCCTGAGAAGCAATGACTGCCATCTCTGATCAGCCTCTTAGGCAGAAATAACTGTGTTGCAGAGCTACGACATGATGTGTTTCAGTGACAGTGGCAAAAGGTCCAGGCCAGCTCTCACAGACAAGATGCTGTAACGGTCAAGGACTCAACCATTTGTCCTGGCCTCCAGGGAATCAGGAAAAAAAGTGGTAATTTGCACTTTTTTGAAGGTGCACAAAGGTGTAATCTTTTACTGAGGTTGCTATTTAATAATAGGGCAAATTGGAAGGGGTTAATACATCTTAAGCTACAGCTTAGACCTTCTCTGTAGATAACATACTCCATATCAGAGCTGAGCCCCACATGTGCCTACACCAGAAAAATTACACGAGATGAGCCTGGAAGCAATCTCCTCTCAAAATAATTTTTTGACTTATCTGTTCATTTATAAAAATTGTTTTTACTTGTTTTATAGTTTTTATAAACTTTCATTCATTGACAATTGACCACCTGTATGGTTTACCAATAGATAGAATAAGAAAATAGAATAAGAAAATAGTGGAATAGAATTAGTATAAAAAAGGATTTAGTGCAAAATGTAAATGCTTTGCTCTGTCCTTGATGTTTAATACTCATATCTTTCAGCTAATCTACTTTATTTGTTATACTTTCACCTTATCCTTCATATTTACTATCACACAGAGAAATTCTTAGTTCAGAGAATAAATATAGTACAATGCAAAGGGTTATGAGCATAAAAAATGCATTAGAGAAAAATGTAAATTCTCAGATTTTCCTTGATATTTAATACCCATATCTCTCAATTCATCCACTGTATTTATTAGACCTTCATCTTATCCCTCACCATTACCTTGATAGTAAAAACTTCTTGTTCACCAAGAGGTACAACTATTTGTGTTGAGCACTGAATAGTAATCCTGCTGCAATTGCCAAACTTACCATGGGGTTTGTAGCTGGAGACCCTGCTTCTGAGAGAAGAATCTGAGAAGTCTGGAATAAAGTCGTTGGTGCAGAGGCTGATATAACATCGGTCTAGTAGTTAGAGAGGAATTAGTCATTTCTATTTGAAAAGTCTTGCACTGGGAGCTCTAAAGGCATATTAGTATTGCTACCAGTGAGGGTCTGTGGCCATTTTCACTTCTAACCTTACCAAAGAAAGTGATAGACCTCCTCTGTTTCCAAAGGCATTATGTATTATAAAACTGAGATGTAAGTCAGCCTGGCTTCAAAGAACATGTTCAGTGATCAATTGGTATCAGTTGTTTTACTACAATTTTTTAAATATACGACTGCAAAACTGATTTTTTCTCCATCAAGTTAATAATTATTATGATATACAGATGGATGAAGTTTGAACAAGTCAATC
>JAYRBT010000181.1:29714477-29725304 GCA_036023395.1 Myiotriccus ornatus | reverse complement strand
CTGCAAAACTGATTTTTTCTCCATCAAGTTAATAATTATTATGATATACAGATGGATGAAGTTTGAACAAGTCAATCGACAACTATAAATGAGGGTGGAGTTGTGCTGGTCAGAGCTGTCCTAACAATCTACATCTTCCACCGCTGTTGGGACTAATTAGAATTTTGGACAGTTGCCAACACTCATTGGGCTGACTTTAGTTTTCAAGAGCTAATTTTCAAAGTTCTTTGATAATGGATCTAAAGATGCTTCACTGCTGATCTAGAACCAAAGCCGAAACAAAAATCACACTAGTTTCCCAAAAGAGAGAACAAGAATGGTCTCTAGAACTGAGACAGTTTATAATAAATACTGCTATTTAAAGAAATAAGAAGCAAAAAAGAAGTAATGAAAAGATAATAATTTGACGAAGACAGGGTGTTGAAATGTTGATAGAAATCTAAGTTACATAACACAAAGACAAATGCAAAGGATTAAAATACCATATAATTTTGAAACCATTACAATATGCCTGAGTGATTCTTTATTAGGGAGTCTGAAAAAAGCATGTAATTTCATCTTCCACAAAAGCTGTAATCTCTCTGCTGGGTGTGTTAAAAATGGCATTTCAACCTCCCCTGTGAAAGTCTGATTTTAGGACTTTCTGTCAGGCTGCTCTCATTAGTTTAATGCATTTTGTGTATACTGTAATAACGTAAATGTTTTAATGCATTTCTTCTCAGATCAGTCTGGGCAGCTATCTCTAAATCACTCTTGTGCAACAGCAGGCAAAGAAGTTATAATTGGATCAATGGGAACTGTTTGCAACGAAGAAGCATTTAAACTTTACATTGTTCATTTCCCTTAGCAGAACTTGAAGGAATAGAATTCTGAAAACTACTCCTAGTTATATCTTTTAGTTCTTGACTTTTAGAAAACATTTATGTGAGCTAAATGAATTTGGAAATGAACATGAAGTGCAAGCTATAATGCATACCTCCCTCACAAATCACGTGCAATCCATTTTTATAAAATGCGATTAGCCATGTACAATGACGGCAAGAGATTTACTTTTGAACAACTGGAAGCCATCATACTGAACCTGTCAAGAAATAGCCTCTGGAGAACATGGAGCTGGGGAAGAAAAACTTTACTGTTCTTTAAAGTCAGGCTGATTTCCTAGAATTATTAGAATGAGAAATTTTTTTTGGCAGGTGGCGTCATCACACTTCATACAAAAATTTGTAACTCAGTACCATGGAATTGAATCTAGTCGTAAAGATTAAACACTATCAGTTCTTGGAAAGGCCTCAAACCTGCAATATTTTCTCATCCAAGTCCAGTCCCCTCCACTAAGGTAGCTAGAATTAGCACAGAGTCACAGAGCATAGTGCTGGAAGCATGACTTGGGCCTAGAAAGCAAGTCATTCAGCACAATGGCCATATAAGTAGCAAACCACTATCACTATTAGGAAGCAAATATCACCATTTTAAGGGTCTCTCTAATTTCTTATACTCTTACATATAAAGGCGATGCCAACCTGACAATATTTAACCTCCTGTGTTGCACACATAATTGAAGGAATAAAAATAAATTCACTCATTTAAGAGGGGTATCTTGAAGTTCCATTATAATCATTCACGTGTCATTTTACTTCCATGTGCAGACTATACTTCTGTAAGCACACTATCATTCTAATGAAGTAAATAGCTTATTCATTAGAGAAAAATAAAAGGTTGAAGCTTTTAGAGTTCAGCTGGGCATAATTTACTGATAGTAGAAAGAAAAAGGTCAAATTTCCTACTTAAGCAGAACCATCAGGCAATTACTTAATAGTATATCAAATAATAACACCACTAAGCAACAGAAAAGTTTACAAGTTTCTGTATATTAGCTAAAACCCTTAAGCTGGGTTGAAGATATGTGAAGATACAGTTACTGAGTTCAACACTCAGTCATTTCAGAAGCTCCCTACTCCCATAGCCACTACTTTCAGTAGCATAATGAACTACTATCCAAATTGAATACTTGGATCAGGATTTAGCCCACTGAATGGAAGATACTCACCCGCATCAGGTTCCTTTTTGTGGTTTTCTGCTACTTATCTATGTAACCTCGAGTGCTCCCTGAAAGGTTCTTGAACAAATGCGGATCAATAACCGTAAAAGGATTTCAGAAGAGATAATTTAACACCAGCACTGCTGGCAGAGAAAGCCAACACACATCCACCAAGTCCAGTGTTCAACCTGATCTAACCACAGTAATTAGACACTTCAGATGTGAGCCTTATGCACATGGCCTCTTGCTCAGTAAAAACAAGTTTAGCCTTTGGCTTGACCTCTGGCTAAAATCAATCTGAAACAGCTCACTTGTAATCTTCCTGAGCATTGTAATTTAATTCCACAGATTCGTATTTCCTATCATTAGGGATATGCTGTATAATTTATAGGAAATATCACTTTCTGAAGCTTTGTTGTTCTGACTTACAGAGTTTTCTGATGCTCCCAGAGAAGTCTTTCTTTGCCTAAAGACTGGCAATAAGGTTATGGAACAAGTGGCCTTTTGGATTCACTATTTAGCTCTGAGGTTTTGCTCTTATAATTTGGCCAGGTTTCCACTCACACCATTTATTAGGCTGAGGAACTGGGTTTTGCTTCACTTGAAAATTGGTTTATACGAGCAAAAAGCTGTACTACGGGCTCAAAAGGACTCCTGTCCAGTTCTCTTGAGCTAAATGTACCAATCCTAGATGGGGAAGATCATTAGGAGATACCCGTGGTGCCAAAGAAGAGGTGAACTATCAGAAGCCATAATCAATATCAATGAGACAAAATCAAGAGAAGGAAAAAATTTTTCTCTGTTTGTGGCATTTATTGTTTTTGTAAAATACCAGATATCAGGCTTGCAATGGCAAGTCTCAGGCTCAGCTGAAGGGGCCCAGTGTTCAAACTGCCAGGATAGTCTAGGATATGCATGAGTACAGTCAGCTGCCCAGGGAATCAAGCACCTTTAATATACAACTCAAGCAACTGAGCTATCACCAGAAAATTATTTTGAAAACAAAATAAAAGATTTTTAAAAAAATAACCCTCAATGCAGACAGCAGCTCTGTGTGAGGTACTCTGAAACGTAAGAAAATAATTGACTCATCCACGTCTACTGAAGGTCAGGGCCTGATCTGCTCTGGGACTGTTAAAACCACCTTTTCTAAATTACCACATATTTATGCATCTGGCCAATTTTTGACTCTCTCCATTACAATTTTTGAAAATGGAAACTAGTTTCTAAATTATTAATCATACTTGAGTGAGCAAAGCTTTACTTTCCTATTCCTGAACACAACATACTGATGGATTTGCCTTTGTAAGTGTGGCCACTACACTCATCAGTTCTCTGTGCAAAATCAAGCTAAAGTTACTACAAGTCAATATATTTTTTCTGCTTGTTTTATTTTATAATTAACCAAGATTATGACTCCTTTATATATGTGCTTTTATTCGTACAGCTCCCAGCATAACACGGAATGTGTAGACACTGCTGGTTCATTGGTACATTTTCATGTACCAATCCACAGGACAGAAATAATGGTTTTGGAGTTACATCGCTTCTCTCTTCCATTTCTGATACGTATTGGAGCAAATTCACTGAAGAACAACTGGGCTCAGAGCAACAAGTTACAGATCAGCAGAGCCAAGGGCCCTAAAAACAGCAGATCAGACTGAAAAGAGTAGCCCATAGAAAAGTTTTTCTTTTCTTTTCTCAGATAGAGCATTTCCTGGATTTCTTTGGGTGGCACAGATGCTGGAGGTGAAGAGGAAGCTGAAAAGACCTTAGCAGCTCACTTAGACTGTCCATGAAAATGCAGCCTTAACCTTTGCTGAGTGTTTAAAGATGGAAGATGGAAGAACGAGATATCCCAGATTCTTTCCGTGTACTTTCACAAGAAAGTGTATGTGAATAGGTAAAATAAATTCTTTTTAATGTTTAGAACAATTAAAAAAAAAAAGAAGACCAAGTGTTCAATCAGTTTGCTAGGCAAAACATCTTCTCTAGCCATGGGTTAAACTGTACTTTTAGACACATAGGCAATTTTTTGCTATATTTCACAAAAGGCTTAACTCTAAGGGTAACCAAACGTTACTGTCCTTGCAGAATAAGGATTGTAATTACAAGAAATTTAAAGAGTCCTACTCGACCTTAAAAAACTGCACAATTAACAAACATATTTATGACTGCAGACACATCCAAAAGTCTAAACTTTGCAGATATTTATTAAAACTGCGATCACACTAAAAATCTTTTCTTTCTTTCTGTTCTAAATTGGGACAATGCTTAAGTATGTGTGGGAGCATTGCACACATATAAAAACTTTGCCTGTTTTTTCAAGGGTTGATGTATCCTGCTAATAAGACATAAGCAGCTATCTATATGTAAGGCAGCTCAGTGCTAGTTAAAAGAGAAAGTTGGGAGCTTGAACATAGATCTTTCTAACAAAATTTGTCTGTCCTTCCTTAGTCAACAAATCTTCCTGTGGGGCACATGGGGAAAAGAAAACTCCTGTATTAATTCCCTGAGCATCAGCTCATTCAGTATGTGCTACTCTCTATGCATATTACCAAATACGTGTTATAAACAGTGTCTCCTGGGACAAATTCGTGGGACTTGGCAAGGTCCAGTCCTTTGCAAACTGCAGCATTCAAACAGAACTTTGGAGCACAGAACTGCATGGAGCAGTCACTCCTATAAGCATGTATTTTCAGTCTTCTCAAAAATATGGAAGAATATTTCTTCATACTTTAAAAAGATGGCATTGGCATAAATTCAGGATGAAAATTGCAACACAAAAGGGAGATGTTTCATAAAGTTTTAAGTGATTGAAAACAGGGAGTTACAATGCTAACTGCTTTTTAACGTTAATTATAGAAGCTGCTACCAGGCATATTCCATAAATACACACCCTCTTCTCTGGAAGTAACGAGAGTGTTTTCTGTGATCCTGTTATCACCCTGAAACAGGAATTCCCATCATTTTGCATTGTTAGCTGTATTTTGATAGAGATTTGTCTCGCATACAGAGCATTTACGATTCTGCATACAAGAAGAGGCTTCTTCTATTCATGACTGCATAATGTATCTGAAGTAGAGTAATTATGGCAGTGCTTTATTTATCTGACCATTTCCTAATAGCCAGAACTGGAACTAGTCATCTTTCTTGGACTGTTTACTCACAAAAGAAAAAATAATTGGGAATCTGCACACATTTAAGTAAGATTTTCTAATTTGGGGCATTTTCTGAGCCCAGTTTCTTAATTTGGTGTGAAGAGGAAGCCCAGCTCCTCAGAGGTGCCCTGACCCAGCAGCAGAAGAAGGTGAACACACAAAAGTGGTACCTACGTTAGTGTCAGGCCACAGGCAGGGCTCTGAATTAACTAACTACCTAGATAGAGTGAGTGTTCCTGTGTTTCCATCTCGCTTTGTTTGCAGCCTTAGGCAGTTACTTCCAGTAATCTGTGTGTGTTCACTCATTATGCACTGCTATGGTAACGTCAGGGTGTGCTGTGGTAACCAGGATGTGATGGCAACCTGTGATATTCACACTAAAAAATCCTTCTCGTGATGCCAGGAGCTGAAACGGCCAGTTCAACTGCTGAATTCCACAAACAAGGAAAATAATGCTTTATTTGCTCTTGTTTTGTATTTCCAAGTTGTTTGAGCATAAGCATGGAAGAGTGGTTTTGATCGAATACTGGTAAGGCTAGCTTAAAAAGTATGAAAAAGAAATATTAAGCTTACAGCAGGACTTCATGCTGTAATCTTTGGTGAGGCAGTCTGAGATGCTACTTTATAGCTATCTTATTTTAGACTCTTAATAAAAGCTCTATAGTCTGTACGTTGAGTATATTATCATTTGTCCTTCTTTCTTCATACTATCCATTCACTGTGATATATGTTGGTAGTAAATATCTTCATATCTTGCCACCAATGGAAAAACTTGCATAAGGGTGACTGATCTAAAAAACTAATAACCATTTCACCCTGAAGACATGTTCTTTTCCCTTTTCCCATCACAAAAATCTTATCTTTCCTTACTACAGTAAATGCAGGGACTCCCACTGACTTAGAGTACCCTATTTGAAAAAGTCATAATTAAATAGGTGAACCCTTCTCAGAGTGTACTCTAAAAATGTCAAGAGATAGTTCTGATCAGCTCATAATTGGTCTTTCACATATTTCCTATGTCAAACATTTATAACTAGCATAAAGCTCTTTGGTAGACAGCTTTTGCCAGAACTAATATCACAGTTTTGAAGCACAATTGCATAAATATCAGATCTGGTTTTTACTGTATATTCTAATCTTGCATAGCACAGAGGAGGAAAAATCAGTTTAAATTAATCTTATCTAATGAAAAGATATTCACAGGTATACAAAAAGTAAAAGTCAGCATGAATTATGTTCTTAAGCTTCTTTGTAGCCTTTAAAAGTTTTATTCTCAACATGGAACTCTTTTACTGGGGAAACATTCACAGCAACACTCTCTGAGAAACTTGCAGCTCTGGGATGTTGGACACAATCTCCCTGATGGGTATCAAAAATCTGATTAGAGATCAAAGCATGTACATTCACTTTAAGTTTAAATGCCAGTTAAAAACAAGATTAATTGTTGTATAGGGCTTCTCATGAGGTGGGAGGCTAAACCAGAACTCAACTATTTTTGTTTCATGAAGAGTATTTTTTGAGGGATTTATTGGAATGTCGTTCTCAGGCCATATATGAGAGCGGTTTTCTGGTTAGACAACCATAGCTGGGCATTTGTCAGACAGCTCCAAAGAAAGTTCACTGCTTTAAACAAAGTAATGGTGTTTTGCTTTGTTTTCACATAAATGACTAAATATCACCTGAAATTATTAGAACCCCCAAAATTTGTCGTATTTGAAATGCCAGTGAAGGAATATTCAGACTGTATCATGGAGAACTTTCATGTTGTTCTTTATCCCCTTTCTAACTGTTATGCTTTCACATAAAGAATTTTGTGTATTCCCTTTGTAAAGAGATTTAGCAAGGATGCATCTGATAGCATGTCTTACAAGGTATTTTGCAAGGAATTTTAGTTTTTGAGCATTTCCATATGCTCATAAAAGTGTGTGAAGATGATAGATTTATAGTTATTGCATACTACTAGAATACTCCCCAAAAACTATTTTAAATCAAGGTCTGTTCTGATTTTTCCCTAATCAGACTTTTTTTTCTTTAACTTCAGGCTGTAAATCTATGAAGAAAAACATTAGCAATTGCTCCCTGGGGTTAATTCATTGCTTCAAAGAAGGAGCATTTAATTCCCCTAAGTAGAGAGATGATTCAAAGAAATCCTGTAAATGATGAGCTAAAAAGAAAGAAGCATTTAACTGTGCAGAAATAGCATGTTTCATTGTTCCAGCATCAAGAAATTACGCTGTGCAGTCTGGAGCTCCATCTCCTGGTACCTGTCAAAGAACTAAAATCATTTCCAAGTGTCTCCTATCTAAACACAGATACCTCAGAGCACCCAAGCCACGTTGCAGGGGCAATTGCAAGACTCCCCACCACAGAGCAAATCCAGTTTTAGGTTAGTAACCTCTGTGGACAGGGAAACACAGCTTTGCAGAACACTTTTCCAGGTGGTGCTGGACTCACAGCTGTTGCTGGAGTAGCTCACCAGCTCCTTCACTGTAAGCTTTGCTTAAATAGTGTTATCCTGCATCCAGTGAAAATCATGGGAGTTTGTGCATATTGCCTGGCTCACAGATTTTGACAAGGGTGGAGACTGTAACTTTGCAAAAGCACTGAACAAATCAAAATAAGTATTACGGACTCTAATGTATTTATTTGGTTCTTAGGTTGGGAAGAAACTGTCTTTTGAGGGTCAGAGTATTGTCTAGTAAAGAACTATCTGAATTTCTCAGTTAAACTTTTAATTTAAAGCCATATATATATATGTACATGTATAATTCTCAAGTTTTACCAGAGCTCTTAAAACGTGATTTCTACTTTAGAAAATATAATGTGGTGTGGCCAAAGGAAATACCATACAAGTAAGTGAGTTAAATGTTCAATAAACAAGTGAATGTAATACACGGGGGTCAGTCAAGGTTAGGATGTCAGTTTGGAACAATGCATCATATGTCACAATGGGAAGCTAAGTTAAAGAATTTTTCTATGTAACAGCCACAAAAACATCGATAATAGGAAAAACACCACAGATAATACATTTCAGGAATATTTCTGAACAAGAAAAGTTTATGAATATTGCTTATTGTATTAGAATCTCTTTCTGTCATCTGGTTGGTAAATGTACCCATTCTTGCCATAGTTGTATTAATTTTTCTCCATGAATAGATTTAGAAGTGAATATCCCATCATTTCTTAAGAAAGATCATTATATAAGTCACTTAGAATGGTTTTGCTTCTATTAAAGTATTTACAAGTAAATAAGCTATTTTATTCAGCCAATCAAAAATACTGTAACTAAAATACATAGCTACTTCTGTGTGGTATTTGGATCATTAATTTAATATACTGGCTTCATTTTAGACACGGGCTTTTTATCAGCACTGCCAGTGCAAGCCTAGTCAATCTAATATTTAAGTTTACAGCTTGTCAATCTAATATTTAAGTTTACAGCTTATCTAGCTTTGTTTAATTTCTTCATCATTTGCAAGCCTACAGGCCCCCATGGAAATCTGAGTCTGTTTAAGAGAGGACTCTTTGTGAGAGAAACAGATCGTGCAGTGTGGGATGGTGGTTTCTCTGGTAGTGAGTGGTATCTGTGATCTGCATTTAGCTGAAGTAGCTGTCACTTGTGCACTGCTGACAAAGTGCACATTGCCCTCCCCATTTCATTTACAGGCTGGCTATCAGCAGTTATTGGATCCAAGTCCTGCTTTTTTATCCCAGTGTAAAAAGATATTAGCCTCATCACTGCAAGGTAGTTTATTCCAGATTTGTCCCACGTGAGAGCAGACATTGACCTGTAAATTGGTGTAGCTCTGCTCAGCCACTCAGTAAAGTAAGGTGCACACATTTCTCTTTCAGGAGCTAGACTTAAATTTCATTAACTGAATAACACATACATAAAGAGGAAAGAATAAATATGAAGGGGAATATGAAGGGAAAAGAATAAAACCATGAGCAAATATTATTAAAGCGCTTTTACAATATTTTTTTAGAGTAGTAGTAGCGTACACTTGTATCTACTCTGAAGTTTAATCACATGTAGTGTTGATCCTAAAAAGACAGCTAAGAATTGATTTGGGACTATGAACCGCCTTTCTTGTGAATCATTATGCAGCAAATTCCAGTAATATACGTCCATCCTCCCACAGGGAGCCGAAAATACTAGAAATCACTGGCATTATGTATGTGGCAATTCTCTTAGAAACTGTTATTGCTACTCAGATTATTGCAGATTCTTATTACAAGGCACATGCCTGATCAATAGCAAGCTTTTATTAGTTCCCTTACCAGCCTTTCAACACATTAGACATGGCTGATGTTGTAACTTAAAACTTGTCAGAAACAATTCAGAAAATTTTCAACGCACTGGGAAAGTTCAAGTAGCTGTGCTTTTCTGCTCTTTTCTTGCAGCAGTCTGATAATACTTTAATGAACTCTGCCCTCGAGCTCAGACTCCAACAACGCACAAACACATAATAATTCTTGAAGGTGAGCTTGCAATTCTACCCTGATATTTCTCCAGGTATTTATCTCTCTGACTTTGCATGGTTCACATGCAGCCCAAGTATGCACAGCTGAATGTGACAGAGAATGATGCTTGATCTGCATCAGGTTTGTTACACAACCTGTAATGATTTTTTTCATTGTGATGGTATAATTTATAATTATTTTTATAAAGTAATTATTGCACAGCCCCTATTATTTTGCCTGTTGGCACAGCTATTAGAGACATTCAAGAGCTTTCCAGCTGAGATTTCCTACAGGAATTCAATCATCTGGACCTGGACCTAGTTAGGCCTGTATCCTAAAAATGAGAGCAGAGGGCTGGCTCACTGTTCTTACTGAAGGACAATCTGCTGGTTAGAATCAGTGCAAGGAGGAATGAACTGTACAGCTCTCAGTAGACTTTGTGTGAGGCTTTTATACTACTTAGTATTATCTCAAATGTGTCATATGCCTGTAAAGACACCAAATCTAACTATCCCAAATAGTTCTGCTTAGCCAAACAATCTGTAAGCTGCTCTTTAGCTGCTCAACCTCTCTCACTGCTACAGTGTGCAACTAGTGCTGTACCTGGTTCCCAGCCAGTATGTGCTAATTCTTACAGTGGTAGCATGTTCTTACAGATCCACAGAGATCATTACAATCATGACCTTTTAAAAAATCCTAGTGCTTCAAAATACCAGACCCAAATACCTTTTAGGTATTTATGATTCTGGAACCTAGTTACAATGAATTGCAAATACAACACCAAACCAAGCAATCCTGAATGTGCCTATCATTTTTCTTAACATACTCTAGGATGGACAAAAAAAAAAGCTTCTCAGAATAGAAGATCTCCTAAATAAATTCCTTGTCCTCCTAATGTTCATTTCCTGTACTGATGAAGATTTCCAGCTTCACATCATTAACAATTTCAATAGCATCTTCTCATTTTCTGTCACATAATTAATGAAAATATTGACTGATATCTAATGCCAGGTTAATCCTTCCACTAATATCTCCTCTGCAACCTAATTATTCCCACTGTTATGACTTACCATTAGCTTCTCATTAGCTAGAAGCTTACCTTCCTTACTATCCTTGTGATGTTCTTCAGCTAGAGCCACACAATCTCATGAGATGTATCAGTTG
>JAYRBT010000181.1:29669804-29704461 GCA_036023395.1 Myiotriccus ornatus | reverse complement strand
AATTTTTTATAACAATAATAATTTGCAGTTAATCTAAGAAAATAAATCTAGAATATAACTCCAGCTCAAGATTAACATTTTTCCATGTTTTCTACTATTAAATTTAAGGAAAGAGAATTACTGATTTTCTCACTGCTATATTTTTTTCTTTTTAATATGAGTAGAAAACATCTGGCTATTGAATGTCATGGGGGTTTATATATTTTTATATATATACAAATAATATACAATTAATTTCATCATAGAGATGTGTTTATGAATTTATTAATACCATATTAGTGATGTGTAGGGAAATAACTTTTGTACATCCATTCCTAAGCCTTACTCAGTCTAATGCCATATCAAAACCAGCCATTCAAATCAGGGGAAAAAAATGGACATAAATACTGAAAAAGACAAAATACTTTAGACCATGATGCTGTCTTCTATATAGAGTTTTTTCATTAAGTTTATTGCAGAGTATCTCAGTTTCTCCTTCAAGGAAAATTCGTGTAGAACCATAGAAAGTTCTGTCCATCTAAAGGACAAAGAATTGACAGACCTAAACCACACACATGTGTCATCTAAAGTTGGCCAGTTTAGTTGAACTGGTTCAAGAAACCCAGTGGAAATTTAAACAGATCAAGTTCACTTCTAGGCAGAAAAAAAAATCACTTATTTAAACTAGTTAAATTTCTGAGTTTAAGTAAGGCCCTAACTTTTCTGTTTCTCTCTCTTTATTCTCACCTTTGGACAATGTGGCTACTGTATTTCCCATTCAATATAACTACATCTGCTACTGGACCACACACATTATACTGGAGCACATTCACTCCAGTAGCTGCAGATGTTGACACTTTCAGAGAATGAGGAAATATTTCCCTCACAGAAAACAAGAAGAGGTCATCGAGCACTCCCGAATTAAGCCACAAGTCCATCCCAGGCTCAGTGCTGCTGAACAGTGGTAAGGAAGCACCAGGCTCTGTAAAGTAGATTGGTTTTTGTCCCAGCTGGCTGCCACTCACTCTGGGGAACACTCAGCAGGCACAAAAGCAGCTGAGGCACAATTCCCTTCAACTTGCACTCAGGGCCATGCTGTGCCCTCCAAAGGCAAATGGGACTGACAGTGCCTGTCCACGTGTAGTTCAGAATCACTCCATTCCTTTAGATAAATGGATTTAAAAGAATGACCTATTCCTCAACATAATTAAGCCAAACCTACAATACGCTCCGCTTTCAAAAAACATGACACTGGGCTTTCCTAAGTCAAAAACCCAGAAACATGTATGATGTTGTGGTGGTAACATCCACTCTTATCTGTCTACCTGAGATTTCTGGGCCCATCTTCCATTTAGTGAGAAAAAGCAAAGAACCAATGCTTCAGTTTGTTATCCTCTTCTCACCTACTTTTCTTTCAAATTTTCATTTTCAAGCCTTTCTGCATTGCAGAGAAGTGTGTGTCAACAGACCAGAATTAAAAAGGTGACAAACTGTGAAGAATTAAAACTTCTAATTTAACAGATGAGCAACTGCAAATAACAAAATCTCAGAAAAACACAATTTTAATGAAAGGTGACATGGTGGAGATAGGAAGTTTTCCCCTCTCTCTTCATCATGTAACAATAAATTAGTTTAGGTAGCCATACAATAATGCTGTGAATGCAATAACAAATTCATATCCTGTGCTGTTATTTTGTTTGCTTGTTTGCTTTCTGAAACCATATATGACACTTCTTTTGTACTAATATATTTTCTTCACTCTAAATGTGTCAACATTTGTTCATGTCTGGACTAGCTCTCATTCTTATTACAGTCCGGTACAACTCTTATTCTTCACCTTCTCAGCAGAGCTTTACATTTCGTGCTGCTGAGTGATGGGGTGAGGGCTGGCACTGCAGCAGCCTTTCTTGGAGTTTTCTAGCACCTTGTGACATTTCCCGTGGAGAAATTTGGCAAGATACATGTTGGCCACTTGCTTGTCATGAAATTTTCCAGTGTGATAAACACCAGAAGGAAAAATAAACATGTATGTAAATGAACATACTGAGCATGAAGTAACACTCTTTTACTGCTTTTAGTGGAGCTACATCCAGGTAAATCATTAACGTGAGTGGATTCCCTGAATCCAAGCCAAATCCAGAACCAATATAAAGTAACAAAGCTTTAATGAGTAGCTACACTGATTTATGTAAATTGGAATTTTGGCCTAGCCAAATGCATTCTACCTATCTTAGAGATGGATGCAGTATTCTTTCAATACCCAGCAGTGAATTAAAAAGCCAGCAGAGTGCTCAAAACTCCTTTTAAATAAACATCAGTACCTGTCTTACTTAAAGGGATCATTTGGATCAATGCATTTCAGGGGCAATTCGTCTATTATTGGTAAGCATCACTTGGCTGTCTCTCTGAAGATCACACTGAAATAGGTTTTCAGATGTATACAATTAAGCTCAAGTGAGGACAAATAGAGCCTGAATAGCTTCAAATGACTTATTAGCAAAATACTGTGTTTACAACATAGCATGTGGTCAGCATGTGTAGTCTTAGGAAGGTCTTAACTTAGAGTGCATTGTGGTATATAAGGTTACTGAAACAGTTCTTTTTGTCCTACTGCGCTTCAAAAGACAAAGTATATTCAGGATTCTTTTAAAATTAAAACTATGTTAATCAAATAAAACCAAAATTTTATCCAGATTCTATGAATGAGGTTTCCAACACAGTGACTGGGAGTCAGAATACCTTCCTCAGCAGCTCATAATGTGTGGTATAAATTCCCCTAGATAGCAGAGTACCCTAATTTTTACCTTTTCTCTATTCATACCAATTCTTGGAACTTCTCAAAACAACCCTCTCCTTTATTTCCATACCCATGTGGCAGGTGCCACAGTAAATCAACCAGTGGGAGTCTCTCATATGCACCTCTGCCTTACTGAGTATTAATGAGGTTTTTCATTTAACTTCCATTAGGGAATAGTTTCATGAATTCAGCATATGGGACTTACTGTTTAAACTGTTTACAAGTGACAATTTTGCTCTACAAATGTAAAGTACATATGACAATGGGGGCTGTTTTCCCATGTAAACCATCTGTGATTAATTGTTGTGTATTTTAAGCAATCACCTGAGTTTAAGTGAAGGCTACAACTTACATATTTCCCCTCTTGACACATAAAATATGTCACAGCATGACCCAGGTGTTTTAGACCAGGGCTAAATTTCATCATAAGTTAGTCTGTTTTATGCATGTTTGGGGAAAAAGGACTTTAACAGTTAACAACATCGCAGAATGGAACTAGGAGGTCATTTTGCTTAGATTATATCCGGCAGCTGAAAGGCCAGGAGGTATTAGCAAGCAAATATTGGAAATTATTGGAAGAAAAATTAAAAGTGTCCAATATAAGTAAAGCAGAATTATGACTTACAACTTCCCATGAGGTCAAATGACATCCATTCTTTTTCCACCACAGTGGAACTAAACACAAACCTTTCTCACAGCAGCTCGGGACAGTGGTCTGGACTGTCACCTCACTGTGCTGACCTGCTACAAACAAATCACAAACAGACAAACACTTTCTCTAATATTTACATAAAGGAGAATTAATGATTTGGAGGAGAGCATGAGAACACCACAGCAATGTTTTAATCAGCAAGGTAGGCAGCTGATTTTGCACCCAGGGAAAATTAACGTCAGGGTTTGGGAGGCATTGTGGAATGCGGGAACCAGATAAATATAAGAAGTTTGATTGTTCATGAAAAATTTGTTCCAAGTTTGGGGCATAACATGGCAAAAAAAAACCACATTAATGTGCTTGTTTGAGATATTAGCAACAAGATAAGGAAGACTGACATCATAGGCTAGAGACAGCTTTATAAAGTACCCAAAAGGGGACAGGTAACAAAGTGCCCAGTGATAAAGACAAGCAACCCATGTTTCTTAATACAGGAGTATGTTAGAACAAAGATAAATGTAACACAAAAAAATGACACTATCAAAGTGGGCAAGGTAGGGAAGTGGTATGTACAGCTGTATTGGGAAAAAAAGAACTGACAAAATTTAGAGACACCTGAAGGATCTTCCAGTGGAAGAATCAGAAGTTAAATGTGCTTCCTGATATTAGTAGTTGGAGATCTGGGCAAGGACGAGAATGACTTGCTGGTGGGAAAGAGTATGAAAGTAAAATTATATTATCTAGAGACAAAGGCTGAGACAAGTGAGTAGTTAAGACTATGGAAAAGTGGATGAAATAAACCAGGAAAGAATGGGAGATGGGTCAAACAGGTTTCTCCTCATTCTTCCTTGCAGGAAGAAGGTACATGAGAAACATCTGAATATTTCTAATAAGTTCAACCCTACTACTGAAATCATTCCTGACACACTGAAGGAGAACGTGGACCCTGTCTTGAGAAGAAAACCATCAGTCAAACAAAATATCTAGTCAATAAGAGTAGCAAAGACTGAAGATTATCCTGAAGGTCTCTTACAACCTTGATCATTCTGTGATTCTGACCCCCGAGGAATTTTTAGCACAGCATGTGGTGCCAGGGCCATACCTGCACCGCCTCAGTGACTGCTCAATGAAGAGGATTCACAAGACTAAGTGATGTGAAGTGGCCTGATTCCAAACCCTTCACATGGTGTGATGGCCCACCCATTACATTTATTGCTCCTTAAAAGGAAAAGAACAGCCTCCCTGGTGAATTACAGTATTTGTTAGCTGTTCACATGAAGATTGCTATTTACTTTTTAAGCTCTCCAATTTTGCTGCAGATTCTCCTTTGAATCTGCCTATTGACACGGCTTTTTATTCCAGAACATTTTTTCTCATCACTCCTATAGATTTTTTTCAAATGGGTGACAGAGCCTTATCATAGACTTCCACTGTCACCTAAGACTGCCTTCTAAATCCCTGCTAACATAGTAATACATCTTCCAGCCTATAGAAAACCCTGGATCCTGGTCTTGTCTGCAAGATCAAAATCTGGTAACAAACTCCCACTCACTACAAAAATCAGATCCTGCAGCAGGGGGTCCTGTCTTCCCTCTCTCTAACAGGGAAGGATATCTTTAAATTAGACCTTTCCTTAAGAAATTAACTATGATACTGGCTTTATCAGAAAGAGGAAAAGAATAGATGTCCCACTTGTTGCAGCTTCTTTCTGTTGCACGATATGTTAAATAATAAGCTGGAGTATTAATTCAACAGGGACAAAATGTAATGTAGAAATGGTGTGTAAATTGAAACATTCATTTAAACTAACAAAAAAAAAAAGATGGTATGATGCAAAACCATCTGTACAGTGCCATATGTCAGGTAGAAGAACAAATAAAAATTAGATAAGATCATTGATAATCTTTCAGGGAATAGTTAAACATTTTCAATAAATTAGATTTCAGAGATTATTACATTTTTTAAGTGGGAACATACTGTTGCCATTATTTATGTGTAAGATACAGACTTAATGTGGGATATGTCACCTAATTAACTTAAATAATACTACAGTATTTTATGAAACCTTCTCTATTATTTAGGAAATTTAGAATCCTTTGAACAGTTATCCAAGTTCCTAACTATACTAACTTTGACCTGAAGGGAAAATGGGAGCCCAAGTAAAATTTAGGATCTGGAATCCTTATGGGTGAAACAGATGCTCCTCAGCTTAAAAAAACTAAAGGTAAAGGGAGAAGGGAGGCTGTGAGTCACATAAGCCACAAGGACTGCTCTTTGTGGAGTTCCAAGGGCTCATGGAAGTAGGATCCTGCCGTACAAAACTATTCCTAAAAATCAGGTCTGTTCACTACAGCTAAAAATAGAAAGTACCATCACTTTGACAAAGTAATCCTCAGAGAACATGAACAAGACAGTCAGGCTGCACGTCTGCACAAGTTCCCTGAAAACAGAGTTGTGGGAAGAAATCATGAAAAATAGTTTATGAGCACCTGCTGAAGGTAAAACAGTGAGACCATTTCCAACTCAGGCCCTTGGCTGCCTCAGTAAGACTCTACAAAGCAGTGTGAAATATTCTGTGAGAAATAATCTAGTTTGAGATTTTCTGCATTGTCATTAACATGAGGTTTCCATTGATTGCTTTACTTCCTAACTGATACATCTTAATGTACCAGACGTTTTCCCAACAACTTTTTCTTAATCACATGCCTTCTCAGTCCTTTATAAAAGATCCATTTCCATTTTCTTCATGCACATTCAGCATTACTAGTTTCTAACATCCCTTCTTGTCTCCTAAATAAACCATGTTTTTCTCTTTTAATCTTCATCTTATGTAAATTCCTCCAACTATAATGATGGTTCTATGGCTCATCCATCCAATTTGCCCAGAGACCCCTCTCCAGTGAAGATACCCCTACATCTACAAAGTTAGAAAGAACCTTATTTTTTTGCTCCACAGCCTAATGTCTCTGCATGCTTCCCTAAATTTTCACTGCTAAATTGCAAAATAATCTCTAATTTCTGGTGTTATCTCCCTGAACCTCAGTACTGCTATGCTTTGCTGCATCTCTCCCTCCCACTGTATTTTTTAATATTAATTTCCTCTAGATATACTTTAATTTTCAATGGTTTTAAAGCTTTCCTGTTGGTTTTGGTCTATTTTTTAAGCTCTTTTTTCCTTGGTTTGGGTCTCTGGTATTTGCAACCCTTCATGAGTTAATGTCATCTATGGATTTCGTTATTTTATTTTTCTTTCATCAACTTTTTCTGCTCTTTTTAAAACTCTAAAAAAAAAAATAATACAAGAATCTGATGAGATTAAACACAAGAAACATTCTTGTAGCAGCCTTCATAAATCAGTCATTTATCCTTCTTCCAGATTCTAACGTACATTGCATGTCCATACACAAACCAATTGCTTTGGGTGCACATTTTCAGATACATAAAGAATTAATGTAATTCATATCACACACATCATGCCCTCCCCAGTGCCTACGGCTGTAACACATTTGCAAGAACAGTGTCTGAGTTTGAGTGGCAAGGTCTCTCCTCTGTGAACCCAGATCATTTCTGGTTTATGTCTCCAGGTCATTAAGGGCTTTCATCTGTACTCACTTTGATAACCGGGGTGAGGGGAGAAGGGGCTAACTCCTTACACACTGGTAAGTCTCTGGCATCACAAAGAGGAGATCCTGTCACCTGTACCTGCTGCACCTCAAACTCCACTTTGAGGCCTCTCAGACTCACAGAGAGATCAGGATTTCAGAGGAAAACAGGACCACAGTAATCCAGAGGTTTAATTTCTGGACCTGCCCTATAGAAACGCTTTAAACCAACATATCTCTATGGCAGAGTATGCTAGGACCTGCCATACGTACAAGCTTCCTGGTTCAGATCTTGCTATTCTGCTTAATTCACTGACTCTCAGAGCTAGTTGTGAGATCAAGCTGTAGACATAAGAGAGCAGAAATTCAGCCACAGACAAATGCAAGTCTTGGTAGAGTGTTGGGCAAATTATGCCACCAATCCTGCAAACATCTACAACTGTGACACGCAAAAATGGAGGAAAGCAGCAAAAGCTCCATTCCATCTAAAAGCTGAGGTTGTCAGGCATTTGGAGCAGTACTACCTGATGAAATTTTTCAAGGAGCAAATTAGTTTCCAGAAGTTTTCCAGACCAGTCTTAGAATCTGCTTTCCCTGTCTTTTTAGTCAGGGAGAGACGGCCACGAAAGTTTGTGGCTACAAACAGCCGACAAAATGTAAGCACACAAGGAAGTTTTCAGCTCTCGAACGTCAGATGTTGCACCAGCAGCCATTTCCTGTCTCCTCCAAAGATGAGAGAGGTACCAATACAAGGCAGATGCTAACCAAGGGCCTTACTAGGAAATTGTAAGTGTTGATCAGCATGGTAAGTTCAGCAACCAGCCAGAGGGTACAGCTGGCAGCCTTGCAGCAGGGAGATGACCTGGCTCAGACGTGCAGGTGTTTATTGGCGCTCTCAGCTCCTCCCACCCACCAGGAGCCCGCTGGGAAAGATGAGCTGCTGTCCTTGGCAGGAGCTGGGGAACCAGCTCAGTTTCTAACATGAGAGTGAGGCAGAGCTGCAAAAGTGAAGTCTTCCTGCTTATTACATTCCTCGGTATTTCGTGAAGTCCTGGGAATACAGAAGATTTAGAATTTAGAGTTTAAAGTGTCAATATCAAAGATTTGCTTGATCTATGTAGTTTCTCCCTGGCTGGTGTTTATTTTATCTAGCTTGAAAAAGCAATTTTGTTTTCTCCCTGTGAGTGCATCTATGTGTGTGTATGTGTGTGTATATAAAAAATGCATATGTTTATAAAATACATATATAGCACTTCCCTTAGTTTCAGAATGTCATTCCCTGTGGCCTTACCTCTATTACACACATCATTCATTAGATTATGAAAACCATTAATGTCAGGCAGCAGAACCAAAGGAATTCACTAAGGGAGCACCATTAGCATATCAAGTAGCTATTTCTCAGCTAAATATTCCTGACAGTCCTCATTACATATGATGGATGGGCTTTATAAGAGGTAGTATTTCCAGAAGAAAATAAAACCTCAGCATTCTACCACATGTGGCCCAATAACTAGATATCATTTTTTGACTGTCTGTTTGCATTTCTTTCCTTTTTTTTCTTTCAGAATGAAAGAGTTGTAAAACTCACAAATAGATTAACTGCATAATTCAAAATTCATTAAAGATTGTGAGCCTAATTTAGCCTAGTTTCTGAATTCTGCACGTGCTTTAGTCATGGGATATCAAACAGTGTGTGTCATCCTGGCTATATTGCTAGCAGCCTGTCAGAAATAAAAAGAGATATAACTGGAAAAGCAAGTAAGGCTGGATTTTAATAGACCATGTAAAGCTGAAACTTTTTATGAGTTGAAACCCAACATTTTCCGAGGTAACCAACCCAATTTTAAAACAGAAAACATAAGTGTAGCAACGTCTTCAGGAGTCGATCAACAGTTAGTGCATCACCTCATGAAAAACGGGCAATTGCATGTGAAGCCACAAACAAGTGCACCTAAATGTTTACCAACACTTGCAGTATCTTGCTGGTTGGGCACATCTGTGGCAACACTTAAGATGCTTTTAAGGGAATACAGACCCCCACACCCCATTAAAATGTGATGGGAAAGAGTTTGAAACTTTCTGCTGTGCGTTTCCAGGTATATGACAGTAGTGAAGCACATGTAACACCAACAGATTTCACCATTACATGCGTAAAGACTGATTTCATTTTTTATTTTAAATTTTATTTTTCAAGTAGAAGGGACTTTTCTATCCTTGGACAGTTGAAAACAAATGCTATTCAAGGGATCAAATGATCTTTCACTTACACTCATGATGACAGAGCAAGTGAGGTAAGTCTGACAAAGTCATGCAAAATCATGAATGAAAAAGCTGTATTCTCACTAAAGGAAAACCTGGCTAGCTATCTTCAAGTGGACAGTTCCCCAGACATCTACTAATCCTATGTAATAATTAATTATTCTGTTTACTAGTTCTAGGTCTGGTCCAAAATTGTATTCAGTATTTTATTTCCCTTCTTCTCTCTCTTACGTAAATAAACATTCTGAGTGGAGATGATTTACCTCCCCCAAAAAAACCCAGTCACTGATATTGGCACAAATAAGATATTCTGAAAAGATGAGTTCGAATATGGTTTGCTACTCATTCACACAGTTTTGGCCTGCAACTGTCACTCAGGTTGAGGATATGAGCACAGAAGTGAGCTCCCACCTTCTCTGCAGAAGCTATTTACACCTGTCTATCAGAGGATGTGTTTCTACTGCCTTGGTTGCCCTCCTACTTCTGTCAGTGACTGTATGAGACAAGATCCAGGATCTTCTCAAACATACAAATAAGGAAGAAGGGTGTAGTTTTGGGAAAAGTACATTTTGCATACTTGAACACTTTTCAGTGTATATTACATTAGTTTTGGAATGTAGGAGAATTCTATATTCAAATACCTTTAAATCTAGCTGATAGTTACATCTAAAGAAAAAAAAGTACTTCTAATACTTACTGCAAATATCTGGGCAGCACTCAGTGAAATCTGTCTATACTTATTTTATGGAAGTATTGCCTGCTAGACCAGCAAATCAAACTTTCACACACTAGCCATTTCCATCTCACCCAGAATGCCTTTAAATATTTCTAGCCTATCAGCAGATTCCTACGTCTAACCTTTCGGACATATTTTGTCCGATTATGTAAAGTTCTCTAATGAATCAATTTCTCTAGCAATCTGATCCTGATTTTTTCTGAATTATAGCTTTGTAGTATATCTGTACTTAAAAGTAAATATCTTGTGTTTAGTGCAGATGAGACAGAAGGAGAAGCCCTGGATAGCAATGGCCCTCCATGTGACATCATGTCTTTGTACAAACTATCCAAAATATCTGATTTTTCCAAATGCATTATGACATTAAAAACCATATTGCTCTTATTGGAGAGCTTTCCTTTTTTTTCCCCAGGCGGCTGTATTTTTCCATGCACATTTATCACAAATTTCTCATTTTATATTTGCCAGTCTAGGTCTCATTTTCTTATCCTTCTCTCTTTGCAATTTCTTTTGTTGTGGATTTTTTCTTCTTTTTGATTACTTGTCCTGAATGCTCAAAAGTTAATATCATTTACTATTCCATTCCTACATTGCCTAATTCTTCTTACATTGCATTCATGAAGGTTTTAGTTAAGATGCAACTTCTCCAGGGACACCTACTGCCCCCCTTTATTGTCCCTCAATTATGATGCTTTATACGGGTTTTTCCTTGGCCCAAACTGCATTGTTCATATTTTAAACAAAGTAAATTAACCTTCCACATCTGTTTTCATGGAATCACAATCAAGTGTTATGCTAAAATCTATGCATGTATCTCTTGCAGTTCTTTCGTGTGCTATTTCATTTTTTTCCCAAGAATGGCAATATCATTTCTCCAGTTTGATTTATTATCAATACTGCTGAAATTTCATGCTTCCCTTATCCTCTAAATCTGAAGTGATTTGACTTCAATAAGGCAGAGTACGCCTTTGCAAACCAAATTATAAAACAGCAGGGTATTAATTTATTATTACTCAGAAATGAATTTTATTGCAGAATCAGGAAATAGCCTGGACACCTACGGCACAGTGATCACCAGTGCCCCGTGCTGATGTGGCACGAGGATCTATTCAGCCACTTTCTTTTCCCAGATTTGACTCCTACCTGCTACTTGTTAACTGGTTTTTGTTATTTTCTTTTTTCACTGTTATTTAGAGAAAGAGTCTCACCAGTAATGGAAAGAGGTTCATTAAACAAGTCCTTTAAAAACAGAGTGAGAGACAGAGAAGGCATTACTTAGAAAATTGCTAAAATCATTGGAATAACACTGTTTAACTCCCCAAAGAACTTTTTTTCCTTTCGGTATAATTCTTTAGCATTTGAATTACAAGTTCCAAAGTGGTAATAACACTTCTGAGGTACTTCCAACCAACCCAGGAAAGAGCCAAGACTTTTTAAATGTCTCAGCATTTTAAGAACTACTTTTGGGGAGGGTTTGGTGCTCAAACTCAATAAAATGTGCTTTTTTTCTTAATGTGCTATTCTTCAGAAATGCAGAATGCTCATATTCTGCAAATAAGTTCTCCAAAGCAAATGAAATTTGCCACGCAGACACTAAAGTGCCCAAAATAAATTTTCATCTTTGACAACCCTGTCTGATACAATTATAAGCAATTATAAAACCACTGAAAAGCAGTTAGCTAGCATAACACAAGATTCCTGGCCAGGATGCATATTGAGATATCTTAGATTTTAATGGAGTTGTAATGAAATACAATGACACTAATACTTACTGCCTATGAAAGCACTAAAATGTTTACAATTACCTTTCCCAAGCAATTAATTTCAACATAATATTAATACAATTTTGATATTTTTTATGCAAAAATTAAATTGTAAGGGCATATTTTCAAGACATACTCTGAATATTTTTCTTCAGACTACCTCACATTTATTCTGATATCAACAGTTAAATTTAAATGAAAATGAGCAATTACTGATAAAAGCTCAGTGTGGGAAAATCAACTCTGGCACGTGGAGTTTCTGAAATGTTAGTTTAAATACTCAGTTCTCATCAACCAGTGTGAACAATAAATCCCACAACACTTCACAAATGATGTAAACTGTCAAATAAGAGTAAATGTATTCATTGCTTTAACCTTAATAATTACCTGTGTGCCCTAATATATTGATACTCATAACTCTGACTGCCTGGACAATTGTTTAAGCAGAAGTTTATATCCAAAGACATGACATATCTTGAGAATTTAGAGTTGAGAATTCATTTACTAGGACTAAAACCTCAGTGTTCCCTAGCTAGATATCACTTCAGAAGCTGTTTCACTGAACTGGAGGAGTCAATAGGACTGGAGAAGCAGGTGGTATACCCAAGATATGCCAAAACAGACATTGGTCTAGTTCTGCCATGGAGCTGATTTTCATGTGCTCTTCTTCACAGTATTTCATTTATTTATCATTTCACTTCTAATGAAAACAGGGACACTGATGCTGGCTTCTTTTGTGAAATGCTTTCAGGCTTACGTACAAGAAATATATGAAATTGAAACCCAGAAATAGTTATAGATTAGTAGATAGGTTCACTTTTGTAAATCTTGGATAGCAGAAGATGTAGCAGTTCTTCTGTATTATTAGGAAAAAAAAAAAAGATAAGCACAGGGATCAGAAAATAGATCACACTTGTTTCTTCTTATAAGAAGTTTCTGTGCATCTTTTCACAAAGGGTGATAGATGATTCAGCTGTTCCCATCCTTCTGGACCTCAGTCTTGAGAAATGTCATTCACCCTGCATCTTCATTCACAAGATTGTTAAAAGGTATTTGGAGACATTCAATATACAGACATTCCTGTAACACTTCTCCAGATCATAGACAGAGAAATGTAAAATGCTGCTGAGTTAGACCTGAGAGGATACAACGGTTTACAGCACCGTTTACAAATATTCTCATGCTGTAGCGTGCTTTTTCAAAATTTAAGCGTTAATAAGAAATATTAACTGGAGGTGCTAGATTTTACATGATGTAAGTCAGCAGGGAGCATGCTTTATTTCCACTGCCATCGTGGGCTGTTTGCTTTCCCCAGCCAGTCTCCACACACAGCAATAATTGATGTAAACAGGAACACACAGTCTCGGTGGTGGTGCTCCCTTTTACCTTTGTTCAAGAGAGGTTGCAATCAGGGGCAGTGCCTTGCAGATCCCCTGGACCCCTCCTGCAATGGACCCCACTCTGCTGGCAGCAAGTGTGCTTTGCAGATACACAGCAGCAGCCTCGTAAATGTTTGATGGCAGCGCAGCCAGTGGCACATGCATTATTTTTGCATGGGTTTACACCTGCATAGTGAATAAAAACAAGCGCAGTGCAGACATAAGTGGCATGTTTACATGTTAAAGCAGCAGGAGGCTGTAACAGATGAGCACACTGCCTTCGTGGCAGCCCTGCTCATTGTGGTGCTTGCTGAGATGATCTTCAAGGGATCCCATTGCCCATTCCCTCTGACTCTGACCATCTAGTCATTTAATCCCAGCTGAATCCTTTCCCTCTTACAGGACTGACTATTTTGTGTTTCCAGAGACATACAGCTGCAGCAGATCTCAGATCAACAGACCAATTCCAGATAGCATTTCATTTTCACAGTGTGTGGTGCAGAGAAGGGAAAAGAAGCAGATATAAAATGCCTTATTCTTATCTTCATCTGCATTTGGGAAATCATGCAATGCAGTTCCAGAACAGGTAGTTTTCTTCCAACATGGTATAAGGCATTGGCTGGATCACTATTGTTCCCATCTTATTCCAAGGTCTCTTCTACAGGTGAGAGTGCATGATAATATCAGGCTCTGATATCTTGACATAGTATCTACTTTGTGGAAGGATATTTCAAAATAGGAGGTCTAAGTCTCCCCTGTGAATTTTTCCCTGGTGAGAAAATGGCTAACAATTTTCTATGCAGCATTTTCTGTGTTGCTCTCTCTCCCTCGCATGTTTATAGAAAGCAGACATGTATTAGAGCCCTCAGAAGTGCTACTTCTTAGGAGATTCATATTTCTTCATGAAGCTTTTCAGACTGGCAGCAAGTCAGGAGGGAGAGGGAAGAGCAGCATAAGGGTACTTCTTGAGGAATGAGACACAGAACTATAAAGAAAAATAAAGTAAAGGAAACAAGACATAAACATGAAGGAAGGAATGAGGGAATGAGGAAAGACCTGGAAAACAGACAAAGACAATGACAAATCCTGGCAGGGATTCATAAAGAAAAGTTGAAATCTTCAATAAAGGAGAGAAACGTAGAGAAAAATACTATAAACCCTGGCGGGGCGTTGGGGGTGGGCAGGGAGAAAAGAAGCTAAAAACAGGAGAAGCAAATGTATAGGAGAAGGGATAAGTAAAATAGTAATAAAGGTTTCTTTGGGGCTGAAGTCTGTAGGAAAAGGAAGAAGATATGGAGAAAGCAAGCTCACAGACTAAAGCAATGATCTCAGGAGCAGGGACACGGCTGCCTTTAGCAAATACACAGTGCTCTCTAATCCTAAGCAGATACTGCCCAGAGCTTTAAAACTCGCCTGAAATAAAACTTCAGGCTAGAGAATAGAGAGAAGCTAGTGCAGGTACCATTAATATATGATCTTCCTTTGACTGAAAATTATGATGATACATGAAGGTTTGACCCTCTCCACAGCACCTGATACTGCAGTTGTAGAAATCTGCTATCTCTGTCTCACCAATACAACAATGAGATGATTTTTCTCATTCTTCCCCACTGATTTTTAGGCAATTATCCTTTTATTTCTAAACCCCTCATTAGCTGATTACCATAAATTTCCCATAGCACCTTCCATAATAACCTAAGATAAACAAAAGCACCAGCATGTGTAAGTTGGGGAAGAGAAACAGAACTGGAATTATATCATATAATCATATCTCCTCCCTACAGAGAGCCAAAAGGAAAATTAATCTTTTGTTGTGTGCTTTTGGAACTTTAATAATATGGTCAAAAAACAACTTTTACATTAGTTCGTCTTTTAATTGATTAAGTAATACAGCAATACCATATAGCATAGGGAAACACTGGGTTTAAAAACAAGAGCTGCAGCTAGCGGTATTTGAAACAGCAGTTTTAAAACAGTACCAAAATCCTCCAGTCCTCTATGATGTTTCAGGTAGCTATAGAAATTACGTCTTTCGCAGTTCTTGCTCCCTTCCTCTTATTCTTTCCTCCTCTCCTCTCCCAAATGGGAGTGGAGAGATATGAAACCTGAGCAGAAAAAGAATTACTGTCTTTATGCAGGGATGTGCTCTTATCAGAACTGACATAAAGAAATGAACTGTCATTTTCATCCTAAAAAGAAGTAGGAAATATAGGCACACAATTGTCATGAGACTCCCACCTCAAGTTTGGAAAAAGCATTTGGCTGACCATATTATTACACTGAGAATGACTGAGTTTAATTGTCAGGAAAGTTTGTCTTTTTTCTTGCCCTTTTACTCCTTCCTTCCTACTAACCATGCATCTACTATTATCATGACTTGCACGTAAGTCTGAAGATGAATTAAAAAGCATGGCATGATTCCCAAGCATATTCATTCCAACAAAACACATATTTCAGATTTAGGATTCTCTCTGGGAGAGAAATAGGTATCTATCAATGGCTGTGAATTTGAGCAAGAGTAGCTGACTAAAGACTCAGGTGAAGAAGTGCAGAGAAATATCTTGTGGATCACAATGATTAATTTCTCTGTGTTTATAGACTTTCAATACATTAAAATTATTTGCTTCCTTATACGTGCAAGTAAAGACTGTTTACTATTTGCCTTTGAGAGAAAGAGCTTGAATAAAAAAAAAAAAAAAGACAGAGTAGTACTAATTCAGAAATACTGCACAGGTAAATGAACCTCCTTTTTTTCCAAGTAATACTTTCATGCAAGAATATATGTTGGTGCAGCTTGCCCTTTGCAAGTGCTGTATTTTTCCCTACATTCAATTATCCTCTTATATACACATCTCAGTAAGTTATGGCAAGCACAAAGCCCTGAGGTTTGCGTGAAATGCTGTGCTCCTACTGCTCTGAAACTACTACAAACGTACAAGGCCACTTCCAAAATCTTGTGAGCACCTTTAAGTCAACTTATATGTATCTCCTTACTAAGAACAAAAGATGCCTTCTATGACAAACGGACTATCCAAGTTTTTCTCATCCTGCCAGCCAAAGTCACATGAAATTCAAAAAGTTCAACTGAGAAATCATCTTCTGTTTTAGTAGTCCGGGGCAGTTACGATTTGGATAAATTAGAAAGAAATTTTGGCCTTCTTCCCCCTGTAAAACAGTTCAACCAGAAACAAGCTATTTACAAGTCAGGTGGTTCAAACTCTACATCCTCTCCAGCAAAAAGATATTACTCTAAATCATCCTTCATTTCTAAAAAAAAACCCATAAAATATATTTAAAAATACAAAATTGTAAAATTTCTTTTATCAGTGTACAAGAGGTAAACACGCCATCTATATTGTCTCAGTGTGATTGTTATTCATGTTATAAATGTTATTCAACATGATGAAAACCAAATTAAACTGCAGTTTGTCTTCCTAAATCGTTCATGACTGACTACCATCATGGTTTTCCCTTTAAAATGCAGTTGTTATTAAAGCTGTGCCCCATTCAGTTATATCACAGTCTTCCTGATAGCATGAGATGCTTCCTTGTTCTCCAGAATGTGGGAGCTGAACTGTGCCCTTTTCTTTGTCGTGTTCAGAGTGTATTTTCTGACATCTAAAGTTGGAAACAGCATCCAAAACACTTCAACGTGTGCACTTAAACAACAGAATGAATGCCAGATTCCTATGGCTTAGCCTAAATCAACTCATTCATTTCAGTTTTTTGGCCCTCAGAAGAACTGGGGAGCAAAATAACACACCTTAATCTATTAATTTTTATGAAACATTGTGCCAGAGGAAATCTTTCAAAAGCATGGAGTACTCAAATGTTTTCTGCATGAGGATGTGATAGATATCATAAAGGTGCTTGCCACAAGAGACATATGAATCTTTAATTCCTCCCTCAGTGGCTGGATTTTCTATAGAGGAGATCCAGAGAAAATCCCCAAACTAATTAAACAGACATTCAGCGTTATTAAGCTTTGTCTTGCGAGGCACAGAAAAGAACAGCCTGATCTTAGCACTGCACAGCAACTGGGAAACAACAGCTCTGCTTCCAGCTCTGCTCTGCTCAGTGGTGTCTGAAAGGCGTTTGGTTTGACTGCTGACAGTGACTCAGGATAAATGGGTACATTGGATGCATTTTAGAGAATCAGTCATCAGTGTGCTGGGCTATATTCTGTCAGGACTGAGTCAGGTCCATATTACAAAGTCACTTTTATAACTGAATAAACTGTCATGCTGAAGGCCTGAGGAAAGACAAAGGACTGGAAAAAAATGAGATGGAGTTGCCTTATGGTGATTCCTATAGGTCACGATAGAAGCAGCACGGGAAAGCTTCCTTTCCTCCTAACCTGCTTACGTGCAAATATACCAATTCATTCTCCATGGCCAATGCATTTTAATTAATCGAGAAGTTGGGGGGGGAAAAAAACCAAACAAACTGGAAACAGAGAGAGAAATGAAGACTTCTCTTTCTCCAGTGTGGAAAAAGGACAAAATTTACCTACACAGAGGTCCTTGTAGTTACACAGAAAAACAGGAGTGAGAAAAATGGCAAGGAAAAATGATTGTGTGGTGGAAGGGGCCAGTAACATTCATTGTTGTTTTCAGGCCTGGTTTCAATTTGTGTAAAACTCCCTTTAATAAGCTTGCCTTATTAAGATGAACCAGTAACAGTCCAAAATGTTAACCTAATGGAAATAAACTAATTACATTTTGTTAGATCCTCCTATTAACAATATTGAGCTTTAATGGCTTTCTTTATTAGGCATTAATGAGAACATAAAGCAATTGGCAACAGACTGACCGGTGTAAGCTTGGGAGGCTTATGGACCTGAGAGCTAAGGCTAAAATGGTTCCCACAGGTACCTTCTCATGTTGGACTGGGAAAACACATTTAATGATGTGACAGGAGATTTTAGGAAGTTTAGGAAATGATCTTATGAGTTGCATTCCCTTGTTCATATTTCTAAACGTGAATATTCAAATGTGTCTCTCTTTAGTGCTGGATTAGCTGCTGCAGACACAGATTTCTGACGTAAGCATTTTTTAAACTGAAGTTTGTTGAAAGCTGAAAATCTCAACTGAATTGTTAACTCTTCCCTGTCAGTATCAGAGACTTTTCCCATTTCTGCAGAAAGGACTGTGCTTTCCCTCAGCAGTATTACCAGTGATGTAGGACTTCTCTTGGAAATATTCTTGGAAGTTCATATAACAATGTGAGAACTGTTTCAGATAAAAAGCCACAACCCATCTGCCCACCTTTCTAGTTGGTCTCTTTCTTGTCCTCCATATCTTGCCCAAAGCAGTATTGGAAATAAATGAAATTTTGCTGCTGCAGCTGCAGTTTCTTCCAAGAGAATCTTGTCTTCAGCACCAGAACAACAAATCCAGTTTAGCAATGTCTATTAAGTAAACACTTTCAGCATCTCTGGAGAGGCACAAGCTGCATCAGAAGCACAGTTTTTAGGACATAGTCAGGGTTCTGTGACATTTGCTTCACCAACACATTTAGTGCTTTTTCGTCTAATATTAACATATAGGTATTTGAAGTTCACTTATGCATATAAATGAAATAGCAGACCAGTATGCCTTACCTTAATGTGGAAGCACTGCCTGAAAGACTTCACTTTAGTTACTGATGTTCTTTAAGTCAAGAAGTGCCTGAAGAACTGTATCTGAATGTGGTCTGCAAGAATTCTGGTAGGTGTCTCACAGTTTACGCTTTCTTGGAGGTAATTTCTAAATGCATTCACCATTTCTTTTTTCCATACACCTTCTGTCAAATCTCACTTTTCAAGTTATGAGAATTACGTATTTCTTGCTACAAAGCCTCATTCTTTTGGGTTAGATTGTGAAATTGTCCAGAATATTGTCTTTGATCTTGATCAAGTAGATTTTCACTCTTTTTATCAACTCACTTCAACAATTTTTTTGTTTTAGCATTGAAAGGCATTTTTATAGCTTTCAGGACCATTTTTGTAGATCTTTTTAATTCCTCCTATTTTTTAGCAGAATACAAGAGTCTGAAGTTATGATCGCAATGAAGTATTGCTGGGTCTGAGTCACCAATGCCATATGAGACCAACCTTTTCCAAATTATTAACTCAATTTTTGCCTTTTTTTTTTTTCTTTTTCCATAGTGCATAAACCAGAATGTCACTCAGAGGGATATGCTACATTCTTCTGTAGACCAAGACTTCCTGACTACTACTTTCTGATACCTGGACAAGCAGACCTTGTGTCTGGTTGTTCCTATGAACATCAGGTCTGATAAGTTTTCAAAGTGAGGGGAGAAAATCCTGGTTTTTTCTTCTTTTATGTTCATGTCTTTTGGCTGACTTACCATGAAAGTCTAATTGATTTTTTTTTTAATCTAATTGATCATCTAATTGATAATTTATTTTTTTTTTAATAGAAAATCATGAGGGGGAAAAGCTTCACCACTATCCATGACCTTATTGAGCCTTAAGTTCTCCACAGAAACAAGACCCACTGGACTGTCGTTTTCTGCCTCCCAATTTGTTAACTATTTCGTCTTGAGAAGATTTTCCACAGCTATATCTTTTTACACTCGATTTTGCTGCTCGATATAGTCTCATCACATGCAGTCCCAGCACACATTCTGCTCAGCTGCTGTCCATGTCCTTCCATCTTCTTTAACTGATGCACAGTTTGCACTCTTTACAGGGATTCCACAAGGACAAAATTTGTGCAGGCAAAATGCCAGAGCAATCTTCACTGGAAAGCCAGATGTTTCATTTCATCAGTTGGCTGGTTGGCGTGGTTCTGCCAAGGGAGAAAAGGAGAGATCTGGGCCTTTTTTTTAAATCAGACACAGAGTTAATTCACTACTAAGTTAACTGCCTCCGATTTTGAAGGGAATTGGGTTTTTTTTTACCATTCGTTTGGAAAGAATTTGAAAGCAAAACAAGCAAAGCCCATCAAAATAATTGCAATCTTTAGTAAAAAAAAAAAAAAAAAAGGAAAGAACTCCACTGTGCTTTTATCACCTTATAAATTGCTTCTCATTAAGACATTCTTGAAAGACATATACAGCAAAATGCTGTCATGCAACTACAAAATAAAGTATGATGATTGTGCTTGCTAATTGTGTTTGTTTTCCTATGACTTATTTATTAAGGACAATTGAGAAAGCTAAAACATTTGAACTGATTTTCCATTTGTTTGACTATTGAAGTTCCTCTGTGAAATGTATGTTTACTTACAGTATCTCCAGCTACCAATTTACAATGCATTTGTTAAATTAGTTAAGAGACTTTAATTGGGCACTGGGGATTTGTTGTGCTATTCCCAAATCCGTTTACTAAAAATACATGAGAACAGTGAGCAATTTATTTATAACCTTGTTATATTAGGCCATTACCAACATCAGGATTTTTTCTTGACATATTTTTAATTTGCACTGACAAAATTGAAGCCATGTTTGCTTTTCTTTCCATTTTAATAAAGCGGCCTGAAAACCGTCTCTAGTTAAATATAGTATGACCACCTGTTATATTTGGAACAGCATCCATAATATTTGCAACAGTGTTCATAGATGCAGACCCCAGGAAAAAAAAGCAACAGTATTGAATCAGCATTAGAGAAATCTGTCTTTCTTTTGTATCCCATTAAGATCAATAATTTGAGCAGTTAATTATATCTGAGATTAAAAATGCACTGTACTTCATTGGCAATATCATCAAATAGTCCCTTATTTTGATCAGATTCTGGACATTGCATATCAATTAAAACACAGCACACCAATAAAACTCTTATTACAAGGCTTTTTTTAGGGACTTCTCACCATCATACTGAGCCAGTCTGCCAGACCCTGACATCCCCACATAGAACCTTTTCTAAGAGATGAGAAAAATGAGAGGGTTATCAGAACCCTCAGCTCAGAAAAAGCCAGTTTCCTCCAAAGAAATAGGAGGGAAAGACAGGATCTTGGCTAGAGCTCTAAACATCAGGATTTCTCCTCAGTACAGAAGCCTAGATCTGTTTTGTTTGCCTCAGGTGTTAGAAAAATAGGGATTATTTACGGAGTGGTATTTTTACAGATTTCTAGATTTTATTTAATTATTATTATTTATTTTGTTTATGTTACATCCCTATATCATCCTACCAATTTCATTACGTCGTATACTATGTATTCTGAAAGAAGTGGGAACCTGGTCTTGCATTTTCATGAAAAAAAAAAAAAAACCTATAGATCTTTATGCTTTCTTTTCAAATATCTTTTTGGATGCTTTTTCTTAAATGTCTCAGTTGACCAACAGGCAGGGACACATGTTGGAATGATATAGAGTTGGCTTAAGCAGGGATAACTGGGTACTTCTGCGTAAGCTAAAAGCCTTGGACCTGGGAGAGTGAATAATGCTGAATTTCCAGAATTTCAGTTCCACATCTTGTCTACCAGCCTCCCTGCTTAGCCACTACAGCTTTCCAGATGATTGTTATTTTACTTTAACTCCACTACTTTGGTTAAACAGTCATAAAAATCAAAACACCTCCACAAGGAAAAAAAAAAAAAAATGTTTTGGCTTTTTAACCAAGGGTCATTCTGTCTGGTAAATCCCCAGATGAGTAAACTATGTACCATGCATTTAACCAAAGTTCATGGATTAAGCCCTTTCTTTATTGACGTCAGCGAGCAATCTGAAACCCATTTCTCCTGAAGTGAATTACACAAATAATATGGCCAAACAGGATGGATTTTATATACAGTCTCCTAAATAGTGAATAAAAGGAATATTTTTCATGTCCCTGTAAAACTTTAGCAATAAAACAAGCAAGAATTTTGACCAATCTGCATGCATTACTATGGGAGAAATTCTTCCACTTTAACACCAATTTTAAGTTCAAAGCAGAGACTCTCTGAAAAAGGAACCAGATTCCAAGTTTCATCCCTTTGCTAGCCTATTCCATGCCTGGGTCAAAAGACAGCAATGGGATTTAAACGCTCCTCTGAGATGAGGATGTCTGCACACCTCTTCAGACAGGCCATTCACAACCCTGATCAAGTTATTTCTAAACCTGTCCTGCTGTTAGGACAACAGTGTACAAGCAGAGCTCTGTGCTCACCCAGAGCCTAGGGAAAGTCATTGGACTGCTGTGCCAAGGCAAGTGGTTCATTCTCAGGAAACAGCATGTAATTAAATGTTTCAACTTTCCAGAACTAATTTTTTCTGTCTTGTTTAATCCAGTTGCTTTAACACAATTTTCAGTCCAGTTGACACTGATCTGTTGTGATGGGATGAGTGAGTAAGTTAACAGCTGTAAATGTTAATAAGTAATCTATTTAAGCTGTTACAGAAGTAAGACTGCTTTCATGGTAGGGGAAATCAACACCATCATCTCTATGCCAAATATTTTTACTGAACATAATGTTGTATGAAGTTTGAGCTGTTTTCCAAAGCCCAAAGAGCATTCTGTTCTTACAGAAAAAACTGCAGTCATTTTACAAAGGACTGCATAGCCCTGCTACAGGAGGATACTCCTGACTGGTACAGATTAGTGCAAATGTCCACTTCAATGGAACTATTCCACTTCACACTGGCTGACTCCCCAGACGAATATGTATTGTTTGGTGAGAAAGAAAACATTAAGAAACACAAAATGCTTCAGCAGGGTATGTAAAAAGGAGGAGGTACAATCACCACAGTCATCCTACAAAATGCATGCAAGACAATGTTTTTTCCTTTCTTTCTGTCAAATTATTCTAATCTGCAGAAATTCTTATACCTCACAAAACTTCTCCAGACTGTGCATCTTATTTTCTAATTTCAGTTTGGGGTTTAATTTCTCTTTCTAGCTGCTCTTTGATTAGAGCTATCCTTGCTTGTTTGTTGAATGCTGTATTTTTCCCCTTATTGTGAGAACCTACAGATAGTAATGGTTTGTGTGCAGACCAAAGCACTTCTTGAAAGACGACAAACTCTTTCTGCTGAACTAGGACCTGGTCTGATTTTTAAAAACTAGTTCAGAATAGTTTTACTTAGGTTAAAACCTTTATTTTTTAAAAGTGCTCCAAGCACATGGAACTAAAAATGAAAAAAGCTTAATGAGTCCTTTTGGGGTTTATGACTACAATCAAAAAAGAACAGAGGTAATAAACCGATTGATAGTACTGTGCATCGTGGCATAAGCAGCACAGGGGAGGGTATTTGCCTGACTTTGCAGGAAACTTACAGCTAAATCTGATATTTGAGAATTAGAAATTAAAATTAATATGATTTATAAATAAATAAATGTGATTTTTTCTTAAAAGACCATAGAAATTCAAAAAATGTATAATAGCAGTGGGAAAATGTGGAGACAGTTTTATTTAGTGAAAATGTTTAAATTGCCAAGTTGATATTTATGTTGTTTACTTACATGTTATTTCACATAGCTTAAAGCAAACGTAGTTTTAAATCCTGGGCAAGATAAACACTGGCTAGAAACTTTGTATAAAAAAAAAAATAAAAGAAAAAAAAAGGGCAAAAAATGACAAACATCCCACATAGCTTGTCAGGAAGCATCAAGAGCGGCCTTTTGGTGAACAAAGCATTCAGCAGCTAGCAGCTAATATTCTCACAATGCCATCTTGACAAATTTAGCACTCCAGATCCTGAGAGCCCAGATTTATACCCATCTGGCAATACTGAGAGGCAAACACTCACATATCAGATGTGCTGCAGAGCTAACATTCCCATGCAGAGAGCAGCAGTCGTCCTGTTCTGATCTCGGGCTACCTCCAAACACCACGTATTTCCCGGTTCCCTCGTCCTGAGCATTGTACTGTGCCTCAGCAGGGCAGACAGATCCAGCCATCTGAAGCTGCTGGAGAGCCCTCATCAAAGGCCCATTGGCAGTCTGGGGAAGAAAGCTCATGCCAGTAGTATGAAAGCTGTCTACAAAGGACATGAAAACATGCTTGCTTCTGTGACACAGATGAACAAATGCATCTTTGCAGCAGGGAGCAAGCAGAGACGGCAGACACCTGCAGGCTGGCTGACACTGCAGCTCGAGGAATGAATCCAGGGTTACATTCGAGTTCCAGTGAGTTTCTTGCACAAGAAATGTATTTTCAGTGATGGAAGAAAATGTCTCTTTTCTAATGCAATCAGGGTTGATTACACTGTCTTTTCCAGGTGCATAATTTCATTTCTGTGAAATTTCTGCAGCAGCAGAAGGTCAAAAAATAGATGGGACCTGATCTGCTCCTTTTCTTCCTGTAGTAGGAAAGCAGAGCAGCAGAACAACACGCCTTGGAGCAGGTGACTTCCTTTACCAAAACTGATCTTAGCAGAAGCTCACAGAGCACCAGAATGCCCACATTTACTTATCTGAGAAACAGAAATAGTGTCTTCCATATAGATTTGCAGGTTTACTGATTAAATCCCTGACTGGAAGGTGTTCACACTTACAAAGTGTCTAAAACAAATGGCCTATTTTCATATAAGAATTACTCCTTAGAGCTTTCTCACTTTGTTCACAGGGGAACTGTACCATTTAAGGGCCATTTTTATCACAACAAGAAAGTCTTGTAGTGAAAAATGAAGTGTCATTTGCCATGGAATTAATTTCTTTGAATGAAAATGCTGCTTTTTCAGTGTAATTAGAACTCAGACTCGCCTCAGGCTATTGGGAAGTGTTCCTGACAAGGAAACAGAACTGCAAACTCATCCACCAGATTGCACAAAGAGCCACAAGGAACAGTTAAATGAAATCAGGTTACCTTCTGTAAGGTTGTTCTAAACTTTTGGCCCTTCAGTGGCAGGGATGAGGAAGGAAATTAAACTGAAAAAAAGAAAAAGAAAGGTTGGGAAAAAATGTTGAGGCACACAGAAAACATACAAGAGAGGTAGTACTGTACAGATGTCTAACTTAACAAGTATGGTCTATGTATTATCAAGGAAAGAAGGGAACAGAACAGCCAGTAATTATTACCCAGAAAGAAAACGAAAAAAATTAAACTCCTAGGGAAAAAAAAAAAAAGAAGTCATGTTTGTTTATTTCATGATTGTAATGATTAGATAATGATGATAGCTCATTCGGGTTGCAAATGAAGTCCAGGCTTCCCAGCGTTGCAGACATGTTAATAGTAAGAATATTAATAAAATTGTAATAATAAAAATAATAAGAATGCTATAGTCTCAGTGTTGATTTTGACAACTTTCAAAATATAAATTATATTGTTTCAAGAGGCATACTTTTCAAATATTCAGTAGCATCCTAGAACATGATCCTTGTATAATATCAACGTACCATGAAGTGGAAATGTTTATACATTCATTGGACCTTAAATATAAACACATGCCTACATTTAGAGGAGCAGTTCACTCATGCATAAAACTCTGCAGTTAAAGACTTTAAGCCATACTTATCTTAGCATGAGTAGCTAGATTTTCAAAGGGAACTCCAGCATATAAGTTCCTTCTTATTTCAATACCAACTAAATAGCAATGACATATTTAATTTTCTTGCTTTACATACAGGACTACAGTCATTAGCTTCCCCCCTCAAACATACCAACATCTGCCACAATATATATGCATATAGATCTATCTATCAGTCTCTGAATACACACAGACACTTTCAAATAACAAGGTCTAATGAGCCCTCTGAGATACACAAATGATTAAAAATATAGAACATCAAATTCTCATGTTAACAACACCTCTAAAGGGAACAGCAGGAATAAGAAAATAAAAGTAGACCAAATACTCAACCTAACAACTCCCCAGTGTAGCATGGCAGTCTAGGAAAGCATAATAATGAGAAATATACAAATTGCAATATGAAAAATGAAAATTCAATATGCAAGTATGAATAATACAAAATTACATTAGTGAAGTGACATCTTCTATTAGCAGAATATCCTACAGCATATGAATCCACCTACTTTTGCAACACACCCAGGCTCTTTTATTATTTCCCAAATTTATCTGTACTAAAATACATCATGGTAAAGTAGCTATTTTCATGTGAACCAGAATACTTCAGAGGCAGCAAAAAGCCATATTAGCAGAATGCCTAACCTTCACCTTCATTCCTTTTCCTCGGAGTTGACTGCAAAGTGTGGCTACACAAACACCCCACACAGAGCCCTGAGGGGGGCTCAGACCTCCCTTAAGCAGCACCGTATTTGAGTGGCACCCCTAAAAAGAAGAAGTGGCACGAGGAATCTCTCAGGGCTAGACCATCATCTTATTGCAGCTGACAGCAACACTTCAATCATCACAGGCTGCAGCTGTTGAGGCACACACCGAGGCATACAAAAGCCATGTGGCCTCCTCACATATGGCACCTGTATGGAGAAAATAAAAGATACTCTTCAGACCTATTTCCAGGGAAAATTTTATATGGTGCACTTTCTTAAAAAGCCTTCACCAACAAATTTCTTAAACCAAAGTTGTAGAGAAAATGTAACCATTACTCTGTGAAGCAAAATAACACCACTAGGCATTCAGACCGAGGAACACAGATTTTCTCCCTCACTTGCACACCTCACTTGCATTGCTAACCCCAGTGGCTGTTATTTCATAACATTCCCAATTTTTTTGTCTCTTTCTATGCCTGTAAAGAAACACAGTAGAATCAGCTACAGAAAGGTACCCACGGAACAAAAATCCTTCACGTAAACAAGGCTGCCCAAAGTTCTTCCTTGTTGTATCCAGAATTACCCTTTTCAAAGAGAAATAGTGTTGTTCTTTTACCCGATATGCAGTCCTCCAAAATCCACCCAAAACTATGTTGTAAGAAAAAAAAACATAATAATTCTATTTTCTTCAGATATATCAGTGAGTAAAACTAAAGGTACAGCATGTATTGTTTGCTTCCAAGATGATGGCCAAGGAACATTGCAGTAGCAAACCTTAAATGTGCAACACTTGACAGGATGGGTTGTCCCTGGCCTTTATAGATACCAGGGAGGTCAAGTCTCCCTCTCCTTCTGTGCAGAGAAATCCCATGCAGGCCAGTACTGGCAATCTTTGCCTACACTATTTGCTCTCATCTGTATTTCTGTATTGGATTCAGCACAGCAGGGAACGCTCCTGAGCAATTTATTTTCTCCAGCCATGCTGTTCAGCTCTTCTCACCCCTGGGGACTCAGAGGAAATCTTTGACAGGTAGATAGCTCCTGGTGTATAAAAAGAAATTCCTAATGTCAGAGGGAAATCAGTAATTGACCAACTACAGTAAATACAGTGAAGTAAGAGAAACAGTAAAAGGAAGACATTTGAGATAAATTTGCATTCAGAGACAGTATATAAGACAATTGGCTGCCTACCAATCCATTTGAGGGTGCACTGAGTACTGGGAACTTGCCATATTATCTGTATCTTAACCCAAAACTTCTCAGCTGAAAGGTGGGATTTCCTGGTGAGACAGTCAAAGCTCTACACAGAGCTTTAATTACCATTAGCTGGGGAAATTTATTCCAGTAAAATAAAAATGTCACTGATGAAAACTGCTCTTCCTGATGTGATGATTGTTAGGAGCACTGACACATGCTAACACTGGCTTTAATGAGGTCATTTAGTTGTGTCTCAAAGAAATGTTCCTTAAAATGATACATCATTAGGAAGCTACCAAACACATAAACAACAATCCTCTCTGGCATGAAAATATTCACTCTTTTAAAGAAGGCAGAGGAGGACCAAGACATTTAGGTTCCATACATTTACTTTGGCCAAATGATTACATTCAAACAGCAACACACAAGACATCATCATCATCATCATTTCAACTCTTTGCAGATATTCCATTATGCTGTGCTTCAGCACTAAATTCCGCAGGCACATGAAAATAAAAAATATATAACTGGGCATAAAATTGTGAATTGTCCCTCCAACATAAATGATATTCACAATTTTTATAATAAAAAGGGTTTTTTTTTGGCTGGGGGGGAGGGAGAGAAGCTATTCTATTAGGCTATCTAGTTTAGTGCAGGAATAGCTAGCAAATAGGTAAAATTTTCTATGTAAGAATTTACTATAAGGAACTGAACAGTAAAACTGGAGGCCTTGAACTTGCAGGCATTCCAGTAATTTCAAGTTTTGCATTTGAGAAACAACACTGCCTTCATTATTTTCTACTTCAATGCTTCTGAGCAGAAAGAATTTAGGTCAGTGTTGAGTCTGAGTTACTGCTGATAACTGTCAACAAATAAAATTCTGCCCTATACTTCATTCTTTATGAAAAATAAATGAGCACAGGGCAAGGAAATTGCCTGTCTTCCTAAGACAAGAATCTGTTAGCCAGTGCATTTGCATTTTGAAATTACTTTTGAAGACACAGTAGTGGACTTTCCTCATTGAGCTTGAGACACATAAGACACCATCGGAGACCTGCCTATACTTGCCTCTCTTGGTCCATGGCATATGAATCTCATCTTCAGATAAAATCACAGGTATGTCTGGGAGATCTGGTATAAGAATTAACTAAATGGTGATAAGAAATTGACTTTACCTCTGCTAAATATGGCAGTGACTTAAAAGTACAGGAGGAAGAATTTATTTTCCCATGCTGGTGAGAAGAAAAGTTGCAAGGCTTTAAATATATGTGAATTAACACATGTGTTCAAAACCATTCATTTAATCCATCCTTAGCCTTAATGGCCCCTGCCAGCTTTCTGACTGTGTGTGTGTCCCAGCAAAACCGTCAGGATGTAGGCACACACTTCAGCTCTGCATGCCATTCAGCATGAGTGAGCATAAAAACTAAGGACCTAACCACGTAGAAATCAGGGCTCACACTGTAGTAAATTGCCTTGTAAGTTTTATTGGTAGTTATACTTTCAGCTCTTTCTTTTACTGCCTCTCACTACATTTTCTCTCTTATATATAAAACATAATATGGAGAATTTTTTTTAACTGAGCTTACCTAAGTGCTCTTTCTTGGCACTAAAGGAGAAAACCCAGAAACTCTAAGTAAAAGCCATTACTTTTCAAGTACTTCTTCCTTTAGAAACATCCAAGGCATTCAATATGTTAATTAAATTTTAATTAGTCATTTTCTTTGTGCTAGGAAAATGCCTATTTTATTGCTAGAACAAGCAACTTAGGACAGCGTGACACTATCTTCAGAGAGCATGCTACTAATTCTTCTTTACAAGGGAAAATAAACCACTTTCTCAGAAGAATAAAGTTATGCTGAAGTGTTTGGAACTGCAGTGCATACCTTGAACTGGCACAGAGCAAATAAAGGCTTTGATGTTTTAATATGTGGTTCTGCTGGTAGGTGTTCTGTGTTACCAAACAAAACAAACACTTAGGAGAATCTCAGCGGTTTAGCCAAGGTGAAATCCTAGCTCCAACAAATCAGCAGTTTGAACTGATTTTACTGGGGTCAGGTTTTCATCCAAGTCATTTGTCCCAGCTTCCCTCTTAACTCTTCATGTTTACAGTCTTTGTAAATCAGAGTGTCAGAAGAGACCTCAGCAGAAACAGTCTTGGCCTTCACAGTCACAAAGTCTGAAAATAAGCACAGGCAATACTCATCCCCTTTCCCTAAGCCTATCCAGTCCAATCATAAAAGTTGTCTCTCTCTCTCTCTCTGTCCCTCAGTTTCTCCCAGATGCAGATGTCTATTAGATCTCACACTTTGCCTTTTAGAACTCATTTCTCACCATGCTTAGGTGTATATCAGTTCTTGTGCTAAGATTCCCCTGAAATTAGCAGTTCCCCTCTATAACTTACAGACACCCTACACATGTCCTGTGCACTGTGACTTTATCAGGCTGTGCAAGTGAAGTTTTCAGGCATTTTCCAGACGGGTGTTCACTGTGCAGACCCAAGCTGGCTCAGCCAAGGCAACCCTGAAGTCTGAGATGCTCAAAGCCAAGGTCTGTGAACTTCAATTCAGCACTGCACTAGCAAGGCTGACTAGTACACAGCCAACACCAGGCAGCATCAGCCATAGTCATTCCCTTTCCCTCCGACCATGTTCCTAGCCTGCTGCACTCCTTTCCAGTACATCTGGAAATAGGGCTGTGCAGAGCTCTACCAAACTCATATGAGGTTACTGTGCTACAATCCTACCTGTATTTTATCCAATTTTCCAGTCATCTCCCTAGTTTCAGACATGACTTGCTTTAAAATGTGTCTGAATTTTCCATCCTGCTAAATTTATAGTAAAACTCCTGCTGCTAGCTAAACCACTTTTTAATTCAGACATGGTAATATTAGTTTCCTTATTTGCAATGAATAATCAGTGTTATTAACCCTGCTAAGACTGAGGTAAACCCTTCATTCAGCACAGAGATCATTCCTACTTCACTTATGATCTCTGCCACCTTCACAGCAGAAAGATGTCATTTACTTCAGTTTTCTCCTAGGTAAAGCCATGTTGCCAGTCATATTCTGTTAAACATTTGAGGTGCTTAATCATATTTGACTTAAAATTAAGTTCTTTGAAAGGTTTGCTTTTGAATTTCCATTCAGCAGAAGCAGAAGATAACATAGTTCTTCATTTACAGTGTGTAAGAAAAGACTTACTTTACAGAAGCAAGCTTCCTGTCTAGATCATTGTATTATTATCACATCAAATAAAAATAAATTTGTGCACAATATATATGCTCTGTGGTAGTATTGCAAGAAAGGCAGAAAGAAAGTCAGAAACCCCTGCTCTCTAGCAGCTAAGATATAAAATTACAATGAGATTAATTATTTCCAAAAAGTGTGAAATCATTTGAATATAGAAATAAGATAGTACAAGTTTTCAAACTTGGAATAATTGAAAATACTTTACTACAATGTCATCTTAAAGGGACATGGCCAAGTGGAAAGGCACATTTCTAGCTTTGTAAAGTGATATAATTCCTTGGACCACTGGAAAGAATTGATTTATATGTCTTTTATTACAGAAGTGTAGCAAAAGTTAAAAGACTAAAAAAGCCTATTATTTTGTCCAACACATAGCAATATATCCACAACTGCTTTGTCCAAGAAAATTTTAATCAGCTCATAGAATAGCATTTCAGATGTTTTCCTTATCAACTATTTTGCAGTCTGTTAAATTTTAGTGTAAGGAATTTTTCTTTTCCCAAATCTCTTTTATCCAACAATTTAAAATCTTTTCAAAGTTAAATCCTGAAAGAGAGTTCTGTTATTGATGTCAAAGTATCTATGTTTTCCCCCTTAAGGTCTGCTCATTTTTAATCATTTTTTTAAAATGTGTAGCTATTGTGCAATCCCATTAAAATCATTACAGAGGTTCCCAGGTTTTGGACCATTCATCCAACTAAATAACTGTTTATCACTGTCAATAGCTTCTTCCCCCTGGTGTCTGCAGGGCTATACAGTCAAAATGTACATATTCCTTCCCATTTTCAGTCCATTCTCCCCCTTGCTTGCTGATACATAAAAAGTCAATCTCTCTCATTGACATCAGGATTCAACTCTCCCATTCCTTCACCATCAGTCTGAGAAGAGTGAAAGGCTGAAAAAATTCTAATGTTGTTTCTAAACTTTTGGTCTAGGAACAGATGTAGAATAGAATATCCTTTTCTGATGGATTCTGTGATCATCTGCATTTCCCATCTTCCTGGCACTTTTACTCACTGCTGACTTCCATTCTAAACAACACTGAGGGAGTAGCTTAAAAAAAGGGAAGAAACAGCAAGCTGGGAAAGCAAAAGCAAACAGATCTGTCTGGGGCCTCCTACAATGTAAAAACAATTATTGTTGGATTTCAGCTTACCACAGCAAAAAACTGATGCATGTTTATGTAGATTTTGTGTTTCTGATGCCATGCTTGAGTGCTGCTTTAGTGTATTAACAGGGTTGGGTGATCTTTCTTATCATTCACTTCAAATGTGCACTGATGTGTCATTAATTAGAATTAATCACAAAATTACCATATTAGTTCAGAGACTATGGGGGCCTATATATGCCTCATTAAGCTAATATAGCTTACAAAATTGACTGGACTTCCAAGCATGTTGGCTATTGAATCCAGTGAGAGTAAATACTCAGAACTAAATTAACTCAGTGCCAAGTAAACTACAGAGATGGAGTACAATGAAATTTGCGAAATCTTTCACATTCCTAACAAAAACTTTTGATGTATACTGTGAGTCTTCCTGTAAGTGTTTAAATTTCTAGTTATGAGAACACACATAGAGCTGTTCCTCTCAGGAATCCACTCTAAATGTGTTAAACCCAAAGGCTGCTGCAGCTGTATTGCAGAAAACACAGAGATTATAATCTTAAAGTGCACAGCTTTGCTATCTTTCATTTAACTGCAAGATGTTTTAGAGATCTCTTTGAACAGGATTCAGAGTTCATTTTGGCTGTCATGTCTTAAACATGTTTGGTGTCATGAAGGTCTAGAATTACCCTTGATTTCTGTTGCTAGATTTGACAGTAAAATGTGAACAGAGACATATGGCTTCCATATGCCTAGACGTCCTCATATTTGAGTTTGCAATTGAGAACACATAGTCAAAAAGTTAGGTTTCATATGTGATTTCCTGTATAATTTTTTGTTTGAAAATTTCATTTTGTCAAGGACCTCAGCACGCAGAGCTTGCAATACAGGATTGAGTTCTGGAAGGGGCTCCCTAAAATATCAAGTCAGTCTTAACTATTATAATTAACCATGATTATTAACCAATGGAGGTTAATTTCTTAGGTTTATTACAAAGCTTTATTAGAAGCTGTTCTCACATCTGATCTCTCTGAAGATTAGAAACCTTCTTTAAAAGTATTCCTAAATGTATTCATGACCATTTGCTCCTGTATAAAGTCAGTCTTTGGCAAACACAAAAGTTCTGTTTCCCTGATGTTTTTCCACTGATGTAGTTAGAAACAATTTTCCAATCAGTTTTCACTTGACTATATTTTAAAAGTATATGTATTTTAGTCTTCCTTATCCTGATCAAATGAAAGTACAATAAATTAAATAAAATGGAATAAAAGGAAGATTTTGATGGGTTTGCTTTTTCTTTTAATTGAAACAACTCAGATATCAGTTAACGCTAAATTTCCTGTCCGTTCAGACTAGAACATCCATTCCTGAGCAATCCATGAGCAATACTCAAACTAGCATCCCAAATTAGCGTCACAGCCAATACATAACTGTAACATAATACATAAATACACTGGTTATTTCCTTCTACACTGGACAACCAGCAGCACTGAAATTATAGCCCTGTGGCACTTCTGAGAGAAGTGACTGGACTAAAAGCTCCTGAAAAGTGTGCTGCTAATGGTCTCAGAAGAACCATAGGTCAAGTGATACTATGAAGGCATAATTTTTCCAGGAATTTACGAGATTTCCTGGCTGGGAAAAGCAAATCATGTTCCACAGTGGCAGATGGAAAGGAAATTACTCTTTCATGGGCTTGAGAAACTTTCTTTAGCCTGTTCTATCTTTTGCCAATGTCTAGCAAGTTCAGCTGGATGACAGTCGCAGGCTGACTGCCCAGGCCCTGTTTAGCAAGGCAACAGAGGCCTTTCTCATGATTTAATCAGCACTGCAATGCCTATTAGTGACAACTGGGTCTCAGAATGCAGAATTTTTAAAAGAACTCGGTCCTGCTGTGTTAATCAGGGACTCTCGTTGATTTAACATGCATTGTCTGAGTAAATACTTTCTCCCAGTGACTTTGGCTTTTCCAGGACAAGCAGCTCAGTAAACTGTAACAGAACTGCTGCAGACATCTGTAAGTTAATATATGCAAGAACTGTGTGATAATAGAGATGAAATAACCAGTCACTATAGTCAGTGTCCCAGAAGAATGCAGCAACACAGATACTTTTAGAAGGAACATCAAAAGTCAGTCAGCCAACCTGAAAATGAACTACAAGCCAGTACAGACTTCAGTGTAATGGAAAACACAGACAGCAAGCTACAGACTGATGCTTTAAAATGCAGAATTAAAATACTACTGAAAGCTATGAATTGCTTTGGTTCTGTCCATAACTTGAAAGACTGATCAAATGATGGCACCTAATAAAATATCTGGAATATAAGAATGCCCTTGGGAAAAAAAGAGGGGGTCAGAATTTACATGTGCTCAGGTATGACCTAAAAACCATTTCTAAAGTCACACTGTTCCCTTTTCATTTTTTGTTTTTCTCCATATTTCTGGGAGTAAAGATACTTTGAGGGGTAGGGGGGCAGGGAGGATTTTGCCACGAACATACTTATGGTCAAGATCCTTCTGGCACGTGTTAATTCTCTTCATATTTTCTGGGTATGTGTTGAACAAAGAGGGCAGTAAAATGGCATTTTAGTTTTGCTAACTTTATCAGCTTTAACTTAGAGGTTTTAGCTCTGATCTACTGACACTCAGGAAGATAAGGATTGACATTTATGGGACTTCTACCCTTTCTGAGAAAACTGCTTGGTGTATGCATTAATCCACTGAAGAGGAGCCTCAAGGAGCTCAAATGCCAAGTGAACATGTGAAATACCAGGTTTTAAAGAGGAGTTTGCACAGCTGCCATGCTGGTTTAACAGAGAGTGAATGCAGCCACAGCTCT
>JAYRBT010000181.1:29640122-29669704 GCA_036023395.1 Myiotriccus ornatus | reverse complement strand
ATAATTGTTTAAATTACTTTGCATTTTTACAAATATTAAAGTAAGATTTAATATCTGAGTCAGTTACACTGATAAGGATTCCAGCTCCAACATCAAGCTGAGCTAGTTATCTTGTAATTTCATTTACAATGCAGGAAGAACTGTAAAACATTTGCACCAAAATCAGAGTTTATTTGTTTTGTTGTCACTGATTATAGATCCAGATCAAGCAATTAAATTTTTTGTCACAAATACCAAATACTGCAGATTATAAATAATAATAGCACCCAATTTCCTAGCTGCTATTATAAAAGTCATACAATACTTGTTGATATTTTGCATATTGAGACTCTAAACATCAGGGCTCCATTTTGTGCCTTGAACAAAACAACACTTTTCATATTTCTTTTGTTGTATTTTGGATGTCACTGCCTTCAGTGTTAGCATTTCTTAGGAATAAAAATACATTTAGAAAGCTAAAGGAGTCTTGCTACAATGATTAAATTCTGATATGTATCAGTATGACCTTTTGTATGAAAGAGAGATTTAAGGCATGGGATCCCACAGAAGGGACCATTCACCCAGCAACTTTTTCCAATAATGTATTGCACGAGACATCATGTGTTTCACACTAAATTTATGCCTCAGGTTAGGTACAAATCTTCTTACTTTCTTGGCCTGACTAATATATCTTAGTTCATTGAGGCTCTGTGATACCCTGAATCTGTGAAAATGAAGCCAAAGAAGTGTTGCCTTCTGGAAGTACACTGGACAAGAAGACTTCACCTGAGATTCACTACTACATAAAGAAAATTTGCAATGTGAAATGTAAAAACGTGTGAGAAGACGACAATGTAAATCCACAAGGAGATAGAAAGTGTGTAAAAGGTTTTTTTATTGATGACAAGAAAAGAAACAACACACTGGACTTGGATGTGAGCAAATGTTTTGAGGTAAATATGTGTTTCTGTAGAGGGTTTGGTGCTCCCGTAAGGTTTTACATACCAGATTGATTCATTTCAATCCTGTTGACACAAAGAGACTAAATCCCTCATACATTTGCTTCATATTTACTCATTCACAAACGCTGATTCTAATACGAAACCCTGGAATTTCACTTCTAAGAGACTGTTTCAAAACAAACAAGAAAGAGAGAAACAGTCAGATTTCAGATACATTTTAATGCTTTCAGGATTTCCTTAAAGGATTATCATCTGCTTTATTCCTCCCCATGCCTGTTTGTTTGGCAACCATGAGAAAAGACATTGTTTAGTCAATCCTGCTTCCTTCACATATGCATGTATTCATATTCTGATAAACTGGACTGGTTGCCTTTGTAGCAAAATAAGAGCAATAAAATGGTCTCTAATGCTTTACTTCAGAGACCTAATATGTAAACAGGGTGTGAAATAAAAACTCTTTCAGATTATAAGAAATAGAGTGAGTCTTTCTTGCATATCCTTAACTGAAATGAAGCTGAAACCATCAAAGTAAGAAATTTCATCTTCAGCAGAATATGTTGATGGGATCAGATTTTTTAGTGTCCTTGAAACATAACTATTTAGAATGGTATCAAGTGCAATGAACATCTGAATTGGTTTCTTGTCATTTGTCGTGGTATCTGAATTTTTATTTCAAGTGATTTTGACAATTCACAGAAACGTTGAGCTTTAGCACACAGATCATCTCATTAACTTCAAGATGGTTATTCATGGAATTAAGTTGCCTCACACTGAGTCCTTAGGTGGAAAAAATAAGAAGATAATATTTTCCTTTAAGAAAGGTCAGAAAAAAAAAAAAAAAAGAAAAAAAAGACACTTTTCAAAACCTCAAATTCAAAAAAACAAAAAAGTTTCTTCACAAAAAAACAAAATTTAAAATACATGTTGCTTCACTGTGACTTGGTATACAAGCTTAATCCAAAATTTACTGATATGATTTGGAAACATTTAAATTTATATCAATATGATATTGAATTGAGCCCATATTACTAAACTATATAAACAATTTCTTCACCTATTAACTGATTCACCACTTAATTTCTTGACTTTGGGAACTCCTTTGATTTATGTAGTTTGTCCTGATTTATACCAGCAGGTGTCCAGAGTCAACGTCCCACATTATCACTGTTTTGGTCTGTGTGTTCTAGTTATGCATAAGTACATGAAAAATCAACTGCAGCTGAAGCCCATAGACTTTACAAAGGTTATCACAGCCTTAGGGAGCAGTAGAATCCACAGATCCAGCTCTACCTTCTCTTCAAAACACACTGGTTTTGATCTCCTCCTATGAAATTATGTTTGTCACTCTTGAATAACCTTCTCTTGCCATCCTCTGCTACAGTACCATCTTCTCTGTCTGATGCAGCTGATGTCACTGAATTTGAATCATTCTTCAGTCATACTACCAACTGAGTGAGATAAATGAAATCAATATACTTTTCCTTACAGGTGAAATTAATTTAGCAATGCATAACAGTAGCAAACCTTTTCTTCTTTGTCCAGTTCTACGCTACAATCCATCAAAGTATTCTGCTTGGCACTTGAATTAATGTAACTTAATTTGTGGGCAACAATTCCTTCTTCCTAATGAAATCTTTCAAATCTTTCAGTCTTTAAATTCAAGTTTATTCCATAGTCTGGGCATTTTCACCCACTACCAACGATCTTTGTTCAGATAGAGAATAAAACCCATACAACTTAACAGTGTATCACTTGTAATTCTAACACCTAAACAAGAGTTTTGTTTATTTTTTAAGAAAGACCATCTTTATTAATTGAGATTCAAGTTCATGTAAAATATTTTCATAGAATTTTGTTTGTTTTGAATGAAAACATCACGGCTTTTTCTTTTTTTTTTTTTTTTTTCCTGGCTGAAAAGATGCCAGCAGCAGCAAACTAATGAGCACCAAAAAGAGAACGTTTGTACAGCTCGAGCCTCAGTGATAGCAAGCTGCTTGTTTTCGATAGACACTGCAACAGTCATGGTAGTGCAAGGTGATCAATAATAATCCCTCTGTGACAATGTAAATAGTATCATCAAGAGTGATTGCCAAATAGAAATACTCAGAGACTCAGCTCAATTTGGGTAAACATCCAAGACTTCAGATCTTTCTTCTAACCCACTGGGGTCTCCAAATTTCATTCAAAAAACAGGTGGATCGGTGGTTTGCTTAGAGCATTCAGGATTGCTCTGGCATATGGAAGGCAGGAAGCACAATAGTGAACAAGAATAGTTTTTAAAATTAACATCTTTTAAGCTTTTAAAACATTCGTTTTGGAAAAGGAGTTTTACTCCTGCTATTTACTGTGAGCTAGATCATTCTTCCAGTCTCAATCTGTTGTGCATTTAATAAACAGAGCAGCTACCGTTGGTTTTCATGTTAATATATGCAAGCACGTACATGACACAAGTGATTAAAAAATTCACTGGACTATGTGATCTTAATTAAACTACAGTGGAGACAGACTTCCTTAGAAATAAGTAAAATAGAACCCCCACCTGACTTTGTCACTTTGGCCAAAACTGTGCTTTTTTCCAATCAGTGAGGGTGAAAACTTAAAACAGAAAGATGAATGCATCAAAAGGGCAGGAGATAAGTAAGATTACAGAAACTAAGGTTATATGTATAGATGATGAAGGGCTGTAAGCAATGCTTTTGTATGTTTTCCCTAGGCAGTTAGAGTGTTGTGCCCAGAGTTAAAGCAATAAGGTTCAATAGTTTGGAGAAGTAGCGGGTTTTTTTCATTTTTATTGTGCTTTTGGAGTATTTAATGCATCACTAGACCTAAAAAACCCTAGGGTCCCATGCTCATTTCAATTCAATTAAGATATACAGGCTGTGCAAAATATACATCGATAGGGAGCCACATTTTCAGAAATAACTGCTTATCTGTGCACTTTTTAGCTCATTATAACAGGCTCATGGAATCCAACTTTAAATAAAGGCTGTTGGTGGACTAAATTACAACACAGTATCAAGAGACTTCATGAACTAGATATATTCTATTTTATTAAGCTTTCATTATATATAGTATGAGTCAGCAAACTATTCAGGCCCTGCTAACCAGAGTCCCGGTACTTACTCTAAATCTTGAAGGCAAATATTTTTCGCCAAGGGCAGCCTGTAAATGAACAGTAGGTTTTGGCCCTCTCCCTGTTAAAACAGACTTGACAGAGTGTCTGTCTCACAGAGTTATTGAATCTCCTTCCAGAAAGCCTGTTAAGCACTAAGGGAGACAGCACAATCCTCACTTGCACGCCGTATGGCATCGTCCTTCCATGACAGTATCTTTCTATGCAAATGCACCAACTCCCAAAGACTTTATTTTCAAGATGATAAAGATTTTTATTTTTAAGTCTGAATAAGTGAACAAGTTATTTCTCTTGTTAAAATACTCTGGTCTGAGGCAAAGACAGGGCCTTTGTGCCTAAGTCCTCCTACAGTGACAGCAACGATGCTCTGCTTCTTTCCCTCCATGTCCAAGGGGCTGTCACTCTAAATGCAGTGACTGGTTGGGGTGATAAATTTGCTAGTGTATGCCAAAAGGTAAAAAAATGCTCCAATTCTGGTGATGCTTGTAAGAACTTAGTACTTTTTTAGGTTCCTGCCTCTGTCAGATTCTTGAAATCAACCCAGATTTGCGAGGCACAGGGAGGCCTGCCAGGGAATGACAGCACATCTCCTCGGGCAAACACAAGTAGTGTCTGACGTGGTTTCTACTCCTTTTCTCCAGCTGTTCCTTCTCCAGCAATGAGGGCCATTTATCAACAGTACAAACACTCACTGTGGGCAGGTCAGGGAGCACTGGTGCCCCTCTGTCAAAATGCAGCAAACCCCTTCTAACCTGCAGAGAGAGCCCCTGTCAGCACTCGCACCGTGGCTCACTAGATGACAGAATCACAGCCTGTGGAAACGTCTCTGTTCGTTACATTAATTTCCTCCACCTGGGCCCTTATCATGTAGGTCAGGAAGGTGCCTCCGGCTGCACCTGGGATGGCTGTCCCTCAATGCCGCCTGGCTGAGGCTGCGGGGAAGCTCTGAGTTTGCTGCCAGCTCAGCTGAGGCCACTGAGTGGGGAGAAGGTGTTGGAAGGAGCCAGAAGGGGCTGGGTGGTTAATTTAGGAAGAGTAGAGAGCCTTTCTTCTGTGGGAGTGTTTGAGTGTATTGTGTGGAGTTACCCACTCAGGTCTGTGCTCAGGTAAAGAGCAGTGTTGGTGCAGAGCCTTTCTGCTGTGGGGTAGGGGAGCAGGCGGGTCCTGTTGTGGGGTGTTGGACTTGCCTGGGGCCAGCCCACCAGCCAGGCTGTCTCTGACCAGGACAGTGTTTTGGGGGGGCCATTTTTAAAGCATCAGCAAGTAGTGGGTGGGTAGCTTTTCTGTGTAATTTGTGGGGAGTCTCTGAAGCAGCAAGGAGCTGTAGGACACCCTCCTGTGCTGAGGCCAGCCCAGAGGAGCACGTGCCCTGCCTGGGCCGCTGTGAACCTCCGTGCCTCACAGAGTGAGGGGCCTGGTGGGAAAAGGGGAGCTGAGGTTTAAAGGGGGGAAAAAAAGTCTTTTGCAAGAAAAGGTGTGAAAAAGGCAGCAAAATGTCAGACTGAGAGGAAACAGCAGTTTCAGAGGGAGCTACCAGGCTGGCCTGGGTCCACTTTCCAGCTGGGTGAAGCACCTGTACCTCCAATGACTGGAGCCCAGAAGGAGAAAGGGAGAGCGCTGCTGGCACCGGGGAGGGACCTGCTGGGGCTGGTGAGTTACCTATGCCTTGTTTGTTTGTTTGTTTTCTCCCTGGAAATCATATCTGAGAGTAAATATGATACCAATACAGCTTGAAAGCACAGCTGGGTGTCTGCACACGCCTCCAAGATTCAGTTTACTTGTTGCAAATGTGCTGTAAACGGTGACGATGAAAAGCAATTCCTCTAGAGGAAATTTTTTAAAAAAAGTAGGTAATGATTCAATGTTGGTGCAGCAGTTCCTAAATGGCTTGAACAAGGGATTATCTTATGCTGCTACTTTTTCCACATTTTCTTTTGGAAACATAATGGCAGACGTAATGGTGATTGTGTTTTGCTCCACTTCCTTGAATTGTAACAATTACAAAATGTATCTCTTTTCTTTGCTAATGTTTGTGTTACAGCAACAGCCTTTCTGCTTGTAAATGCTAATATTTTCTCAATGAAGGACTTTGGAACAGCCCCATTATAAAAAACAAGGGGACTTGATTCAGCTTTGAAGTCAATAGGAAAAGTGCAGTCAATTTCTTAAAGTATTTGATTATATTGGGAAGTATATGGAAAAATTATTTTTAAAATGGCACTCCTCTAAAGGATGTAATGAAAGGTAACACGAAATCATCAGTCTCAATAGTATATAATTATTTCTTTGCTTAAACTACAGGATAAAAGGATAAGGAGCCTTGCCCTGTTTTTTTCTGATTTGCTTTCTGGAATCTTCTACATCCCTTTTATAACACAAGTTGGAACAAGCATGTAGGTAGTTAAAGTTAGCTCCAGCATTAAAGTAATATGTGACAACATCAGAAAAGTAGTACCCAGTGAATTAACTGGTATTGTAATATGTAAAACAAGTATTGAATGTATGTACATGCAACACTAAGAAATCTGTCTTCATTAACACCAAAGTATGAAGTTCTTTACCACAAAAAACTTCTGGTATAGTGAGGCCTGAGATAAGGCCTTTTAATCACTTTCTCCATCACTAAGAGATTTGCAAATGAATGAAATAGCAGTAGTTTAAATGGAAGAAAAAGCACAGGCAGAGCAGACACTACTTTCTTCTAAATGAGCTTGCCTGTGCTTCATGGCATTATTCAAGGTTGGCCAATATCACAGTTTACATTCTTGTCAAAGAAATAATCGGTATCAGCTGTTTCTTACATAATATATATGTAAAAATCAATTGAATACATAAACCACTAAGAAGTACAATGTGAATTAATTTATTAGCAATTCTGAGTTGTTAAATTGTGAAATATAGCACCTGGCACAAAGGTTGAGCATTGTTTTTAACTCCTGAATGTCATTCAGATGACTTCCAAGCAGGACACTGCATGCTGAAAAATGGTATAAATTTTAGACTGTCTACTTACAATCTATATTTTGCATGTTTCTGGTATTGTACCATCCCAGGGTTTGCTGGTGACTATGTAGTCAAATAGAGATCCAGTAAAATGTGACACATAAACAAAGTAAGGGGGTCTCTGGTTGTGCCAGGGGGCTGAAAGATTTCACTCTATTCTTGCCCTCCACTGAGAGTACTGCAATTTTGAATTTGTGTCTACCAGTGCCAGCTTTGAAGGCCGTGGTGCCAATGAGTAGTTAGTCTGTGGATGTGCAAATTGCTGTATCCCTTGTCTTCAGCAGAAGCTTTGAGATGCTCTTTGTTCCTTCTTCCATGAGAGAGAAGGGAGAAACCTCAGTTACTGCAGGTCCTATGCCTAATTCCATGTATTAGTTCATGTGAATACAGCAAAAAAAAACCCAAACTTATGGGAGTTACATGGGAAAATGTGGGAAGATAATGGTGAATAAATTTAACAACAGAACCAAAATATCCCATTCAGACCCTTTCAATTTTTTTATTCCCCTCTTAATCCGTAGCAAAAGGGAGTAAGCTCATTTCTTTCCTTTGGAGGTCACTGTTAAAGGTGATTTATGGTCTACGGTGCTACAGTAACTGCAGAAGAGATACAGGGCTGAGGGAAAGCCCCTGAGACCATCAAGATCATTGAAAGCTTGATGATAGTGGCATCAAATTAAAGACAGGCACCTTGTATCTCAGGCAGTCCTAGGGGAAAAAGAAAAGAGTGTTTTTTATCTGAAGTAGTAAAAAGTATGGTAGTGGGTGTCATATAACTTTTTCATTATCCTGTCACACCTTGGAATTCTGCATTGCAGTACCTCAAAGTTAAGAGCAAAGCAAATTTATTGCAATGTATCAGTCCTTTAGGGTATTTGGGGGTTTTTTTGGCCACTTTTCATCTCTAGATTTCAGCTTTGGCATTAATAATTTCCCATCTCGCTCTTGAGATGAGATGAAATAGCAGGGGACAGCAGAACTAAATTCAGATCAAAGGAAGATGCTGCTTTCCTTTTTTTTGATTGCAAATCTAAAATGATGAGATCAAAAAGCTATTTATTCTATGTTAATTTCAGTGCCACTTTTGTGGAGAGGATATTCTCTATTCTCAAAGAAAGTTGTCTGTGTATTAAATAGTTTCTGTGGTGTTTTGAATACGGAAAAAATTCTTTTGATAATTTTTGGTGCTCTACTGAAAGTAAAAAAAAACAAACAAACATGCAATTTGGGCCTGGAAGACATTCTTTCTCTCTTGCATGGATACACACATTTGTGCCTTCTTTTTTTAATCAAGCTGCAAAATCAGTCATGTCTTCTTTGCATGGCCAAATCTTTGTGGTTGCATGAAACTGGTTCACTTGTGTGCAAACCCATGTTCAACTAATGATTACAATATGTAAGGTTCTACATGCGTGTAGAGAAAACAAAACAAAAAAACCAAAACTAACCAAACAAAAAAAAGATCAAGCAAAACTGAAACCAGAAGAAACCAAACACATGCACACAAAAAAAACCAACCAAAAAACCCACATAAAAAGGCACCCTGGAAGTCATTCATACTCACAGCAATGATTTGTGATGGGCAACTAAAAATAATGCATACGGTGATTATTTCTGTAATTTTTTTTTTTTTTTAGTTTAAGGGGTTTTTAATAAACCAGAAAGGGTTTTCTTTATCTTTCCTATCTACCCTCAGTTTTTGTAAGCCAAGCTTAAAGGAGTGAGCTGAAGCACTGGGACAGACTTTTATGCAGTAGTGGAAGACTAGGGAATCTGCAATGGCACATCACACCACTGCCAAATACACCTCCAGGCAGATCCATCCATATAGTGCATGTTTGAATATGGGTAGAAGTGTCTTCACTTTTGCTGTCTTAATGTTTGTCATGTGTACCTTTAATCCAGAATGTCACTGAAATGTGAACTATAGCTAGGACTGTAACCTTGTGATGGAAATTATGTAATATAGTAGCTCTCCAGTAAGTCTGACTTCTTTACAAATATGAACTAAAACCTAGTGGGTTTGTTGTTTTGTTTTTTGGGTTTTTTTTTCAGTTTGCAGTGTTCTTTTGAATGTTCATAAGGTATAAAGGAGTTTAAGTAGTACCAGAATGTCAAGTGTCTGACATTTAGTATTCAAACAGGAAAAACAGACTCCTAATGCCCAAAGGAAACTAATACCTGTTCAAGAAGGAATTAGATCATAAAATTTCCACTTAATTTATAGTTATATTAATTAGTAAATCACTTCTCAAGTCAAAGTTTTTGGAGTCTCGACAGTACTGAAGGTTTTTTTATGTATCAGAAGAGAAAAACCTCTTCTTATATGAGAAGAAGAGTTAGACTTGAACTTTGGCAATCAAAGACCAGAAATTCTGTATATTTGTCACTGTTATTCTAAATATGCTGTTGTAATTCCACTTACTTGAATAGGAATGATTTATTGAATTACCCATTTTGGATCAAAAGCAAGATTCTGTCATTCAGGTGATCATAGCAAAAGGAATATTGGAGAGGACAAAAACTTTGAAGGTAGAATATTTTCATTCCTATCTAGTGGATAACTCTTTCAAACAAGGTCACAGCTAACACAAAAGGTTTTATGTAGCTGTGTTAAGTAATACACAGTGTTTTTCACAACCCAGTCCTTTTTGCAGCCTTTATCTGTGATCAAAATAGAGCATCATTAGGGATTGGAAAGTGCATGTCTAGAAGTAAATTAGAAAAATGCAAAACTACTTCTGCATTTTTCAGAAACGCGTAACATTGTGAAAGGAAAGCAGGGTGCACCAGCTGTAACTATCAATGCTGGTACAAACACTTCCTTCCCTTCCACTTTTGCTCTGTAAACATACACGGCAATTACTTGCAAAAAGAGTTCTTGCAGCTGCAGTGTCTCTTGTCACAGCAGGTACCACCCTAATGACAAAGCTGAAACTCTGAACTCCACTCTAAAGAATGAGTTTATTCTATGGACTTCTTGTTTTGTTTTGCGTTACTTTTAAGAGCTTCAGCCTACAGCAGGGGCAGGTACACCTGAGGGGTAGTTCAACAACCTCAGCCCATAATGTCAAGAATTGATAAGGGCTCACGAACCTGAAAGGTAAACTACCTGTGACTGTGCAGAAGGTGGTGCCTATGGTCTCACTGCTTCTCATCCTGCAAGATTCCAGCACACAGCTGAGATCCTACAACTTGCAGCTGTGAGACTTGAAGCTTAGTTTATATTCCCAGGAAAAAAAAAAGTGAGTACCTTTTAACACTGCAGGAAGCCCTACACTTGTGACTGTCTTTCCAATGTCTACTTGCATTACTGCTAAGCAGCTGACTATGTTCACCGCTTGTCTGCTGAATTTCTCCTCCTTGAACCAGTTGATCAGTCACATCCCTGTCACTATGACAGCCTGCTCTGGTCTTTATGTGTATGCTACCACGCCTGAACGGCAGGTGAATGGTTTTGGTATTTTTTCTCTTGCTCCAGATGACAAAACATATGAAGGCTACCTTCCATTCTGTTGTCTTCAACATCACAAGACACACATAACCTGAGCTAAGTAGGTAGCCTACATACTTTAGTGTAGCATCTCTTCAAGGGGAAGAGTGTCTCCTGCCTTCAGGATAAAGAGAACGCCAATAGGTGAAGAAGAAAATAAAAAGTTAATATCCTATATTAATGACAGTGAGCCAAGAGAGAAAAGCAACTCATTCCAAATGATGCAACAAATTTGAGATAGCAAAATATCAAACTCCAGGTATTTTGGTTACAGACTGATATTTCTTATAAGATTATTATGCTTTCTAATAAGATTGCCCTTTCTGATTGAGGTTATCCTGTCTGTAAAATGTTTTTTTCTTTAGGAAAAAGTAGGTATAACCTTTCCCAAAAGAAGCAGCAGAAAGAGGCATTCCTGAGTTATTTTGGATGGAGCAAGAGGACCATGATTACTTAGAAAAAAATGTTTGCTGAGCCCTTGTGAGCCATGCTTCAACCCACAGTGGACTTGAAGGGTATTACAGAATAAGCATCTAAAAATGAGTTTATAATGGAAACCTTGACAGGCCTAAAAGCAAAGCAGTACACAGGTGCCACTATAATTAAAAGCAGTGACCCTTCAAAGAAAAGGGTGGCCAGAGGGTAAATAAACTGCCATTGTGCAGCTCACCTCGTTAAACAGGAAAGTTTGGAAAATGATTGGAGGAACGGCATCAATCAGTGTTACCTCAGACATCAGTTATAAGAGACAGCTGCCTCCTGTGGGGATGAACATAGTGTACATACTATTAAAAACAAGGTCTTTGTTCTGAGAGTCATGCTACAGGTAATCTGAACCCTTGAATTTATATCCTGTTCACAGTTGTCAAGTTCTGTAATATAATTTTTAATCATGTCTTATCCCGCCTGCCCCAACTTTGACATACGTAATACTCTAGGTCAGGCAGATAGAAATATTCAGATGAGTGAGTTGAGCTTCAGACAGTCTCACATGTGTAGTTGATGTGCCAGCATAAATCTGTATGTATGCTCCCCACAACCACCTTTTTTCTCATTTTACATTTCAATCTGTCGGGGTAGCTGTGCCCTGTTTTGACTGTTCCATAGGTTAACTGCAGCCAGTTAAATCTGGGTTGTTTTATGTTTTCTGGTTGTTGGGTTTTTTGTTACAGCATGAGTGTTGTTTCGGGCACTTTCACAGAAGCCTGGTAAAATTACTAAATGCCCGTGGCTGCTTTGATTGGAGGGGACACGGTCACAGCTGAATCCTTGCATCATCATGGACTGCAAAAGTCATATTGCTTTCAGAGCGCTGAAAGAAAACCCAGTGTAGAGTTTGGAATAGTTTTGTTTGTTATCACATATCTCGTTCAAGAGATTTATTTTGCACGCTGTTCCTTGCGTGCCATCTCTTCTTTGGGACAGTATGGTCTTGGAATTTCTGCAGTGAAGGTAGCCAAGTTGTCTCAGTTGCTGGGGTTACCTCCTATTAATGGGGCTTTGGGCAGTTTGGGAGTTTTTTTGGGGGTGTCATTTTTTTCCAAACAATCTATGATGTATATATCTTGAGAGGGAATACTCTGCTTTTTTTAATCAGGGATAATGATTTGGACTTGCCAGACGCTGGTTTTAAGACAGATTTAAAATTTAAATAAGCTTACAAAGCAATTGAGTTAAAGTGCTGCAAAATCTTGTATAATTGCTTTCAGTTAGTTTATAACTTATCTTGTTCTGCCATAACTTCAGTTTCTAAACCTTAACTATTTCTATGCTGGGAAACGAGAAGTATAATTTTACATTTAAATAGTGACATCTAGAAAAAAATCACATTTTTTTCCCACTAATTTGATATTATTAGATTCTCTGTCCACTAATCTTGAACTATTGCCAGAAAAACATGATGCCAATCAGTTTGAACTCCAAACTAAGGACTGCAGCTTTTGAAGCAGCAAGATTTTTTTACTTTTTTCCCCTCTGGCAATCTTCTCAGTGTAGCATGACTTGCTAGTGTTTGCAGGCTGGTACTGGGTTTCTTTAGCAAAACTGAACATTTAGGTTCAGTCTTAATGAAGATTAATCTATAAATTGAGCTGTATTTTTTTGAAAGGGCTGGTTAATACCTGGGGTGGATGTGTGTGTGTTCATAGTAATTTGAGAGAAGCTTAAAGCTATAAAGCTTACAGCAGCTGTAATTTTGGCCACTAGAGAAGCAAGCATGGCTTCTGAAGGTGTCACTTGCTTAATCCCTTTTTCAGCTCCTCACAGATTGCTTGTTTATCAAACTGGCTGCTTTGATAAAGCTGCTTGTCTTGGATCAAGAACACAGTATCTATTGACTTCAATTTATTAAATTCTAGGAATAAGAGTCTATCAGTTTCATTATCTGGATCCTCACAAAAATTTAATTTTGGAATAACAGGCTGCACTTAATGATTTCTTTCTTCTAAAACATGACATCCTGGAGCTGTTGGTAGACAGCTGGCTGAATATGAGCCAGCAGTGTGCCCAGGTAGCCAAGAAGGCCACCAGCGTCCTCACTTGTATCAAAAATACTGTGGCCAGCAGGACTAGGGCAGTGGTCATGAGGCCATACTTCACATTCTGTGTTTGTTTTTGAACCCCATGCTACAAGAAAGACATTTTGGTGCTAGCGTGTGTCCCAGCTGGTGAAGATTCCAGAGCACAAGCCTTAGGCAGAGCATCTGAGGGAGCTGGGGTTGTTTAGATAGGAGAAAAGGAGGTTTAGGAAAGACCTTATCAATCTCTATAACTACCTAAAAGGAGGTTGTAGCAAGGGAAGTGTTGGTCTCTTCTCAAGTAATAGGATGAGAAGATACAGCCTCAAGTTGTCCCAGGGAAGGTTTAGGCTGGATATCAGGAAAAATTTCTTCAGCAAGAGGGTAGTCAGGCATTGCGAGAGGCTGCCCAGGGAAGTGGTGGAGTCACCATCCCTGGAGGTGTATTAAAGACATGGAGATGTGGCAGGACATGGTTTAATGGTGAGTTTGGCAGGGTTCAGTTAATGGCTGGAATCAATCATCTTTAAGCTCTTTTCCAACCTAAATTACTCTATGACATGCTTTTGTCTTTGCTGAATTTTACAAGGTCTCTCTTCTCCCAGTCCTCAGATATTTGGAGGTTTCTCTGAACAGCAGCCCTGCCTTCGAGCATGTCAAAGGGTGCCACCAGTTTGGTGTCATCTGTAAACTTCACAGTACACTATGTGAACCACGACATATCTCCTCAGAATCACTGATAAAGATGTCAAACACAACAGGTCCCTGTGACATTTGGCTTACTGGCCTCGATAAGAGATAAGAGCAGGTACCACACATGCAGAACCAACATAGCACACTTTCTGTGTGTGATCACCACTTGCATAGCTTGAGTAGCTCAAGCTGCGTCTTTTACATGACTGTAAATGGGAAACAAAGGTGATGCTGATTTGGTAACTTCATTTCCTTTGCTTATGGCATATTCTCTTCATGCTGTTTACAGTGGTAGCCTTGTGTTTCCCTTGCCCCCTTGCCTGGCTTCTCAAGCTTTTGGCTGTAGGTTGTCCTTGTACACATTGGTTCTGGAGCTGCAGCAGCTCTGACCAGCAAAGTGAAGTGGCCAGCAGAGGCAATCTGGGAAGAGAAATCCATTTATCCTTAAATGGCTGTCTAGTTGCAGACGGTTTCTGCCCAGACCTTGTCCCGGGCAGTAAAAACTATGCAGTAAAGAGAGAGGAATCCTATAATAAAACCAAAATGTACTGAAAAAGCAACTGTTGCTTATGGTCTCATGGCATCATTTGATCTCAGCTTTTTAAGGCTTTGGATTGGAGATTTATGCTTTGGGGGATTGGGGTCTGTTCTAGATGCCTAAAATACCTTTCTTGCACCAGCTCAGAAAAATGCTTTCATTTAAAACAAAGAGAAAAGTCCTACTAGCTCAGATTCAGAATTACTGTTGCAAGAACTCATTTTATACAAAGAATGGATTATCATCCAGTTGTAAAATAAAGTTACAGTAGTGTCTAGCTGTCGAAAAGAAAATCCGGGGGGGGGTGTTTTTGTTTTGTTTTTAATTTCTGATTAAAAACCTATTGTATGGGTTAGCTGGAATAATGGCAGATCCTTTATTAATCTATGCTGGAAGCATATTATGATAACAGCATAGAAAAAGCTTGCACTTACCTTGTTTTCTTGAAAGCTATGTGAATCTCTAATGCTTTAAGTGAAATATTATGCTTCTGGAGCCATCTGGTTTAACTAGTTCTAACACTTTCAAATAAGCTTGTTAGGAAGGTACTGAAATAAATGTAGCTGTTTCTTCCCCTCATAAGCTTTTTCCTCTGGCAGTTTAGCTTGCCTCTTTCACATGAAATATTCTGAGGATGCAAGATCTTAAAGAGACTACTCATTAATCCATATTTTGGAAAAGTATACTGACCTTGCACTTACAGATGTGGGTGGGTGAGGGATGAGTGTGATCATCCACTGTCACACATCATGCTGGACAAAGCGGAAAGCGCAAATTACTGCACTCACAAAGAGGGTAAGCCAGTGATTCATGATCTTCCCTCCCATAGCTGCTTTTCAAGCACCAGGATATGGTGTGGAGCAGCATGTTCTCTGTGAAAAGAAATGAAGATATAAACTTTTATTTCTTTGTGACATTGAGGAGCACCTTCAGCATTCACCCATGAAAATTTTGCAGCTGTTTATTCAACCTTTGGAGCTTACTGTCTCTGCCTGAAGCCTGTCTGAATATTTGTGTTCTTCATGTAAGACCTGCTCATAAGGCTTGCTCTCTTGCCTGCTGCTTGGCCTCTGGGAGCATTGCTCAAGAGACTTAAAATCCTGGTGACCTTTGAGCTCATTGTGAGTGTCTGAATTTGAACATTACTTACTCATTTAGTGCTTACTGCAAACAACACAAGAAGGTATTCCCTACTAGACTGCAACCATGATCCTTTGATCAATGCTGACAGTAGGTTTTTAATTAGGAAGAGTATACCAGCATCAGTTGTCCATTCCCCTCATACTTGCCCAGCCTCCTGAATGGCTGTATTTAGGGATTTCCCTGTTACACTTATGTGTCTATGGGCATATTTTACAAGTACAGAAAGAACAGTATTAATATGAGTGATGGAAATAAACCTTTTGTCTGTTCAGGCTTCAATATGCAGTTTCCAAAGTGCTCTTATTCACAATGTTCTTTCTCTATGAACCGAATTACTAAGATGACACAACACTATTTTGTTGCAGGATTTTTTTTTCCCTAAAGTACTTTAACCCTTTAATACATTTCAAGGAACTAGCATTTGAATTTCTTATGTCACACAGGGTTAATGCATTCTCCACAGTGAAGTGAAAAAATTTCAGAAATAATGCAGTCAGTTCCACTGCCATCCATATAAAATATTGTTTACACTCCAGGCTTATTGCTTCAGGAAATTATTGATAGGGACAGCTGCTCCTTCACAAGAAAAGTAGAAAAGTCCTTCCTCTCTGACCAGGGGCACTTTTCAGCCACCTTTACTTTATCACCATGACACAGAAGCATGGAAGATTGGATTTCAGACTTTCCTACATATTTTTATTATTATTTAAAGAAACTCTCTAAAACTTCACTCAGGAACTCTTGTGAAGCTCTGAGCCATCTCCCAGTGCTCAAGAGGATTTGTTCAAAACAAAATGAAATTCAGAGCATAAGATATACAGTACAACCAGAATCCAACTTCAAATGCACCTCATTGCTACTGAGTTGAACATTATAATTACAATTATAACTCTGCAGTGCTTTATGCATAAATTATTTAAATTAAACCGCATTGATTATTCAAATTTTATCTCCAAGAAACACTTCTAAAAGCCTGCTAACACTCATGTTGCAACTCATTGCTAACACGAAAAGCTCTTAAAGGCTTGATTATTTTTTTAAATCTTTTTGGAACTATACTCTGTACAGTGACTTGACTTATTTCAAGTTGAGTGAGTCTTGGGTTAAATGGATTTGGTGCTGGTAGTGTACTTTCAGATCCACCTTCAAGCTCAGTGGAGCAAAAGACTAAGCTGGTGCTATTAAGTCTTTCCTTTCCTGGTGAAAAAAACACAAGCCCTAGTATTCTGTGAGGCTTTTTAATGCAAAGGAAAAGTCTCTATGGTAAACAGAAGGAACTCAAACTTTTTACCTTGTCACACCAGCCCTGGCAGGCTTAGTTATTTGACGTGATATTGCCAATTATTCACTTGAGACAATCCTAACAAAAGAATAATATTTGCAGGTGAAAAGATCTTCATGAAAGAATGTCCAGGCAGGGTGAATCTGACTCCTGTTGTTTTGAGCATTTCTCATGGGTGGCTAGGAAAATAAACTTGATCATTTCATTCCTCTGTTATAAAAATAGCTGCCAACACCTGCAGAGAGACAGGTTGCAATACCTCTAGCAAACCATAACGTTTTTGTCTCTTCAGGAGAATTAAAATAAAATTTGCTTCTGGGAAGTAATTCAGTAAAGGCTTTAAACCTTCTCTCAAAAGTCAATGTGTTTGCCCAGTAAAATCACCTAACCAGTGCTTAATATTATGAATGTTCTTAAATTTGTTACTGGCTGTAGACAGTGTTAAAATAAATCAATGAATTGCAGTATACAAGAACCTGCTTTGCAATATACAGAAGACTATTTTAATCCTCTTATTCTTAGACACCTTAATTTTTAATTTCTCAATGTCATTAAGATTTTCATTTAGTATAGTTCTGTTTCCTGAAAAAAAACAGAAAATAGAGTTAAGCCACTGCAGAATGTGTCTAAAATTCTCATGCTTAACATCCAAGCATTTTATTCATATTAGACTGACAATTTACTACTGCAGAACATGTAAGGAAGAAGAGTATGCTTTTTAGTGTCATCTTTTCTGAACAAATAACTAACATGATATTACAGATGATTATTTGGGGGAGAAATTAGTATTGCTATGACCCTTAGATACCCCATGAGAGAGAAAAAAACCCATTCCAAGCTGCTGGAATTGTGGAAGAAGATAACTGAAGATCTAAACTTCCTCTTAGGCTTTGTATTTCTTAAAGTAAAAATGAAAGGAAAAACTTTCAACTTCGTATCCTTCATCACAAACTGAATATTAAGTTAGCTATACATATGCAGTAACTCCCTGAAAATAACGCATGGTTAGAGGGTCTGTATAGAGTTAAACACTGTGTAAGAAACATTTCTGCTTTCTTGTGTGGGCTGCTCAAATCTTTAGTCTTTGCATGATCAAGTAGGCAGGGCTGTATGGGGCACTTTTCCTCAAAGCAAGTGGCCCCAGAGTTAACAACCTCACGAAACGCAGCTGCTGGAGACCAGCAGCAAGAGAGTCCTTTCTTCCTGCAGTGATGGAAATCATGATTTTTCCATATGTTATTTCTTGCTGGTAAGGTTTTAGTACCTCTTTCAGGTGTAGTATTTGTACCACCAGTGATTTAGATCTTGACTTGCACTTCTCATCTTTTAAGTTCTGGATAGAACTGCAACAGTTGCTTGTTTTGGGAGGGACGGGGTGGGGGTAGGGGTTGGATGGGTTTTTTGTTTTAGTTTTGGGTTTGTTTGTGCTTTTTTGTGCCCAACCCCAATCTGCGTGTTTAGGCCTCTCAGGAAAGTTCTAACCTCAGTTCCCATTTCAGATCTGTTTTGGGGTGAGTCAAAAGGAGAAACAATCCGGAATTTACTAGAATCTCTCTGAAATGCATTAGGCAGTTTGTATATCAAATCAGTGGATATTTGTATACCTAATTCAGTACATAAACAGGAATGTTCAGTCATTTCTAAATACAAGTTCAAAGATGAAAAACAATAACCATATTTTCTCCCCCCACCCTCAGTTTCCTTAAAAATATGTTTACGTTTGTTGGGCTCAATAGCCCCGATGAGTCTCTTCCAACCAGCACATTCTATTCTACTTCCTTCTTTGAGATCCTGCTTTACAGTTTAAAATACTGCAACAAATCAGAAATAAACTTTAATGTTGCGTGCAAATTCTAAACTCATCAGCTTTAGTTCTGTAATAAAATCATGCCCAGGCACAGTGTGACATGTTAAAGATGGTGTTATTTCAAACCCCCCATGGTTTACAGCCCACAATTCCATGATAATTTTTCCAAAAATATCCTTAAGATTCCCCATGTTATCACTGAAAGTACTTCTTTGTTGTCTTTAATTACTCTGACAGAACTGTGGTAGACTGTAAGTTTAATGTGTTATTAAACAGGATACAGTTAAATGTGTGTTTCAAAGGCGTAGTTCTGTACTTTCCACACAGAATTGAATGCAAGTATTCAATGAATTAACCTTCTTTCAGTAGTGTAGCTCTCATCATTCAACAATTGCAAGACATGGGTCTCCTGTTGCAGAGGTGACAAAAGGCAGTAGATTTAATGCTCCTTTTTTCTCTGCATAGCAGTACAGAGTGTTCATATCTAGTACTGTATGTGTATAGTTGTTTAAAACAATCTTGTGATGAGATTTGCACTTGAATAGAATCTGCTTGGAGCAGGGGTTGCCCACTGCCCTAACATAATGGCAAATCTTCATACACAAAAAAAATGATTTATTTAATAGGAAAAACCAGTGCAGTTTTCAAAACAATTAAAAGCTGATCAAATCCAAGTTAACTTTAAATCTTTGGCACAGATTTATTGAAAAGAGGAAGCACTATCTCATTTGTAGCATGAATTTTTCATAAATGCAAATGGATATAAACACTCATTTCAAAGAAGAAGCCATTTACCTGAACAGCAGCTTCTGTTCACCATTACTCCTGGTTACTGTTACCTGCCTGATTAAGTCCCACACACATCATGAAAAGCTTTTGGAGAGGTTTTCTGTTGGTCTAATTTGTTTCTTTACTATCAGACAGTTAGTCAGCCAATGCGTAAAATACAAGTAAGAGCTTACAGAGGTCCCAACAGCCTTTTCTATACCAATGGGGATCTTATAAAACCTTTTTCAAGGAACTCAAAACTGCTTTGTCTGAAGAAGCTCTTTTCTCTGTCTTCTTTTCTGTTTTGCAGAAGCAGCCGTGCTTTTAACTGTTTGCTCTGAATGTGCTTTTTTACCAAAGGCATTTCACATCTGCTGACCTTTATTTTACCACTCATGTACTACTTTCATATTTTAATATGATAATCTGTAATGATAATGGTGAAGGATGAAACCATTTCTTAAAACAATTTCCTTTTCAAGTATTTTAGGTTTTATATTGATGAAGCACATGTTTAAAATTTGAAAAACAAAGTTTCTTGGAAAGAATTGCTACATGTAAGCTTTTCATTGTAGGAGAATGGGGATATTATGGGTCAGATACTGCTGAAGATCCCAAAGGCCTGTGCAAAGTAGAGTGATGCCTGTTTCCAGTGAATAAGCCTTTTTTTTTTTTTTTTTTTTTTTAACCAGGTCATTCTACTATGTTATAGAATCCTCTCTCTTCCTTTCAGTAATAGAAAAAAAAAATCCTAATAACGGTTACCTGTAGGAGTGCATATTTTAGGGATATTTATAACTTACTGTGGCCATATACTGTTAATTTCACTTCCAGCCACATTAGTAATCCATAATTTATTTCAATGTATGAAGGTATGTTGCCTTTTTTTTTTTTTTTTTCCACTCATCAAGCTTCAGGGAAGCTGTTGTTAAAGGAAGCTTGAATTTCGGTTTCTCTGGACTGTGGTTTCCGACTGATGTGTTTTATTACTGGCTTATGCTAATGAACTCCAGGTTGGAGTCTTCAGGTCTGTAAGTAAACTGCACCTGCAGCCCAGGAAGCTACAAGTTAGGGAGTAGGTGTTCATCTGACAAAACTGTGGAGCCAGGTGGCTTCTGTGGACACCAGTTTTCTGGAATTTACACTGAGCTGAATGAAGGAGTAATGTTATTACAAAGAAAAGACAGTAGGAAACACATGAGTCAGAAAAGGCTAAGAGCTAGAGGAGGACTGTTAAGATCTTAGATATGTCCCAGAATGGTGAGAAAAAGCATGATGCAATCTCCACCACCCCGTTGTGTTTGCTGTATCAAGTAAAATAATTATAGCTTTTGAGAGCTTGGGTAAAGTTGACGTGTTGGTTTGTTTTCCAGCATTACTACGTAAATCACTGTAAACACAGAATTTATGAAGCTGCATCTCTAAAAGGAGTATATTATGTACTGTTTGAGGTATTTAAGAATCTGTTGTTTCTGAAGTACTAATGCTGTTAAGCTGAACTTTCTCACTGATACAGTTAGTACTGAGGAGGAGTAAAAAGTCTGAGAAATAGGGACTGGAGCCTACAAATGCAGTAAAGTTAAATCTTACTAGATTATATATGGCAGTAATATTTCAGCTTAATGCTTCATTTCAATTTCCCCTTACCAAAAAAAAAAAAGGATTGTAAACACCTTAGCCTGAATCTCTGTGCTATCCTCAATGCTGAAAATCAAAGTGCTTGTGCATTAGAACACACTCAGTAACAAGATATGATACATGTCAAAGGCAGGTGTGACTCAGTACATACAGCTCGTCTTGAATAATTCACATCGTAGAATGACATAATATCTCAAGTGGGAAGGGACCCATAAGGATCATAGAGCCCAGCTCCTCACTCTTCACACACCTATGTAATGCTGTTATGGGATCATAATTCTGTAATTATTCCTGCTCATGTCTCAGTTATTTCACTACAGCATGTCCTTTAAGACTCTTTTTTTCAGTTCCAGTATTTCCCCAGAGTTTTCCTCCTAAATGTTTCCAAAGCAACAACAAAAATCAAAGGCCTTCTCTTTCTTGCAAACTCTCTCTCCCCTGATGTATGTTGACAGATTCCTATGCACTGAAAGGAAGCAGAAGATTATCTTGAATTTCATCTGTATCCTAATTCCAGCTGTTTCTTTCAAAAAATCCAAGTTACCCGTCATAAAAAGAGGAGTGTAATACCTGGGTCAATGTTATGTTTACAAGCTCAGGTTAACAAGGACAGCCTGACCTCTCTGCCAGGGAAGGTGACAGAGCAGATCACTTGGATCCCTTCAGTTATAACATGGCATGTGCAGGATAACCCAGGGATCAGACCCAGCCAGCATGGATTGGTGAAATCCCCTGTGATCTCCTCTCATGGCAGGGTGACCTGCTTGGTGGATGAGGGTAAGGCTGTGGATGTCGGTTATCTTGATTTTACTAAAGACATTGACAGTTTCCCACAGCATTCTCCTGGACAATGTCTTCTAAGTGTCAGTGAAATATTTAATCTGGAGCTCAGAGGACTCTTTCTTGTTGTACTTGCACTTTCAAGAGGGTACCTAGAAGTTTTCTCTATGTCCAGTATCCATTTATGTAATTCCAGCATCGTTTTCTCTTCGTGCTTCTAATAGTCTGTCTAACCTCCAATACTCTAATATTTGCGTCTACACCACCTGTATCAAATTAAATTTGTAAATTAAAAATAGCACACTTGTTACAGTTTCAACTTTCTTATCCTCCGCAGCAATTGCTAACTGTGTTATGTTCAGGCAAAGCAGTGAAACTGAAAAAGAACTTTTAAGTGTTTTTCAAATTATTACAGGTAAATAATAAGCAACCTTTCCCTACTGCTGTTCTATGGTGATAGCTCTTTTATTTTCTGGTGCTAAATTAATTTAACAGATGGTTCAGACCTCAGTAATTTACTCACGTTAAATGCACAACTGGGAGAGTTCTGTGGATCTGGAATGAAGAGGTAAAAAATGCAGTGCACACTGTTATTATAAAATTGTTTTTCTTAGCTTTGTTCTGTGATTAAGGCTGTAAGTAGGTGAAAATATACAGAAACATGAATAATCTATAATACATATTAGAAGAGTGGTGAATCAAGCGTTTTGGTCAGGATTTTCAGAGACATCTGGGAGTGGAATGCCTATTTCCTATAAAATTGCAATTAAGTTAATGAGAATCCACCTCTTTTAGGTATTTTTGAAAACTTTAGTCTTTTGTTAATTGTCACCATGAAATTACACTGAACGTTTGGGGTATTTTTTTCTAGAAAAAATGTGATATAAATTTTAGATTTGTACCAGAAGACAGATGAAATCATAGTGATCCCCCTTGGCTTTACTGGGCTTGGAATAGACCTTTTCAAATAAGATCAGGGCAATTTACACAGACGTAGAATAGGATGCACTAGAGGAAAATCAGCATTATGTTGCTGACTTTCATCTTGCTAAAATAAAATAACTTCAACAATCAGGGATATAACCTTTCTTGGATCCAAAGCATTTGTTGCTTTGGTGCCTTTTCCGCTCTCTCTTACTGGAATTTTTAACTCAGTAGTTTGGAGAAAACACCTGAATTGTAACAAACCCGGCCCTGAGCATGATGGTAATATGATTGAGAAATAAATGTACCAGCACAACTTAAATGTTAGAACCTCTCATTTTGCTTCTAGGGCAGGGGAAAAAAAAGGTGTTTTGCCTGGAGTGATTTCTTGTTTGCTCTTACAGCTTACTTTCTTGATATCGTGGTTTCCTATACTCCAAGAACAAAATGTATTTTCTAGCAGAATCCCATTTCACGTTAAGGAAGAACAACAAAGAATTCCTTCAAACTCCACCGGAGAGAATGTATTTCACTCCAGGATGATTCTGGGAAGCTTGGTAGCATGTGTTTCCTCAAAGGCAAAAATGCAAATAGAGCCATCAAGATGTTACTCTTGCTTTTTCTGTGCCTTCCACAACTGGCTTTCCTAGAGCCAGCACTTATTCCAGTTTCATCAGTCCTGCAAGCCAGAGATAAAATTTCCTTCTTTTGGCACACAGTGGAAGTTTTCTAATCGAGTTTTTTTCCCGGATTTCTGTTGTCTGACAGATCTAATATACTTCTGCTACCGGCACTGGATACAGCATGGTCTTTTAAAGCTTGTCAGTGAACTGAATTCTTTGGGGAAACTGGGGTCACCATCCTGACTTCCAAAACCTTTTTTCCCAGTGGCATCTCAATGATACAATAGCTTTATGCTCTCCTCAAATCTGCAGTTTTTCAGGATGAAACACTAAAATGCCTTTCTCCATAAAGTTTGAAGCAGCCCTTGGTCTGACTGTGCCCCGTAACGAACTCCTTGCAGAATGCTTGTGGCATACCTGTGCTTGTGGTGATATGGTTTTGTCAGTAAAAACCAGGTGGGCTATCTAAATTGTACTTAATTTAGGTATGTTTTGGAAATGTCTGCAGGCTCTTAATATAGTATGTGAAGCTGCAGGTACTAGAAACTGACTGCAAGTGAAGGTGGTTTAGGTTTAAAAAAAAAAGGTCCTTAGAGGTTGTCTAGTTGCTTGAGAGGACAGGCTCTTACATGATTCTTTTTATCTGTATTTAAAATTGGTTTCTGTTATTGGGTTTTTTCTTTTTTTATTTATTGCCTTATTGTGTGGTACCATTGTGCTTTCCCAGTAACCAGACATGCAGGTTTGCATCTTGCCTGTGTCTAACATTGATTCCTGAAACAGTGAGGAAAACGGGGCCTCTATGGATCTCTCCCTGCAAGGCAGCGAGGAAGAGTCTTCCAAGAGGAGAGCATTACTTCAGATGCAGCTGGTGGAGTGCGGGATTTTCAATCTGAAAACATGGATGAAATGTAAAGAAGTGGACAATTTTCCAGAGAAAAAGTAGATTCCTTCCTCTTCCCTCCTGTGGAAGATATTTTTTAAGATTTTCATGTTGAACTCATAAAAGCTGCCTCTTGTTTAATTTTTTATTAATCAGGATTTACATGAATCACGTGTGATTCCAGGAACTGGAAGCTGTAAGGTGGTTACCCTTAGCAACCTGCTACCAAATAATGACCCCAGTATATGTAGCAGGTGCTCCTCACAATAACTGCAGGGGAGCAGAGAAAACTGCAGTAATGTTATGCATTTATCTAAACTGGAAACAGCTCATTTAAGGAGAAGAATTCTAGTTTTTGCTTTACAACCTTGTGTTTCCACATTCTGCAGTTCAGAAACTTTGTTTCAAAGCAAGTAGAGTAGGAAGGAAAAAAAAGAATTGCAACAAATTGGTCAGAAAAAAAAATAAGCAATGAGAAAAGGCAGGAATCACTATAAACTCAGTGCTTTGTGGCTGAGATACATGTATCCATGAGTACACTGGTTATGTGAAAAGGATTTGGGTTTTTTTAATAACCTAACATAAATGCTTGTGATTCAGAAAAAACTAGAAGGCTTGTTTTTTAGCATGAGAAACTCATTTTGTTTCAGACTGACTTGCCAATGGAAGGAAGGAAAAGCAATCCACTCACAGATTCTGAGGAAGGGATTTTGAAATCTCTTGTTGCTTAATAATGGATGTGGCCTTTTTCACTGTCATTCATACAGAGCTCCACAAAAGAGGTGTGGGAGTGGAGTGACTTACCTCTGTCTATTGGGGATCCTGGAAGCCCCCACAGGGCTGAAGATAATAAAGGGGAAAAAGCTAGAGGATGTCCATGGGCTGCTTCATGGATATTGGAAGTCAGAATGACTAATGATTTGTTCTTGTTCTTCTCTGACTCTTTCCTGCTTCGAAGCAGACATGAGAAATGTCACTTACGAGACTCTCCTTTCAGGGGCTTGGGCAAACAGGAGACTCCTTTACAGCACAGTCCCATGTGAGCCACCCTTGTATGAAAGGACCTGTAGGCAAAGAAATTTCTTCTGACCCGTTCTTCCCCTGGAAAACTGGCCTCTGGGGCAATTCTGAGATGAGTTTTGTGTGTCATTTTTGTCTGCACTTGGAACGAATTCTTAGCAGCTGAAATGAACAGGAGAAACCAAGGCATGGGCCCAGAGCTTTGAAGGTCTTGGGTCTGTTATTTGTCCTCTGGATTTCTAGCCAGGGTTACTTAATTTACCATTTCTGGTTTCAAAGCCCCCTTCCCTAAAGGGGCCTCTGCATCACGAATCTGTTACTAAGCTTAAAAAGCCTAATACCTTGTCCTTTAATCCAACTAAAACCAGTCACTTAGAGACAGCAGTGGTCTTGAGACCCTCCCCCTGTGTTCATATGTATGTCTGCCCTTCAGGTTGGTCAGATTTGAGAAATATCACTCCATAGGACAAGAAAAACCTCTAAAATAATAAGATCTGGGGGAATAAGAGGGGGAACGTACTTAGATCTTTTCAGCCTAAATATTCAATAAATAGTTTTCCTCTGAATTCAAGCATTTAATTAAACACTAAATTAATTTTTATGTCTAGCTCAGCCACATTAAACCTATATTTTTGTGCTGGTTTTATTTTGTGGGCTCAGAGTCAGAGCGTTTGCACTCTACGAGTCAACCCCTCAAAAAAATTGTCCTTTGCAGTTGGCACCTGCTATTGCTGTCTTTACTGTGGGGACAAAAAGTTTACTTCTGTGAGAACTGAGTGTTCAGCATCTCGGTGGAGAAGACCTGTAATCTACTTTTAGCAAATTAAAATCTAATACGGTTTGTCTATATTTCATTTATTCCTCAGGACAAATTAATGTTAAAAAAAGCCTTTGAAATGAAAATGGTGAGCCCTCAAATTAACCTACTTGTAGTGTTTTTATTTCAAGTTTCATTTGGGAATTGAATATGGCTGCTAAATTGCTGGTAGGTAAAACATCATTGAAAATTTGCTTGCGTTTTTCTGCAAATAGATTTTTCACTCAGAAAAGTACAGTGGGATTTAGAAAAAAGAAACTATGAAAGTGACTGCAGCTGGTTTTTTCCTTAAAGTTTTATTTTATGCTTCAAAACTTTAAGTTCTGTTAATAAAGCAGTTGTAGTCCTAGAAATTCATATTAAGAATAATCAATAATTACTTTTTTTAATGCCATGCAGACAAGGGTCAGATCACCTTAAGCTTCCTGTGCAGGGTGTGCTGTTCAAATGTGTCAGTCTTTACTGTGCTGTAAGATGGCTACAACTTGAAATGAGATCCATTTTGATGTGCAAGGCCCAACAGAGAGACAGCTAGTACGATTCTGGATTGGCCGGTGTCCAAAGGTGAGGACATCCTCCCACTTTTCGGAGGTTTTTGTCAACCAAAAGGAATCTTAATGGAGGGCAAAAAGTCCAGCAGATTATGTTGGACATAAATCACTTCTTTCTGGGAATGTCCCCTCGTAATAAAGTCCTCTTACCTTCAGGATCGTTACCTGACAGACTACTTAGGACACCAGAGCCCACTGAAGTGTTCCCAGTTTCTGCCTCTCAGCCACTAGGACATCATTTTTCAGATGTGTGGAGAGGGAACCTCAGCACGTGGCCATGTGTTTTTCCTTCTAGACTCATCACATTTTCAGGTCTCCGAATGAAATGCTCCTTTCAGGAGCAGCAGGTATTTATTCATTGCATTGGTGTCAATTGCGAAATTAGGGGGACTGAGAGGGTGTCCCAGTTGCACTTTGTTATTTTCCAACTGAGTTACAATATGTTGGTCTGACTTCTGTAAGCTGAGCAAGACATTTCTGTATGTGATGCCTGACAGCAGAACTGCTGAATGCAGAGTGGTGGTACTTCATCACCTTATAATCAACTTTTAAAGTAGCTAAACAAAGCAGAATTGTAATAAGGAAAAAAGTTTCAAAAATTATTTCCATTTTTGGTTTAGTTTATTATATTTATAGTTTACATACTTGAAAATTACTTATGAGGCAGAAAAGTCCTTCTGTCATAACCTGTTCTCATCTAAAGAAATATATACATGCATTATAATTGATTTAAAATACATGTATTTTTCTACTCCTCACACAAAGTTTTCCTGCAGGTTTTGGAATTAAGGTTAGCTTTTCCCTCTTTAATATAACGTTAAACCTAACTCTTCTACAGCTCACTGTCATTTCTTTTCACCAATTAAATCTGACTGCTTCAGTGTGTGAGGAACAAATGTGAAAACTTACTGTAGCAATTTCATCCGTGGCATATAAGCCCAGAGGGTGAGTGTCAGGAAGCCAGCAATCTGTTAAATGCTTTATCTGTGTTATGCACAATATATTTCTTATTAGTTATGTTTCTCATGTTCTGATTTAAGAGAGTCCATTATTTTGTGAAGCCTAATTTGACTTGCTACACAGAAATGCGTCAGCTGAGTAGATATTCTTCTGTCTTGTCTGGGATAGTTACAAGGCTTGTTAGTCCATTTGCTTCAGGGCAAACAGATCACCTCAGAGATCAGAAAGCAATTGCTTTCCATGGTGCAGCAATACTCAGTGTAATAGTTGGTGTAATAAAAGGGATTAATTTTGCAATACTTTGTATTGCGGTTAGCCACGGTAGGTTTCTGCACTCTGCATCAGTCTCACTTTTGGCAGATAAGAAAGTAGTGACTTACATGTCAAAGCTTTCCTACAAGGCCTTTGGTATTAGACCCTACCAGAATAAAGATATCAACCTAAATGGACTACTGATCAAATTCAGTGCAATATTGTTCCTTTTTGCAACCAACAGTGCCATTAAAAGATTCCTATAAGCCTGATATTCCCTACAGTTTTCCATATTACGCAGACTTCTCTTTGCTCAAGGTGTTGCAAGGTGATGTCACTGCATTTCACACTGGTGTAAGTCACTTTGAATGGTGGAAGTTACTGAAAATGCAGGCATTGTATCTTCTGATAAGGACTACACTTGAGAAGCTGACTGCAAGACATGAGTATCTACTATATATGCTGAATGGATACTTTTGACCTTTATAATTTGAACAAGTGAAAAATAGGTGTGAAGTGTTAGAAGTCATCTAAGCATAAAATGTCTCTGCCCTTTATTTTTATCTGCACCAAGGAGTGTTGAAATAGTGGGTACAGAAGCAAAAAAAGCATATTTACTGTATCTTCTTTTAAGAGATTAGAGTTCCACTATAAAAAATGGTTGTACCTTTAACAATTTTTCATAGAAAGGAATTTTTTTGCGAGCTGGTCCTATAATGCTGAAGATTTGACTGCTTACGTACAGCATCCATTAAAGAAAGGTATACCTCAGGTGTTATGTGCTTGGGTCTGACTGAAGAATTTTACCAGTTTGGTCTTATGCAGTCCATTTCTAATGTAGAGAAAAGATTTGAATGGTGAATGTCACCTACTTAATGAGCTACAAAGCACTTTGATCTGACACGTTATTTTAGAAGGTTCTTATTCCGTACGCAGGGATAAAAAGTTAGCCATAAGTGACTGCCCAGGCACAGTTCTCAAGTATATTGAAACACCTGGCTGCAGTTACCATGTCAAACAGATTCTTGGCTTTAGCAGCACAATAAGCTGTGCCAACAAGGAAGCCAAATAAATGCCAGAACTGACACAGAAGAAGTCAGGATTCAAGGATTCAGTTTTGCTTACATTCGCCATGTCGAAGCACTTTAATCACACTTACACAGTGCATTCTATTCCATATTGATTGCCTGTGCAAGAATTTTGTCATCATGACATGCTCTAGTTTGATATGCAGAAATACAGAGACTTGAACCAGATGCAGGTTCTCAGGGTATCCATGTCAGGAGAACAGTGGACAGGATAAAAGGAAGGATTGATAAGTCTAAATTTGCAGGCAAATATTCTATAGAGTCTAGCTAAAGACAGTAATGTAATGCCTTTTTCTTAGAGCTCCCACTTAGTGTGGTTCTAGACAGAGCTGGAAGATGAAGTCTCTTCACTGGAGTAGAAAAAACCCTCATTTACAGAGTGGATGATTGTCCCTCACAGGAGGAGCTGGCTATGACAGTTCATAAGGCTTTTTCACTTACAAATCACTTGGTACAGGACAGTGAAGTTATAACTCCTATTTTCCTGCTGTCTATGCTGAGCTGGAGAAACATTATTATTTTTATAGCTTTGCTATTAGTGGGGCAGGAGCATATTTTTTCTCTCTGTAATAATTAATAGAGGAAAACTTTTAGATGCTCATAAATAAATGTACAGAATTTTTGAACGATTATAAATAATGACCACCTGCTGGCACTTCTGAAGGTGACTCATAAAACAGGATGTCAGGCTCAACGTGTTGTAGTAACAGCCCTGCTTCTATTTCCATG